>JALAZF010000501.1:3841947-4482272 GCA_022829125.1 Lathyrus tuberosus
AACTTACCGACCAGTTATACTCAACCTACAATACTCCTCAATATCACCCAGCATCGCTCACAACACAGGTTATGTCTAACGCAAAGTTGAGAGAACAACCGTGTTACCATTGCCGATACTTTCGTACGCTAGCTCAAGGCACAGAGGCATTAAGTTTCGACGCCTATTGAAGATTGCTAGCCCTAAATCTATCTCTAGAATCTAGAAACTAACAGACAATCATCCCTAATCGAAGTTTGCGACGGTTATCTCTAACGCAACCCAAATCCCGCGCATAAAGCAAAAATCAGAGACAATCACCAATAGAGATTTGTAAAGCAAGTTTTATACAACGCCATGGCCGACAAATATACATGAGATCATAGTCAATACATATACAAAACCCAACAAAGAAGAAAAACACAAAGAAGAAGAGAAATGAACCAAAAATCTCGCGGTTTGTCAACACCGGTCGACGATCAATCCACCCCGGATCATCCGTATGCAAGCTTCCATGTTGTTTTCTAAGCTAATCTACTGAAAAAATGAAGTTTGATGGAGTTGGAGCAAGAATCCCCAAAACCATCCTCTAAAAAATGCTGAAAAATGAAGTTTATAGGCAAAATTTGCTGCCCAGGTTCGCACTGCGAACATACACCGCCTTAGCTACTGCCAGAATTGTGTTTTTCATGCTTCCAAGCACTTTTTATTCGCCCCTAGTTCGCATTGCGAACTCGCTAGCGAGTGCTCGCCTCCTGGTTCTCCTAGCGAACATGACAGCAAACCAGAATTTGTTTTGACCATAACTCTTGAACCGTAACTCCGATTGACGCACGGTTTGAAGTGTTGGAAAGCTTATTGAATGCTCTATACAACAGTGGCAAAATCCCATTGCTGGAATACCTGCAAAAATAAATGAAAATCAATTAAACTCAATGATATTTACACGATACGCAATATATACACTAAAACGTAAAGTAAACGTAATTACGAACAAAACGGGGTTTATTCAACCAATTTTAACACAAAGTAATGATAAGTGCAACAAAACTTATATACAAAAATAGGTACATTTTGCACTTATCAAACTCTCCCCAACTTATTTAATTGTTTGTCCACAAACAAGAATCAAACAACTCAACGAAACCGAGTGATAACCAAAGAATCACGAATCAACAAGTTTTGAAAAACGGAAGACAAATGTATGGTTCAAATGAAAAACGATACACACAAAGTAAATACTTACCGCTAAACTACAATGACAACATAGTCACGAAACAAATGCAAAATACAAAAATCCATGCCGAACATTCTAAAACAACACAAGTTCTAATGTGAATCACACCTAGCAAAAATAATCATCGGTAGATGAAAAACACAAAATGAGGTTCTTTTCACTCACACAACAATCATGCAAACAATAGACTAAATTATGCAACCAACCAAAAATTCACATTGAACATACAAAGGCAAGAATCACAAGGACTTTCAAGGTTGTAGCGTGGTCGGGTAAACAAACAAGGGGCAATTTCTAAAGGTAATTGAAACAAAAACTTGCCTAAACCTAAGGGAGTGAAAACTCACAAAGATTCACACACAAAATTTCAACTAACTTCTTCCCAAATCCCAAGTGCTATACAACACACAATACTTATTTAGCACAATTATTGAAACTCTTTTTGTTTCCTTTTTCAAGGGTTTTCTTTTTTCTTTTCTTTTCTTTGTCATATTTCTCTCTTTTTTCTTTTCTTTTTCAACCCTCATAGAATCCAACCAATGAGTATACAATCATCCTCTCCCTAACTTGAATTCAACCACACCATCATGTGAATACTCCCTACTTTGTAAGGCAAGGAAAAAATCCATACAGCAACACAAGTTGAGGTCCAAGAAAAAACAAAATCCATTCAAAAATAAGTGAACTAAATACTCATAGACAAGCATTAAGTTCAAATAAAAACATGGATAAAAAAGCTCAAAGGGGTTACAAATGATCACACGCTCACAAGGTGAATTGACTATTTGGCTAAGGTGGTTGTGCTCAAAATGAAACAATCGCCTTGATCCTTTTCATGCATTCATATAATCAACACAAATAAAAGATTCAACATAATAAAATCCAGTTAGAACAAGAATGTTGGTTCTCCGCGCATATATGAACAATGGAAAGCCACCTCACAAAAAGGTTGGGAACTAAAGTGATTCACAATAGAACAAGTATACAAAAGAATGGATGGCATGGAAGTTTTTAAAATGCCTAAGTATCATGAATATGCTAAAGTATAGAAAGCGATAAATACATACCTCAGACGTGTACAAAACTTAACAAAATCATTACCATACATCCGCAAGTTGAAACGAACCAACTTGGAAAATCACAAAAGCATCCTCAAATAAGTCAATCAAAATCTGTGAGCAAACAACAACCAAAAACATTCGAAAAGAAAAACTATAAAACATGCTTGTTTTACGTCTAAAGTTCGACGCCTTTACGGTGCTTAATTAGAAACTTCCTTCATTCATGCCATGGTGATGTCTCACCGCGTAACCAAAAGCAAACGTCCTAACCAAACACTTAAACAAATGTTACAGGAACAAAATGTATACAACACTTGAACAAACATAATGGAAACAGATAATATATACGATATATACGAAACTCAAAAACAAAGAAACTATCGCAATGCGATTCAATATCAAAACCAATCCCCGGCAACGACGCCATTTTGTTGAATGCAGAATAGGGCAAGCAAGCAAATATATTTATTTTCGGAAGAATTCCCTCCGGGATTTATGTCGTGTCCACAGAGATCGGATCGAGGGAAAGAATGCCGTTCGACAGTCTCTCGCGTTAATGAGTTTGGATTAAAATGGTTTAAAACATGAAAACAGAAAAGTAAACATTAAAACATAAAAACAAATTCACTTTTCAGCAAGACAAACTTATCCGGCATGCACATAATCGACTCCTCACAAACTTAAACTTACCGACCAGTTATACTCAACCTACAATACTCCTCAATATCACCCAGCATCGCTCACAACACAGGTTATGTCTAACGCAAAGTTGAGAGAACAACCGTGTTACCATTGCCGATACTTTCGTACGCTAGCTCAAGGCACAGAGGCATTAAGTTTCGACGCCTATTGAAGATTGCTAGCCCTAAATCTATCTCTAGAATCTAGAAACTAACAGACAATCATCCCTAATCGAAGTTTGCGACGGTTATCTCTAACGCAACCCAAATCCCGCGCATAAAGCAAAAATCAGAGACAATCACCAATAGAGATTTGTAAAGCAAGTTTTATACAACGCCATGGCCGACAAATATACATGAGATCATAGTCAATACATATACAAAACCCAACAAAGAAGAAAAACACAAAGAAGAAGAGAAATGAACCAAAAATCTCGCGGTTTGTCAACACCGGTCGACGATCAATCCACCCCGGATCATCCGCATGCAAGCTTCCATGTTGTTTTCTAAGCTAATCTACAGAAAAAATGAAGTTTGATGGAGTTGGAGCAAGAATCCCCAAAACCATCCTCTAAAAAATGCTGAAAAATGAAGTTTATAAGCAAAATTTGTTGCCCAGGTTCGCACTGCGAACATACACCGCCTTAGCTACTGCCAGAATTGTGTTTTTCATGCTTCCAAGCACTTTTTATTCGCCCCTAGTTCGCATTGCGAACTCGCTAGCGAGTGCTCGCCTCCTGGTTCTCCTAGCGAACATGACAGCAAACCAGAATTTGTTTTGACCATAACTCTTGAACCGTAACTCCGATTGACGCACGGTTTGAAGCGTTGGAAAGCTTATTGAATGCTCTATACAACAGTGGCAAAATCCCATTGCTGGAATACCTGCAAAAATAAATGAAAATCAATTAAACTCAATGATATTTACACGATACGCAATATATACACTAAAACGTAAAGTAAACGTAATTACGAACAAAGCGGGGTTTATTCAACCAATTTTAACACAAAGTAATGATAAGTGCAACAAAACTTATATACAAAAATAGGTACATTTTGCACTTATCAAACTCTCCCCAACTTATTTAATTGTTTGTCCACAAACAAGAATCAAACAACTCAACGAAACCGAGTGATAACCAAAGAATCACGAATCAACAAGTTTTGAAAAACGGAAGACAAATGTATGGTTCAAATGAAAAACGATACACACAAAGTAAATACTTACCGCTAAACTACAATGACAACATAGTCACGAAACAAATGCAAAATACAAAAATCCATGCCGAACATTCTAAAACAACACAAGTTCTAATGTGAATCACACCTAGCAAAAATAATCATCGGTAGATGAAAAACACAAAATGAGGTTCTTTTCACTCACACAACAATCATGCAAACAATAGACTAAATTATGCAACCAACCAAAAATTCACATTGAACATACAAAGGCAAGAATCACAAGGACTTTCAAGGTTGTAGCGTGGTCGGGTAAACAAACAAGGGGCAATTTCTAAAGGTAATTGAAACAAAAACTTGCCTAAACCTAAGGGAGTGAAAACTCACAAAGATTCACACACAAAATTTCAACTAACTTCTTCCCAAATCCCAAGTGCTATACAACACACAATACTTATTTAGCACAATTATTGAAACTCTTTTTGTTTCCTTTTTCAAGGGTTTTCTTTTTTCTTTTCTTTTCTTTGTCATATTTCTCTCTTTTTTCTTTTCTTTTTCAACCCTCATAGAATCCAACCAATGAGTATACAATCATCCTCTCCCTAACTTGAATTCAACCACACCATCATGTGAATACTCCCTACTTTGTAAGGCAAGGAAAAAATCCATACAGCAACACAAGTTGAGGTCCAAGAAAAAACAAAATCCATTCAAAAATAAGTGAACTAAATACTCATAGACAAGCATTAAGTTCAAATAAAAACATGGATAAAAAAGCTCAAAGGGGTTACAAATGATCACACGCTCACAAGGTGAATTGACTATTTGGCTAAGGTGGTTGTGCTCAAAATGAAACAATCGCCTTGATCCTTTTCATGCATTCATATAATCAACACAAATAAAAGATTCAACATAATAAAATCCAGTTAGAACAAGAATGTTGGTTCTCCGCGCATATATGAACAATGGAAAGCCACCTCACAAAAAGGTTGGGAACTAAAGTGATTCACAATAGAACAAGTATACAAAAGAATGGATGGCATGGAAGTTTTTAAAATGCCTAAGTATCATGAATATGCTAAAGTATAGAAAGCGATAAATACATACCTCAGACGTGTACAAAACTTAACAAAATCATTACCATACATCCGCAAGTTGAAACGAACCAACTTGGAAAATCACAAAAGCATCCTCAAATAAGTCAATCAAAATCTGTGAGCAAACAACAACCAAAAACATTCGAAAAGAAAAACTATAAAACATGCTTGTTTTACGTCTAAAGTTCGACGCCTTTACGGTGCTTAATTAGAAACTTCCTTCATTCATGCCATGGTGATGTCTCACCGCGTAACCAAAAGCAAACGTCCTAACCAAACACTTAAACAAATGTTACAGGAACAAAATGTATACAACACTTGAACAAACATAATGGAAACAGATAATATATACGATATATACGAAACTCAAAAACAAAGAAACTATCGCAATGCGATTCAATATCAAAACCAATCCCCGGCAACGACGCCATTTTGTTGAATGCAGAATAGGGCAAGCAAGCAAATATATTTATTTTCGGAAGAATTCCCTCCGGGATTTATGTCGTGTCCACAGAGATCGGATCGAGGGAAAGAATGCCGTTCGACAGTCTCTCGCGTTAATGAGTTTGGATTAAAATGGTTTAAAACATGAAAACAGAAAAGTAAACATTAAAACATAAAAACAAATTCACTTTTCAGCAAGACAAACTTATCCGGCATGCACATAATCGACTCCTCACAAACTTAAACTTACCGACCAGTTATACTCAACCTACAATACTCCTCAATATCACCCAGCATCGCTCACAACACAGGTTATGTCTAACGCAAAGTTGAGAGAACAACCGTGTTACCATTGCCGATACTTTCGTACGCTAGCTCAAGGCACAGAGGCATTAAGTTTCGACGCCTATTGAAGATTGCTAGCCCTAAATCTATCTCTAGAATCTAGAAACTAACAGACAATCATCCCTAATCGAAGTTTGCGACGGTTATCTCTAACGCAACCCAAATCCCGCGCATAAAGCAAAAATCAGAGACAATCACCAATAGAGATTTGTAAAGCAAGTTTTATACAACGCCATGGCCGACAAATATACATGAGATCATAGTCAATACATATACAAAACCCAACAAAGAAGAAAAACACAAAGAAGAAGAGAAATGAACCAAAAATCTCGCGGTTTGTCAACACCGGTCGACGATCAATCCACCCCGGATCATCCGCATGCAAGCTTCCATGTTGTTTTCTAAGCTAATCTACAGAAAAAATGAAGTTTGATGGAGTTGGAGCAAGAATCCCCAAAACCATCCTCTAAAAAATGCTGAAAAATGAAGTTTATAAGCAAAATTTGTTGCCCAGGTTCGCACTGCGAACATACACCGCCTTAGCTACTGCCAGAATTGTGTTTTTCATGCTTCCAAGCACTTTTTATTCGCCCCTAGTTCGCATTGCGAACTCGCTAGCGAGTGCTCGCCTCCTGGTTCTCCTAGCGAACATGACAGCAAACCAGAATTTGTTTTGACCATAACTCTTGAACCGTAACTCCGATTGACGCACGGTTTGAAGCGTTGGAAAGCTTATTGAATGCTCTATACAACAGTGGCAAAATCCCATTGCTGGAATACCTGCAAAAATAAATGAAAATCAATTAAACTCAATGATATTTACACGATACGCAATATATACACTAAAACGTAAAGTAAACGTAATTACGAACAAAGCGGGGTTTATTCAACCAATTTTAACACAAAGTAATGATAAGTGCAACAAAACTTATATACAAAAATAGGTACATTTTGCACTTATCAAACTCTCCCCAACTTATTTAATTGTTTGTCCACAAACAAGAATCAAACAACTCAACGAAACCGAGTGATAACCAAAGAATCACGAATCAACAAGTTTTGAAAAACGGAAGACAAATGTATGGTTCAAATGAAAAACGATACACACAAAGTAAATACTTACCGCTAAACTACAATGACAACATAGTCACGAAACAAATGCAAAATACAAAAATCCATGCCGAACATTCTAAAACAACACAAGTTCTAATGTGAATCACACCTAGCAAAAATAATCATCGGTAGATGAAAAACACAAAATGAGGTTCTTTTCACTCACACAACAATCATGCAAACAATAGACTAAATTATGCAACCAACCAAAAATTCACATTGAACATACAAAGGCAAGAATCACAAGGACTTTCAAGGTTGTAGCGTGGTCGGTTAAACAAACAAGGGGCAATTTCTAAAGGTAATTGAAACAAAAACTTGCCTAAACCTAAGGGAGTGAAAACTCACAAAGATTCACACACAAAATTTCAACTAACTTCTTCCCAAATCCCAAGTGCTATACAACACACAATACTTATTTAGCACAATTATTGAAACTCTTTTTGTTTCCTTTTTCAAGGGTTTTCTTTTTTCTTTTCTTTTCTTTGTCATATTTCTCTCTTTTTTCTTTTCTTTTTCAACCCTCATAGAATCCAACCAATGAGTATACAATCATCCTCTCCCTAACTTGAATTCAACCACACCATCATGTGAATACTCCCTACTTTGTAAGGCAAGGAAAAAATCCATACAGCAACACAAGTTGAGGTCCAAGAAAAAACAAAATCCATTCAAAAATAAGTGAACTAAATACTCATAGACAAGCATTAAGTTCAAATAAAAACATGGATAAAAAAGCTCAAAGGGGTTACAAATGATCACACGCTCACAAGGTGAATTGACTATTTGGCTAAGGTGGTTGTGCTCAAAATGAAACAATCGCCTTGATCCTTTTCATGCATTCATATAATCAACACAAATAAAAGATTCAACATAATAAAATCCAGTTAGAACAAGAATGTTGGTTCTCCGCGCATATATGAACAATGGAAAGCCACCTCACAAAAAGGTTGGGAACTAAAGTGATTCACAATAGAACAAGTATACAAAAGAATGGATGGCATGGAAGTTTTTAAAATGCCTAAGTATCATGAATATGCTAAAGTATAGAAAGCGATAAATACATACCTCAGACGTGTACAAAACTTAACAAAATCATTACCATACATCCGCAAGTTGAAACGAACCAACTTGGAAAATCACAAAAGCATCCTCAAATAAGTCAATCAAAATCTGTGAGCAAACAACAACCAAAAACATTCGAAAAGAAAAACTATAAAACATGCTTGTTTTACGTCTAAAGTTCGACGCCTTTACGGTGCTTAATTAGAAACTTCCTTCATTCATGCCATGGTGATGTCTCACCACGTAACCAAAAGCAAACGTCCTAACCAAACACTTAAACAAACGTTACAGGAACAAAATGTATACAACACTTGAACAAACATAATGGAAACAGATAATATATACGATATATACGAAACTCAAAAACAAAGAAACTATCGCAATGCGATTCAATATCAAAACCAATCCCCGGCAACGACGCCATTTTGTTGAATGCAGAATAGGGCAAGCAAGCAAATATATTTATTTTCGGAAGAATTCCCTCCGGGATTTATGTCGTGTCCACAGAGATCGGATCGAGGGAAAGAATGCCGTTCGACAGTCTCTCGCGTTAATGAGTTTGGATTAAAATGGTTTAAAACATGAAAACAGAAAAGTAAACATTAAAACATAAAAACAAATTCACTTTTCAGCAAGACAAACTTATCCGGCATGCACATAATCGACTCCTCACAAACTTAAACTTACCGACCAGTTATACTCAACCTACAATACTCCTCAATATCACCCAGCATCGCTCACAACACAGGTTATGTCTAACGCAAAGTTGAGAGAACAACCGTGTTACCATTGCCGATACTTTCGTACGCTAGCTCAAGGCACAGAGGCATTAAGTTTCGACGCCTATTGAAGATTGCTAGCCCTAAATCTATCTCTAGAATCTAGAAACTAACAGACAATCATCCCTAATCGAAGTTTGCGACGGGTATCTCTAACGCAACCCAAATCCCGCGCATAAAGCAAAAATCAGAGACAATCACCAATAGAGATTTGTAAAGCAAGTTTTATACAACGCCATGGCCGACAAATATACATGAGATCATAGTCAATACATATACAAAACCCAACAAAGAAGAAAAACACAAAGAAGAAGAGAAATGAACAAAAAATCTCGCGGTTTGTCAACACCGGTCGACGATCAATCCACCCCGGATCATCCGTATGCAAGCTTCCATGTTGTTTTCTAAGCTAATCTACTGAAAAAATGAAGTTTGATGGAGTTGGAGCAAGAATCCCCAAAACCATCCTCTAAAAAATGCTGAAAAATGAAGTTTATAGGCAAAATTTGCTGCCCAGGTTCGCACTGCGAACATACACCGCCTTAGCTACTGCCAGAATTGTGTTTTTCATGCTTCCAAGCACTTTTTATTCGCCCCTAGTTCGCATTGCGAACTCGCTAGCGAGTGCTCGCCTCCTGGTTCTCCTAGCGAACATGACAGCAAACCAGAATTTGTTTTGACCATAACTCTTGAACCGTAACTCCGATTGACGCACGGTTTGAAGCGTTGGAAAGCTTATTGAATGCTCTATACAACAGTGGCAAAATCCCATTGCTGGAATACCTGCAAAAATAAATGAAAATCAATTAAACTCAATGATATTTACACGATACGCAATATATACACTAAAACGTAAAGTAAACGTAATTACGAACAAAGCGGGGTTTATTCAACCAATTTTAACACAAAGTAATGATAAGTGCAACAAAACTTATATACAAAAATAGGTACATTTTGCACTTATCAAACTCTCCCCAACTTATTTAATTGTTTGTCCACAAACAAGAATCAAACAACTCAACGAAACCGAGTGATAACCAAAGAATCACGAATCAACAAGTTTTGAAAAACGGAAGACAAATGTATGGTTCAAATGAAAAACGATACACACAAAGTAAATACTTACCGCTAAACTACAATGACAACATAGTCACGAAACAAATGCAAAATACAAAAATCCATGCCGAACATTCTAAAACAACACAAGTTCTAATGTGAATCACACCTAGCAAAAATAATCATCGGTAGATGAAAAACACAAAATGAGGTTCTTTTCACTCACACAACAATCATGCAAACAATAGACTAAATTATGCAACCAACCAAAAATTCACATTGAACATACAAAGGCAAGAATCACAAGGACTTTCAAGGTTGTAGCGTGGTCGGGTAAACAAACAAGGGGCAATTTCTAAAGGTAATTGAAACAAAAACTTGCCTAAACCTAAGGGAGTGAAAACTCACAAAGATTCACACACAAAATTTCAACTAACTTCTTCCCAAATCCCAAGTGCTATACAACACACAATACTTATTTAGCACAATTATTGAAACTCTTTTTGTTTCCTTTTTCAAGGGTTTTCTTTTTTCTTTTCTTTTCTTTGTCATATTTCTCTCTTTTTTCTTTTCTTTTTCAATCCTCATAGAATCCAACCAATGAGTATACAATCATCCTCTCCCTAACTTGAATTCAACCACACCATCATGTGAATACTCCCTACTTTGTAAGGCAAGGAAAAAATCCATACAGCAACACAAGTTGAGGTCCAAGAAAAAACAAAATCCATTCAAAAATAAGTGAACTAAATACTCATAGACAAGCATTAAGTTCAAATAAAAACATGGATAAAAAAGCTCAAAGGGGTTACAAATGATCACGCGCTCACAAGGTGAATTGACTATTTGGCTAAGGTGGTTGTGCTCAAAATGAAACAATCGCCTTGATCCTTTTCATGCATTCATATAATCAACACAAATAAAAGATTCAACATAATAAAATCCAGTTAGAACAAGAATGTTGGTTCTCCGCGCATATATGAACAATGGAAAGCCACCTCACAAAAAGGTTGGGAACTAAAGTGATTCACAATAGAACAAGTATACAAAAGAATGGATGGCATGGAAGTTTGTAAAATGCCTAAGTATCATGAATATGCTAAAGTATAGAAAGCTATAAATACGTACCTCAGACGTGTACAAAACTTAACAAAATCATTACCATACATCCGCAAGTTGAAACGAACCAACTTGGAAAATCACAAAAGCATCCTCAAATAAGTCAATCAATATCTGTGAGCAAACTACAACCAAAAACATTCGAAAAGAAAAACTATAAAACATGCTTGTTTTACGTCTTAAGTTCGACGCCTTTACGGTGCTTAATTAGAAAATTCCTTCATTCATGCCATGGTGATGTCTCACCGCGTAACCAAAAGCAAACGTCCTAACCAAACACTTAAACAAACGTTACAGGAACAAAATGTATACAACACTTGAACAAACATAATGGAAACAGATAATATATACGATATATACGAAACTCAAAAACAAAGAAACTATTGCAATGCGATTCAATATCAAAACCAATCTCCGGCAACGACGCCATTTTGTTGAATGCAGAATAGGGCAAGCAAGCAAAAATATTTATTTTCGGAAGAATTCCCTCCGGGATATATGTCGTGTCCACATAGATCGGTTCGAGGGAAAGAATGTCGTTCGACAGTCTCCCGCGTTAATGAGTTTGGATTAAAATGGTTCAAAACATGAAAACAGAAAAGTAAACATTAAAACATAAAAACAAATTCACTTTTCAGCAAGACAAACTTATCCGGCATGCACATAATCGACTCCTCACAAACTTAAACTTACCGACCAGTTATACTCAACCTACAATACTCCTCAATATCACCCAGCATCGCTCACAACACAGGTTATGTCTAACGCAAAGTTGAGAGAACAACCGTGTTACCATTGCCGATACTTTCGTACGCTATCTCAAGGCACAGAGGCATTAATTTTCGATGCCTATTGAAGATTGCTAGCCCTAAATCTATCTCTAGAATCTAGAAACTAACAGACAATCATCCCTAATCGAAGTTTGCGACGGTTATCTCTAACGCAACCTAAACCCCGCACATAAAGCAAAAATCAGAGATAATCACCAATAGAGATTTGTAAAGCAAGTTTTATACAACGCCATGGGCGAAAAATATACATGAGATTACAGTCAATACATATACAAAACCCAACACAGAAGAAAAACACAAAGAAGAAGAGAAATGAACCAAAAATCTCGCAGTTTGTCAACACCGGTCGACGATCAATCCACCTCGGATCATCCGTATGCAAGCTTCCATGTTGTTTTCTAAGCTAATCTACTGAAAAAATGAAGTTTGATGGAGTTGGAGCAAGAAACCCCAAAACCATCCTCTAAAAAATGCTGAAAAATGAAGTTTATAGGCAAAATTTGCTGCCCAGGTTCGCACTGCGAACATACACCGCCTTAGCTACTGCCAGAATTGCGTTTTTCATGCTTCCAGGCACTTTTTATTCGCCCCGAGTTCGCAGTACGAACTCGCTAGCGAGTGCTCGCCTCCTGGTTCACCTAGCGAACATGACAGCAAACCAGAATTTGTTTTGACCATAACTCTTGAACCGTAACTCCGATTGACGCACGGTTTGAAGCGTTGGAAAGCTTATTCAATGCTCTATACAACAACGGTAAAATCCCATTGCTGGAATACCTGCAAAAAGAAATTAAAATCAATGAAACTCAATGATATTTACACGATACGCAATATATACACTAAAACGTAAAGTAAACGTAATTACGAACAAAGCGGGGTTTATTCAACCAATTTTAACACAACGTAATGATAAGTGCAACAAAATTTATATACAAAAATAGGTACATTTTGCACTTATCAAACTCTCCCCAACTTATTTAATTGTTTATCCACAAACAAGAATCAAATAACTCAACGAAACCGAGTGATAACCAAAGAATCACGAATCAACAAGTTTTGAAAAACGGAAGACAAATGTATGGTTCAAATGAAAAACGGTACACACAAAGTAAATACTTACCGCTAAACTACAACGACAACATAGTCACGAAACAAATGCAAAATACAAAAATTCATGCCGAACATTCTAAAACAACACAAGTTCAAATGTGAATCACACCTAGCAAAAATAATCATCGGTAGATGAAAAACACAAAATGAGGTTCTTTTCACTCACACAACAATCATGCAAACAATAGACTAAATTATGCAACCATCCAAAAATTCACATTGAACATACAAAGGCAAGAATCACAAGGACTTTCAAGGTTGTAGCGTGGTCGGGTAAACAAACAAGGGGCAATTTCTAAAGGTAATTGAAACAAAAACTTGCCTAAACCTAAGGGAGTGAAAACACACAAAGATTCACACACAAAATTTACACCAACTTCTTCCAAAATCCCAAGTGCTACACAACACACAATACTTATTTAGCACAATTATTGAAACTCTTTTTGTTTCCTTTTTCAAGGGTTTTCGTTTTTCTTTTTTTTTTCTTTTTTCTTTTCTTTTCTTTGTCATATTTCTCTCTTTTTTCTTTTCTTTTTCAATCCTCATAGAATCCAACCAATGAGTATACTATCATCCTCTCCCCAACTTGAATTCAACCACACCATCATGTGAATACTCCCTACTTTGTAAGGCAAGGAAAAAATCCATACCGCAACACAAGTTGAGGTCCAAGAAAAAACAAAATCCATTCAAAAATAAGTGAACTAAATACTCATAGACAAGCATTAAGTTCAAATAAAAACATGGATCAAAAAGCTCAAAGGGGTTACAAATGATCACACGCTCACAAGGTGAATTGACTATTTGGCTAAGGTGGTTGTGCTCAAAATGAAACAATCGCCTTGATCCTTTTCATGCATTCATATAATCAACACAAATAAAAGATTCAACATAATAAAATCCGGTTAGAACAAGAATGTTGGTTCTCCGCGCATATATGAACAATGGAAAGCCACCTCACAAAAAGGTTGGGAACTAAAGTGATTCACAATAGAACAAGTATACAAAAGAATGGATGGCATGGAAGTTTGTAAAATGCCTAAGTATCATGAATATGCTAAAGTATAGAAAGCGATAAATACATACCTCAGACGTGTATAAAACTTAACAAAATCATTACCATACATCCGCAAGTTGAAACGAACCAACTTGAAAAATCGCAAAAGCATTCTTAAATAAGTCAATCAAAATCTGTGAGCAAACAACAACCAAAAACATTCGAAAAGTAAAACTATAAAACATGCTTGTTTTACGTCGTAAGCTCGACGCCTTTACGGTGCTTAATTAGAAACTTCCTTCATTCATGCCATGGTGATGTCTCACCGCGCAACCAAAAGCAAACGTCCTAACCAAACACTTAAACAAACGTTACAGGAACAAAATGTATACAACACTTGAACAAACATAATGGAAACAGATAATATATACGATATATACAAAACTCAAAAATAAAGAAACTATCGCAATGCGATTCAATATCAAAACCAATCCCCGGCAAAGGCGCCATTTTGTTGAATGCAGAATAGGGCAAGTAAGCAAAAATATTTATTTTCGGAAGAATTCCCTCCGGGATTTATGTCGTGTCCACAGAGATCGGTTCGAGGGAAAGAATGCCGTTCGACAGTCTCTCGCGTTAATGAGTTTGGATTAAAATGGTTTAAAACATGAAAACAGAAAAGTAAACATTAAAACATAAAAACAAATTCACTTTTCAGCAAGACAAACTTATCCGGCATGCACATAATCGACTCCTCACAAACTTAAACTTACCGACCAGTTATACTCAACCTACAATACTCCTCAATATCACTCACAACACAGGTTATGTCTAACGCAAAGTTGAGAGAACAACCGTGTTACCATTGCCGATACTTTCGTACGCTAGCTCAAGGCACAGAGGCATTAAGTTTCGACGCCTATTAAAGATTGCTAGCCCTAAATCTATCTCTAGAATCTAGAAACTAACAGACAATCATCCCTAATCGAAGTTTGCGACGATTATCTCTAACGCAACCCAAACCCCGCGCATAAAGCAAAAATCAGAGACAATCACCAATAGAGATTTGTAAATCAAGTTTTATACAACGCCATGGCCGACAAATATACATGAGATCATAGTCAATACATATACAAAACCCAACAAAGAAGAAAAACACAAAGAAGAAGAGAAATGAACCAAAAATCTCGCGGTTTGTCAACACCGGTCGACGATCAATCCACCCCGGATCATCCGTATGCAAGCTTCCATGTTATTTTCTAAGCTAATCTACTGAAAAAATGAAGTTTGATGGAGTTGGAGCAAGAATCCCCAAAACCATCCTCTAAAAAATGCTGAAAAATGAAGTTTATAAGAAAAATTTGCTGCCCAGGTTCGCACTGCGAACATACACCGCCTTAGCTACTGCCAGAATTGTGTTTTTCATGCTTCCAGGCACTTTTTATTCGCCCCGAGTTCGCAGTGCGAACTCGCTAGCGAGTGCTCGCCTCCTGGTTCGCCTAGCGAACATGACAGCAACCCAGAATTTGTTTTGACCATAACTCTTGAACCGTAACTCCGATTGACGCACGGTTTGAAGCGTTGGAAAGCTTATTCAGTGCTCTATACAACAATGGCAAAATCCCATTGCTGGAATACCTGCAAAAATAAATGAAAATCAATTAAACTCAATGATATTTAAACGATACGCAATATATACACTAAAACGTAAAGTAAACGTAATTACGAACAAAACGGGGTATATTCAACCAATTTTAACACAAAGTAATGATAAGTGCAACAAAACTTATATACAAAAATAGGTACATTTTGCACTTATCAAACTCTCCCCAACTTATTTAATTGTTTGTCCACAAACAAGAATCAAACAACTCAACGAAACCGAGTGATAACCAAAGAATCACGAATCAACAAGTTTTGAAAAACGGAAGACAAATGTATGGTTCAAATGAAAAACGGTACACACAAAGTAAATACTTACCGCTAAACTACAACGACAACATAGTCACGAAACAAATGCAAAATAAAAAAATTCATGCCGAACATTCTAAAACAACACAAGTTCAAATGTGAATCACCCCTAGCAAAAATAATCATCGGTAGATGAAAAACACAAAATGAGGTTCTTTTCACTCACACAACAATCATGCAAACAATAGACTAAATTATGCAACCATCCAAAAATTCACATTGAACATACAAAGGCAAGAATCACAAGGACTTTCAAGGTTGTAGCGTGGTCGGGTAAACAAACAAGGGGCAATTTCTAAAGGTAATTGAAACAAAAACTTGCCTAAACCTAAGGGAGTGAAAACTCACAAAGATTCACACACAAAATTTCAACCAACTTCTTCCAAAATCCCAAGTGCTATACAACACACAATACTTATTTAGCACAATTATTGAAACTCTTTTTGTTTCCTTTTTCAAGGGTTTTCTTTTTTCTTTTCTTTTCTTTGTCATATTTCTCTCTTTTTTCTTTTCTTTTTCAATCCTCATAGAATCCAACCAATGAGTATACAATCATCCTTTCCCTAACTTGAATTCAACCACACCATCATGTGAATACTCCCTACTTTGTAAGGCAAGGAAAAAATCCATACAGCAACACAAGTTGAGGTCCAAGAAAAAACAAAATCCATTCAAAAATAAGTGAACTAAATACTCATAGACAAGCATTAAGTTCAAATAAAAATATGGATAAAAAAGCTCAAAGGGGTTACAAATGATCACGCGCTCACAAGGTGAATTGACTATTTGGCTAAGGTGGTTGTGCTCAAAATGAAACAATCGCCTTGATCCTTTTCATGCATTCATATAATCAACACAAATAAAAGATTCAACATAATAAAATCCAGTTAGAACAAGAATGTTGGTTCTCCGCGCATATATGAACAATGGAAAGCCACCTCACAAAAAGGTTGGGAACTAAAGTGATTCACAATAGAACAAGTATACAAAAGAATGGATGGCATGGAAGTTTGTAAAATGCCTAAGTATCATGAATATTCTAAAGTATAGAAAGCGATAAATACATACCTCAGACGTGTACAAAACTTAACAAAATCATTACCATACATCCGCAAGTTGAAACGAACCAACTTGGAAAATCACAAAAGCATCCTCAAATAAGTCAATCAATATCTGTGAGCAAACTAAAACAAAAAACATTCGAAAAGAAAAACTATAAAACATGCTTGTTTTACGTCTTAAGTTCGACGCCTTTACGGTGCTTAATTAGAAACTTCCTTCATTCATGCCATGGTGATGTCTCACCGCGTAACCAAAAGCAAACGTCCTAACCAAACACTTAAACAAACGTTACAGGAACAAAATGTATACAACACTTGAATAAACATAATGGAAACATATAATATATACGATATATACAAAACTCAAAAACAAAGAAACTATCGCAATACGATTCAATATCAAAACCAATCTCCGGCAACGACGCCATTTTGTTGAATGCAGAATAGGGCAAGCAAGCAAAAATATTTATTTTCGGAAGAATTCCCTCCGGGATATATGTCGTGTCCACAGAGATCGGTTCGAGGGAAAGAATGTCGTTCGACAGTCTCTCGCGTTAATGAGTTTGGATTAAAATGGTTTAAAACATGAAAACAGAAAAGTAAACATTAAAACATAAAAACAAATTCACTTTTCAGCAAGACAAACTTATCCGGCATGCACATAATCGACTCCTCACAAACTTAAACTTACCGACCAGTTATACTCAACCTACAATACTCCTCAATATCACCCAGCATCGCTCACAACACAGGATATGTCTAACGCAAAGTTGAGAGAACAACCGTGTTACCATTGCCGATACTTTCGTACGCTAGCTCAAGGCACAGAGGCATTAAGTTTCGACGCCTATTGAAGATTGCTAGCCCTAAATCTATCTCTAGAATCTAGAAACTAACGGACAATCATCCCTAATCGAAGTTTGCGACGATTATCTCTAACGCAACCTAAACCCCGCGCATAAAGCAAAAATCAGAGACAATCACCAATAGAGATTTGTAAAGCAAGTTTTATACAACGCCATGGGCGAAAAATATACATGAGATTACAGTCAATACATATACAAAACCCAACACAGAAGAAAAACACAAAGAAGAAGAGAAATGAACCAAAAATCTCGCGGTTTGTCAACACTGGTCGACGATCAATCCACCTTGGATCATCCGTATGCAAGCTTCCATGTTGTTTTCTAAGCTAATCTACTGAAAAAATGAAGTTTGATGGAGTTGGAGCAAGAATCCCCAAAACCATCCTCTAAAAAATGCTGAAAAATGAAGTTTATAGGCAAAATTTGCTGCCCAGGTTCGCACTGCGAACATACACCCGCCTTAGCTACTGCCAGAATTGTGTTTTTCATGCTTCCAGGCACTTTTTATTCGCCCCGAGTTCGCAGTGCGAACTCGCTAGCGAGTGCTCGCCTCCTGGTTCGCCTAGCGAACATGACAGCAAACCAGAATTTGTTTTGACCATAACTCTTGAACCGTAACTCCGATTGACGCACGGTTTGAAGCGTTGGAAAGCTTATTCAATGCTCTATACAACAACGCTAAAATCCCATTGCTGGAATACCTGCAAAAATAAATTAAAATCAATTAAACTCAATGATATTTACACGATACGCAATATATACACTAAAACGTAAAGTAAACGTAATTACGAACAAAGCGGGGTTTATTCAACCAATTTTAACACAACGTAATGATAAGTGCAACAAAACTTATATACAAAAATAGGTACATTTTGCACTTATCAAACTCTCCCCAACTTATTTAATTGTTTATCCACAAACAAGAATCAAATAACTCAACGAAACCGAGTGATAACCAAAGAATCACGAATCAACAAGTTTTGAAAAACGGAAGACAAATGTATGGTTCAAATGAAAAACGGTACACACAAAGTAAATACTTACCGCTAAACTACAACGACAACATAGTCACGAAACAAATGCAAAATACAAAAATTCATGCCGAACATTCTGAAACAACACAAGTTCAAATGTGAATCACACCTAGCAAAAATAATCATCGGTAGATGAAAAACACAAAATGAGGTTCTTTTCACTCACACAACAATCATGCAAACAATAGACTAAATTATGCAACCATCCAAAAATTCACATTGAATATACAAAGGCAAGAATCACAAGGACTTTCAAGGTTGTAGCGTGGTCGGGTAAACAAACAAGGGGCAATTTCTAAAGGTAATTGAAACAAAAACTTGCCTAAACCTAAGGGAGTAAAAACACACAAAGATTCACACACAAAATTTACACCAACTTCTTCCAAAATCCCAAGTGCTACACAACACACAATACTTATTTAGCACAATTATTGAAACTCTTTTTGTTTCCTTTTTCAATGGTTTTCTTTTTTCTTTTTTTTTTATTTTTTCTTTTCTTTTCTTTGTCATATTTCTCTCTTTTTTATTTTCTTTTTCAATCCTCATAGAATCCAACCAATGAGTATACTATCATCCTCTCCCCAACTTGAATTCAACCACACCATCATGTGAATACTCCCTACTTTGTAAGGCAAGGAAAAAATCCATACCGCAACACAAGTTGAGGTCCAAGAAAAAACAAAATCCATTCAAAAATAAGTGAACTAAATACTCATAGACAAGCATTAAGTTCAAATAAAAACATGGATCAAAAAGCTCAAAGGGGTTACAAATGATCACACGCTCACAAGGTGAATTGACTATTTGGCTAAGGTGGTTGTGCTCAAAATGAAACAATCGCCTTGATCCTTTTCATGCATTCATATAATCAACACAAATAAAAGATTCAACATAATAAAATCCGGTTAGAACAAGAATGTTGGTTCTCCGCGCATATATGAACAATGGAAAGCCACCTCACAAAAAGGTTGGAACTAAAGTGATTCACAATAGAACAAGTATACAAAAGAATGGATGGCATGGAAGTTTGTAAAATGCCTAAGTATCATGAATATGCTAAAGTATAGAAAGCGATAAATACATACCTCAGACGTGTATAAAACTTAACAAAATCATTACCATACATCCGCAAGTTGAAACGAACCAACTTGAAAAATCGCAAAAGCATTCTTAAATAAGTCAATCAAAATCTGTGAGCAAACAACAACCAAAAACATTCGAAAAGTAAAACTATAAAACATGCTTGTTTTACGTCGTAAGCTCGACGCCTTTACGGTGCTTAATTAGAAACTTCCTTCATTCATGCCATGGTGATGTCTCACCGCGCAACCAAAAGCAAACGTCCTAAACAAACACTTAAACAAACGTTACAGGAACAAAATGTATACAACACTTGAACAAACATAATGGAAACAGATAATATATACGATATATACAAAACTCAAAAATAAAGAAACTATCGCAATGCGATTCAATATCAAAACCAATCCCCGGCAAAGGCGCCATTTTGTGGAATGCAGAATAGGGCAAGTAAGCAAAAATATTTATTTTTGGAAGAATTCCCTCCGAGATTTATGTCGTGTCCACAGAGATCGGTTCGAGGGAAAGAATGCCGTTCGACAGTCTCTCGCGTTAATGAGTTTGGATTAAAATGGTTTAAAACATGAAAACAGAAAAGTAAACATTAAAACATAAAAACAAATTCACTTTTCAGCAAGACAAACTTATCCGGCATGCACATAATCGACTCCTCACAAACTTAAACTTACCGACCAGTTATACTGAACCTACAATACTCCTTAGTATCACCTAGCATCGCTCACAACACAGGTTATGTCTAACGCAAAGTTGAGAGAACAACGGTGTTACCATTGCCGATACTTTCGTACGCTAGCTCAAGGCACAGAGGCATTAAGTTTCGACGCCTATTGAAGATTGCTAGCCCTAAATCTATCTCTAGAATCTAGAAACTAACAGACAATCATCCCTAATCGAAGTTTGCGACGGTTATCTCTAACGCAACCCAAACCCCGCGCATAAAGCAAAAATCAGAGACAATCACCAATAGAGTTTGTAAAGCAAGTTTTATACAACGCCATGGGCGACAAATATACATGAGATCATAGTCAATACATATACAAAACACAACAAAGAAGAAAAACACAAAGAAGAAGAGAAATGAACCAAAAATCTCGCGGTTTGTCAACACCGGTCGACGATCAATCCAACCCGGATCATCCGTATGTAAGCTTCCATGTTGTTTTCTAAGCTAATCTACTGAAAAAATAAAGTTTGATGGAGTTGGAGCAAGAATCCCCAAAACCATCCTCTAAAATATGCTGAAAAATGAAGTTTATAGGCAAAATTTGCTGCCCAGGTTTGTACTGCGAACCCCCGTTCGCACTGCGAACATGCACCGCCTTAGCTACTGCCAAAATTGTGTTTTTCATGCTTCCAGACACTTTATATTTGCCCCGAGTTCGCAGTGCGAACTCGCTAGTGAGTGCTCACCTCCTGGTTCGCCTAGCGAACATGACAGCAAACCAGAATTTGTTTTGACCATAACTCTTGAACCGTAACTCCGATTGACGCACGGTTTGAAGCGTTGGAAAGCTTATTCAATGCTCTATACAACAACGGTAAAATCCCATTGCTGGAATACCTGCAAAAATAAATGAAAATCAATTAAACTCAATGATATTTACACGATACGCAATATATACACTAAAACGTAAAGTAAACGTAATTACGAACAAAGCGGGGTTTATTCAAATAATTTTAACACAAAGTAATGATAAGTGCAACAAAACTTATATACAAAAATAGGTACATTTTGCACTTATCAAACTCTCCCCAACTTATTTAATTATTTGTCCACAAACAAGATTCAAATAACTCAACGAAACCGAGTGATAACCAAAGAATCACGAATCAACAAGTTTTGAAAAACGGAAGACAAATGTATGGTTCAAATGGAAAAACGGTACACACAAAGTAAAAACTTACCGCTAAACTACAACAACAACATAGGCACGAAACAAATGCAAAATACAAAAATTCATGCCGAACATTCTAAAACAACACAAGTTCAAATGTGAATCTCACCTAGCAAAAATAATCATCGGTAGATGAAAAACAAAAAATGAGGTTCTTTTAACTCACACAACAATCATGCAAACAATAGACTAAATTATGTAACCATCCAAAAATTCACATTGAACATACAAAGGCAAGAATCACAAGGACTTTCAAGGTTGCAGCGTGGTTGGATAAACAAACAAGGGGCAATTTCTAAATTTAGTTGAAACAAAAACTTGCCTAAACCTAAGGGAGTGAAAACTCACAAAGATTCACACACAAAATTTCAACCAACTTCTTCCAAAATCCCAAGTGCTACACAACACACAATACTTATTTAGCACAATTATTGAACCTCTTTTTGTTTCCTTTTTCAAGGGTTTTCTTTTTTCTTTTTTTTTTCTTTTTTCTTTTCTTTTCTTTGTCATATTTCTCTCTTTTTTCTTTTCTTTTTCAATCCTCATAGAATCCAACCAATGAGTATACAATCATCCTCTCCCCAACTTGAATTCAACCACACCATCATGTGAATACTCCCTACTTTCTAAGGCAAGGAAAAAATCCATACAGCAACACAAAGTTGAGGTCCAAGAAAAAACAAAATCCATTCAAAAATAAGTGAACTAAATACTCATAGACAAGCATTAAGTTCAAATAAAAACATGGATCAAAAAGCTCAAAGGGAATACAAATGATCACAAGCTCACAAGGTGAATTGACTATTTGGCTAAGGTAGTTAAGCTCAAAATGAAACAATCGCCTTGATCCTTTTCATGCATTCATATAATCAACGAAAATAAAAGATTCAACATAATAAAATCCAGTTAGAACAAGAATGTTGGTTTTCCGCGCATATATGAACAATGGAAAGCCACCTCACAAAAAGGTTGGAAACTAAGGTGATTCACAATAGAACAAGTATACAAAAGAATGGATGGCATGGAAGTTTGTAAAATGCCTAAGTATCACGAATATGCTAATGTATAGAAAGCGATAAATACATACCTCAGACGTGTACAAAACTTAACAATATCATTACCATACATCCGCAAGTTGAAACGAACCAACTTGGAAAATCACAAAAGCATCCTCAAATAAGTCAATCAAAATCTGTGAGCAAACAACAACCAAAAACATTCGAAAAGAAAAACTATAAAACATGCTTGTTTTACGTCGTAAGCTCGACGCCTTTACGGTGCTTAATTAGAAACTTCCTTCATTCATGCCTTGGTGATGTCTCGCCGCGCAACCAAAAGCAAACGTCCTAACCAAACACTTAAACAAACGTTACAGGAACAAAATGTATACAACACTTGAACAAACATAATGGAAACAGATAATATATACGATATATACAAAACCCAAAAACAAAGAAACTATCGCAATGCGATTCAATATCAAAACCAATTCCCGGCAACGGCGCCATTTTGTTGAATGCAGAATAGGGAAAGCAAGCAAAAATATTTATTTTTGTAAGAATTCCCTCCGGGATTTATGTCGTGTCCACAGAGATCGGTTCGGGGGAAAGAATTCCGTTGGACAGTCTCTCGCGTTAATGAGTTTGGATTAAAATGGTTTAAAACATGAAAACAGAAAAGTAAACATTAAAACATAGAAACAAATTCACTTTTCAGTAAGACAAACTTATCCGACATGCACATAATCGACTCCTCACAAACTTAAACTTATCGACCAGTTATACTCAACCTACAATATTCCTCTATATCACCCACCATCGCTCACAACACAGGTTATGTCTAACGCAAAGTTGAGAGAACAACCGTGTTACCATTGCCGATACTTTCGTACGCTAGCTCAAGGCACAGAGGCATTAAGTTTCGACGCCTATTGAAGATTGCTAGCCCTAAATCTATCTCTAGAATCTAGAAACTAACAGACAATCATCCCTAATCGAAGTTTGCGACGGTTATCTCTAACGCAACCCAAACCCCCGCGCATAAAGAAAAACTAAGAGACAATCACCAATAGAGATTTGTAAAGCAAGTTTTATACAACGCCATGGGCGACAAATATACATGAGATCATAGTCAATACATATACAAAACCCAACAAAGAAGAAAAACACAAAGAATAAGAGAAATGAACCAAAAATCTCGCGGTTTGTCAACACCGGTCGACGATCAATCCACCCCGGATCATCCGTATGTAAGCTTCCATGTTGTTTTCTAAGCTAATCTACTGAAAAAATGAAGTTTGATGGAGTTGGAGCAAGAATCCCCAAAACCATCCTCTAAAAAATGCTGAAAAATGAAGTTTATAGGAAAAATTTGCTGCCCAGGTTCGCACTGCGAACATACACCGCCTTAGCTACTGCCAGAATTGTGTTTTTCATGCTTCCAGGCACTTTTTATTCGCCCCGAGTTTGCAGTGCGAACTCGCTAGCGAGTGCTCGCCTCCTGGTTCGCCTAGCGAACATGACAGCAAACTAGAATTTGTTTTGACCATAACTCTTGAACCGTAACTCCGATTGACGCACGGTTTGAAGCGTTGGAAAGCTTATTCAATGCTCTATACAACAATGGAAAAATCCAATTGCTGGAATACCTGCAAAAATAAATGAAAATCAATTAAACTCAATGATATTTACACGATACGCAATATATACACTAAAATGTAAAGTAAACGTAATTACGAACAAAGCGGGGTTTATTCAACCAATTTTAACACAAATTAATGATAAGTGCAACAAAACTTATATATAAATATAGATACATTTTGCACTTATCAAACTCTCCCCAACTTATTTAATTGTTTCTCCACAAACAAGAATCAAACAACTCAACGAAACCGAGTGATAACCAAAGAATCACGAATCAACAAGTTTTGAAAAACGGAAGACAAATGTATGGTTCAAATGAAAAACGGTACACACAAAGTAAATACTTACCGCTAAACTACAACGACAACATAGTCACGAAACAAATGCAAAATACAAAAATTCATGCCGAACATTCTAAAACAACACAAGTTCAAATGTGAATCACACCTAGCAAAAATAATCATCGGTATATGAAAAACACAAAATAAGGTTCTTTTCACTCACACAACAATCATGCAAACAATAGACTAAATTATGTAACCATCCAAAAATTCACATTGAACATACAAAGGCAAGAATCACAAGGACTTTCAAGGTTGTAGCGTGGTCGGGTAAACAAACAAGGGGAAATTTCTAAAGGTAATTGAAACAAAAACTTGCCTAAACCTAAGGGAGTGAAAACTCACAAAGATTCACACACAAAATTTCAACCAACTTCTTCCAAAATCCCAAGTGTTACACAACACACAATACTTATTTAGCACAATTATTGAAACTCTTTTGGTTTCCTTTTTCAAGGGTTTTCTTTTTTCTTTTTTTTTTCTTTTTTCTTTTCTTTTCTTTGTCATATTTATCTCTTTTTTCTTTTCTTTTTCAATCCTCATAGAATCCAACCAATGAGTATACAATCATCTTCTCCCCAACTTGAATTCAACCACACCATCATGTGAATACTCCCTACTTTCTAAGGCAAGGAAAAAATCCATACAACAACACAAAATTGAGGTCCAAGAAAAAACGAAATCCATTAAAAAATAAGTGAACTAAATACTCATAGACAAGCATTAAGTTCAAATAAAAACATGGATCAAAAAGCTCAAAGGGGTTACAAATGATCACACGCTCACAAGGTGAATTGACTATTTGGCTAAGGTGGTTGTGCTCAAAATGAAACAATCGTCTTGATCTTTTTCATGCATTCATATAATCAACACAAATAAAAGATTCAACATAATAAAATCCAGTTAGAACAAGAATGTTGGTTCTCGCGCATATATGAACAATGGAAAGCCACCTCGCAAAATGGTTGGGAACTAAAGTGATTCACAATAGAACAAGTATACAAAAGAATGGATGACATGGAAGTTTGTAAAATGCCTAAGTATCATGAATATGCTAAAGTATAGAAAGAGATAAATACATACCTCAGACGTGTACAAAACTTAACAAAATCATTACCATACATCCGCAAGTTGAAACGAACCAACTTGGAAAATCACAAAAGCATCCTCAAATAAGTCAATCAAAATCTGTGAGCAAACAACAACAAAAAACATTCGAAAAGAAAAACTATAAAACATGCTTGTTTTACGTCGCAAGCTCGACGCCTTTACGGTGCTTAATTAGAAACTTCCTTCATTCATGCCATGGTGATGTCTCACCGCGCAACCAAAAGCAAACGTCCTAACCAAACACTTAAATAAACGTTACAGGAACAAAATGTATACAACACTTGAACAAACATAATGGAAACAGATAATATATACAATATTTACAAAACTCAAAAACAAAGAAACTATCGCAATGCGATTCAATATCAAAACCAATCCCCGGCAACGACGCCATTTTGTTGAATGCAGAATAGGGCAAGAAAGCAAAAATATTTATTTTCGGAAGAATTCTCTCCGGGATTTATGTCGTGTCCACAGATATCGGTTCGAGGGAAAGAATGTCGTTCGACTGTCTCTCACGTTAATGAGTCTGGATTAAAAAGGTTTAAAACATGAAAACAGAAAAGTAAACATTAAAACATAAAAACAAATTCACTTTTCAGCAAGACAAACTTATCCGACATGCACATAATCGACTCCTCACAAACTTAAACTTACCGACCAGTTATACTCAACCTACAATATTCCTCAATATCACCCAGCATCGCTCACAACACAAGTTATGTCTAACGCAAAGTTGAGAGAACAACCGTGTTACCATTGCCGATACTTTCGTACGCTAGCTCAAGGCACAGAGGCATTAAGTTTCGACACCTATTGAAGATTGCTAGCCCTAAATTTATCTCTAGAATCTAGAAACTAACAGATAATCATCCCTAATCAAAGTTTGCGACGGTTATCTCTAACGCAACCTAAACCCCGCGCATAAAGCAAAAATCAGAGACAATCACCAATAGAGATTTGTAAAGCAAGTTTTATACAACGCCATGGGCGACAAATATACATGAGATCATAGTCAATACATATACAAAACCCAACAAAGAAGAAAAACACAAAGAATAAGAGAAATGAACCAAAAATCTCGCGGTTTGTCAACACCGGTCGACGATCAATCCACCCCGGATCATCCGTATGCAAGCTTCCATGTTGTTTTCTAAGCTAATCTACTGAAAAAATGAAGTTTGATGGAGTTGGAGCAAGAATCCCCAAAACCATCCTCTAAAAAATGCTGAAAAATAAAGTTTATAGGCAAAATTTGCTGCCCAGGTTCGCACTGCGAACATACACCGCCTTAGCTACTGCCAGAATTGTGTTTTTCATGCTTCCAGGCACTTTTTATTCGCCCCGAGTTCGCAGTGCGAACTCGCTAGCGAGTGCTCGCCTCCTGGTTCGCCTAGCGAACATGACAGCAAACTAGAATTTGTTTTGACCATAACTCTTGAACCGTAACTCCGATTGACGCACGGTTTGAAGCGTTGGAAAGCTTATTCAATGCTCTATACAACAATGGAAAAATCCAATTGCTGGAATACCTGCAAAAATAAATGAAAATCAATTAAACTCAATGATATTTACACGATACGCAATATATACACTAAAATGTAAAGTAAACGTAATTACGAACAAAGCGGGGTTTATTCAACCAATTTTAACACAAATTAATGATAAGTGCAACAAAACTTATATACAAATATAGATACATTTTGCACTTATCAAACTCTCCCCAACTTATTTAATTGTTTCTCCACAAACAAGAATCAAACAACTCAACGAAACCGAGTGATAACCAAAGAATCACGAATCAACAAGTTTTGAAAAACGGAAGACAAATGTATGGTTCAAATGAAAAACGGTACACACAAAGTAAATACTTACCGCTAAACTACAACGACAACATAGTCACTAAACAAATGCAAAACACAAAAATTCATGCCGAACATTCTAAAACAACACAAGTTCAAATGTGAATCACACCTAGCAAAAATAATCATCGGTATATGAAAAACACAAAATGAGGTTCTTTTCACTCACACAACAATCATGCAAACAATAGACTAAATTATGCAACCATCCAAAAATTCACATTGAACATACAAAGGCAAGAATCACAAGGACTTTCAAGGTTGTAGCGTGGTCGGGTAAACAAAGAAGGGGCAATTTCTAAAGGTAATTGAAACAAAAACTTGCCTAAACCTAAGGGAGTGAAAACTCACAAAGATTCACACACAAAATTTCAACCAACTTCTTCCAAAATCCCAAGTGCTACACAACACACAATACTTATTTAGCACAATTATTGAAACTCTTTTGGTTTCCTTTTTCAAGGGTTTTCTTTTTTCTTTTTTTTTTCTTTTTTCTTTTCTTTTCTTTGTCATATTTATCTCTTTTTTCTTTTCTTTTTCAATCCTCATAGAATCCAACCAATGAGTATACAATCATCTTCTCCCCAACTTGAATTCAACCACACCATCATGTGAATACTCCCTACTTTCTAAGGCAAGGAAAAAATCCATACAACAACACAAAATTGAGGTCCAAGAAAAAACGAAATCCATTAAAAAATAAGTGAACTAAATACTCATAGACAAGCATTAAGTTCAAATAAAAACATGGATCAAAAAGCTCAAAGGGGTTACAAATGATCACACGCTCACAAGGTGAATTGACTATTTGGCTAAGGTGGTTGTGCTCAAAATGAAACAATCGTCTTGATCTTTTTCATGCATTCATATAATCAACACAAATAAAAGATTCAACATAATAAAATCCAGTTAGAACAAGAATGTTGGTTCTCGCGCATATATGAACAATGGAAAGCCACCTCACAAAATGGTTGGGAACTAAATTGATTCACAATAGAACAAGTATACAAAAGAATGGATGGCATGGAGGTTTGTAAAATGCCTAAGTATCATGAATATGCTAAAGTATAGAAAGAGATAAATACATACCTCAGACGTGTACAAAACTTAACAAAATCATTACCATACATCCGCAAGTTGAAACGAACCAACTTGGAAAATCACAAAAGCATCCTCAAATAAGTCAATCAAAATCTGTGAGCAAACAACAACAAAAAACATTCGAAAAGAAAAACTATAAAACATGTTTCTTTTACGTCGCAAGCTCGACGCCTTTACGGTGCTTAATTAGAAACTTCCTTCATTCATGCCATGGTGATGTCTCACCGCGCAACCAAAAGCAAACGTCCTAACCAAACACTTAAACAAACGTTACAGGAACAAAATGTATACAACACTTGAACAAACATAATGGAAACAGATAATATATACAATATTTACAAAACTCAAAAACAAAGAAACTATCGCAATGCGATTCAATATCAAAACCAATCCCCGGCAACGACGCCATTTTGTTGAATGCAGAATAGGGCAAGAAAGCAAAAATATTTATTTTCGGAAGAATTCTCTCCGGGATTTATGTCGTGTCCACAGATATCGGTTCGAGGGAAAGAATGTCGTTCGACTGTCTCTCGCGTTAATGAGTCTGGATTAAAAAGGTTTAAAACATGAAAACAGAAAAGTAAACATTAAAACATAAAAACAAATTCAGTTTTCAGCAAGACAAACTTATCCGACATGCACATAATCGACTCCTCACAAACTTAAACTTACCGACCAGTTATACTCAACCTACAATATTCCTCAATATCACCCAGCATCGCTCACAACACAAGTTATGTCTAACGCAAAGTTGAGAGAACAACCGTGTTACCATTGCCGATACTTTCGTACGCTAGCTCAAGGCACAGAGGCATTAAGTTTCGACGCCTATTGAAGATTGCTAGCCCTAAATTTATCTCTAGAATCTAGAAACTAACAGACAATCATCCCTAATCAAAGTTTGCGACGGTTATCTCTAACGCAACCTAAACCCCGCGCATAAAGCAAAAATCAGAGACAATCACCAATAGAGATTTGTAAAGCAAGTTTTATACAACGCCATGGGCAACAAATATACATGAGATCATAGTCAATACATATACAAAACCCAACAAAGAAGAAAAACACAAAGAATAAGAGAAATGAACCAAAAATCTCGCGGTTTGTCAACACCGGTCGACGATCAATCCACCCCGGATCATCCGTATGCAAGCTTCCATGTTGTTTTCTAAGCTAATCTACTGAAAAAATGAAGTTTGATGGAGTTGGAGCAAGAATCCCCAAAACCATCCTCTAAAAAATGCTGAAAAATGAAGTTTATAGGCAAAATTTGCTGCCCAGGTTCGCACTGCGAACATACACCGCCTTAGCTACTGCCAGAATTGTGTTTTTCATGCTTCCAGGCACTTTTTATTCGCCCCGAGTTCGCAGTGCGAACTCGCTAGCGAGTGCTCGCCTCCTGGTTCGCCTAGCGAACATGACAGCAAACTAGAATTTGTTTTGACCATAACTCTTGAACCGTAACTCCGTTTGACGCACGGTTTGAAGCGTTGGAAAGCTTATTCAATGCTCTATACAACAATGGAAAAATCCAATTGCTGGAATACCTGCAAAAATAAATGAAAATCAATTAAACTCAATGATATTTACACGATACGCAATATATACACTAAAATGTAAAGTAAACGTAATTACGAACAAAGCGAGGTTTATTCAACCAATTTTAACACAAATTAATGATAAGTGCAACAAAACTTATATACAAATATAGATACATTTTGCACTTATCAAACTCTCCCCAACTTATTTAATTGTTTCTCCACAAACAAGAATCAAACAACTCAACGAAACCGAGTGATAACCAAAGAATCACGAATCAACAAGTTTTGAAAAACGGAAGACAAATGTATGGTTCAAATGAAAAACGGTACACACAAAGTAAATACTTACCGCTAAACTACAACGACAACATAGTCACGAAACAAATGCAAAATACAAAAATTCATGCCGAACATTCTAAAACAACACAAGTTCAAATGTGAATCACACCTAGCAAAAATAATCATCGGTATATGAAAAACACAAAATGAGGTTCTTTTCACTCACACAACAATCATGCAAACAATAGACTAAATTATGCAACCATCCAAAAATTCACATTGAACATACAAAGGCAAGAATCACAAGGACTTTCAAGGTTGTAGCGTGGTCGGGTAAACAAACAAGGGGCAATTTCTAAAGGTAATTGAAACAAAAACTTGCCTAAACCTAAGGGAGTGAAAACTCACAAAGATTCACACACAAAATTTCAACCAACTTCTTCCAAAATCCCAAGTGCTACACAACACACAATACTTATTTAGCACAATTATTGAAACTCTTTTGGTTTCCTTTTTCAAGGGTTTTCTTTTTTCTTTTTTTTTTCTTTTTCCTTTTCTTTTCTTTGTCATATTTATCTCTTTTTTCTTTTCTTTTTCAATCCTCATAGAATCCAACCAATGAGTATACAATCATCTTCTCCCCAACTTGAATTCAACCACACCATCATGTGAATACTCCCTACTTTCTAAGGCAAGGAAAAAATCCATACAACAACACAAAATAGAGGTCCAAGAAAAAACGAAATCCATTAAAAAATAAGTGAACTAAATTCTCATAGACAAGCATTAAGTTCAAATAAAAACATGGATCAAAAAGCTCAAAGGGGTTACAAATGATCACACGCTCACAAGGTGAATTGACTATTTGGCTAAGGTGGTTGTGCTCAAAATGAAACAATCGTCTTGATCTTTTTCATGCATTCATATAATCAACACAAATAAAAGATTCAACATAATAAAATCCAGTTAGAACAAGAATGTTGGTTCTCGCGCATATATGAACAATGGAAAGCCACCTCACAAAATGGTTGGGAACTAAAGTGATTCACAATAGAACAAGTATACAAAAGAATGGATGGCATGGAAGTTTGTAAAATGCCTAAGTATCATGAATAGGCTAAAGTATAGAAAGAGATAAATACATACCTCAAACGTGTACAAAACTTAACAAAATCATTACCATACATCCGCAAGTTGAAACGAACCAACTTGGAAAATCACAAAAGCATCCTCAAATAAGTCAATCAAAATCTGTGAGCAAACAACAACAAAAAACATTCGAAAAGAAAAACTATAAAACATGCTTGTTTTACGTCTCAAGCTCGACGCCTTTACGGTGCTTAATTAGAAACTTCCTTCATTCATGCCATGGTGATGTCTCACCGCGCAACCAAAAGCAAACGTCCTAACCAAACACTTAAACAAACGTTACAGGAACAAAATGTATACAACACTTAAACAAACATAATGGAAACAGATAATATATACAATATTTACAAAACTCAAAAACAAAGAAACTATCGCAATGCGATTCAATATCAAAACCAATCCCCGGCAACGACGCCATTTTGTTGAATGCAGAATAGGGCAAGAAAGCAAAAATATTTATTTTCGGAAGAATTCTCTCCGGGATTTATGTCGTGTCCACAGATATCGGTTCGAGGGAAAGAATGCCGTTCGACTGTCTCTCGCGTTAATGAGTCTGGATTAAAAAGGTTTAAAACATGAAAACAGAAAAGTAAACATTAAAACATAAAAACAAATTCACTTTTCAGCAAGACAAACTTATCCGACATGCACATAATCGACTCCTCACAAACTTAAACTTACCGACCAGTTATACTCAACCTACAATATTCCTCAATATCACCCAGCATCGCTCACAACACAAGTTATGTCTAACGCAGAGTTGAGAGAACAACCGTGTTACCATTGCCGATACTTTCGTACGCTAGCTCAAGGCACAGAGCCATTAAGTTTCGACGCCTATTGAAGATTGCTAGCCCTAAATTTATCTCTAGAATCTAGAAACTAACAGACAATCATCCTTAATCAAAGTTTGCGACGGTTATCTCTAACGCAACCTAAACCCCGCGCATAAAGCAAAAATCAGAGACAATCACCAATAGAGATTTGTAAAGCAAGTTTTATACAACGCCATGGGCGACAAATATACATGAGATCATAGTCAATACATATACAAAACCCAACAAAGAAGAAAAACACAAAGAATAAGAGAAATGAACCAAAAATCTCGCGGATTGTCAACACCGGTCGACGATCAATCCACCCCGGATCATCCGTATGCAAGCTTCCATGTTGTTTTCTAAGCTAATCTACTGAAAAAATGAAGTTTGATGGAGTTGGAGCAAGAATCCCCAAAACCATCCTCTAAAAAATGCTGAAAAATGAAGTTTATAGGCAAAATTTGCTGCCCAGGTTCGCACTGCGAACATACACCGCCTTAGCTACTGCCAGAATTGTGTTTTTCATGCTTCCAGGTACTTTTTATTCGCCCCGAGTTCGCAGTGCGAACTCGCTAGCGAGTGCTCGCCTCCTGGTTCGCCTAGCGAACATGACAGCAAACTAGAATTTGTTTTGACCATAACTCTTGAACCGTAACTCCGATTGACGCACGGTTTGAAGCGTTGGAAAGCTTATTCAATGCTCTATACAACAATGGAAAGATCCAATTGCTGGAATACCTGCAAAAATAAATGAAAATCAATTAAACTCAATGATATTTACACGATACGCAATATATACACTAAAATATAAAGTAAACGTAATTACGAACAAAGCGGGGTTTATTCAACCAATTTTAACACAAATTAATGATAAGTGCAACAAAACTTATATACAAATATAGATACATTTTGCACTTATCAAACTCTCCCCAACTTATTTAATTGTTTCTCCACGAACAAGAATCAAACAACTCAACGAAACCGAGTGATAACCAAAGAATCACGAATCAACAAGTTTTGAAAAACGGAAGACAAATGTATGGTTCAAATGAAAAACGGTACATACAAAGTAAATACTTACCGCTAAACTACCACGACAACATAGTCACGAAACAAATGCAAAATACAAAAATTCATGTCGAACATTATAAAACAACACAAGTTCAAATGTGAATCACACTTAGCAAAAATAATCATCGGTACATGAAAAACACAAAATGAGGTTCTTTTCACTCACACAACAATCATGCAAACAATAGACTAAATTATGCAACCATCCAAAAATTCATATTGAACATACAAAGGCAAGAGTCACAAGGACTTTCAAGGTTGTAGCGTGGTCGGGTAAACAAACAAGGGGCAATTTCTAAAGGTAATTGAAACAAAAACTTGCCTAAACCTAAGGGAGTGAAAACTCACAAAGATTCACACACAAAATTTCAACCAACTTCTTCCAAAATCCCAAGTGCTACACAACACACAATACTTATTTAGCACAATTATTGAAACTCTTTTGGTTTCCTTTTTCAAGGGTTTTCTTTTTTCTTTTCTTTTCTTTGTCATATTTATCTCTTTTTTCTTTTCTTTTTCAATCCTCATAGAATCCAACCAATGAGTATACAATCATCTTCTCCCCAACTTGAATTCAACCACACCATCATGTGAATACTCCCTACTTTCTAAGGCAAGGAAAAAATCCATACAACAACACAAAATTGAGGTCCAAGAAAAAACGAAATCCATTAAAAAATAAGTGAACTAAATACTGATAGACAAGCATTAAGTTCAAATAAAAACATGGATCAAAAAGCTCAAAGGGGTTACAAATGATCACACGCTCACAAGGTGAATTGACTATTTGGCTAAGGTGGTTGTGCTCAAAATGAAACAATCGTCTTGATCTTTTTCATGCATTCATATAATCAACACAAATAAAAGATTCAACATAATAAAATCCAGTTAGAACAAGAATGTTGGTTCTCGCGCATATATGAACAATGGAAAGCCACCTCACAAAATGGTTGGGAACTAAAGTGATTCACAATAGAACAAGTATACAAAAGAATGGATGGCATGGAAGTTTGTAAAATGCCTAAGTATCATGAATATGCTAAAGTATAGAAAGAGATAAATACATACCTCAGACGTGTACAAAACTTAACAAAATCATTACCATAAATCCGCAAGTTGAAACGAACCAACTTGGAAAATCACAAAAGCATCCTCAAATAAGTCAATCAAAATCTGTGAGCAAACAACAACAAAAAACATTCGAAAAGAAAAACTATAAAACATGCTTGTTTTACGTCGCAAGCTCGACGCCTTTACGGTGCTTAATTAGAAACTTCCTTCATTCATGTCATGGTGATGTCTCACCGCGCAACCAAAAGCAAACGTCCTAACCAAACACTTAAACAAACGTTACAGGAACAAAATGTATACAACACTTGAACAAACATAATGGAAACAGATAATATATACAATATTTACAAAACTCAAAAACAAAGAAACTATCGCAATGCGATTCAATATCAAAACCAATCCCCGGCAACGACGCCATTTTGTTGAATGCAGAATAGGGCAAGAAAGCAAAAATATTTATTTTCGGAAGAATTCTCTCCGGGATTTATGTCGTGTCCACAGATATCGGTTCGAGGGAAAGAATGCCGTTCGACTGTCTCTCGCGTTAATGAGTCTGGATTAAAAAGGTTTAAAACATGAAAACAGAAAAGTAAACATTAAAACATAAAAACAAATTCACTTTTCAGCAAGACAAACTTATCCGACATGCACATAATCGACTCCTCACAAACTTAAACTTACCGACCAGTTATACTCAACCTACAATATTCCTCAATATCACCCAGCATCGCTCACAACACAAGTTATGTCTAACGCAAAGTTGAGAGAACAACCGTGTTACCATTGCCGATACTTTCGTACGCTAGCTCAAGGCACAGAGGCATTAAGTTTCGACGCCTATTGAAGATTGCTAGCCCTAAATTTATCTCTAGAATCTAGAAACTAACAGACAATCATCCCTAATCAAAGTTTGCGACGGTTATCTCTAACGCAACCTAAACCCCGCGCATAAAGCAAAAATCAGAGACAATCACCAATAGAGATTTGTAAAGCAAGTTTTATACAACGCCATGGGCGACAAATATACATGAGATCATAGTCAATACATATACAAAACCCAACAAAGAAGAAAAACACAAAGAATAAGAGAAATGAACCAAAAATCTCGCGGCTTGTCAACACCGGTCGACGATCAATCCACCCCAGATCATCCGTATGCAAGCTTCCATGTTGTTTTCTAAGCTAATCTATTGAAAAAATGAAGTTTGATGGAGTTGGAGCAAGAATCCCCAAAACCATCCTCTAAAAAATGCTGAAAAATGAAGTTTATATGCAAAATTTGCTGCCCAGGTTCGCACTGCGAACATACACCGCCTTAGCTACTGCCAGAATTGTGTTTTTCATGCTTCCAGGCACTTTTTATTCGCCCCGAACTCGCTAGCGAGTGCTCGCCTCCTGGTTCGCCTAGCGAACATGACAGCAAACTAGAATTTGTTTTGACCATAACTCTTGAACCGTAACTCCGATTGACGCACGGTTTGAAGCGTTGGAAAGCTTATTCAATGCTCTATACAACAATGGAAAAATCCAATTGCTGGAATACCTGCAAAAATAAATGAAAATCAATTAAACTCAATGATATTTACACGATACGCAATATATACACTAAAATATAAAGTAAACGTAATTACGAACAAAGCGGGGTTTATTCAACCAATTTTAACACAAATTAATGATAAGTGCAACAAAACTTATATACAAATATAGATACATTTTGCACTTATCAAACTCTCCCCGACTTATTTAATTGTTTCTCCACAAACAAGAATCAAACAACTCAACGAAACCGAGTGATAACCAAAGAATCACGAATCAACAAGTTTTGAAAAACGGAAGACAAATGTATGGTTCAAATGAAAAACGGTACATACAAAGTAAATACTTACCGCTAAACTACCACGACAACATAGTCACGAAACAAATGCAAAATACAAAAATTCATGCCGAACATTCTAAAACAACACAAGTTCAAATGTGAATCACACTTAGCAAAAATAATCATCGGTATATGAAAAACACAAAATGAGGTTCTTTTCACTCACACAACAATCATGCAAACAATAGACTAAATTATGCAACCATCCAAAAATTCACATTGAACATACAAAGGCAAGAATCACAAGGACTTTCAAGGTTGTAGCGTGGTCGGGTAAACAAACAAGGGGAAATTTCTAAAGGTAATTGAAACAAAAACTTGCCTAAACCTAAGGGAGTGAAAACTCACAAAGATTCACACACAAAATTTCAACCAACTTCTTCCAAAATCCCAAGTGCTACACAACACACAATACTTATTTAGCACAATTATTGAAACTCTTTTGGTTTCCTTTTTCAAGGGTTTTCTTTTTTATTTTTTTTTTATTTTTTCTTTTCTTTTCTTTGTCATATTTATCTCTTTTTTCTTTTCTTTTTCAATCCTCATAGAATCCAACCAATGAGTATACAATCATCTTCTCCCCAACTTGAATTCAACCACACCATCATGTGAATACTCCCTACTTTCTAAGGCAAGGAAAAAATCCATACAACAACACAAAATTGAGGTCCAAGAAAAAACGAAATCCATTAAAAAATAAGTGAACTAAATACTGATAGACAAGCATTAAGTTCAAATAAAAACATGGATCAAAAAGCTCAAAGGGGTTACAAATGATCACACGCTCACAAGGTGAATTGACTATTTGGCTAAGGTGGTTGTGCTCAAAATGAAACAATCGTCTTGATCTTTTTCATGCATTCATATAATCAACACAAATAAAAGATTCAACATAATAAAATCCAGTTAGAACAAGAATGTTGGTTCTCGCGCGTATATGAACAATGGAAAGCCACCTCACAAAATGGTTGGGAACTAAAGTGATTCACAATAGAACAAGTATACAAAAGAATGGATGGCATGGAAGTTTGTAAAATGCCTAAGTATCATGAATATGCTAAAGTATAGAAAGAGGTAAATACATACCTCAGACGTGTACAAAACTTAACAAAATCATTACCATAAATCCGCAAGTTGAAACGAACCAACTTGGAAAATCACAAAAGCATCCTCAAATAAGTCAATCAAAATCTGTGAGCAAACAACAACAAAAAACATTCGAAAAGAAAAACTATAAAACATGCTTGTTTTACGTCGCAAGCTCGACGCCTTTACGGTGCTTAATTAGAAACTTCCTTCATTCATGCCATGGTGATGTCTCACCGCGCAACCAAAAGCAAACGTCCTAACCAAACACTTAAACAAACGTTACAGGAACAAAATGTATACAACACTTAAACAAACATAATGGAAACAGATAATATATACAATATTTACAAAACTCAAAAACAAAGAAACTATCGCAATGCGATTCAATATCAAAACCAATCCCCGGCAACGACGCCATTTTGTTGAATGCAGAATAGGGCAAGAAAGCAAAAATATTTATTTTCGGAAGAATTCTCTCCGGGATTTATGTCGTGTCCACAGATATCGGTTCGAGGGAAAGAATGCCGTTCGACTGTCTCTCGCATTAATGAGTCTGGATTAAAAAGGTTTAAAACATGAAAACAGAAAAGTAAACATTAAAACATAAAAACAAATTCACTTTTCAGCAAGACAAACTTATCCGACATGCACATAATCGACTCCTCACAAACTTAAACTTACCGACCAGTTATACTCAACCTACAATATTCCTCAATATCACCCAGCATCGCTCACAACACAAGTTATGTCTAACGCAAAGTTGAGAGAACAACCGTGTTACCATTGCCGATACTTTCGTACGCTAGCTCAAGGCACAGAGGCATTAAGTTTCGACGCCTATTGAAGATTGCTAGCCCTAAATTTATCTCTAGAATCTAGAAACTAACAGACAATCATCCCTAATCAAAGTTTGCGACGGTTATCTCTAACGCAACCTAAACCCCGCGCATAAAGCAAAAATCAGAGACAATCACCAATAGAGATTTGTAAAGCAAGTTTTATACAACGCCATGGGCGACAAATATACATGAGATCATAGTCAATACATATACAAAACCCAACAAAGAAGAAAAACACAAAGAATAAGAGAAATGAACCAAAAATCTCGCGGCTTGTCAACACCGGTCGACGATCAATCCACCCCAGATCATCCGTATGCAAGCTTCCATGTTGTTTTCTAAGCTAATCTATTGAAAAAATGAAGTTTGATGGAGTTGGAGCAAGAATCCCCAAAACCATCCTCTAAAAAATGCTGAAAAATGAAGTTTATAGGCAAAATTTGCTGCCCAGGTTCGCACTGCGAACATACACCGCCTTAGCTACTGCCAGAATTGTGTTTTTCATGCTTCCAGGCACTTTTTATTCGCCCCGAACTCGCTAGCGAGTGCTCGCCTCCTGGTTCGCCTAGCGAACATGACAGCAAACTAGAATTTGTTTTGACCATAACTCTTGAACCGTAACTCCGATTGACGCACGGTTTGAAGCGTTGGAAAGCTTATTCAATGCTCTACACAACAATGGAAAAATCCAATTGCTGGAATACCTGCAAAAATAAATGAAAATCAATTAAACTCAATGATATTTACACGATACACAATATATACACTAAAATTTAAAGTAAACGTAATTACGAACAAAGCGGGGTTTATTCAACCAATTTTAACACAAATTAATGATAAGTGCAACAAAACTTATATACAAATATAGATACATTTTGCACTTATCAAACTCTCCCCAACTTATTTAATTGTTTCTCCACAAACAAGAATCAAACAACTCAACGAAACCGAGTGATAACCAAAGAATCACGAATCAACAAGTTTTGAAAAACGGAAGACAAATGTATGGTTCAAATGAAAAACGGTACACACAAAGTAAATACTTACCGCTAAACTACAACGACAACATAGTCACGAAATAAATGCAAAATACAAAAATTCATGCCGAACATTCTAAAACAACACAAGTTCAAATGTGAATCACACCTAGCAAAAATAATCATCGGTATATGAAAAACACAAAATGAGGTTCTTTTCACTCACACAACAATCATGCAAACAATAGACTAAATTATGCAACCATCCAAAAATTCACATTGAACATACAAAGGCAAGAATCACAAGGACTTTCAAGGTTGTAGCGTGGTCGGGTAAACAAACAAGGGGCAATTTCTAAAGGTAATTGAAACAAAAACTTGCCTAAACCTAAGGGAGTGAAAACTCACAAAGATTCACACACAAAATTTCAACCAACTTCTTCCAAAATCCCAAGTGCTACACAACACACAATACTTATTTAGCACAATTATTGAAACTCTTTTGGTTTCCTTTTTCAAGGGTTTTCTTTTTTCTTTTTTTTTATTTTTTCTTTTCTTTTCTTTGTCATATTTATCTCTTTTTTCTTTTCTTTTTCAATCCTCATAGAATCCAACCAATGAGTATACAATCATCTTCTCCCCAACTTGAATTCAACCACACCATCATGTGAATACTCCCTACTTTCTAATGCAAGGAAAAAATCCATACAACAACACAAAATTGAGGTCCAAGAAAAAACGAAATCCATTAAAAAATAAGTGAACTAAATACTGATAGACAAGCATTAAGTTCAAATAAAAACATGGATCAAAAAGCTCAAAGGGGTTACAAATGATCACACGCTCACAAGGTGAATTGACTATTTGGCTAAGCTGGTTGTGCTCAAAATGAAACAATCGTCTTGATCTTTTTCATGCATTCATATAATCAACACAAATAAAAGATTCAACATAATAAAATCCAGTTAGAACAAGAATGTTGGTTCTCGCGCGTATATGAACAATGGAAAGCCACCTCACAAAATGGTTGGGAACTAAAGTGATTCACAATAGAACAAGTATACCAAAGAATGGATGGCATGGAAGTTTGTAAAATGCCTAAGTATCATGAATATGCTAAAGTATAGAAAGAGGTAAATACATACCTCAGACGTGTACAAAACTTAACAAAATCATTACCATACATCCGCAAGTTGAAATGAACCAACTTGGAAAATCACAAAAGCATCCTCAAATAAGTCAATCAAAATCTGTGAGCAAACAACAACAAAAAACATTCGAAAAGAAAAACTATAAAACATGCTTGTTTTACGTCGCAAGCTCGACGCCTTTACGGTGCTTAATTAGAAACTTCCTTCATTCATGCCATGGTGATGTCTCACCGCGCAACCAAAAGCAAACGTCCTAACCAAACACTTAAACAAACGTTACAGGAACAAAATGTATACAACACTTAAACAAACATAATGGAAACAGATAATATATACAATATTTACAAAACTCAAAAACAAAGAAACTATCGCAATGCGATTCAATATCAAAACCAATCCCCGGCAACGACGCCATTTTGTTGAATGCAGAATATGGCAAGAAAGCAAAAATATTTATTTTCGGAAGAATTCTCTCCGGGATTTATGTCGTGTCCACAGATATCGGTTCGAGGGAAAGAATGCCGTTCGACTGTCTCTCGCGTTAATGAGTCTGGATTAAAAAGGTTTAAAACATGAAAACAGAAAAGTAAACATTAAAACATAAAAACAAATTCACTTTTCAGCAAGACAAACTTATCCGACATGCACATAATCGACTCCTCACAAACTTAAACTTACCGACCAGTTATACTCAACCTACAATATTCCTCAATATCACCCAGCATCGCTCACAACACAAGTTATGTCTAACGCAAAGTTGAGAGAACAACCGTGTTACCATTGCCGATACTTTCGTACGCTAGCTCAAGGCACAGAGGCATTAAGTTTCGACGCCTATTGAAGATTGCTAGCCCTAAATTTATCTCTAGAATCTAGAAACTAACAGACAATCATCCCTAATCAAAGTTAGCGACGGTTATCTCTAACGCAACCTAAACCCCGCGCATAAAGCAAAAATCAGAGACAATCACCAATAGAGATTTGTAAATCAAGTTTTATACAACGCCATGGGCGACAAATATACATGAGATCATAGTCAATACATATACAAAACCCAACAAAGAAGAAAAACACAAAGAATAAGAGAAATGAACCAAAAATCTCGCGGTTTGTCAACACCGGTCGACGATCAATCCACCCCGGATCATCCGTATGCAAGCTTCCATGTTGTTTTCTAAGCTAATCTACTGAAAAAATGAAGTTTGATGGAGTTGGAGCAAGAATCCCCAAAACCATCCTCTAAAAAATGCTGAAAAATGAAGTTTATAGGCAAAATTTGCTGCCCAGGTTCGCACTGCGAACATACACCGCCTTAGCTACTGCTAGAATTGTGTTTTTCATGCTTCCAGGCACTTTTTATTCGCCCCGAGTTCGCAGTGCGAACTCGCTAGCGAGTGCTCGCCTCCTGGTTCGCCTAGCGAACATGACAGCAAACTAGAATTTGTTTTGACCATAACTCTTGAACCGTAACTCCGATTGACGCACGGTTTGAAGCGTTGGAAAGCTTATTCAATGCTCTATACAACAATGGAAAGATCCAATTGCTGGAATACCTGCAAAAATAAATGAAAATCAATTAAACTCAATGATATTTACACGATACGCAATATATACACTAAAATGTAAAGTAAACGTAATTACGAACAAAGCGGGGTTTATTCAACCAATTTTAACACAAATTAATGATAAGTGCAACAAAACTTATATACAAATATAGATACATTTTGCACTTATCAAACTCTCCCCAACTTATTTAATTGTTTCTCCACAAACAAGAATCAAACAACTCAACGAAACCGAGTGATAACCAAAGAATCACGAATCAACAAGTTTTGAAAAACGGAAGACAAATGTATGGTTCAAATGAAAAACGGTACACACAAAGTAAATACTTACCGCTAAACTACAACGACAACATAGTCACGAAATAAATGCAAAATACAAAAATTCATGCCGAACATTCTAAAACAACACAAGTTCAAATGCGAATCACACCTAGCAAAAATAATCATCGGTATATGAAAAACACAAAATGAGGTTCTTTTCACTCACACAACAATCATGCAAACAATAGACTAAATTATGCAACCATCCAAAAATTCACATTGAACATGCAAAGGCAAGAATCACAAGGACTTTCAAGGTTGTAGCGTGGTCGGGTAAACAAAGAAGGGGCAATTTCTAAAGGTAATTGAAACAAAAACTTGCCTAAACCTAAGGGAGTGAAAACTCACAAAGATTCACACACAAAATTTCAACCAACTTCTTCCAAAATCCCAAGTGCTACACAACACACAATACTTATTTAGCACAATTATTGACACTCTTTTGGTTTCCTTTTTCAAGGGTTTTCTTTTTTCTTTTTTTTTCTTTTTTCTTTTCTTTTCTTTGTCATATTTATCTCTTTTTTCTTTTCTTTTTCAATCCTCATAGAATCCAACCAATGAGTATACAATCATCTTCTCCCCAACTTGAATTCAACCACACCATCATGTGAATACTCCCTACTTTCTAAGGCAAGGAAATAATCCATACAACAACACAAAATTGAGGTCCAAGAAAAAACGAAATCCATTAAAAAATAAGTGAACTAAATACTCATAGACAAGCATTAAGTTCAAATAAAAACATGGATCAAAAAGCTCAAAGGGGTTACAAATGATCACACGCTCACAACGTGAATTGACTATTTGGCTAAGGTGGTTGTGCTCAAAATGAAACAATCGTCTTGATCTTTTTCATGCATTCATATAATCAACACAAATAAAAGATTCAACATAATAAAATCCAGTTAGAACAAGAATGTTGGTTCTCGCGCATATATGAACAATGGAAAGCCACCTCACAAAATGGTTGGGAACTAAAGTGATTCACAATAGAACAAGTATACAAAAGAATGGATGGCATGGAAGTTTGTAAAATGCCTAAGTATCATGAATATGCTAAAGTATAGAAAGAGATAAATACATACCTCAGACGTGTACAAAACTTAACAAAATCATTACCATACATCCGCAAGTTGAAACGAACCAACTTGGAAAATCACAAAAGCATCCTCAAATAAGTCAATCAAAATCTGTGAGCAAACAACAACAAAAAACATTCGAAAAGAAAAACTATAAAACATGATTGTTTTACGTCGCAAGCTCGACGCCTTTACGGTGCTTAATTAGAAACTTCCTTCATTCATGCCATGGTGATGTCTCACCGCGCAACCAAAAGCAAACGTCCTAACCAAACACTTAAATAAACGTTACAGGAACAAAATGTATACAACACTTGAACAAACATAATGGAAACAGATAATATATACAATATTTACAAAACTCAAAAACAAAGAAACTATCGCAATGCGATTCAATATCAAAACCAATCCCCGGCAACGACGCCATTTTGTTGAATGCAGAATAGGGCAAGAAAGCAAAAATATTTATTTTCGGAAGAATTCTCTCCGGGATTTATGTCGTGTCCACAGATATCGGTTCGAGGGAAAGAATGTCGTTCGACTGTCTCTCGCGTTAATGAGTCTGGATTAAAAAGGTTTAAAACATGAAAACAGAAAAGTAAACATTAAAACATAAAAACAAATTCACTTTTCAGCAAGACAAACTTATCCGACATGCACATAATCGACTCCTCACAAACTTAAACTTACCGACCAGTTATACTCAACCTACAATATTCCTCAATATCACCCAGCATCGCTCACAACACAAGTTATGTCTAACGCAAAGTTGAGAGAACAACCGTGTTACCATTGCCGATACTTTCGTACGCTAGCTCAAGGCACAGAGGCATTAAGTTTCGACGCCTATTGAAGATTGCTAGCCCTAAATTTATCTCTAGAATCTAGAAACTAACAGATAATCATCCCTAATCAAAGTTTGCGACGGTTATGTCTAACGCAACCTAAACCCCGCGCATAAAGCAAAAATCAGAGACAATCACCAATAGAGATTTGTAAAGCAAGTTTTATACAACGCCATGGGCGACAAATATACATGAGATCATAGTCAATACATATACAAAACCCAACAAAGAAGAAAAACACAAAGAATAAGAGAAATGAACCAAAAATCTCGCAGTTTGTCAACACCGGTCGACGATCAATCCACCCCGGATCATCTGTATGCAAGCTTCCATGTTGTTTTCTAAGCTAATCTACTGAAAAAATGAAGTTTGATGGAGTTGGAGCAAGAATCCCCAAAACCATCCTCTAAAAAATGCTGAAAAATGAAGTTTATAGGCAAAATTTGCTGCCCAGGTTCGCACTGCGAACATACACCGCCTTAGCTACTGCCAGAATTGTGTTTTTCATGCTTCCAGACACTTTTTATTCGCCCCGAGTTTGCAGTGCGAACTCGCTAGCGAGTGCTCGCCTCCTGGTTCGCCTAGCGAACATGACAGCAAATTAGAATTTGTTTTGACCATAAATCTTGAACCGTAACTCCGATTGACGCACGGTTTGAAGCGTTGGAAAGCTTATTCAATGCTCTATACAACAATGGAAAAATCCAATTGCTGGAATACCTGCAAAAATAAATGAAAATCAATTAAACTCAATGATATTTACACGATACGCAATATATACACTAAAATGTAAAGTAAACGTAATTACGAACAAAGCGGGGTTTATTCAACCAATTTTAACACAAATTAATGATAAGTGCAACAAAACTTATATACAAATATAGATACATTTTGCACTTATCAAACTCTCCCCAACTTATTTAATTGTTTCTCCACAAACAAGAATCAAACAACTCAACGAAACCGAGTGATAACCAAAGAATCACGAATCAACAAGTTTTGAAAAACGGAAGACAAATGTATGGTTCAAATGAAAAACGGTACACACAAAGTAAATACTTACCGCTAAACTACAACGACAACATAGTCACGAAACAAATGCAAAATACAAAAATTCATGCCGAACATTCTAAAACAACACAAGTTCAAATGTGAATCACACCTAGCAAAAATAATCATCGGTATATGAAAAACACAAAATGAGGTTCTTTTCACTCACACAACAATCATGCAAACAATAGACTAAATTATGCAACCATCCAAAAATTCACATTGAACATACAAAGGCAAGAATCACAAGGACTTTCAAGGTTGTAGCGTGGTCGGGTAAACAAACAAGGGGCAATTTCTAAAGGTAATTGAAACAAAAACTTGCCTAAACCTAAGGGAGTGAAAACTCACAAAGATTCACACACAAAATTTCCACCAACTTCTTCCAAAATCCCAAGTGCTACACAACACACAATACTTATTTAGCACAATTATTGACACTCTTTTGGTTTCCTTTTTCAAGGGTTTTCTTTTTTCTTTTTTTTTCTTTTTTCTTTTCTTTTCTTTGTTATATTTATCTCTTTTTTCTTTTCTTTTTCAATCCTCATAGAATCCAACCAATGAGTATACAATCATCTTCTCCCCAACTTGAATTCAACCACACCATCATGTGAATACTCCCTACTTTCTAAGGCAAGGAAAAAATCCATACAACAACACAAAATTGAGGTCCAAGAAAAAACGAAATCCATTAAAAAATAAGTGAACTAAATACTCATAGACAAGCATTAAGTTCAAATAAAAACATGGATCAAAAAGCTCAAAGGGGTTACAAATGATCACACGCTCACAACGTGAATTGACTATTTGGCTAAGGTGGTTGTGCTCAAAATGAAACAATCGTCTTGATCTTTTTCATGCATTCATATAATCAACACAAATAAAAGATTCAACATAATAAAATCCAGTTAGAACAAGAATGTTGGTTCTCGCGCATATATGAACAATGGAAAGCCACCTCACAAAATGGTTGGGAACTAAAGTGATTCACAATAGAACAAGTATACAAAAGAATGGATGGCATGGAAGTTTGTAAAATGCCTAAGTATCATGAATATGCTAAAGTATAGAAAGAGATAAATACATACCTCAGACGTGTACAAAACTTAACAAAATCATTACCATACATCCGCAAGTTGAAACGAACCAACTTGGAAAATCACAAAAGCATCCTCAAATAAGTCAATCAAAATCTGTGAGCAAACAACAACAAAAAACATTCGAAAAGAAAAACTATAAAACATGCGTGTTTTACGTCGCAAGCTCGACGCCTTTACGGTGCTTAATTAGAAACTTCCTTCATTCATGCCATGGTGATGTCTCACCGCGCAACCAAAAGCAAACGTCCTAACCAAACACTTAAACAAACGTTACAGGAACAAAATGTATACAACACTTGAACAAACATAATGGAAACAGATAATATATACAATATTTACAAAACTCAAAAACAAAGAAACTATCGCAATGCGATTCAATATCAAAACCAATCCCCGGCAACGACGCCATTTTGTTGAATGCAGAATAGGGCAAGAAAGCAAAAATATTTATTTTCGGAAGAATTCTCTCCGGGATTTATGTCGTGTCCACAGATATCGGTTCGAGGGAAAGAATGTCGTTCGACTGTCTCTCGCGTTAATGAGTCTGGATTAAAAAGGTTTAAAACATGAAAACAGAAAAGTAAACATTAAAACATAAAAACAAATTCACTTTTCAGCAAGACAAACTTATCCGACATGCACATAATCGACTCCTCACAAACTTAAACTTACCGACCAGTTATACTCAACCTACAATATTCCTCAATATCACCCAGCATCGCTCACAACACAAGTTATGTCTAACGCAAAGTTGAGAGAACAACCGTGTTACCATTGCCGATACTTTCGTACGCTAGCTCAAGGCACAGAGGCATTAAGTTTCGACGCCTATTGAAGATTGCTAGCCCTAAATTTATCTCTAGAATCTAGAAACTAACAGACAATCATCCCTAATCAAAGTTTGCGACGGTTATCTCTAACGCAACCTAAACCCCGCGCATAAAGCAAAAATCAGAGACAATCACCAATAGAGATTTGTAAAGCAAGTTTTATACAACGCCATGGGCGACAAATATACATGAGATCATAGTCAATACATATACAAAACCCAACAAAGAAGAAAAACACAAAGAATAAGAGAAATGAACCAAAAATCTCGCAGTTTGTCAACACCGGTCGACGATCAATCCACCCCGGATCATCCGTATGCAAGCTTCCATGTTGTTTTCTAAGCTAATCTACTGAAAAAATGAAGTTTGATGGAGTTGGAGCAAGAATCCCCAAAACCATCCTCTAAAAAATGCTGAAAAATGAAGTTTATAGGCAAAATTTGCTGCCCAGGTTCGCACTGCGAACATACACCGCCTTAGCTACTGCCAGAATTGTGTTTTTCATGCTTCCAGGCAATTTTTATTCGCCCCGAGTTCGCAGTGCGAACTCGCTAGCGAGTGCTCGCCTCCTGGTTCGCCTAGCGAACATGACAGCAAACTAGAATTTGTTTTGACCATAACTCTTGAACCGTAACTCCGATTGACGCACGGTTTGAAGCGTTGGAAAGCTTATTCAATGCTCTATACAACAATGGAAAAATCCAATTGCTGGAATACCTGCAAAAATAAATGAAAATCAATTAAACTCAATGATATTTACACGATACGCAATATATACACTAAAATGTAAAGTAAACGTAATTACGAACAAAGCGGGGTTTATTCAACCAATTTTAACACAAATTAATGATAAGTGCAACAAAACTTATATACAAATATAGATACATTTTGCACTTATCAAACTCTCCCCAACTTATTTAATTGTTTCTCCACAAACTAGAATCAAACAACTCAACGAAACCGAGTGATAACCAAAGAATCACGAATCAACAAGTTTTGAAAAACGGAAGACAAATGTATGGTTCAAATGAAAAACGGTACACACAAAGTAAATACTTACCGCTAAACTACAACGACAACATAGTCACGAAACAAATGCAAAATACAAAAATTCATGCCGAACATTCTAAAACAACACAAGTTCAAATGTGAATCACACCTAGCAAAAATAATCATCGGTATATGAAAAACACAAAATGAGGTTCTTTTCACTCACACAACAATCATGCAAACAATAGACTAAATTATGCAACCATCCAAAAATTCACATTGAACATACAAAGGCAAGAATCACAAGGACTTTCAAGGTTGTAGCGTGGTCGGGTAAACAAACAAGGGGCAATTTCTAAAGGTAATTGAAACAAAAACTTGCCTAAACCTAAGGGAGTGAAAACTCACAAAGATTCACACACAAAATTTCAACCAACTTCTTCCAAAATCCCAAGTGCTACACAACACACAATACTTATTTAGCACAATTATTGAAACTCTTTTGGTTTCCTTTTTCAAGGGTTTTCTTTTTTCTTTTTTTTTCTTTTTTCTTTTCTTTTCTTTGTCATATTTATCTCTTTTTTCTTTTCTTTTTCAATCCTCATAGAATCCAACCAATGAGTATACAATTATCTTCTCCCCAACTTGAATTCAACCACACCATCATGTGAATACTCCCTACTTTCTAAGGCAAGGAAAAAATCCATACAACAACACAAAATTGAGGTCCAAGAAAAAACGAAATCCATTAAAAAATAAGTGAACTAAATACTCATAGACAAGCATTAAGTTCAAATAAAAACATGGATCAAAAAGCTCAAAGGGGTTACAAATGATCACACGCTCACAACGTGAATTGACTATTTGGCTAAGGTGGTTGTGCTCAAAATGAAACAATCGTCTTGATCTTTTTCATGCATTCATATAATCAACACAAATAAAAGATTCAACATAATAAAATCCAGTTAGAACAAGAATGTTGGTTCTCGCGCATATATGAACAATGGAAAGCCACCTCACAAAATGGTTGGGAACTAAAGTGATTCACAATAGAACAAGTATACAAAAGAATGGATGGCATGGAAGTTTGTAAAATGCCTAAGTATCATGAATATGCTAAAGTATAGAAAGAGATAAATACATACCTCAGACGTGTACAAAACTTAACAAAATCATTACCATACATCCGCAAGTTGAAACGAACCAACTTGGAAAATCACAAAAGCATCCTCAAATAAGTCAATCAAAATCTGTGAGCAAACAACAACAAAAAACATTCGAAAAGAAAAACTATAAAACATGCTTGTTTTACGTCGCAAGCTCGACGCCTTTACGGTGCTTAATTAGAAACTTCCTTCATTCATGCCATGGTGATGTCTCACCGCGCAACCAAAAGCAAACGTCCTAACCAAACACTTAAACAAACGTTACAGGAACAAAATGTATACAACACTTGAACAAACATAATGGAAACAGATAATATATACAATATTTACAAAACTCAAAAACAAAGAAACTATCGCAATGCGATTCAATATCAAAACCAATCCCCGGCAACGACGCCATTTTGTTGAATGCAGAATAGGGCAAGAAAGCAAAAATATTTATTTTCGGAAGAATTCTCTCCGGGATTTATGTCGTGTCCACAGATATCGGTTCGAGGGAAAGAATGTCGTTCGACTGTCTCTCGCGTTAATGAGTCTGGATTAAAAAGGTTTAAAACATGAAAACAGAAAAGTAAACATTAAAACATAAAAACAAATTCACTTTTCAGTAAGACAAACTTATCCGACATGCACATAATCGACTCCTCACAAACTTAAACTTACCGACCAGTTATACTCAACCTACAATATTCCTCAATATCACCCAGCATCGCTCACAACACAAGTTATGTCTAACGCAAAGTTGAGAGAACAACCGTGTTACCATTGCCGATACTTTCGTACGCTAGCTCAAGGCACAGAGGCATTAAGTTTCGACGCCTATTGAAGATTGCTAGCCCTAAATTTATCTCTAGAATCTAGAAACTAACAGACAATCATCCCTAATCAAAGTTTGTGACGGTTATCTCTAACGCAACCTAAACCCCGCGCATAAAGCAAAAATCAGAGACAATCACCAATAGAGATTTGTAAAGCAAGTTTTATACAACGCCATGGGCGACAAATATACATGAGATCATAGTCAATACATATACAAAACCCAACAAAGAAGAAAAATACAAAGAAGAAGAGAAATGAACCAAAAATCTCGCGGCTTGTCAACACCGGTCGACGATCAATCCACCCCGGATCATTCGTATGCAAGCTTCCATGTTGTTTTCTAAGCTAATCTACTGAAAAAATGAAGTTTGATGGAGTTGGAGCAAGAATCCCCAAAACCATCCTCTAAAAAATGCTGAAAAATGAAGTTTATAGGCAAAATTTGCTGCCCAGGTTCGCACTGCGAACATACACCGCCTTAGCTACTGCCAGAATTGTGTTTTTCATGCTTCCAGGCACTTTTTATTCGCCCCGAGTTCGCAGTGCGAACTCGCTAGCGAGTGCTCGCCTCCTGGTTCGCCTAGCGAACATGACAGCAAACTAGAATTTGTTTTGACCATAACTCTTGAACCGTAACTCCGATTGACGCACGGTTTGAAGCGTTGGAAAGATTATTCAATGCTCTATACAACAATGGAAAAATCCAATTGCTGGAATACCTGCAAAAATAAATGAAAATCAATTAAACTCAATGATATTTACACGATACGCAATATATACACTAAAATGTAAAGTAAACGTAATTACGAACAAAGCGGGGTTTATTCAACCAATTTTAACACAAATTAATGATAAGTGCAACAAAAATTATATACAAATATAGATACATTTTGCACTTATCAAACTCTCCCCAACTTATTTAATTGTTTCTCCACAAACAAGAATCAAACAACTCAACGAAACCGAGTGATAACCAAAGAATCACGAATCAACAAGTTTTGAAAAACGGAAGACAAATGTATGGTTCAAATGAAAAACGGTACACACAAAGTAAATACTTACCGCTAAACTACAACGACAACATAGTCACGAAACAAATGCAAAATACAAAAATTCATGCCGAACATTCTAAAACAACACAAGTTCAAATGTGAATCACACCTAGCAAAAATAATCATCGGTATATGAAAAACACAAAATGAGGTTCTTTTCACTCACACAACAATCATGCAAACAATAGACTAAATTATGCAACCATCCAAAAATTCACATTGAACATACAAAGGCAAGAATCACAAGGACTTTCAAGGTTGTAGCGTGGTCGGGTAAACAAACAAGGGGCAATTTCTAAAGGTAATTGAAACAAAAACTTGCCTAAACCTAAGGGAGTGAAAACTCACAAAGATTCACACACAAAATTTCAACCAACTTCTTCCAAAATCCCAAGTGCTACACAACACACAATACTTATTTAGCACAATTATTGAAACTCTTTTGGTTTCCTTTTTCAAGGGTTTTCTTTTTTCTTTTTTTTTCTTTTTTCTTTTCTTTTCTTTGTCATATTTATCTCTTTTTTCTTTTCTTTTTCAATCCTCATAGAATCCAACCAATGAGTATACAATCATCTTCTCCCCAACTTGAATTCAACCACACCATCATGTGAATACTCCCTACTTTCTAAGGCAAGGAAAAAATCCATACAACAACACAAAATTGAGGTCCAAGAAAAAACGAAATCCATTAAAAAATAACTGAACTAAATACTCATAGACAAGCATTAAGTTCAAATAAAAACATGGATCAAAAAGCTCAAAGGGGTTACAAATGATCACACGCTCACAAGGTGAATTGACTATTTGGCTAAGGTGGTTGTGCTCAAAATGAAACAATCGACTTGATCTTTTTCATGCATTCATATAATCAACACAAATAAAAGATTCAACATAATAAAATCCAGTTAGAACAAGAATGTTGGTTCTCGCGCATATATGAACAATGGAAAGCCACCTCACAAAATGGTTGGGAACTAAAGTGATTCACAATAGAACAAGTATACAAAAGAATGGATGGCATGGAAGTTTGTAAAATGCCTAAGTATCATGAATATGCTAAAGTATAGAAAGAGATAAATACATACCTCAGACGTGTACAAAACTTAACAAAATCATTACCATACATCCGCAAGTTGAAACGAACCAACTTGGAAAATCACAAAAGCATCCTCAAATAAGTCAATCAAAATCTGTGAGCAAACAACAACAAAAAACATTCGAAAAGAAAAACTATAAAACATGCTTGTTTTACGTCGCAAGCTCGACGCCTTTACGGTGCTTAATTAGAAACTTCCTTCATTCATGCCATGGTGATGTCTCACCGCGCAACCAAAAGCAAACGTCCTAACCAAACACTTAAACAAATGTTACAGGAACAAAATGTATACAACACTTGAACAAACATAATGGAAACAGATAATATATACAATATTTACAAAACTCAAAAACAAAGAAACTATCGCAATGCGATTCAATATCAAAACCAATCCCCGGCAACGACGCCATTTTGTTGAATGAAGAATAGGGCAAGAAAGCAAAAATATTTATTTTCGGAAGAATTCTCTCCGGGATTTATGTCGTGTCCACAGATATCGGTTCGAGGGAAAGAATGTCGTTCGACTGTCTCTCGCGTTAATGAGTCTGGATTAAAAAGGTTTAAAACATGAAAACAGAAAAGTAAACATTAAAACATAAAAACAAATTCACTTTTCAGTAAGACAAACTTATCCGACATGCACATAATCGACTCCTCACAAACTTAAACTTACCGACCAGTTATACTCAACCTACAATATTCCTCAATATCACCCAGCATCGCTCACAACACAAGTTATGTCTAACGCAAAGTTGAGAGAACAACCGTGTTACCATTGCCGATACTTTCGTACGCTAGCTCAAGGCACAGAGGCATTAAGTTTCGACGCCTATTGAAGATTGCTAGCCCTAAATTTATCTCTAGAATCTAGAAACTAACAGACAATCATCCCTAATCAAAGTTTGCGACGGTTATCTCTAACGCAACCTAAACCCCGCGCATAAAGCAAAAATCAGAGACAATCACCAATAGAGATTTGTAAAGCAAGTTTTATACAACGCCATGGGCGACAAATATACATGAGATCATAGTCAATACATATACAAAACCCAACAAAGAAGAAAAATACAAAGAAGAAGAGAAATGAACCAAAAATCTCGCGGCTTGTCAACACCGGTCGACGATCAATCCACCCCGGATCATTCGTATGCAAGCTTCCATGTTGTTTTCTAAGCTAATCTACTGAAAAAATGAAGTTTGATGGAGTTGGAGCAAGAATCCCCAAAACCATCCTCTAAAAAATGCTGAAAAATGAAGTTTATAGGCAAAATTTGCTGCCCAGGTTCGCACTGCGAACATACACCGCCTTAGCTACTGCCAGAATTGTGTTTTTCATGCTTCCAGGCACTTTTTATTCGCCCCGAGTTCGCAGTGCGAACTCGCTAGCGAGTGCTCGCCTCCTGGTTCGCCTAGCGAACATGACAGCAAACTAGAATTTGTTTTGACCATAACTCTTGAACCGTAACTCCGATTGACGCACGGTTTGAAGCGTTGGAAAGATTATTCAATGCTCTATACAACAATGGAAAAATCCAATTGCTGGAATACCTGCAAAAATAAATGAAAATCAATTAAACTCAATGATATTTACACGATACGCAATATATACACTAAAATGTAAAGTAAACGTAATTACGAACAAAGCGGGGTTTATTCAACCAATTTTAACACAAATTAATGATAAGTGCAACAAAAATTATATACAAATATAGATACATTTTGCACTTATCAAACTCTCCCCAACTTATTTAATTGTTTCTCCACAAACAAGAATCAAACAACTCAACGAAACCGAGTGATAACCAAAGAATCACGAATCAACAAGTTTTGAAAAACGGAAGACAAATGTATGGTTCAAATGAAAAACGGTACACACAAAGTAAATACTTACCGCTAAACTACAACGACAACATAGTCACGAAACAAATGCAAAATACAAAAATTCATGCCGAACATTCTAAAACAACACAAGTTCAAATGTGAATCACACCTAGCAAAAATAATCATCGGTATATGAAAAACACAAAATGAGGTTCTTTTCACTCACACAACAATCATGCAAACAATAGACTAAATTATGCAACCATCCAAAAATTCACATTGAACATACAAAGGCAAGAATCACAAGGACTTTCAAGGTTGTAGCGTGGTCGGGTAAACAAACAAGGGGCAATTTCTAAAGGTAATTGAAACAAAAACTTGCCTAAACCTAAGGGAGTGAAAACTCACAAAGATTCACACACAAAATTTCAACCAACTTCTTCCAAAATCCCAAGTGCTACACAACACACAATACTTATTTAGCACAATTATTGAAACTCTTTTGGTTTCCTTTTTCAAGGGTTTTCTTTTTTCTTTTTTTTTCTTTTTTCTTTTCTTTTCTTTGTCATATTTATCTCTTTTTTCTTTTCTTTTTCAATCCTCATAGAATCCAACCAATGAGTATACAATCATCTTCTCCCCAACTTGAATTCAACCACACCATCATGTGAATACTCCCTACTTTCTAAGGCAAGGAAAAAATCCATACAACAACACAAAATTGAGGTCCAAGAAAAAACGAAATCCATTAAAAAATAAGTGAACTAAATACTCATAGACAAGCATTAAGTTCAAATAAAAACATGGATCAAAAAGCTCAAAGGGGTTACAAATGATCACACGCTCACAAGGTGAATTGACTATTTGGCTAAGGTGGTTGTGCTCAAAATGAAACAATCGACTTGATCTTTTTCATGCATTCATATAATCAACACAAATAAAAGATTCAACATAATAAAATCCAGTTAGAACAAGAATGTTGGTTCTCGCGCATATATGAACAATGGAAAGCCACCTCACAAAATGGTTGGGAACTAAAGTGATTCACAATAGAACAAGTATACAAAAGAATGGATGGCATGGAAGTTTGTAAAATGCCTAAGTATCATGAATATGCTAAAGTATAGAAAGAGATAAATACATACCTCAGACGTGTACAAAACTTAACAAAATCATTACCATACATCCGCAAGTTGAAACGAACCAACTTGGAAAATCACAAAAGCATCCTCAAATAAGTCAATCAAAATCTGTGAGCAAACAACAACAAAAAACATTCGAAAAGAAAAACTATAAAACATGCTTGTTTTACGTCGCAAGCTCGACGCCTTTACGGTGCTTAATTAGAAACTTCCTTCATTCATGCCATGGTGATGTCTCACCGCGCAACCAAAAGCAAACGTCCTAACCAAACACTTAAACAAATGTTACAGGAACAAAATGTATACAACACTTGAACAAACATAATGGAAACAGATAATATATACAATATTTACAAAACTCAAAAACAAAGAAACTATCGCAATGCGATTCAATATCAAAACCAATCCCCGGCAACGACGCCATTTTGTTGAATGAAGAATAGGGCAAGAAAGCAAAAATATTTATTTTCGGAAGAATTCTCTCCGGGATTTATGTCGTGTCCACAGATATCGGTTCGAGGGAAAGAATGTCGTTCGACTGTCTCTCGCGTTAATGAGTCTGGATTAAAAAGGTTTAAAACATGAAAACAGAAAAGTAAACATTAAAACATAAAAACAAATTCACTTTTCAGTAAGACAAACTTATCCGACATGCACATAATCGACTCCTCACAAACTTAAACTTACCGACCAGTTATACTCAACCTACAATATTCCTCAATATCACCCAGCATCGCTCACAACACAAGTTATGTCTAACGCAAAGTTGAGAGAACAACCGTGTTACCATTGCCGATACTTTCGTACGCTAGCTCAAGGCACAGAGGCATTAAGTTTCGACGCCTATTGAAGATTGCTAGCCCTAAATTTATCTCTAGAATCTAGAAACTAACAGACAATCATCCCTAATCAAAGTTTGCGACGGTTATCTCTAACGCAACCTAAACCCCGCGCATAAAGCAAAAATCAGAGACAATCACCAATAGAGATTTGTAAAGCAAGTTTTATACAACGCCATGGGCGACAAATATACATGAGATCATAGTCAATACATATACAAAACCCAACAAAGAAGAAAAATACAAAGAAGAAGAGAAATGAACCAAAAATCTCGCGGCTTGTCAACACCGGTCGACGATCAATCCACCCCGGATCATTCGTATGCAAGCTTCCATGTTGTTTTCTAAGCTAATCTACTGAAAAAATGAAGTTTGATGGAGTTGGAGCAAGAATCCCCAAAACCATCCTCTAAAAAATGCTGAAAAATGAAGTTTATAGGCAAAATTTGCTGCCCAGGTTCGCACTGCGAACATACACCGCCTTAGCTACTGCCAGAATTGTGTTTTTCATGCTTCCAGGCACTTTTTATTCGCCCCGAGTTCGCAGTGCGAACTCGCTAGCGAGTGCTCGCCTCCTGGTTCGCCTAGCGAACATGACAGCAAACTAGAATTTGTTTTGACCATAACTCTTGAACCGTAACTCCGATTGACGCACGGTTTGAAGCGTTGGAAAGATTATTCAATGCTCTATACAACAATGGAAAAATCCAATTGCTGGAATACCTGCAAAAATAAATGAAAATCAATTAAACTCAATGATATTTACACGATACGCAATATATACACTAAAATGTAAAGTAAACGTAATTACGAACAAAGCGGGGTTTATTCAACCAATTTTAACACAAATTAATGATAAGTGCAACAAAAATTATATACAAATATAGATACATTTTGCACTTATCAAACTCTCCCCAACTTATTTAATTGTTTCTCCACAAACAAGAATCAAACAACTCAACGAAACCGAGTGATAACCAAAGAATCACGAATCAACAAGTTTTGAAAAACGGAAGACAAATGTATGGTTCAAATGAAAAACGGTACACACAAAGTAAATACTTACCGCTAAACTACAACGACAACATAGTCACGAAACAAATGCAAAATACAAAAATTCATGCCGAACATTCTAAAACAACACAAGTTCAAATGTGAATCACACCTAGCAAAAATAATCATCGGTATATGAAAAACACAAAATGAGGTTCTTTTCACTCACACAACAATCATGCAAACAATAGACTAAATTATGCAACCATCCAAAAATTCACATTGAACATACAAAGGCAAGAATCACAAGGACTTTCAAGGTTGTAGCGTGGTCGGGTAAACAAACAAGGGGCAATTTCTAAAGGTAATTGAAACAAAAACTTGCCTAAACCTAAGGGAGTGAAAACTCACAAAGATTCACACACAAAATTTCAACCAACTTCTTCCAAAATCCCAAGTGCTACACAACACACAATACTTATTTAGCACAATTATTGAAACTCTTTTGGTTTCCTTTTTCAAGGGTTTTCTTTTTTCTTTTTTTTTCTTTTTTCTTTTCTTTTCTTTGTCATATTTATCTCTTTTTTCTTTTCTTTTTCAATCCTCATAGAATCCAACCAATGAGTATACAATCATCTTCTCCCCAACTTGAATTCAACCACACCATCATGTGAATACTCCCTACTTTCTAAGGCAAGGAAAAAATCCATACAACAACACAAAATTGAGGTCCAAGAAAAAACGAAATCCATTAAAAAATAAGTGAACTAAATACTCATAGACAAGCATTAAGTTCAAATAAAAACATGGATCAAAAAGCTCAAAGGGGTTACAAATGATCACACGCTCACAAGGTGAATTGACTATTTGGCTAAGGTGGTTGTGCTCAAAATGAAACAATCGACTTGATCTTTTTCATGCATTCATATAATCAACACAAATAAAAGATTCAACATAATAAAATCCAGTTAGAACAAGAATGTTGGTTCTCGCGCATATATGAACAATGGAAAGCCACCTCACAAAATGGTTGGGAACTAAAGTGATTCACAATAGAACAAGTATACAAAAGAATGGATGGCATGGAAGTTTGTAAAATGCCTAAGTATCATGAATATGCTAAAGTATAGAAAGAGATAAATACATACCTCAGACGTGTACAAAACTTAACAAAATCATTACCATACATCCGCAAGTTGAAACGAACCAACTTGGAAAATCACAAAAGCATCCTCAAATAAGTCAATCAAAATCTGTGAGCAAACAACAACAAAAAACATTCGAAAAGAAAAACTATAAAACATGCTTGTTTTACGTCGCAAGCTCGACGCCTTTACGGTGCTTAATTAGAAACTTCCTTCATTCATGCCATGGTGATGTCTCACCGCGCAACCAAAAGCAAACGTCCTAACCAAACACTTAAACAAATGTTACAGGAACAAAATGTATACAACACTTGAACAAACATAATGGAAACAGATAATATATACAATATTTACAAAACTCAAAAACAAAGAAACTATCGCAATGCGATTCAATATCAAAACCAATCCCCGGCAACGACGCCATTTTGTTGAATGAAGAATAGGGCAAGAAAGCAAAAATATTTATTTTCGGAAGAATTCTCTCCGGGATTTATGTCGTGTCCACAGATATCGGTTCGAGGGAAAGAATGTCGTTCGACTGTCTCTCGCGTTAATGAGTCTGGATTAAAAAGGTTTAAAACATGAAAACAGAAAAGTAAACATTAAAACATAAAAACAAATTCACTTTTCAGTAAGACAAACTTATCCGACATGCACATAATCGACTCCTCACAAACTTAAACTTACCGACCAGTTATACTCAACCTACAATATTCCTCAATATCACCCAGCATCGCTCACAACACAAGTTATGTCTAACGCAAAGTTGAGAGAACAACCGTGTTACCATTGCCGATACTTTCGTACGCTAGCTCAAGGCACAGAGGCATTAAGTTTCGACGCCTATTGAAGATTGCTAGCCCTAAATTTATCTCTAGAATCTAGAAACTAACAGACAATCATCCCTAATCAAAGTTTGCGACGGTTATCTCTAACGCAACCTAAACCCCGCGCATAAAGCAAAAATCAGAGACAATCACCAATAGAGATTTGTAAAGCAAGTTTTATACAACGCCATGGGCGACAAATATACATGAGATCATAGTCAATACATATACAAAACCCAACAAAGAAGAAAAATACAAAGAAGAAGAGAAATGAACCAAAAATCTCGCGGCTTGTCAACACCGGTCGACGATCAATCCACCCCGGATCATTCGTATGCAAGCTTCCATGTTGTTTTCTAAGCTAATCTACTGAAAAAATGAAGTTTGATGGAGTTGGAGCAAGAATCCCCAAAACCATCCTCTAAAAAATGCTGAAAAATGAAGTTTATAGGCAAAATTTGCTGCCCAGGTTCGCACTGCGAACATACACCGCCTTAGCTACTGCCAGAATTGTGTTTTTCATGCTTCCAGGCACTTTTTATTCGCCCCGAGTTCGCAGTGCGAACTCGCTAGCGAGTGCTCGCCTCCTGGTTCGCCTAGCGAACATGACAGCAAACTAGAATTTGTTTTGACCATAACTCTTGAACCGTAACTCCGATTGACGCACGGTTTGAAGCGTTGGAAAGATTATTCAATGCTCTATACAACAATGGAAAAATCCAATTGCTGGAATACCTGCAAAAATAAATGAAAATCAATTAAACTCAATGATATTTACACGATACGCAATATATACACTAAAATGTAAAGTAAACGTAATTACGAACAAAGCGGGGTTTATTCAACCAATTTTAACACAAATTAATGATAAGTGCAACAAAAATTATATACAAATATAGATACATTTTGCACTTATCAAACTCTCCCCAACTTATTTAATTGTTTCTCCACAAACAAGAATCAAACAACTCAACGAAACCGAGTGATAACCAAAGAATCACGAATCAACAAGTTTTGAAAAACGGAAGACAAATGTATGGTTCAAATGAAAAACGGTACACACAAAGTAAATACTTACCGCTAAACTACAACGACAACATAGTCACGAAACAAATGCAAAATACAAAAATTCATGCCGAACATTCTAAAACAACACAAGTTCAAATGTGAATCACACCTAGCAAAAATAATCATCGGTATATGAAAAACACAAAATGAGGTTCTTTTCACTCACACAACAATCATGCAAACAATAGACTAAATTATGCAACCATCCAAAAATTCACATTGAACATACAAAGGCAAGAATCACAAGGACTTTCAAGGTTGTAGCGTGGTCGGGTAAACAAACAAGGGGCAATTTCTAAAGGTAATTGAAACAAAAACTTGCCTAAACCTAAGGGAGTGAAAACTCACAAAGATTCACACACAAAATTTCAACCAACTTCTTCCAAAATCCCAAGTGCTACACAACACACAATACTTATTTAGCACAATTATTGAAACTCTTTTGGTTTCCTTTTTCAAGGGTTTTCTTTTTTCTTTTTTTTTCTTTTTTCTTTTCTTTTCTTTGTCATATTTATCTCTTTTTTCTTTTCTTTTTCAATCCTCATAGAATCCAACCAATGAGTATACAATCATCTTCTCCCCAACTTGAATTCAACCACACCATCATGTGAATACTCCCTACTTTCTAAGGCAAGGAAAAAATCCATACAACAACACAAAATTGAGGTCCAAGAAAAAACGAAATCCATTAAAAAATAACTGAACTAAATACTCATAGACAAGCATTAAGTTCAAATAAAAACATGGATCAAAAAGCTCAAAGGGGTTACAAATGATCACACGCTCACAAGGTGAATTGACTATTTGGCTAAGGTGGTTGTGCTCAAAATGAAACAATCGACTTGATCTTTTTCATGCATTCATATAATCAACACAAATAAAAGATTCAACATAATAAAATCCAGTTAGAACAAGAATGTTGGTTCTCGCGCATATATGAACAATGGAAAGCCACCTCACAAAATGGTTGGGAACTAAAGTGATTCACAATAGAACAAGTATACAAAAGAATGGATGGCATGGAAGTTTGTAAAATGCCTAAGTATCATGAATATGCTAAAGTATAGAAAGAGATAAATACATACCTCAGACGTGTACAAAACTTAACAAAATCATTACCATACATCCGCAAGTTGAAACGAACCAACTTGGAAAATCACAAAAGCATCCTCAAATAAGTCAATCAAAATCTGTGAGCAAACAACAACAAAAAACATTCGAAAAGAAAAACTATAAAACATGCTTGTTTTACGTCGCAAGCTCGACGCCTTTACGGTGCTTAATTAGAAACTTCCTTCATTCATGCCATGGTGATGTCTCACCGCGCAACCAAAAGCAAACGTCCTAACCAAACACTTAAACAAATGTTACAGGAACAAAATGTATACAACACTTGAACAAACATAATGGAAACAGATAATATATACAATATTTACAAAACTCAAAAACAAAGAAACTATCGCAATGCGATTCAATATCAAAACCAATCCCCGGCAACGACGCCATTTTGTTGAATGAAGAATAGGGCAAGAAAGCAAAAATATTTATTTTCGGAAGAATTCTCTCCGGGATTTATGTCGTGTCCACAGATATCGGTTCGAGGGAAAGAATGTCGTTCGACTGTCTCTCGCGTTAATGAGTCTGGATTAAAAAGGTTTAAAACATGAAAACAGAAAAGTAAACATTAAAACATAAAAACAAATTCACTTTTCAGTAAGACAAACTTATCCGACATGCACATAATCGACTCCTCACAAACTTAAACTTACCGACCAGTTATACTCAACCTACAATATTCCTCAATATCACCCAGCATCGCTCACAACACAAGTTATGTCTAACGCAAAGTTGAGAGAACAACCGTGTTACCATTGCCGATACTTTCGTACGCTAGCTCAAGGCACAGAGGCATTAAGTTTCGACGCCTATTGAAGATTGCTAGCCCTAAATTTATCTCTAGAATCTAGAAACTAACAGACAATCATCCCTAATCAAAGTTTGCGACGGTTATCTCTAACGCAACCTAAACCCCGCGCATAAAGCAAAAATCAGAGACAATCACCAATAGAGATTTGTAAAGCAAGTTTTATACAACGCCATGGGCGACAAATATACATGAGATCATAGTCAATACATATACAAAACCCAACAAAGAAGAAAAATACAAAGAAGAAGAGAAATGAACCAAAAATCTCGCGGCTTGTCAACACCGGTCGACGATCAATCCACCCCGGATCATTCGTATGCAAGCTTCCATGTTGTTTTCTAAGCTAATCTACTGAAAAAATGAAGTTTGATGGAGTTGGAGCAAGAATCCCCAAAACCATCCTCTAAAAAATGCTGAAAAATGAAGTTTATAGGCAAAATTTGCTGCCCAGGTTCGCACTGCGAACATACACCGCCTTAGCTACTGCCAGAATTGTGTTTTTCATGCTTCCAGGCACTTTTTATTCGCCCCGAGTTCGCAGTGCGAACTCGCTAGCGAGTGCTCGCCTCCTGGTTCGCCTAGCGAACATGACAGCAAACTAGAATTTGTTTTGACCATAACTCTTGAACCGTAACTCCGATTGACGCACGGTTTGAAGCGTTGGAAAGATTATTCAATGCTCTATACAACAATGGAAAAATCCAATTGCTGGAATACCTGCAAAAATAAATGAAAATCAATTAAACTCAATGATATTTACACGATACGCAATATATACACTAAAATGTAAAGTAAACGTAATTACGAACAAAGCGGGGTTTATTCAACCAATTTTAACACAAATTAATGATAAGTGCAACAAAAATTATATACAAATATAGATACATTTTGCACTTATCAAACTCTCCCCAACTTATTTAATTGTTTCTCCACAAACAAGAATCAAACAACTCAACGAAACCGAGTGATAACCAAAGAATCACGAATCAACAAGTTTTGAAAAACGGAAGACAAATGTATGGTTCAAATGAAAAACGGTACACACAAAGTAAATACTTACCGCTAAACTACAACGACAACATAGTCACGAAACAAATGCAAAATACAAAAATTCATGCCGAACATTCTAAAACAACACAAGTTCAAATGTGAATCACACCTAGCAAAAATAATCATCGGTATATGAAAAACACAAAATGAGGTTCTTTTCACTCACACAACAATCATGCAAACAATAGACTAAATTATGCAACCATCCAAAAATTCACATTGAACATACAAAGGCAAGAATCACAAGGACTTTCAAGGTTGTAGCGTGGTCGGGTAAACAAACAAGGGGCAATTTCTAAAGGTAATTGAAACAAAAACTTGCCTAAACCTAAGGGAGTGAAAACTCACAAAGATTCACACACAAAATTTCAACCAACTTCTTCCAAAATCCCAAGTGCTACACAACACACAATACTTATTTAGCACAATTATTGAAACTCTTTTGGTTTCCTTTTTCAAGGGTTTTCTTTTTTCTTTTTTTTTCTTTTTTCTTTTCTTTTCTTTGTCATATTTATCTCTTTTTTCTTTTCTTTTTCAATCCTCATAGAATCCAACCAATGAGTATACAATCATCTTCTCCCCAACTTGAATTCAACCACACCATCATGTGAATACTCCCTACTTTCTAAGGCAAGGAAAAAATCCATACAACAACACAAAATTGAGGTCCAAGAAAAAACGAAATCCATTAAAAAATAAGTGAACTAAATACTCATAGACAAGCATTAAGTTCAAATAAAAACATGGATCAAAAAGCTCAAAGGGGTTACAAATGATCACACGCTCACAAGGTGAATTGACTATTTGGCTAAGGTGGTTGTGCTCAAAATGAAACAATCGACTTGATCTTTTTCATGCATTCATATAATCAACACAAATAAAAGATTCAACATAATAAAATCCAGTTAGAACAAGAATGTTGGTTCTCGCGCATATATGAACAATGGAAAGCCACCTCACAAAATGGTTGGGAACTAAAGTGATTCACAATAGAACAAGTATACAAAAGAATGGATGGCATGGAAGTTTGTAAAATGCCTAAGTATCATGAATATGCTAAAGTATAGAAAGAGATAAATACATACCTCAGACGTGTACAAAACTTAACAAAATCATTACCATACATCCGCAAGTTGAAACGAACCAACTTGGAAAATCACAAAAGCATCCTCAAATAAGTCAATCAAAATCTGTGAGCAAACAACAACAAAAAACATTCGAAAAGAAAAACTATAAAACATGCTTGTTTTACGTCGCAAGCTCGACGCCTTTACGGTGCTTAATTAGAAACTTCCTTCATTCATGCCATGGTGATGTCTCACCGCGCAACCAAAAGCAAACGTCCTAACCAAACACTTAAACAAATGTTACAGGAACAAAATGTATACAACACTTGAACAAACATAATGGAAACAGATAATATATACAATATTTACAAAACTCAAAAACAAAGAAACTATCGCAATGCGATTCAATATCAAAACCAATCCCCGGCAACGACGCCATTTTGTTGAATGAAGAATAGGGCAAGAAAGCAAAAATATTTATTTTCGGAAGAATTCTCTCCGGGATTTATGTCGTGTCCACAGATATCGGTTCGAGGGAAAGAATGTCGTTCGACTGTCTCTCGCGTTAATGAGTCTGGATTAAAAAGGTTTAAAACATGAAAACAGAAAAGTAAACATTAAAACATAAAAACAAATTCACTTTTCAGTAAGACAAACTTATCCGACATGCACATAATCGACTCCTCACAAACTTCAACTTACCGACCAGTTATACTCAACCTACAATATTCCTCAATATCACCCAGCATCGCTCACAACACAAGTTATGTCTAACGCAAAGTTGAGAGAACAACCGTGTTACCATTGCCGATACTTTCGTACGCTAGCTCAAGGCACAGAGGCATTAAGTTTCGACGCCTATTGAAGATTGCTAGCCCTAAATTTATCTCTAGAATCTAGAAACTAACAGACAATCATCCCTAATCAAAGTTTGCGACGGTTATCTCTAACGCAACCTAAACCCCGCGCATAAAGCAAAAATCAGAGACAATCACCAATAGAGATTTGTAAAGCAAGTTTTATACAACGCCATGGGCGACAAATATACATGAGATCATAGTCAATACATATACAAAACCCAACAAAGAAGAAAAACACAAAGAAGAAGAGAAATGAACCAAAAATCTCGCGGCTTGTCAACACCGGTCGACGATCAATCCACCCCGGATCATCCGTATGCAAGCTTCCATGTTGTTTTCTAAGCTAATCTACTGAAAAAATGAAGTTTGATGGAGTTGGAGCAAGAATCCCCAAAACCATCCTCTAAAAAATGCTGAAAAATGAAGTTTATAGGCAAAATTTGCTGCCCAGGTTCGCACTGCGAACATACACCGCCTTAGCTACTTCCAGAATTGTGTTTTTCATGCTTCCAGGCACTTTTTATTCGCCCCGAGTTCGCAGTGCGAACTCGCTAGCGAGTGCTCGCCTCCTGGTTCGCCTAGCGAACATGACAAGAAACTAGAATTTGTTTTGACCATAACTCTTGAACCGTAACTCCGATTGACGCACGGTTTGAAGCGTTGGAAAGCTTATTCAATGCTCTATACAACAATGGAAAAATCCAATTGCTGGAATACCTGCAAAAATAAATGAAAATCAATTAAACTCAATGATATTTACACGATACGCAATATATACACTAAAATGTAAAGTAAACGTAATTACGAACAAAGCGGGGTTTATTCAACCAATTTTAACACAAATTAATGATAAGTGCAACAAAACTTATATACAAATATAGATACATTTTGCACTTATCAAACTCTCCCCAACTTATTTAATTGTTTCTCCACAAACAAGAATCAAACAACTCAACGAAACCGAGTGATAACCAAAGAATCACGAATCAACAAGTTTTGAAAAACGGAAGACAAATGTATGGTTCAAATGAAAAACGGTACACACAAAGTAAATACTTACCGCTAAACTACAACGACAACATAGTCACGAAAGAAATGCAAAATACAAAAATTCATGCCGAACATTCTAAAACAACACAAGTTCAAATGTGAATCACACCTAGCAAAAATAATCATCGGTATATGAAAAACACAAAATGAGGTTCTTTTCACTCACACAACAATCATTCAAACAATAGACTAAATTATGCAACCATCCAAAAATTCACATTGAACATACAAAGGCAAGAATCACAAGGACTTTCAAGGTTGTAGCGTGGTCGGGTAAACAAACAAGGGGCAATTTCTAAAGGTAATTGAAACAAAAACTTGCCTAAACCTAAGGGAGTGAAAACTCACAAAGATTCACACACAAAATTTCAACCAACTTCTTCCAAAATCCCAAGTGCTACACAACACACAATACTTATTTAGCACAATTATTGAAACTCTTTTGGTTTCCTTTTTCAAGGGTTTTCTTTTTTCTTTTTTTTTTCTTTTTTCTTTTCTTTTCTTTGTCATATTTATCTCTTTTTTCTTTTCTTTTTCAATCCTCATAGAATCCAACCAATGAGTATACAATCATCTTCTCCCCAACTTGAATTCAACCACACCATCATGTGAATACTCCCTACTTTCTAAGGCAAGGAAAAAATCCATACAACAACACAAAATTGAGGTCCAAGAAAAAACGAAATCCATTAAAAAATAAGTGAACTAAATACTCATAGACAAGCATTAAGTTCAAATAAAAACATGGATCAAAAAGCTCAAAGGGGTTACAAATGATCACACGCTCACAAGGTGAATTGACTATTTGGCTAAGGTGGTTGTGCTCAAAATGAAACAATCGTCTTGATCTTTTTCATGCATTCATATAATCAACACAAATAAAAGATTCAACATAATAAAATCCAGTTAGAACAAGAATGTTGGTTCTCGCGCATATATGAACAATGGAAAGCCACCTCACAAAATGGTTGGGAACTAAAGTGATTCACAATAGAACAAGTATACAAAAGAATGGATGGCATGGAAGTTTGTAAAATGCCTAAGTATCATGAATATGCTAAAGTATAGAAAGAGATAAATACATACCTCAGACGTGTACAAAACTTAACAAAATCATTACCATACATCCGCAAGTTGAAACGAACCAACTTGGAAAATCACAAAAGCATCCTCAAATAAGTCAATCAAAATCTGTGAGCAAACAACAACAAAAAACATTCGAAAAGAAAAACTATAAAACATGCTTGTTTTACGTCGCAAGCTCGACCCCTTTACGGTGCTTAATTAGAAACTTCCTTCATTCATGCCATGGTGATGTCTCACCGCGCAACCAAAAGCAAACGTCCTAACCAAACACTTAAACAAACGTTACAGGAACAAAATGTATACAACACTTGAACAAACATAATGGAAACAGATAATATATACAATATTTACAAAACTCAAAAACAAAGAAACTATCGCAATGCGATTCAATATCAAAACCAATCCCCGGCAACGACGCCATTTTGTTGAATGCAGAATAGGGCAAGAAAGCAAAAATATTTATTTTCGGAAGAATTCTCTCCGGGATTTATGTCGTGTCCACAGATATCGGTTCGAGGGAAAGAATGTCGTTCGACTGTCTCTCGCGTTAATGAGTCTGGATTAAAAAGGTTTAAAACATGAAAACAGAAAAGTAAACATTAAAACATAAAAACAAATTCACTTTTCAGCAAGACAAACTTATCCGACATGCACATAATCGACTCCTCACAAACTTAAACTTACCGACCAGTTATACTCAACCTACAATATTCCTCAATATCACCCAGCATCGCTCACAACACAAGTTATGTCTAACGCAAAGTTGAGAGAACAACCGTGTTACCATTGCCGATACTTTCGTATGCTAGCTCAAGGCACAGAGGCATTAAGTTTCGACGCCTATTGAAGATTGCTAGCCCTAAATTTATCTCTAGAATCTAGAAACTAACAGACAATCATCCCTAATCAAAGTTTGCGACGGTTATCTCTAACGCAACCTAAACCCCGCGCATAAAGCAAAAATCAGAGACAATCACCAATAGAGATTTATAAAGCAAGTTTTATACAACGCCATGGGCGACAAATATACATGAGATCATAGTCAATACATATACAAAACCCAACAAAGAAGAAAAACACAAAGAAGAAGAGAAATGAACCAAAAATCTCGCGGTTTGTCAACACCGGTCGACGATCAATCCACCCCGGATCATCCGTATGCAAGCTTCCATGTTGTTTTCTAAGCTAATCTACTGAAAAAATGAAGTTTGATGGAGTTGGAGCAAGAATCCCCAAAACCATCCTCTAAAAAATGCTGAAAAATGAAGTTTATAGGCAAAATTTGCTGCCCAGGTTCGCACTGCGAACATACACCGCCTTAGCTACTGCCAGAATTGTGTTTTTCATGCTTCCAGGCACTTTTTATTCGCCCCGAGTTCGAAGTGCGAACTCGCTAGCGAGTGCTCGCCTCCTGGTTCGCCTAGCGAACATGACAGCAAACTAGAATTTGTTTTGACCATAATTCTTGAACCGTAACTCCGATTGACGCACGGTTTGAAGCGTTGGAAAGCTTATTCAATGCTCTATACAACAATGGAAAAATCCAATTGCTGGAATACCTGCAAAAATAAATGAAAATCAATTAAACTCAATGATATTTACACGATACGCAATATATACACTAAAATGTAAAGTAAACGTAATTACGAACAAAGCGGGGTTTATTCAACCAATTTTAACACAAATTAATGATAAGTGCAACAAAACTTATATACAAATATAGATACATTTTGCACTTATCAAACTCTCCCCAACTTATTTAATTGTTTCTCCACAAACAAGAATCAAACAACTCAACGAAACCGAGTGATAACCAAAGAATCACGAATCAACAAGTTTTGAAAAACGGAAGACAAGTGTATGGTTCAAATGAAAAACGGTACACACAAAGTAAATACTTACCGCTAAACTACAACGACAACATAGTCACGAAACAAATGCAAAATACAAAAATTCATGCCGAACATTCTAAAACAACACAAGTTCAAATGTGAATCACACCTAGCAAAAATAATCATCGGTATATGAAAAACACAAAATGAGGTTCTTTTCACTCACACAACAATCATGCAAACAATAGACTAAATTATGCAACCATCCAAAAATTCACATTGAACATACAAAGGCAAGAATCACAAGGACTTTCAAGGTTGTAGCGTGGTCGGGTAAACAAACAAGGGGCAATTTCTAAAGGTAATTGAAACAAAAACTTGCCTAAACCTAAGGGAGTGAAAACTCACAAAGATTCACACACAAAATTTCAACCAACTTCTTCCAAAATCCCAAGTGCTACACAACACACAATACTTATTTAGCACAATTATTGAAACTCTTTTGGTTTCCTTTTTCAAGGGTTTTCTTTTTTCTTTTTTTTTCTTTTTTCTTTTCTTTTCTTTGTCATATTTATCTCTTTTTTCTTTTCTTTTTCAATCCTCATAGAATCCAACCAATGAGTATACAATCATCTTCTCCCCAACTTGAATTCAACCACACCATCATGTGAATACTCCCTACTTTCTAAGGCAAGGAAAAAATCCATACAACAACACAAAATTGAGGTCCAAGAAAAAACGAAATCCATTAAAAAATAAGTGAACTAAATACTCATAGACAAGCATTAAGTTCAAATAAAAACATGGATCAAAAAGCTCAAAGGGGTTACAAATGATCACACGCTCACAAGGTGAATTGACTATTTGGCTAAGGTGGTTGTGCTCAAAATGAAACAATCGTCTTGATCTTTTTCATGCATTCATATAATCAACACAAATAAAAGATTCAACATAATAAAATCCAGTTAGAACAAGAATGTTGGTTCTCGCGCATATATGAACAATGGAAAGCCACCTCACAAAATTGTTGGGAACTAAAGTGATTCACAATAGAACAAGTATACAAAAGAATGGATGGCATGGAAGTTTGTAAAATGCCTAAGTATCATGAATATGCTAAAGTATAGAAAGAGATAAATACATACCTCAGACGTGTACAAAACTTAACAAAATCATTACCATACATCCGCAAGTTGAAACGAACCAACTTGGAAAATCACAAAAGCATCCTCAAATAAGTCAATCAAAATCTGTGAGCAAACAACAACAAAAAACATTCGAAAAGAAAAACTATAAAACATGCTTGTTTTACGTCGCAAGCTCGACGCCTTTACGGTGCTTAATTAGAAACTTCCTTCATTCATGCCATGGTGATGTCTCACCGCGCAACCAAAAGCAAACGTCCTAACCAAACACTTAAACAAACGTTACAGGAACAAAATGTATACAACACTTGAACAAACATAATGGAAACAGATAATATATACAATATTTACAAAACTCAAAAACAAAGAAACTATCGCAATGCGATTCAATATCAAAACCAATCCCCGACAACGACGCCATTTTGTTGAATGCAGAATAGGGCAAGAAAGAAAAAATATTTATTTTTGGAAGAATTCTCTCCGGGATTTATGTCGTGTCCACAGATATCGGTTCAAGGGAAAGAATGTCGTTCGACTGTCTCTCGCGTTAATGAGTTTGGATTAAAAAGGTTTAAAACATGAAAACAGAAAAGTAAACATTAAAACATAAAAACAAATTCACTTTTCAGCAAGACAAACTTATCCGACATGCACATAATCGACTCCTCACAAACTTAAACTTACCGACCAGTTATACTCAACCTACAATATTCCTCAATATCACCCAGCATCGCTCACAACACAAGTTATGTCTAACGCAAAGTTGAGAGAACAACCGTGTTACCATTGCCGATACTTTCGTACGCTAGCTCAAGGCACAGAGGCATTAAGTTTCGACGCTTATTGAAGATTGCTAGCCCTAAATTTATCTCTAGAATCTAGAAACTAACAGACAATCATCCCTAATCAAAGTTTGCGACGGTTATCTCTAACGCAACCTAAACCCCGCGCATAAAGCAAAAATCAGAGACAATCACCAATAGAGATTTGTAAAGCAAGTTTTATACAACGCCATGGGCGACAAATATACATGAGATCATAGTCAATACATATACAAAACCCAACAAAGAAGAAAAACACAAAGAAGAAGAGAAATGAACCAAAAATCTCGCAGTTTGTCAACACCGGTCGACGATCAATCCACCCCGGATCATCCGTATGCAAGCTTCCATGTTGTTTTCTAAGCTAATCTACTGAAAAAATGAAGTTTGATGGAGTTGGAGCAAGAATCCCCAAAACCATCCTCTAAAAAATGCTGAAAAATGAAATTTATAGGCAAAATTTGCTGCCCAGGTTCGCACTGCGAACCCCCGTTCGCACTGCGAACATACACCGCATTAGCTACTGCCAGAATTGTGTTTTTCAAGCTTCCAGACACTTTTTATTCGCCCCGAGTTCGCAGTGCGAACTCGCTAGCGAGTGCTCGCCTCTTGGTTCGCCTAGCGAACATGACAGCAAACCAGAATTTGTTTTGACCATAACTCTTGAACCGTAACTCCGATTGACGCACAGTTTGAAGCGTTGGAAAGCTTATTCAATGCTCTATACAACAATGGCAAAATCCTATTGCTGGAATACCTGCAAAAATAAATGAAAATCAATTAAACTCAATGATATTTACACGATACGCAATATATACACTAAAACGTAAAGTAAACGTAATTACGAACAAAGCGGGGTTTATTAAACCAATTTTAACACAAAGTAATGATAAGTGCAACAAAACGTATATACAAAAATAGGTACATTTTGCACTTATCAGATGGCCTTCAAGAAAACTGATGATGTTGACGAAGAGCTGGAACAGGGAGAGATACCTATTGAGGTGGAGCATGTTGATGCTGAATTGTGTATCCCAGATGAAGTCGAAGAAGAAGAAGAAGAAGCTATTGTCGATGCTGAGGAGATTGATAATGACTACCTGCTAGCAAGAGACAAGTTGAGGAGAGTCATCAAGCCACCTCAGAGACTTGGGTATGCAGATCTTATAACTTATGCCTTAATCACTGCAAGTGAGGTTCTCGACGAAGAACCTAGAGACTATAAGGAAGTTTTGAGAAGTCGAAAGAATACTGAATGCCTGAGGGCCATGGATGATGAGATGAAATCTATTCATGATAACAACACATGGGAACTAATCAAGAAACCTGCTGGAGCCAGGTTAATCAGCTATAAATGGATTTTCAAAGTTAAGGAAGGAATTGAAGGAATGGTGTCGAAGAGATACAAGGAAAGATTGGTCGCTAGGGGGTTCACTCAGAAAGAAGATGTCGACTTCAATGATGTGTTCTCTCCTATTGGGAAGCACAAATACATTCGAATGTTACTTGCCACGGTTGCATAGTTCGACCTTGAAATAGAACAAATGTATGTGAAGACTGCGTTCTTGTATGGTGATTTGGATGAAACAATCCTAATGAGGCAACCTGAAGGGTATGTCGAAAGGGGAGGGAATATTACGTGTGCAAACTGAATATGGACTGAAACAATCTCCTCGACAGTGGAATAGGAGATTCGACAAGTTCATGTCACGCATAAGTTTCATCAGAAGTTAGTTCGACCAGTGTGTTTACTTCAAATTTCGAACGGGTAATTCATTTGTTATTTTGTTGCTCTATGTGGATGATATTCTAATAGTAAGCAACAATGTTGAAGATGTAATGAGGGTGAAGGCTGAACTCAATAAGGAGTTAGAAATGAAGGATCTGGGAGCTACGTCTAGGATTCTTGGGATTGACATCTGAAGAGATAGAAAGCAGTCAAAATTATGCTTATCTCAACAAGCATACCTATGGATGATTATCGAAAAGTATGGTATGTCGAATTCAAAGCCTGTTAAGACTCCGACAAACCCTCAATTCAAGCTAAGTATAGATCAGTGTCCCAGTACTGATGTCAAAAGAGCTTATATGAATAGCATTCCATATGCTAATATAGTGGGTTCTTTGATGTATGTTATGGTCTGTACTAGACCCGACATAGCATATGCAGTAAGTCTAGTAAGCAGGTATATGGTGAATCCTAGAAAGGCTCACTGGCAAGCATTGGAGTGGATTCTAAGGTACATAAATAGGTCTCTGAATAGAGTCCTAATTTATGGTAGAGCCTTGTGTGAAGATAATAAAGCAGAAATCGAAGGATATGTCGACTCTGATTATGCAGGTTGTATGGATTCCAAAAACTTTACTTTAGGATACATGTTAACTATGTTTGGCACAATAATAAGTTGGAGAGCAACACTTCAAAAGGTTGTTGCCTTATCAACCACTAAAGTGGAATATATTGCCCTAACTGAATATGTGAAGGAAGCATTGTGGCTTGAAGGTTTTGCAAATAAGCTGAAACTTCAAGATCGAGTTGTCACTGTTAAATGTGATAATCAAAATACAATACACCTGTCGAAGAATTCAGCCTATCATGAGTGAACCAAGCACATTGATGTGAGGATGCATTTCGTCAGATGGGTAATCGAGTGTAGAGAAGTCCAAGTGATGAAGGTTTCGACAGATCATAATGTTGCTGATATGATCACCAAGATGTTTCCCAATTGCAAGTTCTTCCACTGTATGCAGTTGATAAAGCTGCATGAAGAAAACTAGTTTATTTTTTCTTGATGTTATAGAGTTAGACCCAAGGTGGAGATTTGTGAGATATTGGATCGAACTCTAGTTAAGCATGTCCTTGAAGTCTGCTCACATGCTGTTGTCGAAGACCTATATGCTGTAGTCAAATTGTGTTCTAGTATGTAGTTATCGAATTGGGCCTAGTGTTAAGGATCCATTTGTTTAAGTTGACTTGTACCCTAAGTTAGCTTGTAATGGGTAATTGTTAAAAATACCATTAGTTTAGTATGTTAGGTTTTATTATAAATAGCATACTAGCCTCTCATCAAAAGTGTGGTGTGGAAAATCCTAATTAGGGTGAGAGGGTTATTTGTTATTCTTGAGTACTTGTAATTTGATTGAAAGAGAAAGTAAAGAATAGTAGTTATAACCAATCCTTGTTGTTTTTCCTTTAACCCTAACCCTTGTGTGTTTCTTGCCTATAAAGAAACCATGTATACTTTGTTTCAAGGCATCCTAATTCACAACATAATCCTTTTGGTTGTTCAACATATACCTCTTCATTCAAGAATCCATTTAGGAAAGAACTTTTGGCATCCATTTAATACAACTTAAATTTCAGAAGACATGATATTCCCTGCAGAAGATTGATCGATTTAAGGCGAGCAACTAGAGCAAAGGTTTCACCAAAGTCAATTCCTTCAATTTGCGTGTATCCTTGAGCCACTAACCGAGCTTTATTTCTTGTCATATTTCTATTCTTATATGACTTCTTTTTGTAGATTCATTTGGTTCCTATGATGTTGATTAAACCAGGTCTGGAAACCAATTCATACACTTTGTTTCTTTCAAATTGAACAATTTCTTCTTGAATGACATTGATCCAATATTCATTAGTTAAGGCTTCTTTATCATTCTTGGTTTAACTTTGGAGATAAAACACATGTTGGAAATCATTTCTTTTGATATGGTGATAATTCCTATATTGAAATTTCTAATCACATTTTCTATAGAATGATAATTTTGAATTCTAATAGAATGACCTTTGTTTGTTGAATCATTTGCCTCTCTCCATCTTCAGATAACTTCATGATTCTGAAAGATGACAATATCTTTGCTCAGCACACCAGGTGTGACATTTTGTTCATTTCTGAGCATGTAGTCTTCCTCTTCATCACTTGTTTCAATTTGAGGAATGTCATTTACAACCACATTGATGGATTCCATAATGGTCTTTTTGTGGTTTTTATATAAACAGTATGCTCTGGTGTTGACAAAATATCCCAAGAAAATTCCTTCATTACTTTTAGGATCCATCTCACATCTTTTCTATCTATCAATAATAATGTAGCACTTGCTGCCAAACACATAAAAATATTTGACATTAGGCTTTCTTCCTTTACATAGATAATAATGTGTCACTTTGGTTCCAGGATGGATGGTTGTTTGATTGTGAATGTGGAAAGTTGTGTTCATTTCTTCAGCACGTAAGTAATATGGCAGATTCTTCATATGAAGCATGACTCTAACAATTTCTTGAAGGATTTTATTCTTGCGCTCAACCACTCTATTTTGTTGTGGAGTAATTGATGCAGAGAACTTATAAGTAATACCTTTGAAGAGCAGAATTCTGAAAATCTAGAGTTTTCAAATTCTCTTCCATGATCACTACATATTATAACAATCTTGCCAAATTCACTTTCTTTCTCACGTTCAAGGCGTTGACACAACCTTTCAAATGTGATAAAAGTTTCAAATTTATTTTAAGAAAATCAATCCATGTGTACCTTGAGTAATCATCAACACACACAAAAACATATCTCCTTCTACCCAAGCTTTTTACTTGCATAGGTCCCATGAGATCCACGTGAAGTAATTCCAAAACCTTTGAGGCCATAGGATGTTGAAGCTTCTTGCGAGACCACTTGGTCTGTTTTCCTACTGGCAGTTTCCACAAATTCTTCCTTCTTCAATCTTAAGATTTAAAAGACCATTGATAGCCTTTTCAAAAATAATCTTTCTCATGCTTCTAAGATTCAGGTGACCAAGTTTCTTGTTCCACAATTTGGTTTCATTCTCCTTGGCAATCAAACAAGTTAAGAATTGGTCATTTGATTGAGATCTCCTCATGTAGCATTTATTTGAAGATCTTGTACCTTTTATGATATGCTTTAGATTTTTGTTTGTGATAATACATTCAAAATGATTGAAGTTGACACAGAGATCTTGATCATACGACTAGATGATACTAATTATAAGATTGATAGTCGGACCTTCAAATAAAATAACATTTTCTAAATTTTGGAGGTCTGGAAAATCCAGTTTCCCTGTCCCCATATCACTAAAGGTAACATAGTTATTAGTATAGGATTTTACATCTTTCAAATAGTTCTTCTCCCTTGTCATGTATATGGAACAACTATTATCAAAGTATCAATCTTCACGAGAGGATGCTCTTAGATATGTGTTTACAATGTGACTTGTAGTTGCCTCATTGACTTTCTAGACTCATTGGACATGATCATTCCTTGCCTTATTCAGTTTGTAGCTGAAAGGCAGAATATGCACATATTGACAACAATAGTGGCATCTCCAAGTTGGTCTTCTATAGAAGTTTATGCGTTGGTGATAATGTCAAGCATGTTTCTTTCACATACAGTTTGTCATCAGGAATTCAGTTTTCTTTTCAGGAGGAGCAAAATTATTCTCTTCATTCATTGAGTTGTAATTAAAACCTACTCCTTTAATGTCTTTGGCCATCTTATCTACCCCTAGAATTTCATCAAGAGTCTCATACCTAGAGGTTAACATGCGAACTGATTTGGTTATACCTTCAAGCTTAAAATTAAGAAGAGTCATTTCTTCCTTCAGCTCATAAATTGTTAAGAGAAGATTAGTCTTTTCTTGGAGTAACACATTTATCTTTGCCTTTTGTTTTTCTCCAGATATGCACTCTTCTTTCCATTTGGAAGGAAATTGTGTGCATGCTTCAGCAACATCATCATATGAGATTTCTTCATCACTGGATTCACTGTTGTTTTGGTCACTTTGTTTTAAGGATGGAAAAAAATCCGTACCTGCGAATATCCGTGGATAAAATCTGTCACGTATATGGGGCAGATAGTTTAATGGATATCCACAGATAAAATAAATGGATATTTAAATACCCTTTTAGTAATGGATATGGATACCAGTTTAATGATACTCGTGCCCGCGGATATCTGTATTCGTTAATAAATTATAAAAATCATTTAAATATCATTAGTTTATATACCTTATCTTTTCATCTTCTAAAAAAATTAGTCTTCTTATGTTTATTTATTTAAAATTTTCTTTAAAGAAAACCTTTCACATTTCATTCAAATTCTATTAGCCATTTCATATTTAAACTCTTTCAATACTCCATACCTCACTTCAATACTTCAACAATTTCACAGTCCAACCAAACCAACTAGGGTCGTCAATCTTCTATCGAACCAATGTCTCCTTTCCTACTCCTCTGTCGTCCGCTCTTCTATCATAACTCAAAATCTCAATATATTTTATTTGTCGGGTTAAAAATGAAATGTGTGGATACTATGTTTGGATCTAATTATGTTTTAGTGAATAAGAATAAAATTAATGTGATAAAATTTTATTATTAAATTAAGAGCGAATTGTATGGATGTTATGTGATAATAAATTTGTGTCTTTAAAAGAAGCTAAATATATATTTTTTTTCAAAAAATAATTTAAAAAATATATATTATCCATGAATATCTGTAAATATAGTAAAACCCGTAGATTACCCGCTTAACAGATACCCACATAGATATGAAGCGGATACGGATATCATATTTATCCAATGGGGCGGATACAGATATCATAGCATCCATCCCCATAGATGTCCATTTACATCCCTACTTGGTTTGCGATTCATGCACCAAGTAAATGATACCATTTTGTTGGCCCTTTCTTCATCACTATCATCTTCAGACTCTTCATCTGATAGAGTGACAGTACATCCCTTCTTTTGTTTCCGAATAAAGTTGATACAACTCGCTTGAATGTGTTCAAAACCTTCACACTTGTGACATTGAATTCCCTTTCCTTTATATGGTTTATCTCATACTCTACTTTTGCACTGGATGTTGTACCCTCTCGAGTTGTCAGTAAGTTTGTCTTTTAAATTTGTCACGACATTACCTTTTGTCAAGTCTTCTCATAACCTTGCCAACCCTTTTTGCAAGTAGGGAAATAAATTTAGACAAGTTATCAGCAATATCCCCTTCAAACCTGTTCCTTATCACTTTCAACAACAGTTTTGAAGGTGAGTCCTTTGTTTTTCTTTTTAGATATATCATTTATGGCCATTTAAAAAGTTAGTAACGACCCAAAAAGTCATCCACTTTGATGGTGTTAATGTCCTAACCTTCTTCTATACCTGTAACCTTTATATTAAACTCTTTTTTTAAAGAGATATAAGAATCTATCTGGCCAACTTTTCTTTGGACATTTTTTCACCAAGGGAAAACGAGCAGTTGGCTAAGTCACAAAGGCTAACATAGAAATCAACAATGGTTATGTCCTTTTCCATTCCCGAGTTCTCAAATTTGGTGGTGAGAAGTTGGAGTCTTGGCATACAAACTTGTGAGGTACCTTCTTGAGCAGTTTGAATCTCTCCCACACTTCTTTGGCAACGATACATGTGTTGATGAGACGAAAGACATTTTTGTCAACTTTATTGAATATGGCGTTGAGAGCACTAGAATTTCTATGAAATTCTTCATCTTCATCTTTGGTTCAATTTTCTTCTGGATTTAGAGACTGAGCGCCATCTTTGTGCAGTAGCCATTGAGGGTGTCGATCCTTTAATGTTTGTCTTTCAAATTTTGTAGTTCATAGATTTGAGAAAGGCAATCATGCGCGCTTTCAAATAATCATAGTTTGTGCAATCCAAGATAGTTGATTAGTTTACCAATCCTCTTTATTTAGCATTATCCATTTTGAATAGAATGAATAAATTCTCTGGATCTCACCCAACCAAAACATGGTGCCTGTTCTGATGCCAATTAATTTTTGTTCTTCTCATGGAAAGATGTCATATACAATGTGCAGAATAATGTGTATGACAAGATTAATAATGTAACATATAAATTGCAAATAAAGTAAATAGATACAAGTAATTGGTAACCCAGTTTCGTGTAAATACACTTACGTCTGGAAGGAATTAACCCAAGAAAGGAAATTCACTCTTTATAGTAAAAGTAAAAATTGGTCTTAGTTGAACCCTCTTAGTTCAATACCTTTTTTCTTAATACTACACGTGAATTTATATTTAGGACTCCCCCTAAATATGAGACCCTTCTCACTTTCTCTAAATCACTTTCTCATGTGTTTATATAATTACAATGTTGAATGAACGATGAACTTGAATACAACTTAAAACAAACTATATCCCTTTACAAAGGAATGATTCTAGCAAATAGAGTTTTCCCAACTTAACAGCTTAAAATACTAAACACATTTGCTTGTTGTCTCAAGGTATGTGCATTCTACATGGAGAAATTCTCCTTAAATAGAAAAGAATCCAGGTGCATGGCCCATTAGGGTTTTGAATAATGAAATTATGGTAAAGCAGATCACTAAGATGTCGGACAAGATGTCGTAACACTTGATCTCTGCTTCTCACACAAGGATAATAAGGATCATAATACAAACAACAAAAAGACACACAAGAATTGTTAACCCAATTCGGTGAACAACAACACCTACGTCTGGGGGCTACCAAGCCAGGAATGAAATCCACTAAGCAATATTAGTTCTAAGCTAAACTCCACTGTTTACAACTTGTCACCTAATCACTACCCGTGCTATATTTCTACCTAAGACACTCCTAGGTATGAGACCCTTCTCAATTCCCTTCAATCACAACAGTGACTGAACAATTACAACTCAATAACATTGTCCAACTCAGGTATTCACGTAATACAAGAGAGACTCACAAAAGTACAAACCCTAGTACTTACTAACAACTGTGTATCTTCTCTACCTATTTTAGGTTAAATCCATCCTATTTATAACAATAAATACGACTGGATTTGGGCTTCAGAATCGCAGATATTCATCTCCATAGAATCTTCACCTTATTCTTCTCTAGAATAGTTTCTTCAATCCTAAGTTTTCTAAAGTGTCTCCACACATAGAAACAACATCTTCCATTTAGAATCAGAATCTTTGATTCCTCAATCTTGGACGCCACCTAGGAAAAATAAACATTCCCATAAAATATGGAAACCAAATAACAGTTATCCCAAACTGTAACAGACAAAGATGTCGAATCAACATGATATGACATCTTGTCTAACGTCTTAATCTTCAGTCAGTTCAACATGTTAGGACATCTTGTCCAACATCTTTCTGTTAAGTTAGTTTTACCAAAATTGATGCCAACCTCAAGGGCTTGGACTCATCAATCTCCCCCATTGGCAGATTTTGGCTAAAACTAACTACAAGTAACCTATAGACATAATTAATCAGAGGAAAGAAACAGATAATCAGAACAGCAGCGGAAAAAGCATCAACATCTTGTTGCCTCCCCCTCAACCAGTTCCTTTTTCTGCAAGCAGCACTACTCCCGCTCAATGGTTAGCAGCAGTCAGCAGTGGTTAGTAAAGTTAGTATTACTCCCCCTTTTTAGCCATAATATGACAAAGGCAGAAAAACTAACTAAATAACCAATTAAACAACATGAAGTATTTAAAGTACACACCAAGCACAAAAAGTAAATTATCCTGGGCATTAAGCGCTTATAAAACCAAAACAAAAAAAAACTTGAGAGAAGTCTTGAAAGCCCTCTCAAACTTGATGGGAATACATATCCAGTTACTTGAATAACATTCCCACACCCAGTGATATGTTACAAATCTTCAGATAGGCAAACTCCAAGCTTGCCCCTCAACACTTCAAATTGATTTGCATCCAAAGCTTTAGTGAAGATGTCAGCTAACTAATTCTCTGTGGCAACATGCTCCAAGGTTATGACTTTGTCTTCCACAAGGTCTCTAATGAAGTGATGTCTGATGTCAATATGTTTAGTTCTGTTGTGCTGAACATAATTTTTTGAAATATTAATTGCATTCAAGTTGTCATAGAAGAGTGTCATAACATCTTGAATGACATTATATTCAGTCAGCATTTGCTTCATCCACATCATTTGAGAGTAGCTACTTCCTGCAGCGATGTATTCAGCCTCAGCAGTAGACAAAGAGACACGATTTTGCTTCTTACTAAACCAAGAAATTAATTTGTTTCCTAGAAATAAACATCCACCAGAGGTGCTCTTCCTACCATCTGCACTCCCTGCCCAATCAGCATCACAGTATCCTATTAACACAGAGTTAGAGCTATGCGTATAAAGTAGTCCATAGTTACATGTACCATTCACGTACTTCATAATTCTTTTGACTTGATTAATATGGCTAACTTTAGGTTTAGCCTGATATCTCGCACATACTCCTACTGTAAAGGTTATATCGGGTCTGCCAGCAGTAAGGTATATACGACTTCTAATCATGCTTCTATACAGACTCTGATCAACACTTGCCCTTTTCTCGTCTTTAGACAATTTCAAGTGAGTAGGAGCAGGAGTCCTCTTGTGTTTTGCATTCTCCAAACCAAACTTCTTAACAATATTTTTAGCATATTTCCCTTGACAGAGAAATATCGAATCTTTCATTTGTTTGACTTGGAGACCAAGGAAGTAAGTTAATTCACCAACTAAACTCATCTCAAACTCAGATTGCATTTGCTTGACAAAATGTTAAACCATCTAATCTTACATCCCTGCAAACACAATATCATCGACATAAATTTATGCTATCATGAGCTTTCCTTCCCTTTCTTTGACAAAGAGGGTTTTAACAATTCCACCTTTTCTGTAACCATGGGTGACAAGGAATTCGGTTAGCCTTTCATACCAAGCCTTTGGAGCTTGTTTCAACCCATATAAGGTTGTCTTCAGCTTGTATACATGATCTGGAAATATAGGATCAACAAAACCTTTGGGTTGTTCCACATAAACTTCTTCATTCAAGTATCCATTTAGAAAGACACTCTTGACATCCATTTGAAAAAGTTTGAATTTCAGCAGGCAGGCTACTCCAAGTAACAGTCTCACAAACTCCAATCTAGCAAAAGGAGCAAAAGTTTCATCAAAATCCAGTCCCTCAATCTGAGTGTACACTCGAGCAACAAGTCTAGCCTTGTTTCTTGTGACTACACCTTGTTCATCATATTTGTTTTTAAATACCCACTTTGTCCCAATCACATTTGACCCTTCTGGTCTTGGTACAAGATCCCAGACCTCATGCCTCTTGAACTGCCACAGCTCCTCTTGCATAGCATTAATCCAGAATTCATCAGTTAAGGCCTCATTGACATTCTTGGGCTCCATCTTAGACACAAAACAAGCGTTAGCAACAACATCGCGTGACCTGGTCATCCTTCCTCCATTTGGATCTCCTATTATGAGTTCCTTAATATAATCTTTTTAAACTCTGGTGGAGGGTCCCTTGTCAACCTTCTCAGTCACTGTAGGTTCATGATTGACATCATTGGATTCTGCAACACCCTCCGAGTCATCTTGTGATGTTCCAACATCCTCTAGGACATCTTCATCCCCCAGGGGAAACAATGCTCCAATATCATTAGTAACTTCGGCTTCTATATGTGAGTCATCAACCACAACATTTATGGACTCCAGTACCACATGAGTTCTTGAGTTGTAGACTCTGTAGGCTCTGCTATTTGTAGAGTATCCCAGGAAGATACCTTCATCACTCTTGGGATCTATCTTCCTTCTTTGCTCACGGTCTGCCAGGATGTAACATTTGCTTCCAAAGACATGGAAGTACTTCACAGTAGGCTTTCTAACTTTCCACATCTCATACAGTGTGGCAGATGCCCCAGATCTGATGGTTACTCTATTTAAAATGTAGCAAGCTGTGTTCATAGCTTCAGCCCAAAAGTGATAAGGAATTTTTTTGGCATGAAGCATGACCCTTGCACATTCTTGAATTATTCTATTTTTTCTCTCAACTACACCATTATGTTGAGGAGTGATGGGTGAAGAGAACTCATGACTGATTCCTTTTGAGGAGCAGAACTCATTAAACTTATTGTTCTCAAACTCCTTCCCATGGTTGCTTCTGATTCTGACAATGCCACAATCATTCTCTCTTTGAAGTTTTTGACACAGTCCTTTGAAAACTTCAGATACTTCGTACTTCTCTTTGATGAAGTGCACCCATGTGTACCTAGAGAAGTCATCCACTACAACATAAGCATACCTCTTTCCACCAAGGCTTTTAACATACATAGGTCCCATCAAGTCCATATGGAGAAGCTTTAAGTTTTTTGAGGTGTTCTGATGTTGAAGCCTTTTATGTGACATCCTAGTCTGCTTTCCAATTTGACATTCCCCACATATTTTGCCTCCATCTATTTTTAGATTAGAAATACCTCTAACAGCCTCCTTGGATAAGACTTATTTCATTCCTTTCAAGTGCAAATGACCAAGTCTCTGATGCCATATCTTCACCTCATCTTCCCTTGACACCAAGCAGGTGGAGGGACACTTAGTTTCACGGGGAGCCCACAAGTAACAATTATCCTTCGATCTGGTACCCTTCATGATAAGTTCCTCTTTATCATTTGTTACCAGACACTCAGATTTAGAGAAGTTATCCTTAAAGCCCTGGTCACACAATTGGCTAATACTTATCAGATTAGCTGTCAATCCTTTGACATACAAGACTTTGTCTAGACTAGGTTGACCAACATACTTTAGCTTACCAACACCTTTGATCTCACCTTTTGAACCATCTCCAAAGGTGACATAGCTAGTGGAATGAGGTTTAATGTCAACCAAGAACTTCTTGACACTAGTCATGCGTCTAGAACAACCACTATCAAAATACCAGTCTTCTTTAGCAGAAGCTCTCAAAGAGGTATGAGCTATGAGGGCGATAGTTTGATTCTTAGGAATCCACGTCTTCTTTCCTTAGTAACCTCATTTCTCCTTCTGGGTCGAGTTGATGATTTTGGATAACCATTCAACTTATAGCAGTAAGCCTTTAAGTGACCATACTTACCATAATGATGGCACTTCTTGTCCTGATTCTTTCTTCCTGGGAAGTTGTTCTGAGGCCTTTGACGATGTTGAGACATCCTACTAGACATTAATTGAACTGAGTTCACACCAAACCTTTGTCCTTTGTTCTCAACTTGATTATTATAGCCGAGACCTCTTCCATTTCCAATATTTCTTCATGAATTAAGAATTTCATCCAGCACATCTGAACTGCTATTGAGCATTCTTATGTACTTGGTTATGTTGTTAAGTTTGGAGTTTAACAACACAACTTCATCCTCTAGATCAGAGATGGTGCCCAAATAATTTAGTCTTTCATCACAAAGTTGGGCAATAAGATTCTATTGATCTTGCCCTAATTGACACAATTCAGTACTTCTGATGCATACCTCCTTATAAGAGGCAGCTAGTTCACTAGGAGTGAGATCTCCAATATCTGATTCCTTCTCCGAATCGTATACTCCAGTAAGTGCAGAAACACGTTTAGCAGATTCTCCATCGCTCGGGGAGTCATCTTCAGACCAAGAAGTGGATAAACCTTTCTTCTCCTTCTTGTGGAAGGTGGGACATTCACTTCTTGTGTGCCCAAACCCCCCGCACTCAAAACATTGAATTCCCTTTCCTCAATTGGGTTTCTTATCATAGATAATTATTCTTCCAAAAAAATTCCTTCTATAGATGTCGGAAGTCTGAGCCTTAACATTAGTTCTAGACTCCTTATCCAGTTTCTTCAATAGTTGGTGATACTTTTTTCAAGAAATCCCACAGCTTTGGACAGATCCTCATTAGAGTCACACTCTTCTTGGTTAGTCACCAAGGCTAAACTTTTCTTCTTTTCATCCTTCTCGCTGATATCCATCTCAAAAGTTTGGAGTGATCCCATGAGCTCATCTACTTTATAGTATTTATATCCCAGGCTTCCTTAATAGCAGTCACCTTCATATCAAATCTATTGGGGAGAGATCTCAGGATTTCCTGAACCAACTTGGCTTCTGGAATTTTCTCTCCAAGGCCACTTGATGTGTTGGCAATATCAACAATGTTCATGTGAAAGTCTTGTATACTTTCATCCTCTTTCATCCTCAAGTTCTCAAACTTAGTGGTGAGAAGTTGAAGTCTTGAAGATTTTACTCTTGAAGTTCCTTCATGAGCAATCTTCAAGATCTCCCATGCATCCTTGGCAATAGTGCAGTTCTTGATCAGTCTGAAGATGTTCTTATCCACACCATTGAACAAGGCATTTAGTGCTTTAGAATTTCCTTGAGCAAACTTATCATCTTCATCATCCCAGTCTTCTTAGGGGTTTAGCTCATCAATAAACTTCCCATCCTTATCTTTGGTATTTGGTGGATCCCACCCTTTGACCACAGACTTCCAAGCTTTACCATCCATAGACTTGATAAATGCCACCATTAGCACTTTCCAATATTCATAATTGGAACCATCAAGTATGGGTGGTCTATTTAAAATTCCTCGTTCTTTATCCATTGAACCAGAAAGTATCGTCCCTGAATCTCACCCAGATACAGAGCAGGATGTCTGCTCTGATACCAATTGAAATTCTAGTAAAGCAGATCACTAAGATGTCGGACAAAATGCGTAACACTTAATCTCTGCTTCTCACACAAGGACAATAAGGATCAGAATACAAACAAAGAAAAGACACACAAGAATTGTTAACCCAGTTCGGTAAACAACAACACCTACGTCTGGGGGGCTACCAATCCAGAAATGAAATTCACTAAGCAGTATTAGTTCTAAGCTAAACTCCACCGTTTACAACTTGTCACCTAATCACTACCCGTGCTATATTTCTACCTAAGACACTCCTAGGTATGAGACCCTTCTCAATTCTCTTTCAATCACAACAGTGACTGAACAATTACAACTCAATAACACTGTCCAACTCAGGTATTCACGCAATACAAGAGAGGCTCACAAAAGTACAAACCCTAGTACTTACTAACAACCTTGTATCTTCTCTACCCATTCTAGGTTAAATCCATTCTGTTTATAACAATAAACAAGACTGGATTTGAGCTTCAGAATTACAGCAATTCAGCTCCACAAAATCCGCACCTTATTCTTCTCTAGAATAGTTTCTTCAATCCTAAGTTTCCTAAAGTGTCTCCACACTTAGAAACAACATCTTCCATTTAGAATCAAAATCTTTGATTCCTCAATCTTGGACGCCACCTAGGAAAAATAAACATTCCCCTAAAAACTGGAAACCAAATAACAATTATCCCAAACTGTAACGGACAAAGATGTCGAATCAACATGATATGACATCTTGTCTAACATCTTAATCTTCAGGCATCTCAACATGTTAGGACATCTTGTCCAACATCTTTCTATTAAGTTAGTTTTACCAAAATTGATGTCAACCTCAAGGGCTTGGACTCATCAAATAATATTTGCGGTTGAAGTAAATCCAAATAGCGCAACTCAATAATCCGATTTAATTTGATTTGCAATCTTTCATAAATTAAATCTCCATCAATCTGATTTGGTATTGATAATTGATCTTTTGGGAAATATTTCCTTATTCCAAAAAGCACATAAACAACCAGAAAATACAAAAACAAATCAGGTGCGAAATTTACTTCTGTATATCTGACTTCTAAGGCAGGATGTTCCTTAATGTGTGGGATATCTTGATCCACATCTTTGCCTATTGTTTTGAGCTCATAGAGACAAAAGTCTCAACATAATGTCATGGAACCTTACATTACATGTTATATATAAAATTATGTCAATCACTTATAACAACATTAACATTACAATTTAGTCACACATCTATATCAAGATTACAATCTAGTCTCACATCTATATCACAATTGCAATCTAGTTTTTTTTTCTACTACATCAGCTGTTCCTCCCTCATAGTTCCCTTTTTAAAAAACAATTGTCCCTCCCTCATAGTTGTTCTTTTCCAAAATAGTGACAATTGACTTTATTCAATAGAGTTGAAACTTTCTTAAAAAATCAACCTTAGTGGGCTTTTAGACAGAGCCTCATTTATTATCTAACTCTACTACATTGTGCCCTATAATATTGTACTCAAGTAAGTAAAAATAGAATCTATTATATTATTTCAAGTTGTGACAATGAATAGATTAAATATAAATGCCCAATCTCAATCAGAAGTGTAATATTTTTCAGGTACCTAAATCATATTTCAAGAGTACTATCTCATTTATGTCTATAGCGTAACAAAACCACAAGTTCTCTACATGTGAATACCCTAAGTCTTTTAAACTACTCAATACTTCAAAGTAGAATCAATACTTCATCCCAAATACACCTGATGCCATTGTAACGTGACTTTGCAAAATCATTAAATCCCCTAATGGTGTATGACACACTTAAACACATGATCATTGCCTTGATCAAAATAAACAAAATGAAGGGAACACAATTCACTAAAACACAAATTTAGAACGATGAAATGAACCATTATATTTTGGGTTTAAAAATAAATAATGATGATTATAGATGAATAGTTAGACGAGTAAGTATCCGGCGAATACTATTGAGTACTATTTATGTGTGCACGCTTAAACAGCATTTATTTGAAATTGTGCCTATAAATTTTTTTTTTCAATAAATTTCTCTATATAATGTTATGGTTAGAAAAATAGTTTAAGAGGAATTACTTAGGCACCATCTTGAATAAGTATGGTTTAAGTACATTCTCATCAATATATATATATATATATATTAAAAGAAAAAATAAATTAAAAGATATTAGATGATTTAACTAAATTGTTTTTCTTTTATTTTTTTTCAGTTGTGTGAGTGTGCCCAAACCATTTAAATTTGCGATTGTGTATATGTGTAGTTGGATGAACTTCCATGGGCCAATAGAATTTGAAGTTCTATTACAACCCGGCCCGGACCGGACCGGCCCATTATACCCGAATCTAGAGCTATAAAATGAGAATCAAAACTCATTTCAGAACTAGAACTCATTTCAGATTATTAGAAAGTAAAAGAAAGCATACAAATTTTGAGCTTTCCGTTTCGCACACCCATGGCTGAACCTTCCGTTTCCGTTTCCGATTGTAACCGCCTCAATTCGCAAGAACAACCCGTTCTTGCCGCCGCCACCGTACCGATTGCAGCTCCTCAGCAACAAGACCCCAGCGAACTTGAAGAGAAGAAGAAACGCCTCTTGGAAGAACTCGAATCTGCTTTGGTCGCTCCTCCGATTCCCAAACCTGTTCACAAACCTAATCCCAAACCTAATCGCTTAGCTTTGGAAATTGAGGTGATCGACGAAACCGCGTTGCTCGATAGCATTCCAAAGATCGGAAAACAATCAAGAAGAAGAGCTTCCAAGAAGATTCACAAGAAAGCTGTAACTGTCACCGGCGAGAATGAGAGGAGTAAGGATCTTGTTGCAAGAAACGTCGTCAACAGCAGCAGCAGTAGCAGCAGCGACAATGACAGGAAGTATTCTCGAGAGGAAATGGAGGCTCTGAGGTTTGTGAATGTCTCCCAGCAGCGCAAATTCTGGAAAAAGATATACGCTGCTCTTCAATCCACCTTCCCCGGCGAGTATGATACTTTGGTTGCCGCTCCCAGCAACCCTATTCCGTTCGTTCCCAACAAGAAACCCATTCTCACTGGTCAGTACTCTATTCTTTTCTTGCAATTCTTTTTCAAGTTATTAAATTTTTTATTTATTTCTTGCAATTCTTTGTTTTGATTTGTCAATTCAAAGAACAATGGGTTGTAACGCTGACATGAGTTTTGTTAAATGGGCTGAAGAAATATTGGGAATTTTTTATATGTGATCATGTGTAGTGTACTCTTTGTGCTGTAAATGTGGTGAAATTGGTTTGTGAATGCTTTTCTTGATCATTCTTTGCTTCTTATTAGAGGTTGTGTGTTTGAAGTTGCCTTTTCTTGTAGTTTTGTTCTATAGACCGATCTTCATATTCTTTATTTGGGGTGTTATGGTTGAAGTCGATCTTAAATCAAAGACTTTATTGTTCTGAGTTTTGTAACGTTGTGTGTGTCTAATTGTCTTCTGGTTTTTAGCTCAGATTGTGTCATGTTGATGTTTTCAATTTCTGTGATGGACAGGTGAGGGTGCTGCTAATGGAAGATGCAGATATATGAATGTCTTTGTCCATTGAACTTTGAAGAATGAGCAAAAGGAACCTGAAAAGATCTAACTGCAACATTTGTTGACTATGTTCTAGTTTTTGTACTTAGGAATTGATTTTTCAGTTGCATGGCTACTTGTATAAAGTCACTGTATATGAAAAGTCATGGCTTTTGGCTTGATTGTAAAGTTGAAATACTACTTGAGTCATACAGTAATGAGGATACTGTGTTGTATATTGTTTGATTTTTCAATGAAAAGTTCATTTTTCTGTCTACATTGTGTTTGAATGAGTTCACTTTTTTTTTTGCCTTTATTATTGATTTTGCATGTGCTAAATTATACTGTTATTCCTTCTTCAACCCATACACAAATGCTGAAAGTTTTGTTATTGCTTTGAGGTGCAATTTCAGAAGAGTGCATTGAAGATGTTGATAGTGAGGATGATTATGCTAGCATCCAGAGGCCGGCTTTTCAAGTAGATGGGGAACCTAATTTTGATTCTGGTCCACCGGAAGACGGATGGGAATATCTTAGGCGTGTCAGGTATTGCTGTAACTTTCATTTGTGCCTTCTATAATAGTGATTCTTAATATTGTTGTGGATCACTCCAGCTCCTTATTAAGGTTTTTGAGAATGTGCATTACAACTGATTCTAACCGCGTAGCTTCAAACTTATAGTAAGCTTTCTGTATTGTAAAACTTCTAGTCAGTCTTGAAATTCAAAATGCAACCAAGTATGACAGCTGTAGTGGACACACTTCATGAAATTGTAAATAAGGAGGGACAGAGAGTGAGGTAACCCGCAATAGGCATTACATTGTGCATATATTATTCTTGTCACAAATTTTATTCTTAAAAAAGTGGGGATTCCATTCACAAATGTCATTGGTTATTTAAGTTATGTTTAAATTCCTTTAATCATAGTTCAAAATATGTCTATGGTTGTGATCTTTGTGGGTTAAGTTTTGGGAAATTATTTTGTTGGGATGGAATTGGAGACTGGTATTTTTTGCAGTGTTACCAATAAGTTAAGCCACTTTGGTTTAGATCTAGGTTTATGATTTGTTAAATGATGGCGAGTAGAAGAAACTTTACTGTTGCCTACCTAGTAAGAGAAATAACATGTTTCTCAAACTCTTTTCTTGCTTAGGTGGGAGGCACATCAAATTCCTAATGTGAAGATATCCAAACTTGATAGAAGTAAACTTACAAAGGAACAAAGTACTTATATGCCTCAGATTCCTGATATTGCCAAGTGTCCTGAGCATCTGTTGCCATTGAAACAGTGGGAGGATGCATTTCTTGCAGAATTTTCTGCACTAAGAGTGGTATGTTGTTCTAGAACTTATCTTTGTCTTTGCTTTTTGTTTTCGTTCATTTTCTCATTTGGAAGGATCAATGCTCTATCCCCGAATCTCATGACCAAACTTAACCGTATACTCATATACTAAGGACTGACCCTTGTTTCCTAATTGGTTATTCCAGAATCTGTCATGCCTTGTTGAAGAAGGTTCAAACACCATGCAGTCTGGCAATGATTTTGGAGTTATGAGCAGAGATATGCTACTTTGTAATAACATGAGCATTGCTAAGGCTGATCAACCTACTATCTTGGCTGGCAAAGATGAGGTTAGCATTATGCCTCTTGAGAATCCTGGATCAAAAACTTCCATAGATCAAACTTGCAGCAATATTCCCACTCCTCCCCTGCTTTCTGCAATCCTAGGAATGGACTCTGTAGCCCGAGTATCAATGTTGCTGAAACGAATTCGCCTGCTGGAACCTGAAAACACCATCACAAGAATTGATTGCTTGTGGCTTTTTGCTCTATGTGCAGCAGTTGATACTCCACTAGATGCAGACACTTGCGCCGCACTCAGGAGTCTGCTGCGAAAGTGTGCCAACATTCGTGCTGGAAAAGCTGAACTGGATGATGAGGTTGTAATGTTGAATATATTGGCTACAATTTCGGGGAGATATTTTGGACAATCTGAAAATTGATTTTCCAGCTTGTAAGGCCTCTTATGTTATAGAATTCGGGTGGTTATAATTTTTCAGACGATGCATAAAATGTAATGTATGGTTCTAAGAATTTCTAATATACTTAACATTTTAATCAAGTCGTTATTTTTTTTAATCAAGTCATTATTGCTTTACAATTAAAGTACACTTCACAATACCAACATGGTGCTTAACATTTGGTCCCTAAATTACGTGTTCATGTATCTATTGGGATAGCACCTATAAGGGATTAGTATATCCTCATGCGAAAAAAATTAAAGAAATAATGTGAATGATCTTTAGGCGAGCATTAAACTGATTATTTAAATAATCGTTATCAATATCCAAATCTTTAAAAGTATGGTTTAAATCAAATTCATATTTTAGATATATTTTTAATATGGTTTTAACTAAATCTATAATTTGGATATCCATATTCAAAATAAAAATCAAACTAGTCAATTTTTTTTATAATAAAAAAATTTTGAAATTAAAAAAAGAAAGCCTAAAATACAGTTTTGGTCCTCCTGTTTGTCAAAATTCACGGTTTTGGTCCTCCTATTTTGTTTTTTAACAGTTTTGGTCCCCCACCCCTCACTATTCATGTACTGTTTATGTACGGACATGTACTGTTCATGTACGGACCAGGTACTGTTCATCACTTTTTTGGGCCAAAATTGGAGTGGGGGACCAAAACTGTTAAAAAACAAAATGGGGGGACCAAAACCGTGAATTTTGACAAACAGGGGGACCAAAACTGTATTTTAGCCAAAAATAAATTAAATTTTTTTTAAAATTTTTTCTGAAAAGAAATATTTTTTTTGAAAATAAAATTATTTTTCAGTGAATTATTTTTTTTTTAATTTTAAAAATGGTTTTTTTAAATAAAAAAAATTTTTTTTTCAAAAATTAAAAAAAATATATATTTTTGAACATAAATATTTTTTCTTAAAAACTATTATTGTTTTGAAAAAAAAATTCTTGAAAACATCAATTTTAAAATAAAATTAAATCAAAACTAATTATAAAATTGGTTATGGATATAACCGGTTAATAACCAGTTTATAACCATTTTAAAAAATGAAAATCGGTTATGACAATTGGTTTTAATAACCGGTTATAACATATGAATTATTTATGGTTATGGATTGGTTAAGGAAATTAACTGTCCATGAACATCCCTAGGCCAAAGTAATATAAAGAGAGGGTAGTATTAAAATGTGAAGGAAAAAAAAGAATGGTTAAAGGTTGAGATGTAAAATTTGAGAAAACATGAGTAAAAATGGGAGGAATCTACCTGCCACCCCCCAATCGTACCTGACACCTCCTTATTTTTTCAATATTCCCATATCACCCTTGTTATTATTTACATAAAAAATGACTTTTTTTACAAAAAAAAATCACTTTTTCAGACAAAAAAAAAAAAAAATTTCCGGTAGTGCAATTCAAATCCCCCGGTAATCTCTGATCTGAATTTCCCGAAAACGAAATTTCCGGTAGTAATAATCTAAATTTACCGATACTTCTTACCGGAAATTCTTACATTACCGGTATTAGCAGGAAATCATCTTAATTTAATATGTAATCTTGTTGATGTTCTTGTTGATCAATTTCAGGACTGATATCGAAAATTTTTTCAAATTTTTTCAAATAACAGGTTTTTCAAATTTCAGGACTGTAATCTATAGGAAAAAAAAATGAAAATAACAGGTTTTTCAAATTTTTTTCAAGCTCAGGACTGATATCGAAAATTTCAGTTTGCCTGAAATTCCCGGTATACCGGATATTTCATTTCCCCGGCAATTTCACATTTCCTGTAAAATTAGGAAATCCAGTACATTTATACCGTAAAATTGAAAATGTCCGGAGGATGTTACCGGTATTTTCAAAATTACCGGTACTACCTGAAAATTAAGGTAAACACACTGAAAATGGCTGAAAAATCCGGTAATGGGCAAAATTTTCGGTATGGCATCGGAAATTTCAAAAATCCGGTGTTTTGGACATGAGCAAAATGGACTTTTTGCTTGTAATGACCGGGGGGGGGGGGGGGGGGGGGCAGGTAGAATAATCTAAAAATGGCGTGGATTAGGAAATATTATTGGGCCCTTAAATAGTCTCAAGGTTCTGGGTCTGGGATACTTCGGAAAAAAAAAACAAAACTAGACTATAAAATATAATTTTAGATAAAAATGCAAAATAAATCATAAATCAAAATTGAATTGTTGACTCTTACAACTTTTAACTACAATTGACCACCGTCAACTCTCGTTTTGATCATCATCGATCAACACTTTATCCACTTATGATCATCAATTTGACCACCATTAACCATTCTCATTTATCACTACATCCACCATTCTGACCTCATCGATCAACACTTCATTTAACTATGATCACCAATCTAATCACCCTCAACTATGGTCATCCACCAATACATTCACTTTCAATCACCAATATGACCTTTTCCACCATCGACTAAAATTTTAACCACCACTCTGATCATTGTATACTACCCACCGCTTTAAAGTCTGAAGATTCAAACTTACATGTTGCAAAGTCATTTGAGTATGATAGAATCTCTTTTATGCAATCAATTTATGTCTGTTTGTGAGTAATTTGGCATGGTAAATTTCCATATCAATCAAGTTAGATTTGATATTTGTATTCTTGATTTCGTGGTTGTTAAGGTGTTCTACAAGAAACCTAAAAATTGGGCCAGAGCTGACGACTTTGCACCTCTACTTGATGTAGGCTCTTCTCTCAAATGATGGATTTGACTAGGTAGAACTCATCATTGAAAGGATCCTCCATTGTAACACAAATCTAAAAAGACCTCTATTTTTCGCTTCTTTTGTCCAGACGATTCTAGAGCTTAATGGAATTATGTCTAGGGAAGAAGACTTGGTAGAACCTCCAAAGATTCTGGACAAATAAAGAGTTTCTATCATGCGGTATTACAGAGACTCTGATAGTGTTTATTACTACCTTGAGAAATTTGGCAGGCAAGTGTACGATGACCGGATTGTGGAGCATGTGAAAGACCATTCTCATAAGGCTGGTGCATCTGGTACTGGGTTGTTATCTACTGATGTGAAACCGTATTTTGATGAGTGGTTCGGGAAAATCTTGGACGATAGTTTGGTTAGAGAACAAAGGATCATGGGTTGAATTAAAGATGTGGCAAAATGAGCTGAAGAGGGTCGAGAAAAGCTAAAGGAAGAAGTGAATGTTGAGATGCTTCCAAGCTCTCTTAGTGTTGTGTTTTGCTTCCGCGTTCCTTAAAATCTCTGATTTTATTTATGGGACTTTATCTGCTTTTGAAATTGTCTTTTAGGGGATGGTTATTCAACCCCCCTTTTAGATCTCTTTGTGTCCATATTCTCACCCAACATATTGTTGGGGAGTCCGAGAGAGTCAGAAGCATCAATGAGTCTAATGTTCCTGGACTACAAGAGAGGGAGACGTCATATCTTAATTCAAAACCTTAAGGTGTTGGATTTACAATTTTATTTTTTGATTGTTTATTAATTAAAATATTTTGTAATTAACTTTGTTAAAATTGTTGCTTATCTGTACCAACAAATATGAATTTCTCTGTAAATAAAGAAACTCTACAGACATAAAAAAATACAAAAATCATATTTGTATGATTTAAATTTCTATGAAATACTTATAAATTATTATTTTTATAGATTTTAAATGTATTTACAATTAAAATAAATGTTTTTTTTGAATTTTTTTTATGCTTTTTATTAGATATCAATTTTTTTGTATGAGTTATGTTCCGACTTAGGGACAAGGTCCATAAACAACCATGGTCCAATGCAATACGAAATCTCATAGGAGTTTCAATATTTTAGGAAGACAACATGCCGTCTGATTAAGAGTAAAAATATCATCATCTTTTAACTATGGTCCTAAGGAAGGTTCTAAGACATTTGGGAATCAAAGATGAACCCGTTCTAAAAGAATACTTGTTCAAAGCGAATGATAGAATGAAAATAGTCGGATCACATAACTAATAATATTTTTATAATTGTTCCATCTTAAGCAAATATCTCACATACAAGATTGTAGGTCATCGAAACTCTAAGGCCTTAGTATAAAAAGATAAGTAAATCGTCAAATCAAAGTAGACACTTTCTAATCCTAAAATTCCTACACCTTTAATAATTAGTGACTTGCACGTTAGAGTGTTTGCAATTCTCACCCTCCAATGTTAAATAAAAAATAAAAGATATTAACAAATTCATTGACTTCACCCTCACATCCGACTCACTCCTCACCCGTTTAAGCAACTCCATCTTAGTTGAATAAGTTAAATGTTGACTTTCAAATTGTTTGTGACAACTATGACTAAGTAAATCTATTATATATTGCCAAGATAGATCAACTCAGTTGGTAAGAAGTTAGTTCACACACCGAGAGGTTATGAGTTCAACTCTCGCTGCTGATGTGAGAATCTATTTGGTGGATGATCTATAAATACTTCTATAATTGAAAATATCATTGACACCTTTAAAAACAAAAAAAACAAGATACATCTTTATGTTTGAATTTTCAAGCAATTTGCAAGAACATAGAGTTGAACTTAGCACATGTCTAGACGAAAACCACCAAGTTAAATGGGTCTAAATATTAAATTAACTAATAATATAAATATTTTAATAAGACTTTTTTAACTAAAACTACACCAATAATTTAAGAAAATAAATGTACGCCGTTAAAATTTAATCATTTGTTATTAAATGAAAACATTCATTTGATAGACATATTTATTATTATTTTCCAAATAAACCTTTAAATATTTCTACAAAATATTCGTAATATAAAAAAATTAAAATTAAATATAAATATCATTTTAAAAATGCACACAATTATAAAGAGAAATGGATGGATGAGATTTTATTCTTTGGATTCATGTAGGGTTAGTCTAGTGGAAAAGATAACTATAAATAAGACAAAATTAAAATTGTGGCAGGTATATATTCTACATCGGTCTTGCTTGTGCTAGTTGTTAATTCTTATGCTATGGTGTGATTAAAGCTTAGTTGGTACAGTAAGAAAGAGAGAGAAACCACAACACTTATGTGTAGTAGCGATTTGATATGTCGATTTTTTCTCCCACTTCTTCCACTCTTCCTTCTCATTCTCCAATTTCACCACCATGCCTTTCCCGCCTCATCACCGCTTCATTCGGCCGTCGCAGCCGTCGCCGCACCCGCCGTCACATCAAACTCAAACCCTCTGCCCCTACCACCACCACTACAACCTCTTTCGAACCCAAGCTCGAAGCGGTGATAGACCTCACAATCTTCCCTTCCTTCCATTCCAAATTTCGCCAATTCGTTTCCTCCGGTGAAGCAGCATACCGCGATTTACAGACCTTGTTCACTCTCGACGAAAATCGCAGAGTCGTCGTTTCGTGCCGGCCTTCCACCATCCACTTCGTCGGAACTTCGGCTGCTTTGACTCTCGTAGCGTTTTCTGTTTTCAGAGTGGTGGTTGAATTGGTTTCTAGGTTAGCGCCGTGGCGGCGGAACGAGTCTGGTTATGGTAAGGCTATGGTGCGGAGAGACCGGAGTCTGGGAGGGAAAGAGGTGGTTGTTGGATTGGGTCCCAGGAGCGGCGTTACGGCGCCGATTAAGCGGTCTTTGAAGAACAATAAGGTTGCAGTTCAAAGGAAATTGCCGAAATGGTGGCCAATTGTTAATAATCCCAATCACAGTGCTTTTGATTTTGACCTAGACAAGCAAGAAGAATATAAAAGAGATGCTAACAGACTGGTTCGAGGTTTTTCTTACTCATTTAACACTTTTTGCTTTTACTGTTAATAATAATAACTGAAATGAACTCATTTTAGCTGTTTAATGTTGAATAAAGTATATGTCCTGTTAAGACATCTCAGTTGATAGTTGAATAGGTTCTGTTTGGATTTGGATTTTGTTGTCATGCCTAGTTAGATCGAACTATGGTGTTTCATAGTACATTATGATATCGTTTGATCCATGTAGTCGAACCTACTTAGAGGGGATAAAGCTTTGTTGTTGTTGTTGTAACCTCTACAATTAAGATGTTATGGACTAACATGGCGAATTTTCATATACTTTTAAGAAGAAAGGTGAAGAATTTCATATATTTTAGGGAGAATTTATTATACATTTACATTTCCGGAACTAAATTAATGAGAGATTGATACTTTAGGAACTAAATAAATGGATGGTTTAGTAGTTTAATTTTCATTTCTTAGGTACAAACTGTTTTTTGTTCATCAACTCAATTGTTATCGAGGTTTTAAATTATTATTATGAATCTGTTTATTGATGCACTTTCTTGTGTTGTATTGTAGGTAAAGACACTTTTCTAATTTCTCTACTGTTTTCCATCCTTTAATTCAAGTTGCAACTTACCCACTTGATTTCCAGCAATTATTGACAGTAGAATGGCTGCAAAAGACATCTCCGAGAGTGATATCATACAAGTTAGTTTTTTCTCCCACTGATTTACTTGATTCAGTTTTATATAGTATTTGTTATTTTAATTATTGGAAAATTTTATGTGATACGAAAACACCGCTCAAATTGAAAGGAAATTTGTATCAGACAACTGTCAAATCGGCGATGTTGTATGCGACAGAATGTTGACTTGTAAAGAACCATCACGAAAATAAACTAAATGCAGCATGGTAGAAAATACGGTGGAAATTAGGTTTAGGTGGTTTAGACATGTAGATAAAATATTTGTGGATTCTGTAGTAAAAACTAAAGAGATCGGATAAGATGAAGGAAAGGCAAAAAGCTAGAAGTCAAACATTGTAGGCCTTTAGTACACTCTTCTACCACAACAACAAACAAGTTAATATGGTTCTGTTTAAGTTAGTGCAACTGCATGGTTATTAAAACACAAAAATTATTCTTTTTAGTAATATATTAATTGGCATAATGAAACGCGGGGTACCAAGGTTTTGTGTAGTTTTAAAATCCATGTTAAACATTTGACTTTGATGATGAACATTGAATTTGAATAATTAATATACCATACTGATGGTCTCTAATTCTTTTATTGAAGTGTGCATATAATAAATCATTTCTGTAACTAAAGGAAATTTATTCTCTTACTGACGTCAATGTTTTTTTCCTGTAAACATGAACAGTTACGTCAACTATGCCGAAATTCTGGTGCGCAAGTGTCAGTTGAACCAGCAAATATTCGGGACTCCTTGTATCGAACATCTGTTAATTTTGTTTTAGATGCTTGCAGCAGGTGTGATCTTCAGCCTGTGTTTGAGTCTATACCTTTGTTTACTACTAGGCAGCAGCTGTTATTCATGCTGTATACTTCGGTTTTTAATGATTATTTTGTTTATATTCAGTGCACCAACTTACTCTACTTCAGTTAGTATTAATGGTGAGGATTGTCAACAATTCCTTGCTGGATTTGCTGAAAACATCGGCCTTGAAAATGTTCGTGCTGCAACAATTGTGTCTGCAGCTGTGGCTTCACGCACACGTGCCTGTCTTTTGCAGGCTTGGGTAATTTTCTTACTTTTAATCTGTTATCTTTTAATCTTGTCTTTTAGCATTTGGGTTTCAATAAGATTACATTATTGTAAGTTCACACCTGAGCCGATAGAAGCTGGAGTGTCTGCGACCTCCCTTTGGTGTGTCCTTGTTGGTGTTCGCTTGTGTTGATCCGTGGTTGGGGAGCTCTAGCTCCGCCTCTCTTTTTCTGGTTGTTTTTTCCTGATTTTGTGTTGTGGAGGGTTGTTGTTGCTTTGGTTTGGTGGTTGGTTTGTTCTTGTGTTCGTTGTTTTCCTTTTTTCTTCTTGTTGGTGCTTCGGTACTTCATGTGTCTGTCCAGCATCGTCTTGTACTTTTTTGGCCTTTAGTGCCGTTTTATATTTATATAATTTATTTGCTTTTCAAAAAAAAAAAAAACTAATTGCATAATAAAGGCAGTTATATTAGTTTCTGTCACTGGAAATATGCCCTAAATCCCTATATCTTTCATAGATATTGTATAACTTCATGCCATTAAATATCAATATTTTCTATGATGGTCACACAAATGAAAGAATTTAGTGAATGCTAGTTTATGTCTGGCAAATTGTAAGCTCTCTAAATTGATTAGGGTTCTTAAGTACTTGAAAGTGTGTAACTTTAATGCTTGAATTTTATGCCTCGGATAACTTTTTTTTTTATGAAGTTCATGTGTATATGCTCCATTAAAACTAATGATTTTTTGTTTTTTCAATTATAGGCTCTGGAAATGCAAGGCAAGCATGTTGATGCTTTGGGTGAACTGTCAAAGATGTGCCTTATCCTACAAGTATTTCCTCCCGAGGAATCTTCGGTATGTACCTTAAACAATAATTTGCCAAAAAAATTTCCATTGAATTTTTTCACTTGAATGAATATTTATTTATTATTTTCTTTACTCCTCACTCAGTATGATAGGAAATAGCCACTCTTTAGAGATAAGCATTAGATGTTGTTTTGGATGAGTAGATAGAGGGGCTTTTGTGCTTACCTTGTCTGCTGCAATCTATGATTTCTGAATTAACTTGTTGCTTTCTAATAGCACTTATTTTGGGTGTCTCTCTGCAGCCTGAAATGGAGATGGTTAGCCGGGGTCTAGCGAAACACTTGAAACTAGAACAAAGAAAACACCTTATGTTTCTCTTTGGTAAAGTTTGCAGTGAGGACAGTCACGGGATTGCAAGAGAAGCCCTCGGCTTGGTACGAAACCCGCTAACCCTATTTTTGCAGACCTTGCGCTAATGAATGCTTGCTAGCTTCTTACCATTAATTGTAACTGGAATTAGCATGTACTGTTTAAATCATTGTTAAAGATGCAGTCATAATGAACCCTTCTGAAAAAAGAAAGTTTCCTCATTGGGTGTGAATGTGAAGATACTATTAAGATTTTTATGTGGGATAAATCTTCACAAGATTGAATTCTGAAACTGAGTATTACCACATTGGGTGTGATAATTCTATGAAATTGAATAATGTTTGAAAGTTTTTAACAGACATATGACAATTTATACGCGCGAGTTACAACTACTTCAAAAGTCACTTCATCTATGTTATAAGTTTGACATTGACATTCATGGTCAAATTCAATGATCAAGTTTTTATTCTTCTCGCTGTAACACAAAAATTGCTTGAGTATAACATTTCTCTATTGTAGTGTTGAAATTTTGATTTTCTATTGAATGTGAGTTATCCTGTGTTATTCCTTTGATATTGAACTATTTTCTAACTCTTTAATCTAACCCTCCTTTATTTGTGTAGATACATTCTCAAAATTATAACGGTCAACTTGAAGACAACATAGCACCTTGAAGCTGAAAGATAATATCTGCCTGCACACTGTAGAATGCATTCTTTTAGAATATTTATGGTTGATCCTTTAGTTTTTTTATCTGCTAATGAAATAATATTTAGATGGTTTATTTTAGTGATGTATAATAGTAAATAATGATAACGGTAATAATAATATTCACCATAATCATCATTAAAAAGGTGTCTTTTACATTTGAGACTGCTAAAACCTAAATCGATAGTAGTTTCTCAAATTTGTCATACTCGTACTTGCTGATTTTGAAATAACTCACTACATGAAATGTAAATTTTACGGCTGTATTGTAGCTCTGAAGCTTTACTTAAGAAAAGTGCTTCTGAACCACAAATAAAACATACACTCTGTCTTAATATTAGTATTAAGGGCGTGTTCGCGGGCTGGTTTAGTTTTGTGAGAATTGATGTCCAAACCAATTAAAAATATATAAATTGGTTTGGATTGGATTTTCATATTTTTTCGATAAAATACAAATCAAACCAAACCGAGAAATAACCGGTTGGTTTGGGTTGGATTGATCGGCTACATTCAAAACAAATATAAATATGTAAAAGTATTTTAAAAATTTTCTAATTTACATTAAATAATTTTCTATAATAATATATTTTTTTTTATTTTTTTATATAAGTTGTGATTGTCACAAATGACGTTTAATTTTCTTAAAGTTGAATATCTTATACTAATTTTCATAATAATGATATAAATTATATGAATTAATATGGTTGGTTCGGGTAGACAGATTTGCGGGTAAAATTTTAAAAATCTGTTGTCCAAACCAATTAACATCATATTTTATTAATTTGTTTTGATTTTTGTTCAAATTAAAATTATCCAACCAAGACATCATTGTTTGGTTTGAATTTCACTTTGGTTCAAATTTATCCAAACCAATCAACATCCCTACTTCATAACTTTCAATTTATAAGTCAAATACAACTAACTACAAAGATTAGATGCAAGAAAACAAGTGTATTTCAAGCAAAAAACAATCTTAATGTTACTTGTCACTTTAAACACGTGCAACTTCCACGCATATAACAAGAGTAAGTGTCATATAAAGGAATGGAACAAAGGCAATGCCAAGTATGAATCTTACAAGGGAGTTTCTTAACGCGCCCTTTAAATTTCTTAACCACGACGCGAAAATACATAAATGTCTTCAGATTTTAGAGATGCATCTCTCAACATACAAAAAGCTCCGTTAACATTTAAATCATTCGTAGATGTATATTAAGAATATTTTGAAAGTTAAATCATGTTAGACCTTTCTCCTTCCTCATTTCTCATTTTGTTCAAAAACAACTTCAAACTCTTTCAACTTTTTTTTCTCCACCAAGTCAAAAATCAATCAACAAAGCTCAAGGGAACTTCAACCAATATCAGAAACATCCATTTTTTTGTAAGTTTCTTTTTTTTTTTTTTTGAATTTTTGAGTTTTTGTGTAAATGAGTAGAAATTGATGATTAAGATTAAAAATAAGTGGAAATTGCATGTATGATAGTTTAAACATAGTTTATTAGATTTTTGTTGGCTGAAAAGGATGATCAAAACATGTTTTTTTTTTGGAGTGCATGGGGTACATTGGCACCATTGACACAACTGCTGAGTTGTAAAAATTCCGGAAATGCATCTCCAGAATTTTTTAACATTTTAGTTTCCTAGATTCTGGAGATGCATCTCTAGAATTTTCTCAATTTTTTTTATAATTATTTTCTTGCTTGTGGTGTTGCTTGCCTGCACTAATTCGTCTGCTTTACTTTAACTTCTAGGCATAATGACTGATAGACACGATAGACAGAGGCACGAGAGGGTTGCTCAGCACGCATCAGTGCGGCGAGAGAAGAGTCAGCAATGTGAATGCACTATCCTCTTAAATATTTTGAATGATGTCAAAATTAGGTATTTAGTATTTGTACATTGGACTTTATCTTTCTATGTCTCGGTTGCATCTTCATCTTAGGACACTTATATATCATGTCAAAAGCATTTGGACAAGTCAAAAATATGAGATTTTATGAAAAATCATGTTAGGAGTCGACACATCTATGATAGGAGTTGACTCCATCTGAAGGAGAATGGAATAAATTTTGTTTGTTGCAAAGGAGTCAACATATAGGCCCTTGAAGTCGACACACAAATGAATGGGTCGACTCCCTCGAGATGTGGGTTGACTCCATCTATATGCTAAATTTTCCAAAAAACTTCCTGTCCTCTTGGAGTCGACTCCCAGGAAGCATGGGTTGACTCCCAACACTTATGGTCGACTCTCTCTTCGAATGAGTCGACTCCCTTTATTTTTGAAATGTCAAATTTTGTTATTTTTCAAGCCTAACTTTTTTTTTTCTGTTTTACACACACACACACACACACATCTATATATAGTCATTCATGCATCATTTCAAATCATTGAAACCTGAAAGATACAAAGAATTCTCATCATCTTCATCTTCTCACATTACATTCATACAAGAACTACACATAAGGTCCAATTAGGATTGATTGTAATCAATTGGGGGTTTCAAGATAAATCCATTTGGGGTTTCTTTTAAGATTAAGGAAATATTTGGGAGTTTTTCACAATAGTTTGCAATTTGGATTCAGCCGAGTGAAAATTTTAAAGAATGAGGGTTCGGTCAAAGGAGTAGTGGTAACCGAAGGATCAAATTGGAGGCATTGGGTCACTTGATCGAGCTCAAGATAAAGGGGAGAAAATAAAATATGATCAACATCAAACATAGGGTTTGGAGGGTTGGATTGCTATTTCTTTTCTTGTAAACTACATTTGCAAAAGTTAATTTTCATTATCTCAATTCGATTTCGAATTGAGGGCAGACGTACCCATAGCGAGGCCGATTGGTGAACTACCTAAACAAATCCTTCTCTCTCTCTCTCTCTCTCCCTCTCTCTCTCTCTCTCTCTCTCTCTCTCTCTCTCTCTCTCTTTTTCTCTCAATAAATCAATCAATCAATCAATCAATCAATCAATCAATCAATCTGATCGCACCTGGATCAGACAATTCTTCAGTGGCCAGCAACGTCGTATGGACTTCAGCTCCGGTGAGGTTGAAAGACGGCCCGGGGGGGGGGGGGGGGGGGGGTGTACCTGCAAGGTACTCCGATACTAAAGTAAGATAACGGTCAGAGAAAGGCAAATACAGAAGAAGGTTAGAGTGTATGAGATTGCGTAACCTGACCCTCTCAAGTGAGAGAGTATTTATAGAGAGCCCCCAGCGCGGGGCCAACAGTTACTTGCACTGGGCTGGATTGCCAAGCCCAATCCAAGTAACTTCCAGGGCTTACGTGGCGTAGTGAAGACCAGCACGTGGTCTTCGCCCCGGGGGTAATCGTTCCTAGATCTCCGGAATTAGGGCAGACCGATTCCATCGGGAGTGGGTGGTTACATGAGAACGTGTACTCGCGGGGATGAGTCTTGCGTGTCGGGGAGAGACGTGTCCTCGCGGGGAGGATTCTCATACGCAGAAGGAGATGGCTCCTCGAGAGGGGAGCACCTGAGTGTCGAGAAGGAGCGAGCCCGGAGAGGCTTAGCGCTTCTGCCCGATGCTCTATGCCGTGTGTGCCCGAACATCGCCGAGGTGTATTGTGTGCCCGACACTGTTGAGGCGTGGTGTGTGCCCGACACTGTTGAGGTGTGGTGTGTGCCCGACACTGTTGAGGTGGGGCATGTGCTCGACATTGGTCGTGCTAAGAGGCCTTTGTTGGGCCATCTCAGGACATGTAGGCTTGGGCCTGCTCGATTGAAGAGCAGACCCCGACCCAGTCCAGAACAGGAGCCCCCAAGTCATTGCTCCAAGATGTCAAAGTAATGACTTTAGGATTGGGTCGACGCGAGGCTCCTCGTTTGAATTCCCTCGGTACCTTCTGCCGTCCGGGTGGCGATTATGAAGCGTATTCGAGCTAAACGCAGCGAGGAGGCCACGAGCACGGGATGTTAAGCGGGCAGGTATCTGAGGCTCTGCTCGACTCGCGAGGGTGGTGACGCGCGGAAGACGGACGGTTGGGAGGTCGAGGAGCAAGGCAGAGGAGAAGGTAAGCGTGGGAACGCGTGTGCCACGTGTCGTCTGTCATTAATGCCTAGGGGCGACTATGTCTAGGGCACTCAAAAGCCTAGGGACTCCTCGAGTCCCGTGAGGGGCCTATAAAAGGGTTGAGTTCATGCCATTTGCACGTTCCCACCTTTTTCGCTCCAGATTTCTCTTCTATTCACGTCACTGCTCCACCGCCGTACACCACCGTGCGCCGCTGTTTTCGCCGTTCCGGTCCACTCTCAACTACCATTTCAAGTAAGCTCTTAATCCCTTTCTGTTTCGTTTTTGTTTCCTTTAGTAGTTTTCCGGCCAACCGGTAATGTTTCTGGCGCGGCTGTGGAGCCTCCTGCAGTACGTTTCTAGGGTTTCGTCAGATTTGGCAGAGGATTAGGATGAATATCCTGAGGACCCGATGAATATCCCGAGGATATGCGATGAATGTCCCAGGGAAGAGAGGTGAGAGGATCAGAGACCTGAAGAAGGTCCGGGGGTAACGGTATTGGGTAGCTCACCGTGTCCCGAGCATCTCCCGTGCTCTCGCTGCCCTTTCACTTGATTGGTGGTGGAAGGGTGCATTTGGTCATGGCCAACGAATTCACCAATTTCCTCTGCTTTTCAGGTAAAAATGGCTGTGAGGCTTCCGGGGATTATGCAGATAGACGACGAACCCGACGTGGACAGGCCCGCGCAGATCCCTGGGGAGGAGCTCGTGCGTCCGACCGCTGAATGGGCCGGCGAGGAGCCTCTACGCATAAAATCACGTTTCGCTGCCGACGACACGGACGCTTTCGCCTTCGTCGAGGACGTCCCTGAGGGCGAGCAGGCGACGTGGACGGTCTTTCAGCCACGGGCACACCATCGTATCTTCTAGAATTACCATGGGTTAAGGTTCCCCATGTATGAGTTTGCCTTTAAAGAGGCCGATATTCGTCTCCCCTTCAACAGTTTTCAGATGGGGGTGTTCAACCGGCTGCACTTGGCGCCGTCTCAGCTCCTCTCTAATGCGCTCGCCTTCATGCGGGCATTCGAGATTGTGTGCGACTACCTCAACGTTGGGACCACCCTCACGCTCTTTTTCCGAGTCTTCCACCTCTAACGTTCAATGGACCAGGGGCGACATAGTTGGGTCTCCTTCAAACATCCGAGGAAGCTGTTCAAGGCGTACTCAAATTCGATAAGAAATTTCAAAGATAGGTTCTACTATGTCATGCCCGCGACGCACGATGCTGTGGGCACGCTTTATGACATCGTGACCGACAGTTCCGGGGAGGAGAGGTTCGTGTCCAACTGTCCCCTAGAGTGGGAGGATACGCACTTCGCGCTCGGTATGGACGAATACCTCGTGAAACCCGGGGAGCTGTCAGAGGAGGACAAAGAAGCGTATGCAAAGCTGGTCGCGTATGTCGCCGGCTTCAGTCGGGTAATGTGTATAACCAGGGATGGAAAGTCTATCCTCGACTCCCGGGGAAGGGTCAAGACCGAGGCCCGTTATATAAACACCAAGGCTCTCCTTGAGTGCAAGTCCGCCGATGAGGCCAAGAGGATTTTAGGTAGGAACCAATTATTCTGTTTGTGCATGCACTTAGTATTGTTTCCTTGTGCTAACTTGTGTCGTGTTTTCCCTTGCAGCTCAAATGTCGAATGCCACCGAGCGCATCATGAAGCTGGCTGCTGAGCGAGCTCCCAAACGATTTAAGGGCTGGGTTCTCGACGTTATCTAGACAGTGGTGCCAATTAGAACGACGAGCATCTCGTCTTCCCCACATTGCAGCCAGTCTCCCCTCCGGAGCGCACCCCTTCCAAAAGGGCGAGGACTGAGGGGCCCGTCCTCGTGGAGCTCGAGGAGCCTTCTGCCACGGGGAAGTTTCTTTTGCCCGCCTACCATCTCTAGCGGAACTTCTTCGGGGGAAGCCCTCCTGTCATCGCTGCGGCCGAGGTGAATGCAGTTCTGGAAATGGATGGAGTGGCTAGGAAAGAGGCACTCGTCGAGGACCTGGCGGCGATGATTCGAGTCTTTGAGACGGCCTTGGTACTAAGCGAGGGGACCCCCTCTGCCTCTGAACTGCAGAAGATAAAAGATGAATACGTTGCCCTTGAGAAGGAGAAGGACAAAATTGAGGTTGACTTGCGAGAGGCCCAGACCAAGTGCGAGGAACACGCCCGTGTCCTCGACGAGCTGAACTAGGCCAACGCTGCGCTGAAGGTGGCTCAAGAGGAGCGTGACCGCCTTCGAACCAGAATTGCTGAGTTGGAAGATGCTGCCCGCCCTGCAGAAAACGAGTCGGCCGAGGAAAAAGGTTTTGCTAGCCGTGTGGATTTGATCGCTAAGATTCGGGAGCTTCAACAAGACAGTTTGGAGGCTCTCGAGATAGGTTTCAAAAATTCCGTAGAGCACGTCGAAGCCGAAAATCCAGGTGTCCCGCTTGCGCTCGACAGAATTAACCCATTTATTCGTGTGGTCGATGGTAAGTTAGACCTGCCAGAGGAGGGGAATGTCAACTGGTTCGAGGAGGAGATCGGTGTTTAGTTCCTTTGCTTGTTCGGCCTGCGTGCCACTGCTTTTTTGGTCTTTTGTTTGGCCTGCGTGCCATTTGTGATGATCGTTGCCCGGCCTGCGAGCCAAGGGTTTTTTGATATTGTAATATTTGTACAATGGGCTTCTGCCCGCTTAAAGCATTTTCGTTTATCTGCTCGTGTTATGCTTGTATGTTTTCGCTTGTGTGTGATGTTACTGTATTTGCTATACATTGTTTATTTTTGAAGTAATAGAGATTTTGGGGCTTGCTCGACTTCGATAATCCTCGACTGCGTGGAGAGCTGGTCGAGTGGCCGGAAGTGTATTCCAGCCTTCAACGAGGCTAAGAGCTCGGTCGAGGTCTTAGCTTCGTGGCGTGAACTTCCCATCGGGAGCTGGGTGTTCTGCCTAATTGGTACGACGACGCAGGAGCTTGATCGAGGTGTCCTCGTCGGATCAAGATGCTCGCGTATACACAATGCAGCCCTTGACCATCGTGTTTTGTATAGGGGTGTCGCGTTCGTACCCTAGTGCGTCCCCGTAACCGCGATGCTAGTGTGTCGCGGGCAGTGCTTAACTGTAATACTATTTTAGCTTCTCAGCGTTCCACGGTCGAGCAAGTTCTTCCCCGTGCAGATTTTCAAGGAAGTAGGCTCCTGTCCCCGTTTTCGCGCGCATGCAGTACGAGCCCTCCCAGTTCGCGGCGAATTTACCTTCTCGCGAATCTTTCTGGTTCCTTCGTAGGACGAGGGTGCCTACCTGAAAATCACGCTTGATAACTTTGTCGTTATAACGTAAAGTTATTTTCTGTTTAAGTGAAGCTTCTCGGAGAGAAGCGCTCGAACGCGTCTCCTCGACGAAATCGAGTTCTTCCCACTGGGCTTCGTTGTTTGCGTCTCCGTCGAAGGGGGCTTCTGTCCTCCTCGAGGGTTCCCTAATTTCCACGGGGATCACCGCTTCCGTTCCGTAGGTCAGACGAAAGGGGGTCTCCCCGGTCGTGGAATGTGGGGTTGTTCGGTAGGCCCAGAGGACACTGTGCAGCTCCTAGACCCACCATTGTTTGGCGTCGCCTAATCGACATTTCAATCCTCAAAGGATTACTCTGTTCGCCGCTTCAGCCTGCCCGTTCGTTTGAGGGTGCTCGACCGACGTGAAGTGCTGCTTTGTGCCTAGTTTGGTAACGAAGTCTTGGAAGTTCCTGTCGGTGAACTATGTTCCATTGTTGGTGACAATGGCTTGAGGCACGCCGAATCGGGCGAGGATGTTTCTTTTGTAAAAACACAGTATGTTGAAGGCTGTGATTTTGGCCAATGCTTCCGCCTCGATCCACTTCGTAAAGTAGTCCACTCCGACAATGAGGTACTTGTTTTGATATGATCCTATGACGAAAGGTCCAAGGATGTCTATTCCCCACCAGGCAAACGGCCACGGGGAGGACAACGTTTTGAGCTCGCTAGGAGGAGCGAGGTGCATGTCCCGGTGTCGCTGGCATCTATCAAACTTCTTGACGTGTTCCTTGGTGTCCTGTTGCATGGTGGGCCAGTAATACCCTGCTCGAAGTGCCTTACGGGCTAACGATCGCCCGCCGAGGTGCTGCGCATTGATTCCCTCGTGGATTTCCTGGAGGATGCCGGGGACCCTGGTCTCCTCGACGCATCTGAGGAGAGGGATAGCAAACCCTCGCCGGTATAGCTTATCTTCGACTATCGTGTATGAGCACGCCCGCTGCTTTACCATCCTCGCTTCCTTGGGATCTTCAGGAAGTCTGCCCGTCGTGAGGTACTCGTACACTGGGTCATCCAGCAATTGCTGTCCCCAATGGCATTCACGTCCTTCGCCGGAACGGGTTTGTCAATGCTCGGGCGGGAAAGCACTTCTTGTATGACGGATTTGTTTTCGCCTTTCTTCTTTGTGCTTGCCAATTTGGACAGGACATCTGCTCGGGCATTGTGCTCGCGAGGGATGTGGGTTACTTCCGTGGAGGTGAATTTTTTCATCTTTTCTTTCACCAAGGTCAAGTATTCGATGAGGCTGTCGTTCTTGGCCTGGTACTCTCCTTGGACTTGCGAGGCTACGAGCTGGGTGTTGGTGAAGATTTTTACCTCCTTGGCGCCGAGGTCCTCGGCCAGCCGAAGCCCGGCGAGGAAAGCCTCGTACTCTGCTTGGTTGTTCGACGTTGGGAAGGATAGTTCGAGGGATACCTCGATCAGGATGTCTTCCTCATTTTCGAGGATGATGCCCGCCCCGCTTCCCTTCGGGCTAGATGCTCCGTCGATATAGATCGTCCATTTTTGGGATCCGTTGGTCGAAGGTTCTGGGACGGTCATCTCTGCCACAAATTCGGCTAATAACTGAGCCTTCAGAGCCTTCCTTCCCTCGTATTGGATGTCAAACTCGACGAGTTCGAGCAACCACCTGAGCATCCTCCCCGCCATATCTGGCCGTCCAAGGAGTTGCCTTATGGGCTGTTCGGTCCTTACGATGAAAGTGTGGGCTAGGAAGTAATGGCGTAGCCTCCTGGCTGCGGTGACGAGGGAAAGGGCAACTTTCTCTATCTGCTGATACTTGAGCTCGAGGCCTTGGAGGGCCTTGCTCGTGAAGTAAATCGGTTTCTGCCCGTCCGGGGTTTCCCGAATGAGCACAGCGCTGACCGCTTCACTCGTGATTGCGAGATACAAGAAAAGTGTCTCTCCGCTCTCGGGCCGTGAGAGGACCGGGGGTTGCGATAGGACTTGTTTTAGGTGGAGGAGTGCCTGCTCGCATTCCTCGCTCCATTCAAACGTCGCTTTTTGTCAAAGAAGTTTGAAAAATGGAAGTGCGTATTGCGTAGACTTGGTGACGAAGAGGACGGTGAACATCCCGTTCAATGACTGTATCGACTTCTTCGAGTCCGGAGTATGGATCTCGGAGAAAGCCCTACACTTGTCGGGGTTGGCTTCGATTCCTCATTCTGTGAGGTAGAAGCCGAGGAACTTACCTGCCCGAACGCCGAAGGTGCATTTGCCGGGGTTGAACCTCATGCGGCATCTCCTCGCTGTGTCGAACACATTCTTGAGATGCGCAACATGGTCGACTTCTTCCGCGGATTCGACAATCATGTCGTCTATATAGACCTCGAGCATGTCATCGATTTCAGCCCAGAAAACCTTGTTCATCATCTGTTGGTAGGTCGCACCGGCGTTCTTCAGGGCGAAGGGCATTACGTTGTAGTAGTAATTGCCCGACTCAGTCATGAAAGCCGTGTGCTTTTTATCGGTCTTATCCCTGGGAATTTGATTGTATCCTGAGTAGGCGTCCATGAAGGACAACAGTTTGTAACCTGCAAAATTGTCGACCAGCTGGTCGATGTTAGGCAAAGGATAGCAGTCTTTCGGGCAAGCCCGGTTAAGATCAGTATAGTCAACACACATCCTCCATTTTCCATTATTCTTTTTGACGAGTACAACGTTGGACAGCCAGGTTGTGTACCTGGCCTCTGAAATAAAATTTGCCTCTAGGAGGTCTTTTACAGCTTTTTTAGCAGCCTCCGCTTTTTCGGGAGACTGCTTACACCTACGTTGAGCTATGGCCCTAGCGGCCGGATCTACTGCGAGCTGATGGAAAGCCACCTCGGGGTCAAGGCCAGGAATCTCGGAGGCACTCCATGCGAACAGGTCAGCGTTCTCCCAGAGACATGCCTTCAGCTGCTCCTTCGCCAATTCGGGGATCCCGGTGCCAATCTTCATGTTACGGTCTGGATCGTCCCCGAGTGCCACGAGCTCAAAGTCTTCGTCTGGGATAGGGCGCGTTGGGTGGAGAGGCCGCCCATTATTTTCTGCCTGGAGGTCGAGGTCTTCTGCCCCGTCATCATCGGGTTCGCCCGGGAACCTGCTGTCGAGGTCGACCGCGTTGACGGGCGGAGGAGGTCTCTGTACGGTGTCCGTGGATGGCTTTGCTCGGGTCTTGGGCTTGTTTCCGATGGAACTCATGCCTTTGATCGCAGTGTCGAAGCACCTCCTGGCCGCGTCTATGTCCCCGTGCATCATAACCACACGTCCCCGGGTCGTGTAGTACTTCATCTTGAGGTGGACCGTTGATGGCACTACTGTGAGTTCGGCCAAGGTGGTCCTCCCGAGGATGCAGTTATAGAGGGATGGACATTCGACCACCAGGAAGCGGGTCTTCACTTTTCGGGCAGTGTCTTCGGCCCCGAATGTTACCATCAGCTCAACATAGCCCCATGGTCTGGTGGTGGTGCCATTGAACCCCTACAGATCTGAACCGACGTACGAGGTTAGATGTCTCTCGTCGAGCTAGAGAGTCCCGAACAGATGAGCATTCATGATATCGACCGAACTGCCCTGGTCGACAAGGATCCTTCGAACGTCAAAATTCGCCATCTGTGCCCTGACCAGGAGGGGGATAGTGGTGTTGGGTGCTCCGCCAGGGAGCTCTTCGAGGTAGAAGGTGATAGGGTTTGATTTCCCTTGCACCTTCTCGAGAGTAGTGGTCTTCGCCGATGTTGCGGACTCCAGCTCGTCAAACTTCCGCTTGATCGACCCGAAGGACAATTTATCGTAGCCTCCGCCGGAGATTACCATTGTCTTGGGGAAGCCTTTCCACGTGCTCCGGGCAGCGACGGGGTCCTCGTGCGGGAAGTTCGCCCACATGTCGCGAACTGTTTCTTGGCCCTCAATGCCTTCGGGGACAAAGAAGTCTTCGGGTCGAGTGACGCTGAGGGCGACCTGAAGCCGACTCTCGTTGGGAGGAGGTGTCATTTCCTCGACATTTTGGGCTTCCCGAGAACTTGGTCGAGGAGTGTCACTCTTCTGGGCGTACTTCTTTAAGCGCCCTTCCTTGATCAGGATCTCAATTGCATCTTTGAGATGAATGCAGTTTTCTGTGACATATCCGTGGCTCTGGTGGAACCTGCAGTACTTTGACTTGTCTGTGTTTGATTTGGGGGTAGTCGGCTTCGGAAAACAGACTCCTCCTTTTTGAAATTCTGAGTTCTGGCACTCAGAGAGGATTCGCGCGCGGGGAGCTTTGAGCGGGGTGTATTCCATGAACCGGCCAGCTGGTACGCGTGGGTCACGAGGATCCCGGGGTGATTTTCTTTCTTTCTTTCTCCTCTTCGTCGGGGAGAAGAGTCTTCTTTGTGGCCGCGAGGGCCTTCCTTGCATCTCGACTCAAGGGCGATCTGCACTGCCTTCGACTCCTCGAGCTCGATGTACGACTGAGCTCGTTGGAGGAGGTCCTCCAGACGGCGGGGTCTGCGGAGGCCCGTGGACTTGGCAAAATCAGATCCAAAACGTAGTCCATGGATGATTAAATACTTCTTCATGTTGTCGGTCGTATGAACCTCGACAGCTTCTCTGTTGAATCTCTCAATGTAGTTCCGGAGAGATTCGTTCTTCCCCTGGAAGATGCTCTCTAGGGTAGCCTCCATCTTCGGGTGTCGACGAGATGCAGTAAAGTGTTTGGTGAAGCGTTGTCTTAGTTGCTTCCAGGATGTGATCGACCCGGGTGCCAGACCCTTGTACCACGTCATGGCGTCCTTCCGCAAAGTGGTGGGGAAAAGCCTGCACTTAATGGCTCCCCTGAAGTCGACCATGGCTTCAAAACTTTCGACGTGAACGTCGGGGTCAGCCAGGCCGTCGTAGGTTCCCAGCGGTAGGGGTTTCTCCATCCCCGCAGGAATTGGGACGTTCATGATCTCCCATGATAGAGGGGTCTTCTGGTCATCATCGTCGCTTCCGGCCGGGGACCTCGAAGGGGATCGGTGATGCCATGGAGGGGAATTCCTCGAACGGTTCCTTGGCATCTCCTCGGTGGTTTTGGACTTCTTAGTAGTGGAGGGCCTGGGTTTCTTCCGAGGCGGGGAACGATGGCGCTTCTGGGAGATCGTCGGCTAGGGGCGTTCAAGGCGTGGACGACGGCCCTCGTGCACTGGAGAGGGGGTTTGAGATTCTTTGGATGGGGTCCTTCGCGGGGAAGGAGAACGGCGAGGTGAAGGTGGACGACGATGTCTTTGCGGAGAAGATCGTCGTGTCCGCCCTCGCTCTAGTGCTTCAATTCTGAGATTCTGGTGTGCGATCAGCTGGTTGGTCTGATTGACCAAGGCAAATAGGGCCACGGTGCTCGAATCTGCATTGGGCGGAGGAGCAACTGGCTGAAAGACGGCTTGCTGATAATCTTAGCGGGTGGCGTCGTAAGCCGTGTCTTGGGAGTCCCGGGAGGCGGTCTGCCCGTCCCTGATGTCACCTTCTTCGATGTTGAGGGCGGTAGCGTCCTCATGGTGGTTTCCATTCTTGAGTTGCACGAGGACGGTGTTCAGAGTTTTGTTAGCAGACAGGTTGTTGGCCATGCTGGTGATGAACGAGAGGATTGCTTTAGGTTATCGGAGGAAAAACGGGGAAGCAAGGGTTCCCACAGACGGCGCCACTGATCGCACCTGGATCAGACAATTATTTAGTGGCCAGCAACGTCCTATGGACTTCAGCTCCGGTGAGGTTGAAAGACGGCACGGGGGGGGGGGGGGGTGTACCTGCAAGGTACTCCGACGCTCAAGTAAGATAACAGTCAGAGAAAGGCAAATATAGAAGAAGGTTAGAGTGTATGAGATTGCGTAACCTGACCCTCTCAAGTGAGAGGGTATTTATAGAGAGCCCCCAGCGCGGGGCCAACGGTTACTTGCACTAGGCTGGATTGCCAAGCCCAATCCAAGTAACTGCCAGGGCTTACATGGCGTAGTGAAGACCAGCACATGGTCTTCGCCCCGGGGGTAATCGTTCCTAGATCTCTGAAATTAGGGCAGACCGATTCCATCGGGAGTGGGTGGTTACATGAGAACGTGTCCTCGCGGGGAGGAGTCTTGCATGTCGGGGAGAGACGTGTCCTCCCGGGGAAGATTCTCATACGCAGAAGGAGATGGCTCCTCGAGGAGGGAGCACCTGAGTGTCGAGGAGGAGCGAGCCCGAAGAGGCTTAGCACTTCTGCCCGATACTCTATGCCGTGTGTGCCCGGACACCGCTGAGGTATGGTGTGTGCCCGACACTGTTGAGGCGTAGTGTGTACCCGACACTGTTGAGGCGTGGTGTGTGCCCAACACTATTGAGGTGGGGCATGTGCTCGACATTGGTCGTGCTAAGAGGCCTTTGTTGGGCCATCCCATGACGTGTGGGGTTGGGCCTGCTCGATTGAGGAGCAGACCCCGGCCCAGTCCAGAACACTATCTATCTATCTATCTATCTATCTCTCTCTGTCTCTCTCTCTCTCTCTCTCTCTCTCTCTCTACTTTCATAGCAAATATTTAATCCATTGATTGTGTAATCGATACGTTGAGATAATTTCTCCGTTTATTACTTCAAACTGTTTTGTTGAGATGATTACAATCCATTTGATTATAATTGGTTTTTCATATCAACGGAATCAAAGAAAAATCTGAGTTGAATTGATTGCACACCAAGTGTTCAACAAATTGCTTAAGCCAGATTTTTGCTTAATATTTCATTGGAAATTAATTATCGTTGTGTGGTTTATTCAAACGACATTGTTGAAAATGTATTAATTGCTTCTCTCATCTTTTGAATATATTTTCTACGGTTTAACGCATACCCAATCTTTTCGATAACAGTTCGGAATAGACAATTCTCGATTCAGGATTATTTCTACTAGCCATTATTTAACAATTTTAGAACAGATTTTTAAACAAGAAAATTTTATTTGCGATCTATTCACCCCCTTTAGATCATACCATATTGTCTAACAAGTGGTTTCACAAGCACCTGTTTATATTGTGCTTCAAATTTCACTTATTAGATTATAACTTCTGAACCTAAAGGGGCGTATAATAAAGCGTTGATTTTCAATGGCGAGAACTATAGTTATTGGAAAGATTGTATGTGTATCCATATCAATTCTATTGATGGAAAGGTATGGAACGCCATCCAAAATGGTCCATTTGAAATTACTATGACCAATGCGGATGATGTTGTTGTACCTAAACCGGAAGCACAATGGGATGCAGAAGATGAGAAAAAGTGGTCTAGATTGGAAAGCAAGGAATATTCTAATCTCTGCTTTAAGAGTTGCTGAATATTACCGTCTTTCTCATTGTGAAACCAATAAAGGTATATGGGACGCATTACAAGTTTCCCATAAGGGTACAAATGACGTCAAACAAGGTAGAATCAATACCTTGAATCAAGAGTTTGAACTCTTTCACATGAAGCATGGTGAAACCATTTCGGATATGCAAAAGAGATTTACTCATTTTGTAAATCGTTTGAATGCACTTGGTAATCCAGTTTCCAATGATATTGCTACTAACAAAATTTTGAGATGTCTTAATAGGGAATGATAACCTAAGGTCACCGCCATCAAGGAAGCTAACAACCTAGTGACTTTAGACACTACTACTTTGTTTGGTAAGCTTGAAGAACATGAGCAAGAGCTCATTAGCTTAGAGAAGCATGAGAAAAAGGTTAAGAAAGAAAATAGTAAGGAAAAGGAGGTGGAAAAGAAGTCAATTACTCTTGTGGCTTCTAGTTCCATGTCCTCAACAAAAGAGCATGATGAAAGTGGAACTAGTGATGATGAAAAGTCAGATGATGAAGAAATGAAGATTTTTGTTAGAAGGTACTAAAAGTACATTAAGAAAAATGGAATAAAGAGTTCATACAAGAATCTAATCAAATATAGAAGGCATTCAAATACTTCAAGGGAAGATGAGAGTAAGAAGGAAAAATCTAAATGTCCATTCTACAATTGTGGAAGAGCCGGTTATTACAAGTCGAATTGTCCATTACATAAGAAGGATAAAACAAAGGGCCAACAAAAGAGGTCTAGCAAGTCTAGAAGAGCATACATCGCATGGGATAGTGATAGTGAATCCTCCAAGGCGGGTAGCTTAAGTGTAAGTGATGAAATGGCAAATCTTTGCTTCATGACCAAGCAAAAGAAGAAGAATGTAAGTCATTCTAAATATGAACTTATTGTTGAAATATCTTATTCAGAATTACAAATTTCTTTTGAAAATCTATATGGTGGAGCTGTAGATTCTTTTAAAAGATTGACTTCAAACAAAAGAATATTTTCATACTTAGAAGCCATAGCTTTAGAAACTGAAAAACAAATGGAAACTCTTAAGCAATCCATGTTAGATGCTTCAAAAGTTAATAATGATGAAGAGAAATAATCTTGGTTTGGTTATGAAACTTGTTCCATTTGGAAAAAAGAGGTTAATACTCTAAAAGCCAAATTAAACAAGGCTTTAGAACCAAAGGTCACCTTCACTATTAATCCTACAAAATTCAAAAGATCTTTAAATGTTTTGTACAAGAAGTACAATTTTGTTGTAAGGGAATCTAATAGCGAAAGTCATTCACATCATCATTTGACTTGTCACTATTGTCATAAGAAAGGCCATACCATTGCTAAATGCAAATTTAAGAGATTTTTGGTTCCTAAAGGTGTATTTCAATGGTTGCCCAAATGCAATAATTTTTCCACTTACCCTCAAGGACCCAATGAAAATTGGGTATCTAGAATTATTGATTGACTTTTTAGTGATAATATCTTGACTCCTTGAAGAGAGTATGGGTTACAACAATTTTGTGTTTATAAGAGTGCTTCTTAGTTAAGTAGATTACAAAAATTTACGATCAGAATGTACACTTAAGCTAGATATGAAATTTTTAGCTCTAAGTGCTTTGCTTCTCTTCTTTCTTGCTTTTACATAAATTTTCTTCTTTGTTGTGCTTTTGCAGTTGATCCTTTGATGTTTGAGAACACTCCTGGTGTCTTTACTTTGTGCATCTTCAGATCAGTGAAATGTGTTTCTAATTTTGTTTATGGGTTGTGAACACAACTTGTGTCTACCAATTTATAATTTGAGACCACTCAAAGTGTTTGTATATGGTTTGAGAACACTTACTTCTTTCTTTTTCATTTATGGTGTTTCCCAGCATTTAGCGTTATGCCTTTTCTACATCACACGCCCTTTACTAATATTATAAGTCCTCCTTAAATAGATAGACAATGTTACCGTTGAGGATGAAGAATAGATTTGTTGGTAGTGAAGAGTTGAAGCTTTCTTCGAGGAGCATTTTTGATGTAGAGTAGGTAGGTATAACAGAAAATCTTGGTAGATAGAAAATATTTTCTAGCCGTTTGAAGCATAACTTTCTTGATTTGATGTTTGATTAGCACAATGCACAGTAACTCTTCTCCCAATAAAATACTTCAGAATAATGTTTTGGAATTCCTGATACAAAGTTCAGAGTTCATAACCTATCAGAGTCTTAAGACTTGATAAGGATACAATGACATATCATGTATCAGAGGTGCGTTCTTTAAATGTGTTTACCAGTGACAACCAGAGTAGATAATATCTTCAGAGCTTTCTACAAGAGTACCAATGATTCAGATTCTGATGACGTCTAGACTTCAGAATCTCTTTTAGATCAACAATCTTCAGCATATCAGATTGTTCAAAGCTATCTTGATATTACTTCTTTGCTTTTATAAGCTCATAATATGTCCTTAGTTTATACTTTGCTCAGTAGCTTTCTTCTGACTTCGTCTGCATTCAGATTTTACTTCTTCAGAGTTTGAATTTGTTTTCTTTTATCTACACACTAAACAAACATAGTCAGAGTACAAAATAGTTCTCTACACTTTGTTATCATTAAAGCATAAAGGTATGTAAATGTAGAAACAAACTTGTTCTTACATGCATGTATTCCTTTCCTATGACAAGTTCACATTTACCAATATTTCCATTTATTGCATTGGTTTTGTAAACTAAAATTATTGGGTTCAGGTACTTACTTTACTTTTTTAAATATACGATTTACTTTGTTAATGTTTATTAATGTTTGACTTATTTTTTATATTCAGGTAAACATGAAAGAAAGGTTTTCGTTGCCGGCAATCACAATGGATTGGAAGAAGTATCGTTCTCCAGCAGCAATATTTCGAATCTTAGGTTTTGCAAGACATCAACAACATTGGCTACAACTTACACCTTTAGTACATTAGCTTAGCATAATTATATGTTATCAGAACATGAAACGAATTACCAATGGCAACTAATTAATGCATATGTTTGAAGTTAACGCAAGTTATGAAAAGTTAAAACATAAGTCTGAAGTTAATACATAAGTCTAAAATAGAAACATAAATCAACTACTAAGAGAAATGTGCAATTCTTTAAATAACTCAGCAAACTGTGGGTCATCCTCCTTAGCACCAAAACGATGAAGTAATGTAGAAACTCGAGATAAATTCAGATCAAATGGTCATGCTTCATAAATGGAAGCTAACACCTCTCTCGGTGCATCCTGACAGAGCGGTACCGATCGAGGATGTGAAATTGGATAATACCACTCTAAGTATCCAACATCTATCTCATATGGAATGGTAACCACCGTTGTTGGGTGGATTACGACAAGGACGATGTGATGGTAACCAATCCACTCAAGATAAATAGCAACCATCATATGATCAGGAGGTGGAGGTGGAACATATTGCTTGTATCCAAACTGACATCTACATTTGTCTGACAAGTATGGAACAAATGTGTCACCCCACTTCAGACACCCCCTGTATAGACATATATCGTCAAACTGAAGCCATACTCTATGATCCTCAAATGGGCCCCATATGACATCAGTAGGTGTTAGATCGTCCAAAACAAGTCTCAACTTAACCACCTTCAAGACTCCTTGAAAACAAAATTAAAAGTATACATAATATAAAACACAAAATTAAATATAAAATATTATTCAAAATAAAGTAATTGTCATTTACTTATCTCACCAAACCATAAATGGTGAGCAACATGATGCTAGTACTTTACCAAAAGAAACGTGGATAAAATGCTACGGGTTACCTTGCATAGCTTGGAGCGAAAAAAATTACAGCTTAATTATTTCTAGTTTTGGAAAATTCGTTAAATGCGATGAGAAAACAAGTAGGATGGAGAGCTTTGATGTGGTCAGGATGCTGGTCAATACTAATAAGTCAATTATTTTGAATGAGGAGAGTTCAATTGAGATCAACAATAAGCTTTTCAAAATTTCGCTGATTGAAGATTTTTTGTTTGTCCAAGATGGTTTTAATCAATATTCTGATGATGAGGAGATTAACTCAGATTCTTATGAATCATCTTCAATCCCAGATGAAGTTAGGGTGTGGGAAAGTGAAGACACTATTGATGACGTGGAATCTAGTAAACCAAGGATACCAATTGTAGAGAGAGAAATCACTCTGGAAGGTAGTGTGTCAGATGATGCTTTAGTCGATTCTGATGAAGTCACTTTTGTTGGTGAAAGTGGCAGCTATAGGGCCTTAGGTGGTGGTTTTCTAGCTGAAGGTGATGTTGACTTTCCTACCCAAAGTCCTGTTCATTTAGCTAGTACTTGCAGGGTACAGCTACAAATTGAAGGGGAAGCGTGTAGTGAGGGACAAAATGTATGTGTTCAACCTTCGGTTAATACAGGGCTTGTATCGTATTATCCGGATAAAGGAGCGATTAATTTGGAGACAGGTCATAAGGATTTTTCAAAGGGGGAATTATTTGTGGACCTTGGAATTTCTGACCCAATTTCAGGTCCTCCTGGAGGGTTGATTGGTCTTTCAAACTGGACAAAGTCAAAGAAGAAAAAGCCTCTACACGAAGTTTACGATTGTGTTAAGATTCCGTATTCCCCGTCTTATTTCTCTTCCCTCCTCCATGCTACCATGAAGAATCCTAGTGACATTCCTGCTAACAACTCTAAGAGGGTGTCAACGTCAAGACGTTCTGGAAGAATTTTGTCGAGAGAAACGAGCTCCTCTCTATTGTGCTGTGAATCTATAACAGAAACTGATGTGATTAGAGGGAACTCGAGATGCAAAAAAATTCTTGATGGCGCTCCAAACATAGTGTGGGACTCTATGAAGAAATTAGGGGTTGAAAGTGACAAGGATGAAGTTGTGGTTATAGACATCCTTAAGAACCTGGAGAAAGACGACAAGGAAGCGAGGGCGAGAAAGAAGGCTGTAGCTACTAGTGGCCCACGAATATTGTCTCTTTCAATGTACGCGGATGCTGTAGCTCCTTGAAAAGAAGGAGGATTTCGCAGATTCTTTGCAAAGGGAAGGCTGACCTTTGCCTTCTTCAAGAAACTAAGGTTAGGAAGATGGATGATAAGTTGATCCATAGCTTATGGAGAAATTCGGACGTAGATTGGTCTGCGTCTAATTCGGAAGGCTATTATGGTGGGATTCTCACTATGTGGAATTCGAAATCTCTGTCTGCTTATGCAAGCCTAGGTGGTAAAGGATATCTGGGTGTTTTGTTCACTTGGAAGAACCAGTCCTTAATTGTGATAAATGTATATTCCCCTTGTGGCGCGAATGAAAAAAGGAAACTTTGGAGTGATTTATTATCTCTAAAGAGTAGGTACCCTCTTGGTGGTTGGATAATTGGTGGCGATTTCAACTCGATAAAAACAGGGGTGGAAAGAAAAGGTAGTCAAGGAGCCAATAGTAGAGATATGGAGGACTTCAGGGCTTTTATTGATGATCTTAATTTGATTGACTTGCCGGCGACTGGAAACAGGTTTACTTGGTTCAACTCGAATGGTAAGTGTCGTAGTAGATTAGATAGATTTCTAGTAGACGACGTTGCCATTTCTAAGTTGCTTTTGAAGAGTCAAGCTGTGGGAGATAGAGACATCTCTGATCACCGACCAGTTTGGTTGAAGTCCAATAATGTCGACTGGGGACCTAAGCCGTTTAGATCTTTTAATTGCTGGTTCGACCACACTGATTTCATTCCTTTTGTCAAGAGGTCTTGGAACTCTTATCACTTCTCAGGTTCTTTTGGTAACATTTTACTGAACAAGTTTAAAGCTCTCAAGTCTGATCTGAGAACTTGGAACATTAATATTTTCGGTTGGTTAGATCTGAAGATTGAAGATCATGTTGACATTCTAAACCATTTAGAGATGAATTTGCCTTCTACAGATAATGGCTTTAATGCTGAGTCAGTTAAGGAGAGATTGGTTGTTGACATTCTAAACATTTTAATCATCACATAGTTATTATTTTGAGTAGTGTTTTTGATCATGAAGGCTGGATCAGATCCTGTAGAAGTGGGCCACCAAGTGCGTCTGGGATGCTGGTCGTATGGAGAGGAGGGGGTGTACCTGTAAGGTACTTCGACGCTCAAGTAAGAAAGGGTCAGAGAAAAGGGGCAAGTACAAAGTATTAATTCGTAGGGTGAATATTGGATACTTGACCCTCTCAAGCGAGTGGGTTTATATAGAGCCCCCAGCGCGTGGTCAACAGTCCTATTTTCGGGGCGAAATAACCGTTTTCCCGAAGAATAGGTAACTACCCAAACTAGCCGTTATATCGGGCAGGGTGCCCAAAACTAGCCGTTATGTCGCGCATAGGTATAGTTCCGGGAATTTGCCCATAGCTGTTCGGGGAGTGGATGAGTCGTGCGTAACGGGCACCGTTTTCGGGGAGGAGCGATGCAGTCCCTGCTCGGTTGGAGGGGCAGAAAGGTAACTTTGTCTCCTTTGTGGATTGGACTTAGGCAATTTGGGCCGCTTTGGAGTAGAAGCGGATTGGACCATGTCTACCCATTGGTTCAGTCCAGAACAGGAGCCCCCCAATTTGTTGCTCCTGAGCATGTGAGTGATGACTTAAGGGCAGTTCGTTGCTCTGGGGAGCTAGCATGGAGTCGTCGTTTGAAGACGAGGAGGATTGTCTCAACGTGCTTGTGACCCCTGGTGTCCTTGAGATTTGTGGTCGTGACCTTGTTGCCCGGTGTTCGGGTAGACTAATGGTCAGACAGAATTGGAAATGTTGGGACGCCACGTGTGCCTAGAGCTCCATGTAGCAGTTACTAGGCAATGATGGCTAGTGGATACCCATCATGGCCTACGAGCGCGAGTCTGCACGTGCCCCTTTGTATAAAAAGGGGAAAATCATTCCATTTGGGACTTTTTGCTCTGATTTCTCTTCATTTCCTTCAACATTCCTGCCCGTTGCCACCATCTGCTTACTCCGACCACCGCTCCAAGCTTTGAGCAGCCACTTTCATCTTCTTAAATCAAGTAAGTTTTCTGATCCAGTGCTTGTTTTACTCCTTTTTGTTGTCAATGGTAGATTGCATGTGGTTAGGGCTAGGTTTAGAGGACGAAATAGGTGGATTTTCGGCGATTATTGGTGGTGGATGGTGGTTGTGCCATTTTTCCACTTCTGACATGTTGCCGGACGTGTTAGTATGTTCTAGCGAGGAGGGCGGTTCATGGCGTCGCCGTGACAGCTATGCATGTGCGACTGTCGTGTCTGTCCTTCTTCTGAGTGGGTGATGAGTTTTCCGGTGGAACACTCCCAGATTCTGGTGGAGCTTTGCGACTTCCGGAGAAGCTTCGAACAGAATCTAGGTACGAGTGCGAGGAAGCTCCTCGCTTAGGGATGGTTTGTTTCGAGCGTCTCCTCGCGGGGAGGTTTCAGTTTTCCTTTTGATGTTAGGGCTTAGGCTGGGGACGTTGTCCTTAGCCTTTTGCACGCCCTTTCACTTGACTTGGCGGTGGAAGGGTGGATTTGATTTGTTGTCGAATTCACTTTCTTCTCTGCTTTTCAGGTGATTGTTATGGCGACGGGGCCATATAGAGAGGTTATCATAGATACGTCCGAGGAAGAAACAGGCTCCAAGGATAATAGTAATTCGACGACTTCAAGTTTGACGGCTTCGAGTTCCTCCAGTGATGTTGGGGAGGAAGAGGAGCTGGACGATATGGACGAGGACGTCGCCGTGGACTCCGTCGAGGAGTGGGAGGTGGCCGAACCCGCTGAGCACGTGTTTAACTTTGCGAAGTATTTAGGGGACGTTTTTACGGAGGTTGGACCGGAGGTAGAGTGGAAGGTGCATTTCCCTTCCATGGGTGAGCGGGTCTGCACGAACTTCGGGGACTGTTTCACGATGTATGAATATGCTTTTAAGGAGTTGGGTCTGAGGTTGCCGTTCACTAATTTTCAGCAGTCAGTGTTCGTGCATTTGAAATTGGCCCCCACGCAACTGCATCCTAACTTGTTGGCCTTTATCCGGGCGTTCAAGCTGGTATGCGAGCATCTCTCCATAGGGGCTACTCTCCCTCTGTTCTTCACTGTCTTCCATCTTCAAAGGCAGCTATCCGGGAGGAAGTACGGCTGGGTGTCTTTGAAGCAGCCCCGCAAGTTGTTTAAGCCATTCTCGGAGTCGATACGGACGTTCAAAGAGCGGTATTATGTCATCGAGCCCTTGTCCGAAGCTGCCCAGGATAACACATACGTCTGGGAGATCGAAGTTGACGAGGATGGGAATGACCTGCGCGACAAGGATGGAAATTTTATTGGGCAGAGAATCTATAAGTTCCCCATCTATTGGGAGCCCGATCATTTCGCTAAGAGGCCCAGTGGCTATGTTCTCCAACCGAGCGAACTACGCGGGCAGGACGCCGTGGCGTACGAGGTGCTGGTGAACTAGGTTAACTCCTTCCGGCTTGTTGAGTGCTGGATGAGCAAGGGTAATCCGGTCTTCGAGGAGGACGGCAGTCAGAGGGTCGAGCGTCGATTTATCAACATTAAGGCACTGTTGGAGTGCAAGACTCTCGAGGATGCCGAGAAGCTGCTTGGTAGTCTTAGTTATTTAAATTTGTTTGCGCTATTTCTTTTCCTCGTGTCTAACATGCTCGTATTTTGTTTGTGCATGTGAGATGCCTCAGGCCCATGACAGGGTTGTGAGGAACGCTCTTGCGAGGAACAAGGCCGGAGCAGTTCCTCCGAAGTCTCGGTTTGCTGGCGCTCGTGTTCCTCCTCCGGCGCAGTCCTCTGCGGGGACCTCTTCCTCTCCTACTCCTGTCCTAGGGGGTCTCCTTTTCCTTTGACTGGTAGATCCAAGCGGCCAAGGGTTACTGACGCTGTGGACCTCACTCGGGTGGTTGAGAAAGGGAAGTTCGAGCTTCCTCCTTGTATCCTCGATAGGAGGTTTTTTGAGGGAAACTCTTTGGTCGTGCCCCGGACAGAATCTCTTCGCTTGGAAAGTATGGATCGCCCGAGCAAGAGGGCGTTGGTGGCTCAAGACGCTTCTGCCTTGGTCAGGATGTTGGAGATGGCAGCCGTTTATGCTGAAGGAGACTCTGCAACTGAGGCCGAACTTAATGTTGCTCGTGCTACCATGGCGTCCATCAAAGAAGACGTCAAGGGTGCCAATGACGCTCAGAAGAAGGCCGAGGAGGAGGTAGCTCGATTGAAGAAGGAGAAGTCCATGCTGGCGGTGGAGAAGAAAGTTGCTGAGGAGCTGGTCCAGCGGCTGGGGGCGGCCAATGCCCCGGGTGACGATGAGCTGAAAGATGTGAAGGAATTGAAGAGGAGGTCCGAGCTGGTTGTCCGTTTGCTGACGGCCGAGGAAGATGGTATTGCCGTTGCGGAGGAGTCTTTCAAAAACGCCGTGGCTCAACTGCGGGTGGTGAACCCCGAGCTTGACTTTTCTGTCGAGGGTACCCACTATCTGGCGCACGTTGAGGATGGCCGGATCGTTATGCCCGAGGCTCTCCTTGAAGGGAATAACGAGGATCAACCCGCAGAGGACCAGGGACCTCAGCCCGAGCCTGCCGAGCACGTGGATGAGTGGGGAGTTTGTGTTTTTGATGTTGTTGTAATCTATCCAGCCTGCGTGCCGAGTAATTGCTTGTAATTTAGTTTTTGGGGGGCATGGCCCCCGTTTGATGTAACTCAGTACAATCGTGGTCCTTGTGGCCACTTATTATGTTAAATTATTATATGTTTGATTCTATTATCTACATGAATTTACTTGTTTTTATTTTTTGCTAAGTGTTGTACTCATGCTCGTTGTGAATGCATGTCTACCCGTGATTGGGAGTATTTTACTTGTGCAAATATTTAAGGGGGATTGCTCATTGTAGATGTGTTTGGCAGTGAGGGGAACTGGTCAAACGGTCGGGGAATATCCTGGCGGGGGTGCGGAGCTCAGGTCGCGTTTGAGGCCTGAGTTCGTGGCGTGAACGTCCCATCGCGAGCTAGGGTTCTTCCAGTCATGGTACTTTGACAACAGCGGTGCTCGATCGAGGACCGCTGTCAAGTAGTTACCCGGCTCGTTATTGAGCGGGGTTCTGCTTTATTAGTATGCGACGCTTGTACCTAGACATTCATAGTGGTCGGTAGCTGACGTTCGTCGTCGCGACGGGTCAAACCGAGAATTTAGCTGTAGGATTGTTTTAGCTTTTTAGTGTTCCATGGTTGAGCAAGTTCTTCCACGGTGAGATATTCTAGGTAGTAGGCCCCATTTTCCGTTTTTGCTTGGACGCGATAGGGTCCTTCCCAGTTGGCTGCTAGTTTGCCTTCGCGAGAGTCTTTGTGGTTTCTTCTTAGAACAAGGCTTCCCACGTCGAACTCTCGTCGTATTACCTTGGCGTTGTGCCTGATGGTAATTTTTTGTTTTAGTGAGGCTTCGCGGAGGGCTGCCCTGGTTCGGATTTCCTCGACGAGGTCGAGTTCTTCTCTCAACGATTCTTCGTTCATCTCCTCGTCTAGGGGCGACTCTGTCCGCTTGGAGGGCATGTGAACTTCGACGAGGATTACAGCCTCGGTCCCGTATGCTAGACGGAAAGATGTTTCCCCGGTCGTTGAGTGTGGAGTTGTGTGGTATGCCCACAGTACGTTGTGCAGTTCATCGACCCATGCCTTCTTTGTTTCGTCCAGCCTTCGCTTGAGGCCTCGAAGGATGGCTCAGTTGGCTGCTTCAGCCTATCCATTTGTTTGAGGGTGCTCTACGGATGTGAAGTACTGCTTCGTGCCCAGTTGGGCGACGAAGTCTTGGAACTTCCTGTCCGTGAATTGCATCCCATTTTCCGTTACTATCGCTTGGGGGATGCCGAAACGTGCAAGGATGTTTCGTTTGTAGAAACGCAGGATGTTGAGGGAAGTTATATTGGCTAGAGCCTCCGCTTTTATCCATTTTGTAAAGTGGTCTACGCCCACTATTAGGTATTTGTTCTGACTTGATCCTACCACGAAGGGTCCTAGGATGTCTAGGCCCCACCAGGCGAATGGCCACGGGGAGGACATAGCCTTGAGCTCGTTAGGCGGAGCCAGATGCATGTCCCCGTGTCGTTGGCATTTATCACATTTCTTCACATGTTCTTTTGCATCGTTTTGCATGGTCAGCCAGTAGTATCCTGCTCGGAGAGCCTTTCGTGCAAGGGATCTTCTACCGAGATGTTGAACGTTGATTCCCTCGTGGATTTCGTGCAGGATGTGCGCGACCATTTCCTCCTCGACACATTTGAGCAGTGGAATGGAGAATCCCCGCCTGTAGAGTTTATCTTCGACCAAGACGTAAGAGCAGGCTCTTCTCCTGACTATGCTGGCCTCCTTTGGATCGGACGGAAGTTTGTCTTTGGCGAGATAGTTGTAGATGGGGATCATCCAGCAGTTGTTGTCGCTGATCACCTGCACGTCGAGTGTCGGGGAGGCCTTCTCGATGCTGGGTCGAGAAAGTACTTCCTGTATGACGGATTTGTTTCCGCCTTTCTTCTTTGTGCTGGCTAGTTTGGATAGCATGTCTGCTCGCACGTTATGTTCGCGGGGAACATGTTTCACTTCCACTGTTGTGAACTTTGCCATCTCCTTCTTGACCAGGGCCAAGTATTTGGTCAGGTTGTCGTTTTTGGCTTGATATTCTCCCCGAACTTGGAGGGCCACGAGTTGTGAGTCTGTGCAGATGACGACTTCTTCTGCGCCCAGGTCCCCGGTCAGGCGTAGCCCAGCGAGGAAGGCTTCGTATTCATCCTGGTTGTTGGAGGTTGGGAAGGACAGGGTGAGTGATACTTCAACGATGATTCCTTCGTTGCTTTCCAGTATGATGCCCGTGCCGCTTCCTGCCGAGCTAGAGGCACCGTCCACAAAAATGGTCCATTTGCGTGCTTCGTTCGCGGGGGAGTCTGCAAATGTCATTTCTGCGAGGAAGTCTGCCAGAGCCTGGACTTTGAGAGCTTTCCTGCTTTCGTATTGGATGTCAAATTCGGACAGTTCTAGCAACCATTTGAGCATTCGACCGACCATGTCTGGTTGTCCTAGTAGCTGTTTTATTGGTTGATTTGTTCGAATCACGATCGTGTGAGCTAGGAAGCAGTGTCTTAATCTTCTGGCTGCGTTTATGAGGGCCAGTGCGACTTTCTCTATCTATTGGTACCTTAACTCTGGTACTTGCAGCGCTTTGCTCGTGAAATATATGGGCTTCTGCCCGTCAGGTGTCTCGCGGATGAGAGCGGCGCTCACTGGTTCGGTTGCTACCGAGATGTACAGGTACAACGTTTCGCCATTGTCCGGGCGAGAGAGGACCGGTGGCTCTAAGAGTGCTCGTTTCAGATGGAGAAGGGCCTTGTCACACTCCTCGGTCCATTCGAATGCTACCTCTTTGCAGAGGAGTTTAAAGAATGGTAGGGCGTGCTGGGCGGACTTAGCCACGAAATGAGATAGTGATGCGAGCATCCCGTTGAGGGTCTGGATGGATTTTTTGGACTTGGGCGTAGGAAACTCGGAGAATACTCGGTATTTATCGGGATTGGCTTCGATTCCTCGTTCCGTTAAGTAGAAGCCGAGGAATTTGCCTGCTCGGACACCGAACATGCGCTTCTCCGGGTTAAAACGCATTTTGTATTTCCTGGCTTGTTCGAAGACCTTTCTCAAATGGGTAGTATGATCGGTTTCCTCGTGGGATTTCACGATCATGTCGTCCATGTAGACTTCGAGCATGTCGCCGATTTCTCCCCGGAATACTTTGTTCATCATTCTTTGGTAGGTTGCTCCGACGTTCTTCAGGCTGAAGGGCATTACGTTGTAGTAATAGTTGCCCGATTCGGTCATGAAGGTCGTGTATTTTTTGTCGGCCATTGTCATTGGAATTTGATTATAGCCCGAGTAGGCGTCGATGAACGATAAAAGTTTAAAACTGGCAGAATTATCAACAAGTTTATCAATATTGGGGAGGGGGTAGGCATCCTTCGGGCATGCCTTATTGAGATCGGTGTAATCAATGAACATGCGCCATTTTCCATTATATTTTTTAACTAGTACAATGTTGGACAGACAAGTGGTGTACTTGGCCTCCGAAATAAATTTGGCCTCGAGGAGGTCCTTTACAGCTTTTTCAGCAGCCTTTGTTTTCTCCGGAGACTATTTTCTCCTACGTTGTGCTACGACCTTGACGGCAGGGTCAATTGTCAGCTGGTGGCAGGCGACGGACAGATCCAAGCCGGGCATTTCGGCGGCGCTCCATGCAAAGAGGTCGGCATTCTCAAAGAGGCATGGTTTGAGCTTCTTCCTCGCGATGTCGGGCAGGTCTGCTCCAATCTTCACTCCCCGCCGAGGGTCGTCGCCGAACAGAACGATCTCAAAGTTGCCATCCGGGATTGGACGCATCGGATGGGAGCTGCTGCTGGACGATGTGGAAGGGTTGGCTAAAGTTGCTCGTTCCTCCTGCTGGTCTTCTTCTTAGAAGCGACTGTCGAGGTCGAAAGAGTCGACCTGGGGAAGAGGCTTGGCCTCCTCGGAGCTACTTGGCAATGCTGGCTTGCCCGACGCTTTTGGCTTGGACACAATGGCGTTGAGCCCTTTTATAGCTGCCTCGAAACACTGTCGTACAGCTTCGATGTCACCGTGGAGGGTGGCGACCATCCCTCTTGAAGTGTAATACTTCATCTTCAGGTGACTATTAAAGGCATGCTACCAACTCGGCCAGAGTTGGCCTTCCGAATATGCACTAGTAAAGCGACGGGCAGCCAATCACTAAAAATTGTACCTTGACAGATCTGGCCGTCTCAGCTGATCCAAAGGTTACGATCAGTTCGACGTAGCCCCATGGCTTGGTCACTAATTCGTTGAATCCTTGTAAATCAGACCCTACATAGGGGGTAAGGTGTGATTCGTCCAGCTGAAGTGTTGAAAACAGCTGGGAGTGCATAATGTCGACCGAGCTGCCCTGGTCGACGAGGATTCTGCGAACGTCGAAGTTCACCATTCGGGCTCTGACAAGCAAAGGTATGCTCGAGTTCGGGGATCCGCCGAGGAGCTCCTCCCGGTAGAAGGAGATGAGGACGGAGTCCTTCTGGGCCTGATTAAGCGTGGCCACTTTATTGGGGCTCATGTTGATCAGATGCTCGAATTTGCGTTTCACGGAGCCCACAGTGACTTTGTTGAAGCCCCCGCCAGAGATGACCATGGCGGAGGGAAAAGTCTCCCACGGGCTGTGGGCCGCGAAATAAGCAGGGGCGCTGAGCCTGTCCGGGACGTTGAAGTCCTCAGGTCGCGATATGGACATAGCGACCTGTATGTTGGCGTCTTCCGAGGAGGGTGCTTCCTCCTCTACCTTCTTGGACTCCTGGGCGTTCTTTCGAGAAATGTCCTTCTTCTTGGCGAACTGTTTCAGGTGGCCGTCCCTGATCAGTATCTCAATGGCATCCTTCAGGTCGATACAGTCCTCTGTAGTGTGGTCGTGACTCTTGTGGAAAAGGCAGTATTTTGATTTGTCCACGTTTGGTCTGGCCGATAGTTGTTTGGGGAAGCGGACCCCTGCCTGCTTGAACTCCGAATTGGCACATTCGAACAATATTTTCTCCCTGGAGACAGCCAGGGGGTGTAGTCATGGAAACGCCCGGAGGGTCCCTTGCTGTCGCGGGAGTCCCAGGGAAGGTCCTTGCGCCTTCGTTCACCCCGACGAGATGTCGAGGCTTCCTCTCCTCTGGAGGTCCGAGCGTTCTCCTGATGGCGTAATGCTCGGACGTTGCTGGCTGCAAACTTCTCTTCGTACTGAATGTGCGATTGGGCTTTGAGGAGGAGGGCGTCTAAGTTCCTCGGTGGTGCGAGGCCAATGGCTTTAGAAAACTCAGAGCCCGGGCGGAGCCCTTGCTCGAGTAGAAACTTCTTCATTTCGTCCATTGTAGGGACATGTACTGCTTCCTTGTTGAACCTCTCGATATATGTGTGGAAAGGCTCGTCTTTTACTTGGATTATGGCCCCAAGGGAGGCCTCGGTCTTGGGGTGACGGCGAGATGCTGTGAAATGCCGCGAGAACGTCCTGCCCAGTTGTCTCCACGAGGTAATGGACTCCTCGGGCAGCTGCTCGTACCATGTCATCGCTCTCTTTCGGAGCGTGGTAGGAAATAGTCGGCATTTGATGGCGCCTCGTACACCGCGGTAGTCCAGCAGTGCATTGATGTTCTCCATGTGCTCGTCGGGGTCAGTGGTCCCATCGTACATGCCCAGTGACGGGGGCTTCACCAAGCCTTTAGGGATACGGGTAGCCAAGATCTCCTAGGATAACGGGCCGTGAGGCTCGTCATCACTGCTAGAACTGGTGAACGATGGGGACCGAAGGGGATACTCGCGGCGGCGGTTCCTCTGGGGAGAAGGAGAGCGGTTCCTCCGAGGAGAAGGTGAACGGTTCCTTTGGGGAGAAGGTGAACAGGCCCGACCTTTAGAATTGACCGGGGGAGAATGCTCATTCCTTCGAGTCCTCTTGTGGCCAGGAGAGTGCTGGTCACACGGGGAAATCTGGTCACGCCTCCGGGCGGCGCGGGGGTCAGGCTCTTGGCGTAGTCTTTGGTCGATGTCTCTCCGGGGTTGCGGGCTCCTTGATCGTCGCTGGCTCCTCCGCGGAGGAGGGGATCTTGGACGGTTGAACTCTTCTAACGCCCCGATCCTCTCGTTCTGCTGCAGGATCAGGGTGTTGGTTTTGTTGATCGCTTCCAGGAGGGTTGCCACGGTCGGGTCGGTGTTGGGCGGAACAGGAACGGGCTGGATGTCAAATGAAGACTGATCGTTGTTGCGATCAGCGGGGGTAGGCGAAGGAGAAGCAGTGTCTCCGTCCCTTAGAAAACGGGCATCTCTAAGGAGAGATGGTTGGCCGTCAACGTCAGATTTGTTGACGGGGAGGATGGTGGTTTGGAGAGCATCCTTGGCACGATCTTGAGGGGCCATGATGATGATGATGATCTTTGAAAATTGTTTTGATCTTTGGTTTCCGAGGAAAGAAAGATGGGGAGAACAATGTTTCCCACAGACGGCGCCACTGACCGTGAAGGCTGTATCAGATCCTGTAGAAGTGGGCCACCATATGCGTCTGGGATGCTGGTCGTATGGAGAGGAGGGGGTGTACCTGCAAGGTACTCCTACGCTCAAGTAAGAAAGGGTCAGAGAAAAGGGACAAGTACAAAGTATTAGTTGGTAGGGTGAATATTGGATACCTGACCCTCTCAAGCGAGAGGGTTTATATAGAGCCCCTAACACGTGGCCAACGGTCCTATTTTCGGGGCGAAATAACCATTTTTTCGAAGAATACGTAACTATCCAAACTAGCCGTTATGTCGGGCAGAGTGCCCAAAACTAGCCGATATGTTGGGCATAGGTATAGTTCCGGGCACTTGCCCATAGCTGTTCGGGGAGTGGATGAGCCGTGCGTAACGGGCATCGTTTTCAAGGAGGAGCGATGCGGTCCCTGCCCGGTTGGAGCGGCAGAAAGGTAACTTTTACCCCTTTGTGGATTGGATTTAGGCAATTTGGGCCGCTTTTGAGTAGAACAGTTTAGGCAATTTAGGTAATTTTGCCCCAGTTCAGAACAGTTTTTTTTTCAAAAATTTACAGGGACCTATGATTATCAAATTGAAGAAATTATACCTATGATTATCAAATTGAAGAAAATAATTGCTTTGTATAAAAGGTGTTGTAGATAGAACAGATGAAAATGGAGGAACACATCTAGTTATTGGCAACACGACGTAAGCAACAACAACAAAAAAATTTATAAATAATTTTTTTGATTTTAAGTTTGCATTTTAAAATTTTATTTTTTGTATGTCATTGTTCCTTAAGTGTCCTAACTCACCAGTCTCATCAAGCAAAATGTTTATTTAAGGGGAGAGTATTGAGGAAAGATGATGACATGAGGGATCTTTTTTACAGGAGGATTGAGTAGGATTTTATACCATGCTTTCTTATGTAGATTGTTGTGTCTAATTTTATTAAATTACTCACTTTTGTTTTTTATTCTAGTGGCTTTTAATAGTGTTTGTTTTTCATTTTTAATTTTCAATTTCTATCAAACTTTTAATTTATTGTTATCTATAACTATAGGGCAATTTTTCTTTAAGACGTGATTTTCCTTATTATAAACCTTCCAAATTGTAACGGTTCTATAACTTCATTGTTATATAATTTCATCGTGTTGTTTTTTTTAGAGAATATTTTTCATTCACATAGGTCAAGAAAAGAATTATTTCTATTAGAGAAAAAATTTATACTAATTTTTTTATTTCATGCTAATTAGTATTATAAACTGTTGTTGTTTTGTAACTTGAATCTATATATCTATACATCTATAGTCTATAGATATATATAAAGAAAGATACGAGAGTTTGGGCCGATTCTTTTTCATTTTCATTTTACCCTATAAAATATGTTTATTTTTAAAAATAAATGATAATAAAAAGATGCAGTTTTATTTTCAAAAGTATAACTGCAGAGTTGGTTTTTTCAGTTTATAACTTCTTAACACAACACAAATATAAATTAGTGACAATATAATATATAAGATAAAATATTTTTAGTGATAATTAGATAAAACACATTTATAATTGATTTTTTTTTTAAAAAAGCAAGAAATATATTAAAGTGAATACAAAGGGTACTCAAACCTGAATACAAGAGAGCGAAAAACACTCGGAAAAACAAAGATTACCAACCAATTGAAACATAAGAGAAATAAAACAAATGGTATTTGTCAAACTCAAACAAATTACAATTGGGATGGGTAATATCTCCTATAAAAGACCAACGCCAGACCGAAAACTTAATCGACTACACTATATAGACCACATTCCACCTTATGTTCTTAAAAATGATACCATTCCTGAGGTTCCACAGGTTCCAACAGACCGCCAACCAAACGCACCCTTCTCTCCCTTAAAAATGATACCATTCCTAATACCATTCTTGATGGTGCATGAGCATGAGAGGTAAGAAAAGGGGAAAAAAATTCCATATCTTAACATCGAAAGATAATGAATAATTCTTTTCTCCTTTTAAAATTTATGTGTACTCTATTTGTTTTCTTCTTACATTTGTTTGTATGGCAAAAATTTAATACAAATTAATATTACTTTCTAATATATTCTTAAATAAAGTTTAATGCTGCAATACATAACTAAAATAAAATATCAATAGTATAATCAAATGCACTAAATGAAAAATCTTTAATAAGAATTGATGATGAATAATATATAATATTTTGCCAAAAAGGAACACTCAAAGGCTTTGTTCTTTACTCTTTCATTCTATTCGTTTTTGCACCTTATTTTTGAATTACGATAATTAATGGTAACTAATAATACATAAAAATTGGCGTGTTGATTTTTCCCCTTCTAATTTTTCATATTCACATCGGTATTCATATATTCATTTTTCATATATTCAATCTTAGTTGTATCTAATATTTACTATAGGATTAGAATTAAATAGTTCACATAGTCAGTTACATAAAAAAATATATTTTTCAAAGTGCTTACATAAACTTATTAGTTGATTTCACTATCTTTTTCTTTATAAAATTTTTGCGTAAGTTCTAATGTGAGAGTCTTATATTTTTTAACTACGAAAAAAACAACAAAGAAAAAGAAAATTATTTGGATAAAGATTTTATGTTTGACTTTTGATCGTACCTGGATCAGACAGTTTCTGTGGCCAACAACGTCGTCTGAACTTCAGCTCCGGTGCGGTTGAAAGACGGCCGGGGGGGGGGGGGGGGGGGGGGGGGGGCGGGTGTACCTGCAAGGTACTCTGACACTCAAGTAAGGTGACTGTCAGAGAAATAGCAAGTACAGAGATGAGTAAGAAAAGTGAGTGTTCAGAAGTGAGTAACCTGACCCTCTCAAGTGAGAGGGTATTTATAGAGAGCCCCCAGCGTGGGGCCAACGGTTACTTGCATTAGGCTGGATTGTCAGGCCCAATAAAAGTAACTGTCAGGGCTTACGTGGCGTAGTGAAGACCAGCACGTGGTCTTCGCCCTGGGGTAACCGTTCCTAAATCTCCGAAATTAGGGCAGACCGATTCCATCGGGAGTGGGCCGGTTACATGAGAACGTGTCCACGCGGGGAGAAGTCCTGCGTGTCGGGGAGAGGCGTGTCCTCGCGGGGAGGACTCACTTGCGGGCGAAGATGTCTCCTCTCGGGTAGGAGCGCATGGGCTTCGAAGAGAGGTGAACCCGAAAGGTTTAGGGCCTGCGCCCGACGGTCCATCCGCGGGTGCCGTACACACCCGAGGTTAGGCGAGTGCCCGACTTGTGGTGAGCCTGTGCTCGACTGATGAGCATGTCCCGGCCCAGTCCAGAACAGGAGCCCCCCAAGTCGTTGCTCTGAGCGTCAGAGTGATGACTTAAGGGCTAGCCATGTCGAGGACTCATCGAGGAAGGAATGCTAACGAGGAGTTGTAGGTCGAGAGGGGAGAGACAAATCGACTTGCGAGGAGATGAGAAGTCTGAAGCGAGGTGAATGGGAAGGCGGAAATGAAAAGACGCGTGTGGGGAAACGTGTGCCACGCGTCACCACTCATCATTCCCTAGGGCGGCTACCCTAGGGTAGCGCAATCGATTGCCTAGGAGCCCTCGAGACTCGTGAGAGCCCCATAAATAGGGGAAGCCCGTGCCATTTGCACGTTTTTCGCTCTCCCTTTGCTCTAACTTTCTCTTCCTCTGCTCTCCCTTCAACCTCCAATCGCCTCCGTTCGCCGCCGCAGACAACCTTATCGGAGCCCTACTGGAAGTACTTTTTGAAGTAAGTTCTTTCTTTTCCCTCTTTTGCTTGCATTTGTAGGGTGATTTTTAAGGTGAACTGATGAAGTTCCCATGGAAATCACGAAATATCCGGCGAAAACGGCGGAATTTCATAGTTTATTCATTGAATCTCGCGGGGAGAGACGATGAAATCCACGAGGACATGAAGAATGTCTCGGGGTCGTGGGATGAACGTCTCGGCTCTTTTTGTTGAATCCCCCGGGGATAAATGATGAAATCCCCGGGGAAACACCGAATGTCACGGGGACGTGGATTGAATATCTCGGGGTGCTCCCGCGGACATGAGGACGGTCGCGGGTTCGCGTTCCCCGACGTTCCCTCCTCGCCCTTTCACTTGATCAGCGGTGGAAGGGGTGGATTTGATATGGGTCATCGAATTCACCGTTTCCTTATGCTTTTCAGGTAAATGGACGTATTGCAAGTGGCTGTGGGGTCTTTGGATATCTACGACGGGCCTAGTTCACGTATGGCGGAGACATCCAGCGCCGGGGAGAGGACGCCTGACGAATGCGCCTGCGAGGAGGCTGTGAACATGATGTCCGAGTTCGTCGACCTAGATGAGGAGGGAATATTTTGTACTGTCGAGCACCGCCTTATAGGCTCCCCAAAGTTGTGGAACGTGTTTAGGCCTCTGCCACACCATCGGATATGCTCGACCTACAGCGGGATGCAGTTCCCCGTCTACGAGTTTATGTTCGACGAGGGCGGGGGGGTGGCGTCTGCCTTTCACAAACTTCCAGCAAGCCGTTGTTTATCTAGCTGCGTTTGGCCCCCTCTCAACTCCACCCCAACTCTCTTGCATTTATTAGGGCCTTCGAGCTTGGTATGCAAGTATCTGAAGATCGGGGCGACTGTGCCCTTGTTTTTTTCGCATTTTCCACCTCCAGTGACAGGCCGGGGACGGTAGGAACGGTTGGGTGTCCTTCAAATGGGTGAATAGCCTGTTTCACACTTATATGGACTCCGTGCGGAATTTCAAGTACCGGTATTACCTCGTGAGGCCGGCCACACATGAGGCTATGAATACTATGTACACTCGGGTCGTCAAACAGGTGGGGTGGACGGCGAGAGGAGACCCTTGTGCCCAAGTTCCCGTTGTTCTGGACTGAAGAACACTTCAAGAGGGGAACTGACAGCTATATCGTCAGCCTAGACAAAACTTTGTGAAGGGGATCGCTTGGCTCACGAGGCCATAACTGATCGTACCTCCGTACCTGGATCAGACAGTTTCTGTGGCCAACAACATCGTCTGGACTTCAGCTCCGGTGCGGTTGAAAGACGGCGGGGGGGGGGGGGGTGTACCTGCAAGGTACTCCGACGCTCAAGTAAGGTGACTGTCAGAGAAATAGCAAGTACAGAGATGAGTAAGAAAAGTGAGTGTTCAGATGTGAGTAACCTGACCCTCTCAAGTGAGAGGGTATTTATAAAGAGCCCCCAGCGCAAGGCCAACGGTTACTTGCATTAGGCTGGATTGCCAGGCCCAATCCAACTAACTGCCAGGGCTTACGTGGCGTAGTGAAGACCAGCACGTGGTCTTCACCCTGGGGTAACCGTTCCTAAATCTCTGAAATTAGGGTAACCGATTCCATCGGGAGTGGGGGGGTTACATGAGAATGTGTCCTCGCGGGGAGGAGTCCTGCGTGTCAGGGAGAGGCGTGTCCTCGCGGGGAGGACTCACTTGCGGGCGAAGATGACTCCTCTCGGGGAGGAGTGCGATGGGCGTCGAGGAGAGGTGAGCCCGAGAGGTTTAGGGCCTGCGCCATACGGTCCATCCGCGGGTGCCGTACACACCCGAGGTGTGGCGAGTGCCCGACCTGTGGTGAGTCTGTGCTCGGTAGTGGTCTTGACAGGAGTCCTCATTGGGCTATCCCAGGCTTATGGGTTGGGCCTGCTCAACTAATGAGCATGCCCCGGCCCAGTCCAGAATAGGAGCCCCCTAAGTCGTTGCTCTGAGCATCAGAGTGATGACTTAAGGGCTAGCCATGTCGAGGACTCATCGAGGAAGGAATGCTAACGAGGAGCTGTAGGTCGTGAGGGGAGAGACAAATCGACTTGCGGGGAGATGAAAAGTCTGAAGCGAGGTGAATGGGAAGGCGCTCGTTGGGAAATGAAAAGACGCGTGTGGGGAAACTTGTGCCACGCGTCACCACTCATCATTCCCTAGGGCGGCTACCCTAGGGTAGCACTATCGATTGCCTAGGAGCCCTCGAGACTCATGAGAGCCCCATAAATAGGGGAAGCCCGTGCCATTTAAATGTTTTTCGCTCCCCCTTTGCTCTAACATTCTCTTCCTTCGATCTCCCTTCAACCTCCGATCGCCTCCGTTCGCCGCCGCAGACAACCGTACCGGAGCCCTACTGGAAGCACTTTTTGAAGTAAGTTCTTTCTTTTCCCTCTTTTGCTTGCATTTGTAGGGTGATTTTTAAGGTGAACTGATGAAGTTCCCATGGAAATCACGAATATCCGGCAAAAACGGCGGAATTTCATAGTTTATTCATTGAATCTCGCGGGAGAGACGATGAAATCCACGAGGACATGAAGAATGTCTCGGGGTCGTGGGATGAACGCCTCAACTCTTTTTGTTGAATCCCCCGGGGATAAATGATGAAATCCATGGGGAAATGCCGAATTTCACGGGGACATGGGTTGAATATCTAGGGGTGCTCCCACGAACCTGAGGACGGTCTCGGGTTCGCGTTCCCTCCTTGCCCTTTCACTTGATCAGCGGTGGAAGGGGTGGATTTGATATGGGTCATCGAATTCATAGTTTCCTTATGCTTTTCAGGTAAATGGACGTATTGCAAGTGGTCGTGGGGTCTTTGGATATCTACGACGGGCCTAGTTCACGTATGGCGGAGACATCCAGCGCCGGGGAGAGGACACCTGACGAATGCGCCGGCGAGGAGGCCGTGAACATGATGTTCGAGTTCGTCGACCTAGATGAGGAAGGAATATTTGTACTGTCGAGCACCGCCTTATAGGCTCCCCGAAGTCGTGGAACGTGTTTAGGCCTCTGCCACACCATCGGATCTGCTCGACCTACAGCGGGATGCGGTTCCCCGTCTACGAGTTTATGTTCGACGAGGCGGGGTGGCGTCTGCCTTTCACGAACTTCCAGCAGGCCGTGTTTATCTAGCTGCGTTTGTCCCCCTCTCAACTCCACCCCAACTCTCTTGCATTTATTAGGGCCTTCGAGCTGGTATGCAAGTATCTGAAGATCGGGGCGACTGTGCCCTTGTTTTTCGCATTTTCCACCTCCAGCGACAGGCCGGGGACGGTAGGAACGGTTGGGTGTCCTTCAAACCGGTGAATAGCCTGTTTCACACTTATATGGACTCCGTGCGGAATTTCAAGTACCGGTATTACCTCGTGAGGCCGGCCACACATGAGGCCGTGAATACTATGTACACTCGGGTCGTCAAACAGGTGGGTGGACGGCGAGAGGAGACCCTTGTGCCCAAGTTCCCATTGTTCTGGACTGAAGAACACTTCAAGAGGGGAAGTGACAGCTATATCGTCAGCCTCGGCAAAATTTGTGAAGGGGATCGCTTGGCTCACGAGGCCATAACTGATCGTACCTGGATCAGACAGTTTCTGTGGCCAACAACATCGTCTGGACTTCAGCTCCGGTGCGGTTGAAAGACGGCCGGGGGGTGTACCTGCAAGGTACTCCGACGCTCAAGTAAGGTGACTGTCAGAGAAATAGCAAGTACAGAGATGAGTAAGAAAAGTGAGTGTTCAGAAGTGAGTAACCTGACCCTCTCAAGTGAGAGGGTATTTATAAAAAGCCCCCAACGCAGGGCCAACGGTTACTTGCATTAGGCTGGATTGCCAGGCCCAATCCAAGTAACTGCCAGGGCTTACGTGGCATAGTGAAGACCAGCACGTGGTCTTCACCCTGGGGTAACCGTTCCTAAATCTCCGGAATTAGGGTAAACCGATTCCATCGGGAGTGGGGCGGTTACATGAGAAAGTGTCCTCGCAGGGAAGATTCCTGCGTGTCAGGGAGCAGCGTCTCCTCGCGGGGAGGACTCACTTGCGGGCGAAGATGTCTCCTCTCGGGAAGAAGCGCATGGGCGTCGAGGAGAGGTGAGCCCGAGAGGTTTAGGGCCTGTGCCCGACGGTCCATCCGCGGGTGCTGTACACACCCGAGGTGAGGCGAGTGCCCGACCTGTGGTGAGCCTGTGCTCGGTATCGGTCTTGAAAAGAGTCCTCATTGGGATATCCCAGGACTTGTGGGTTGGGCCTGCTCGACTGATGAGCATGCCCCGACCCAGTCCTGAACAGGAGCCCCCCAAGTCGTTGCTCTGAGCATCAGAGTGATGACTTAAGGGCTAGCCATGTCGAGGACTCATCAAGGAAGGAATGCTAACGAGGAGCTGTAGGTCGAGAGGGGAGAGACAAATCGACTTGCGGGGAGATGAAATGTCTGAAGCGAGGTGAATGGGAAGGCGCTCGTTGGGAAATGAAAAGACGCGTGCGGGGAAACGTGTGCCACGCGTCACCACTCATCATTCCCTAGGGCGGCTACCCTAGGGTAGCACAATCTATAGCCTAGGAACCCTTGAGACTCATGAGAGCCACATAAATAGGGGAAGCCCGTGCCATTTGAATGTTTTTCGCTCTCCCTTTGCTCTAACTTTCTCTTCCTCCGATCTCCCTTCAACCTACGATCGCCTCCGTTCGGCGCCGCAGACAACCGTACCGGAGCCCTACTGGAAGCACTTTTTGAAGTAAGTTCTTTCTTTTCCCTCTTTTGCTTGCATTTGTAGGGTGATTTTTAAGGTGAACTGATGTAGTTCCCATGGAAATCACGAAATATCTGGCGAAAACGGCGGAATTTCATAGTTTATTCATTGAATCTCGCGGGGAGAGGCGATGAAATCCACGAGGACATGAAGAATGTCTCGGGGTCGTGGGATGAACGTCTCAGCTCTTTTTGTTGAATCCCCCGGGGATAAATGATGAAATCCCTGGGGAAATGCCGAATTTCACTGGGACGTGGGTTGAATATCTCGGGGTGCTCCCACGGACCTGAGGACAGTCTCGGGTTCGCGTTCCCTCCTCGCCCTTTCACTTGATCAGTGGTGGAAGGGGTGGATTTGATATGGGTCATCGAATTCATCGTTTCCTTATGATTTTAAGGTAAATGGACGTATTGAAAGTGGCTGTGGGATCTTTGGATATCTACGACGGGCCTAGTTCACGTATGGCGGAGACATCCAGCGCCGGGGAGAGGACGCTTGACGAATGCGCCTGCGAGGAGGCCGTGAACATGATGTCCGAGTTCGTCGACCTGGATGAGGAGGGAATATTTTCTACTGTCGAGCACCGCCTTATAAGCACCCCGAAGTCGTGGAACGTGTTTAGGCCTCTGCCACACCATCGGATCTGCTTGACCTACAACGGGATGCAGTTCCCTGTCCACGAGTTTATGTTCGACAAGGCGGGGTGGCGTCTGCCTTTCACGAACTTCCAGCAGGCCGTGTTTATCTAGCTGCGTTTGGCCCCCTCTCAACTCCACCCTACCTCTCTTGCATTTATTAGGGCCTTCGAGCTGGTATGCAAGTATCTGAAGATCGGGGCGACTGTGCCCTTGTTTTTTCGCATTTTCCACCTCCAGCGACAGGCCGGGGATGGTAGGAACGGTTGGGTGTCCTTCAAACAGGTGAATAGCCTGTTTCACACTTATATGGACTCTGTGCGGAATTTCAAGTACCGGTATTACCTCATGAGGTCGGCCAGACATGAGGCCGTGAATACTATGTACACTCGGGCCGTCAAACAGGTGGGTGGACGGCGAGAGGAGACCCTTGTGCCCAAGTTCCCGTTGTTCTGGACTGAAGAACACTTCAAGAGGGGAACAGACAGCTATATCGTCAGCCTCGGCAAAATTTATGAAGGGGATCGCTTGGCTCACGAGGCCATAACTGATCGTACCTGGATCAGACAGTTTCTGTGGCCAACAACATCGTCTGGACTTCAGCTCCGGTGCGGTTGAAAGAAGGCCGGGGGGGGGGGGGGTGTACCTGCAAGGTACTCCGACGCTCAAGTAAGGTGTCTGTCAGAGAAATAGCAAGTACAGAGATGAGTAAGAAAAGTGAGTGTTCAGAAGTGAGTAACCTGACCCTCTCAAGTGAGAGGGTATTTATAAAGAGCCCCCAGCGCAGGGCCAACAGTTACTTGCATTAGGCTGGATTGCCAGGCCCAATCTAATTAACTGCCAGGGCTTACGTGGCGTAGTGAAGACCAGCACGTGGTCTTCACCCTGGGGTAACCGTTCCGAAATCTCCCGAATTAGGGTAGACCGATTCCATCGGGAGTGCGGTGGTTACATGAGAATGTGTCCTCGTGGGGAGGAGTCCTGCGTGTCAGGGAGAGGCATGTCCTCGCGGGGAGGACTCACTTACGGGCGAATATGTCTCCTCTCGGGGAGGAGCGCATGGGCGTCGAGGAGAGGTAAGCCCGAGAGGTTTAGGACCTGCGCCCGACGGTCCATCCGCGGGTGCCGTACACACCCGAGGTGAGGCGAGTGCCCAACCTGTGGTGAGCCTGTGCTCGGAAGTGGTCTTGATAGGAGTCCTCATTCGGCTATCCCAGGCCTTGTAGGTTGGGCCTGCTCGACTGATGAGCATGCCCTGGCCCAGTCCTGAATAGGAGCCCCCCAAGTCGTTGCTCTGAGCATCAGAGTGATGACTTAAGGGCTAGCAATGTCGAGGACTCATAGAGGAAGGAAAGCTAACGAGGAGCTGTAGGTCGAGAGGGGAGAGACAAATCGACTTGCGGGGAGATGAGAAGTCTGAAGCGAGGTGAATGGGAAGGCGCTCGATGGGAAATGAAAAGACGTGTGTGGGGAATCGTGTGCCACGTGTCACCACTCATCATTCCCTAGGGCGACTACCCTAGGGTAGCACAATCGATTGCCTAGGAGCCCTCGAGACTCGTGAGAGCCCCATAAATAGGGGAAGCCCGTGCCATTTGAATGTTTTTCACTCTCCCTTTGCTCTAACTTTCTCTTCCTCTGCTCTCCCTTCAACCTCCAATCGCCTCCGTTCGCCGCCGCAGACAACCTTATCGGAGCCCTACTGGAAGTACTTTTTGAAGTAAGTTCTTTCTTTTCCCTCTTTTGCTTGCATTTGTAGGGTGATTTTTAAGGTGAACTGATGAAGTTCCCATGGAAATCACGAAATATCCGGCGAAAACGGCGGAATTTCATAGTTTATTCATTGAATCTCGCGGGGAGAGACGATGAAATCCACGAGGACATGAAGAATGTCTCGGGGTCGTGGGATGAACGTCTCGGCTCTTTTTGTTGAATCCCCCGGGGATAAATGATGAAATCCCCGGGGAAACACCGAATGTCACGGGGACGTGGGTTGAATATCTCGGGGTGCTCCCGCGGACATGAGGACGGTCGCGGGTTCGCGTTCCCCGACGTTCCCTCCTCGCCCTTTCACTTGATCAGCGGTGGAAGGGGTGGATTTGATATGGGTCATCGAATTCACCGTTTCCTTATGCTTTTCAGGTAAATGGACGTATTGCAAGTGGCTGTGGGGTCTTTGGATATCTACGACGGGCCTAGTTCACGTATGGCGGAGACATCCAGCGCCGGGGAGAGGACGCCTGACGAATGCGCCTGCGAGGAGGCTGTGAACATGATGTCCGAGTTCGTCGACCTAGATGAGGAGGGAATATTTTGTACTGTCGAGCACCGCCTTATAGGCTCCCCAAAGTTGTGGAACGTGTTTAGGCCTCTGCCACACCATCGGATATGCTCGACCTACAGCGGGATGCAGTTCCCCGTCTACGAGTTTATGTTCGACGAGGCGGGGTGGCGTCTGCCTTTCACGAACTTCCAGCAAGCCGTGTTTATCTAGCTGCGTTTGGCCCCCTCTCAACTCCACCCCAACTCTCTTGCATTTATTAGGGCCTTCGAGCTGGTATGCAAGTATCTGAAGATCGGGGCGACTGTGCCCTTGTTTTTTCGCATTTTCCACCTCCAGTGACAGGCCGGGGACGGTAGGAACGGTTGGGTGTCCTTCAAATGGGTGAATAGCCTGTTTCACACTTATATGGACTCCGTGCGGAATTTCAAGTACCGGTATTACCTCGTGAGGCCGGCCACACATGAGGCTATGAATACTATGTACACTCGGGTCGTCAAACAGGTGGGTGGACGGCGAGAGGAGACCCTTGTGCCCAAGTTCCCGTTGTTCTGGACTGAAGAACACTTCAAGAGGGGAACTGACAGCTATATCGTCAGCCTAGACAAACTTTGTGAAGGGGATCGCTTGGCTCACGAGGCCATAACTGATCGTACCTAGATCAGACAGTTTCTGTGGCCAACAACATCGTCTGGACTTCAGCTCCGGTGCGGTTGAAAGACGGCGGGGGGGGGGGGGGGGGGGGGGGGGGGTGTACCTGCAAGGTACTCCGACGCTCAAGTAAGGTGACTGTCAGAGAAATAGCAAGTACAGAGATGAGTAAGAAAAGTGAGTGTTCAGATGTGAGTAACCTGACCCTCTCAAGTGAGAGGGTATTTATAAAGAGCCCCCAGCGCAAGGCCAACGGTTACTTGCATTAGGCTGGATTGCCAGGCCCAATCCAACTAACTGCCAGGGCTTACGTGGCGTAGTGAAGACCAGCACGTGGTCTTCACCCTGGGGTAACCGTTCCTAAATCTCTGAAATTAGGGTAAACCGATTCCATCGGGAGTGGGGGGTTACATGAGAATGTGTCCTCGCGGGGAGGAGTCCTGCGTGTCAGGGAGAGGCGTGTCCTCGCGGGGAGGACTCACTTGCGGGCGAAGATGACTCCTCTCGGGGAGGAGTGCATGGGCGTCGAGGAGAGGTGAGCCCGAGAGGTTTAGGGCCTGCGCCATACGGTCCATCCGCGGGTGCCGTACACACCCGAGGTGTGGCGAGTGCCCGACCTGTGGTGAGTCTGTGCTCGGTAGTGGTCTTGACAGGAGTCCTCATTGGGCTATCCCAGGCCTTATGGGTTGGGCCTGCTCAACTAATGAGCATGCCCCGGCCCAGTCCAGAATAGGAGCCCCCTAAGTCGTTGCTCTGAGCATCAGAGTGATGACTTAAGGGCTAGCCATGTCGAGGACTCATCGAGGAAGGAATTCTAACGAGGAGCTGTAGGTCGAGAAGGGAGAGACAAATTGACTTGCGGGGAGATGAAAAGTCTGAAGCGAGGTGAATGGGAAGGCGCTCGTTGGGAAATGAAAAGACGCGTGTGGGGAAACTTGTGCCACGCGTCACCACTCATCATTCCCTAGGGCGGCTACCCTAGGGTAGCACTATCGATTGCCTAGGAGCCCTCGAGACTCATGAGAGCCCCATAAATAGGGGAAGCCCGTGCCATTTAAATGTTTTTCGCTCCCCCTTTGCTCTAACATTCTCTTCCTTCGATCTCCCTTCAACCTCCGATCGCCTCCGTTCGCCGCCGCAGACAACCGTACCGGAGCCCTACTGGAAGCACTTTTTGAAGTAAGTTCTTTCTTTTCCCTCTTTTGCTTGCATTTGTAGGGTGATTTTTAAGGTGAACTGATGAAGTTCCCATGGAAATCACGAAATATCCGGCGAAAACGGCGGAATTTCATAGTTTATTCATTGAATCTCGCGGGGAGAGACGATGAAATCCACGAGGACATGAAGAATGTCTCGGGGTCGTGGGATGAACGCCTCAGCTCTTTTTGTTGAATCCCCCGGGGATAAATGATGAAATCCATGGGGAAACGCCGAATTTCACGGGGACATGGGTTGAATATCTAGGGGTGCTCCCACGAACCTGAGGACGGTCTCGGGTTCGCGTTCCCTCCTTGCCCTTTCACTTGATCAGCGGTGGAAGGGGTGGATTTGATATGGGTCATCGAATTCATAGTTTCCTTATGCTTTTCAGGTAAATGGACGTATTGCAAGTGGTCGTGGGGTCTTTGGATATCTACGACGGGCCTAGTTCACGTATGGCGGAGACATCCAGCGCCGGGGAGAGGACACCTGACGAATGCGCCGGCGAGGAGGCCGTGAACATGATGTTCGAGTTCGTCGACCTAGATGAGGAAGGAATATTTTGTACTGTCGAGCACCGCCTTATAGGCTCCCCGAAGTCGTGGAACGTGTTTAGGCCTCTGCCACACCATCGGATCTGCTCGACCTACAGCGGGATGCGGTTCCCCGTCTACGAGTTTATGTTCGACGAGGCGGGGTGGCGTCTGCCTTTCACGAACTTCCAGCAGGCCGTGTTTATCTAGCTGCGTTTGTCCCCCTCTCAACTCCACCCCAACTCTCTTGCATTTATTAGGGCCTTCGAGCTGGTATGCAAGTATCTGAAGATCGGGGCGACTGTGCCCTTGTTTTTCGCATTTTCCAGCTCCAGCGACAGGCCGGGGACGGTAGGAACGGTTGGGTGTCCTTCAAACCGGTGAATAGCCTGTTTCACACTTATATCGACTCCGTGCGGAATTTCAAGTACCGGTATTACCTCGTGAGGCCGGCCACACATGAGGCCGTGAATACTATGTACACTCGGGTCGTCAAACAGGTGGGTGGACGGCGAGAGGAGACCCTTGTGCCCAAGTTCCCATTGTTCTGGACTGAAGAACACTTCAAGAGGGGAAGTGACAGCTATATCGTCAGCCTCGGCAAAATTTGTGAAGGGGATCGCTTGGCTCACGAGGCCATAACTGATCGTACCTGGATCAGACAGTTTCTGTGGCCAACAACATCGTCTGGACTTCAGCTCCGGTGCGGTTGAAAGACGGCCGGGGGGTGTACCTGCAAGGTACTCCGACGCTCAAGTAAGGTGACTGTCAGAGAAATAGCAAGTACAGAGATGAGTAAGAAAAGTGAGTGTTCAGAAGTGAGTAACCTGACCCTCTCAAGTGAGAGGGTATTTATAAAAAGCCCCCAACGCAGGGCCAACGGTTACTTGCATTAGGCTGGATTGCCAGGCCCAATCCAAGTAACTGCCAGGGCTTACGTGGCATAGTGAAGACCAGCACGTGGTCTTCACCCTGGGGTAACCGTTCCTAAATCTCCGGAATTAGGGTAAACCGATTCCATCGGGAGTGGGGCGGTTACATGAGAAAGTGTCCTCGCAGGGAGGATTCCTGCGTGTCAGGGAGCAGCGTCTCCTCGCGGGGAGGACTCACTTGCGGGCGAAGATGTCTCCTCTCGGGAAGAAGCGCATGGGCGTCGAGGAGAGGTGAGCCCGAGAGGTTTAGGGCCTGTGCCCGACGGTCCATCCGCGGGTGCCGTACACACCCGAGGTGAGGCGAGTGCCCGACCTGTGGTGAGCCTGTGCTCGGTATCGGTCTTGAAAAGAGTCCTCATTGGGATATCCCAGGACTTGTGGGTTGGGCCTGCTCGACTGATGAGCATGCCCCGACCCAGTCCTGAACAGGAGCCCCCCAAGTCGTTGCTCTGAGCATCAGAGTGATGACTTAAGGGCTAGCCATGTCGAGGACTCATCAAGGAAGGAATGCTAACGAGGAGCTGTAGGTCGAGAGGGGAGAGACAAATCGACTTGCGGGGAGATGAAATGTCTGAAGCGAGGTGAATGGGAAGGCGCTCGTTGGGAAATGAAAAGACGCGTGCGGGGAAACGTGTGCCACGCGTCACCACTCATCATTCCCTAGGGCGGCTACCCTAGGGTAGCACAATCTATAGCCTAGGAACCCTTGAGACTCATGAGAGCCACATAAATAGGGGAAGCCCGTGCCATTTGAATGTTTTTCGCTCTCCCTTTGCTCTAACTTTCTCTTCCTCCGATCTCCCTTCAACCTACGATCGCCTCCGTTCGGCGCCGCAGACAACCGTACCGGAGCCCTACTGGAAGCACTTTTTGAAGTAAGTTCTTTCTTTTCCCTCTTTTGCTTGCATTTGTAGGGTGATTTTTAAGGTGAACTGATGTAGTTCCCATGGAAATCACGAAATATCTGGCGAAAACGGCGGAATTTCATAGTTTATTCATTGAATCTCGCGGGGAGAGGCGATGAAATCCACGAGGACATGAAGAATGTCTCGGGGTCGTGGGATGAACGTCTCAGCTCTTTTTGTTGAATCCCCCGGGGATAAATGATGAAATCCCTGGGGAAATGCCGAATTTCACGGGGACGTGGGTTGAATATCTCGGGGTGCTCCCACGGACCTGAGGACAGTCTCGGGTTCGCGTTCCCTCCTCGCCCTTTCACTTGATCAGTGGTGGAAGGGGTGGATTTGATATGGGTCATCGAATTCATCGTTTCCTTATGATTTTAAGGTAAATGGACGTATTGAAAGTGGCTGTGGGATCTTTGGATATCTACGACGGGCCTAGTTCACGTATGGCGGAGACATCCAGCGCCGGGGAGAGGACGCTTGACGAATGCGCCTGCGAGGAGGCCGTGAACATGATGTCCGAGTTCGTCGACCTGGATGAGGAGGGAATATTTTCTACTGTCGAGCACCGCCTTATAAGCACCCCGAAGTCGTGGAACGTGTTTAGGCCTCTGCCACACCATCGGATCTGCTTGACCTACAGCGGGATGCAGTTCCCTGTCCACGAGTTTATGTTCGACAAGGCGGGGTGGCGTCTGCCTTTCACGAACTTCCAGCAGGCCGTGTTTATCTAGCTGCGTTTGGCCCCCTCTCAACTCCACCCTACCTCTCTTGCATTTATTAGGGCCTTCGAGCTGGTATGCAAGTATCTGAAGATCGGGGCGACTGTGCCCTTGTTTTTTCGCATTTTCCACCTCCAGCGACAGGCCGGGGATGGTAGGAACGGTTGGGTGTCCTTCAAACAGGTGAATAGCCTGTTTCACACTTATATGGACTCTGTGCGGAATTTCAAGTACCGGTATTACCTCATGAGGTCGGCCAGACATGAGGCCGTGAATACTATGTACACTCGGGCCGTCAAACAGGTGGGTGGACGGCGAGAGGAGACCCTTGTGCCCAAGTTCCCGTTGTTCTGGACTGAAGAACACTTCAAGAGGGGAACAGACAGCTATATCGTCAGCCTCGGCAAAATTTGTGAAGGGGATCGCTTGGCTCACGAGGCCATAACTGATCGTACCTGGATCAGACAGTTTCTGTGGCCAACAACATCGTCTGGACTTCAGCTCCGGTGCGGTTGAAAGAAGGCCGGGGGGGGGGGGTGTACCTGCAAGGTACTCCGACGCTCAAGTAAGGTGTCTGTCAGAGAAATAGCAAGTACAGAGATGAGTAAGAAAAGTGAGTGTTCAGAAGTGAGTAACCTGACCCTCTCAAGTGAGAGGGTATTTATAAAGAGCCCCCAGCGCAGGGCCAACAGTTACTTGCATTAGGCTGGATTGCCAGGCCCAATCTAATTAACTGCCAGGGCTTACGTGGCGTAGTGAAGACCAGCACGTGGTCTTCACCCTGGGGTAACCGTTCCGAAATCTCCCGAATTAGGGTAGACCGATTCCATCGGGAGTGGGGTGGTTACATGAGAATGTGTCCTCGTGGGGAGGAGTCCTGCGTGTCAGGGAGAGGCATGTCCTCGCGGGGAGGACTCACTTACGGGCGAATATGTCTCCTCTCGGGGAGGAGCGCATGGGCGTCGAGGAGAGGTAAGCCCGAGAGGTTTAGGACCTGCGCCCGACGGTCCATCCGCGGGTGCCGTACACACCCGAGGTGAGGCGAGTGCCCAACCTGTGGTGAGCCTGTGCTCGGAAGTGGTCTTGATAGGAGTCCTCATTCGGCTATCCCAGGCCTTGTAGGTTGGGCCTGCTCGACTGATGAGCATGCCCTGGCCCAGTCCTGAATAGGAGCCCCCCAAGTCGTTGCTCTGAGCATCAGAGTGATGACTTAAGGGCTAGCAATGTCGAGGACTCATAGAGGAAGGAAAGCTAACGAGGAGCTGTAGGTCGAGAGGGGAGAGACAAATCGACTTGCGGGGAGATGAGAAGTCTGAAGCGAGGTGAATGGGAAGGCGCTCGATGGGAAATGAAAAGACGTGTGTGGGGAATCGTGTGCCACGTGTCACCACTCATCATTCCCTAGGGCGACTACCCTAGGGTAGCACAATCGATTGCCTAGGAGCCCTCGAGACTCGTGAGAGCCCCATAAATAGGGGAAGCCCGTGCCATTTGAATGTTTTTCACTCTCCCTTTGCTCTAACTTTCTCTTCCTCCGATCTCCCTTCTACCTCCGATCGCCTCCGTTCGCCGCTGCAGACAACCGTACTGGAGCCCTACTGCAAGCACTTTTTGAAGTAAGTTCTTTCTTTTCCCTCTTTTGCTTGCATTTGTAGGGTGATTTTTAAGGTGAACTGATGAAGTTCCCATGGAAATCACGAAATATCTGGCGAAAACGGCGAAATTTCATAGTTTATTCATTGAATCTCGCGGGGAGAGACGATGAAATCCAAGAGGACATGAAGAATGTCTCGGGGTCGTGGGATGAACGTCTCGGCTCTTTTTGTTGAATCCCCCAGGGATAAATGATGAAATCCCTGGGGAAACGCCGAATGTCATGGGGACGTGGGTTGAATATCTCGGGGTGCTCCCGTGGATATGAGGACGGTTGCGGGTTCGCGTTCCCTGACGTTCCCTCCTCGCCCTTTCACTTGATCAGCGGTGGAATTGGTGGATTTGATATGGGTCATCGAATTCACCGTTTCCTTCTGGTTTTCAGGTAAATGGACGTATTGCAAGTGGCTGTGGGGTCTTTGGATATCTACGACGTGCCTAGTTCACCTATGGCGGAGACATCCAGCGTCGGGGAGAGGACGCCTGACGAATGCGCCTGCGAGGAGGCCGTGAACATGATGTCCGAGTTCGTCGACCTGGATGAGGAGGGAATATTTTGTACTATCGAGCACCACCTTATAGGCTCCCCGAAGTCGTGGAACGTGTTTAGGCCTCTGCCACACCATCGGATCAGCTCGACCTACAACGGGATGCGGTTCCCCGTCTACGAGTTTATGTTCGACGAGGCAGGGTGGCGTCTGCCTTTCACGGACTTCCAGCAGGCCGTGTTTATCTAGCTGCATTTGGCCCCCTCTCAACTCCACCCTAACTCTCTTGCATTTATTAGGGCCTTCGAGCTGGTATGCAAGTATCTGAAGATCGGGGCGACTGTGCACTTGTTTTTTCATATTTTCCACCTCCAGCGACAGGCCGTTGACAAAAGGCACGGTTGGGTGTCCTTCAAATAGGCGAACAGCCTGTTTCACACTTATATGGACTCCGTTCGGAATTTCAAGTACCGGTATTACCTCGTGAGGCCGGTCACACATGAGGTCGTGAATACTATGTACCCTCGGGTCGTCAAACAGGTGGGTGGACGGCGAGAGGAGACCCTTGTGCCCAAGTTCCCGTTGTTCTGGACTGAAGAACACTTCAAGAGGGGAACGGACAACTATATCGTCAGCCCCGACAAACTTTGTGAAGGGGATCGCTTGGCTCACGAGGCCATAGTTAAGTTCGTCAGCGGGTTTAACAAAGCAAAACTCGTGACGCCAAACGAGGACTTCGTTCTGGGCGATGACGGGAAGGTCTTGACGAAGCGTCGAGTGATCAATACTAATTCGAACTTACTGACCTCTTTGTTTTCTTTACGGATAAGATGTCGAATGCCGAGGAGCGCTTCAAGAAGCTGAAGGCCACACGTGCTGTGAAGAAAGGAGGCAAGGGTCGTGTCGACCAGCTACGAGTGCAGGAGTCCGTTCCCACCTCGACACCCGGGGGTTCCTCTGGCTCTCACCAGGGTAGTGATTCTCTCAGCCCCCAGAACTCCCCGAAGAGGTAACGGCTTGCAGAAACAGTGGATATCGACCTTACCGAGCACGAGAGTCCCCCTGCCGTGAAATTTGTGCTCCCGCCTTGTCACACAAGGCCGAACTTCTTTACGGGGAATAATTCGCTATGCGTGGGTGGCCCCGAAACTCAGACCATCTTAAGCATCGACAAGGCTTCTCGTCGAAGGATGCTGGTGGATGATGTGTCTGCCATGATGCGGGTCTGCGCGGCTGCCTTAGTTCTGAACGACGAGGCGTGCCCTGTAAGCGAGCTGAACAGGTTGCGGGAAAGTTTCCAGTCCATCTCGGCCAAAATGGAGAAGGTGGGTCAGGAGCTGGCTGACTGCAAAAGCCAGAACCAGGCCCAACTTGAGCTTCAACAAAAACAGGAGGAAAAGCTGAAGAGTACCGAAGAGGAGCGGAAATGCCTTGCCGGTGTCGAGGAGGAAAGGGATCGCCTCCTGGCGAGGAACGCTGAATTGGAGGAGGCTGTCCGCCCCGCTGAGGAGGAAACAAAAGAGGATAGGTTACTGACTTCACAGGCAGCGTTGATAGCGAAAATCCGTGAAGCTGAGGAAGACAATCTCGTGGTCGCGGGCATAGGTTTCAAGAATGCTGTGTAGCAGCTTAGGGTCCTCTACCCCGACCTTTCGACCGAGGGGATTGACCCCGACTACGAGGTGGTCGATGGTCAGATCATGCAACCGATGAGAGTCGACGAGGTCCATGATCCCGAGCAGCCTGAAGGGACCACCGCTGAGTAGGATTTTCTCCCCGTTCTGTTCGGCCTGCGAGCCATTTTTACTTATTGTGATATTTCTGCCCGGCCTGCGTGCCAGGGGCTTTTTGACCTTTGATTGTAATATTTGTACACTGGGCTTTTGCCCGTTTTAATGTACCTTTGTTTGTCTGCTAGTATTGTTTGCATGGTTTTAATTGTGTGTGATGTTAGCGCATTTGCTATACTTTGTTTTTTTTTCTAAGTATTGAAGACTTCTATACTTTGTTTTTCTGTCTAAGTAATAGACTTTGGGGTTGCCCGACCTTGATAGTCCCTGACCGCGTGGAGAGCTGGTCGGGTGGTCGGAGATGTATTCCGACCTTCAACGAGGCTAAGAACTCAGTCGAGGTCTTAGCTTCGTGGCGTGAACTTCCCATCGCGAGCTAGGTGTTCTGCCTGATTGGTACAACGACGGTGGAGCTCGGTCGAGGTATCCCCGTCGGATCAAAGTCCTCGCGCACACACAACACAATCTTCGATCATCGTGTTCTGTCTAGGGGTGTCATGCCCGTACCTTAGCGCGTCCCCGTAATCGCGGTGCTAGTGAGTTGCGGGCAGTGCTTAACTGTAATATTGTTTGAGCTTCTCAGCATTCCATGGTCGAGCAAGTTCTTCCCCGTGCAGATTTTCGAGGAAGTAGGCTCTTGTCCCCGTTTTCGCACGGACGCGGTACGGGCCCTCCCAGTTCGCGACGAGCTTGCCTTCTCGCGAGTCCTTCTGGTTCCTTCGTAGGGCAAGGGTGCCCACCTGAAAATCACGTTTTATAACTTTGTCGTTATAATGTAGTGTTATTTTCTACTTAAGCGAAGCTTCTCGGAGAGAAGCGCCCGAACGTATCTCCTCAACAAAATCGAGCTCTTCCCTCAAGGCTTCGTCATTTGCGTCCCCGTCGAGGGGGGCTCCTGTCCTCCTTGAGGGTTCCCTGATCTCCACGGGGATCACCGCTTCGGTTCCGTAGGTCAAACGGAAGGGGGTCTCCCCGGTTGTGGAGTGTGGGGTCGTTCGGTAGGCCCAGAGAACGCTGTGTAGCTCCTCGACCCACCATTGTTTGGCATCGCCTAGTCGACATCTTAATCCTCAGAGGATCACCCTGTTCACCGCCTCAGCCTGTCCGTTCGTTTGAGGGTGCTCGACCGACGTGAAGTGTTGCTTTGTTCTTAGTTTTGTGACGAAGTCTTGGAAGTTCCTGTCGGTGAAATGTGTTCCGTTGTCGGTGACAAAGGCTTGAGGCACGCCGAACCGGGCGAGGATGTTTCTTTTGTAGAAACACAGTATGTTGAAGGCTGTGATTTTGGCCAACGCTTCCGCCTCGATCCAATTCGTGAAGTAGTCCACCCCGACGATGAGGTATTTGTTTTGATACGACCCCTGGATGAAAGGTCCGAGGATATCCATTCCCCACCACGCAAACGGCCACGGGGAGGACAATGGGCTGAGCTCGTTGGGAGGAGCAAGGTGCATGTCCCCGTGTCGTTGGCATCTGTCGCACTTCTTGATGTGTTCCTTGGCGTCCTGTTGCATGGTGGGCTAGTAATACCCCGCTCGAAGCGCCTTGGTCTCAGGGATCTCCTGGAATATGCCGGGTGTAGCGAGCGATTTTGGACGCGGTTCTTAAGCGCTGGTCGCTCTCTGCGGTTTGAGCTTTGACTATAGGTCGATTCATTTTTTATCCTATTGTGAGCTGAATAAGGAAGGGAAATAGATGTCTCCAATTAACCCTGCTTTGCATACTGAGTTTAAACAGCGGTCTGTTAGGTTACGGATGCTATCAATGTGGGGGGCCTTTGTACTGGTTATTTGTATTTTCGCCAATACAGATTTCTTTCTTTTTTAGGACTTTATAGCGGGGAACAAGGATTAGGATGTTAGGATTGATGCTTTTGGATGTGAGAATATGGGATTTGGGTTTTTTGTTGATTGTGCTCGCTAAGATCTTTTCTTTCGATCTTATGCCTACGTATTCCCGTTTACCGAAACAGGGAAATCAGAGCGTTCGTAGTTCCCCCTATTCTATGGGAGGAAATGGTTGTTTTGGTGTCTTGTTCAAAGCCCAAGACGTGAAGCTAAAGGGTAGTTTGTATCTTGATCAAAGCCCAAGATGTGAAACTGAAAAGTATATTTGTGTCTTGTTCAAAGCCCAAGACGTGAAGCTAAAGGTTTCGTCTCTAGAGAGAATTTGTCATCTCTAAAGAGGGGGTTGTATGTTACAACTGTTTATAAAGGAGAATTACTTTAACCGGGATGCGCGGATCCTAGCAATGCCATAATTTCCTTTAAAGGGGATTTCAACCTGAAGGAGAAGACTTTAACTCAGTGTAGAGCAATGCTATCTTTCCTTAGGAATTTCTCATGCTAAAAGAGGGACAGTGGCATGGATGTAGATGATCCAGAGGCTTGCCGCTTACAGCAATTAGATGAAGGGGAAGGAGTTGTTGATGTTTGCGTACTGTGAACGAGGCACAGCTTTGAGGCTAAAAGGTTAATTGGATTAACCAGTGGTTTTCTTATATAAAGCCTAAGAGGAGGCTATTATGTGTCTCGTACAAAGCCCGAGAGAGAGGCGAAAAGGTTTTGACCCGACGATGGAGTCTTTTGGTATCTCGTATAAAGCCCGAGATGGAGGCTATTTGACTCAACAAGGGAGTTTTTTGTATCTCGTACGAAGCCCGAGATGGAGGCTAAAATTTGTTTGGCTCAATAAGAACTTTTTTGTATCTCGTATAAAGCCCGAGATGGAGGCGAAAGGGGTGATTGACTCAACGAGGGAGTTTCTTATGTGTCTCGTACAAAGCCCGAGAGAGAGGCTAAACGTTGTTTGACTCCGCTGGGGAGAATCATTGTACAAAGCCCAAGAGGAGGCTAAGGTAACTGTTTCAGTTAAGTGACAGGTCCAGTGTACTGATTTTTAAGAGAAAATCAGTTCTTATATGAGCAACGTTGTACTCAGGGATTTTGATTCAAGGATCCGGGATATTTCCTTTTCTTTGAGGAAACGGGAAATCCGAAGGGTATCGAGACTGTCCGAGTCTACAGGTTTTCTTCCTATTTAACGAATGGGTGCTTGAGAATGTCTTTGAGACTCAAGGAAGATTAGACTGTCCAAGTCTAGAGTTTCATCTTTTGTACTATGCTTTGAGAAACAGTAGTAGACTCTATGAAAGGACTGTTCTATGAAGATGACTAAGTTCTGTTCCTATACCTCTAGGAGGTCGTCGGGACAATTTGTACGAAGCCCAAGAGGAGGCTGGAAACTTTTAAGAAGCCGGCGGGTCCTTGTACTAAGCCCAAGAGGAGGCTATCATTCCCAAAGGAAGAGATCATTATACGAAACCTAAGAGGAGGCTGTGAATACTTCTAAGAAGCCGTAGGGTCCTTGTACTATGCCCAAGAGGAGGCGGGGTTGCTTTTAGGAAGCCTGTGGGTCCTTGTACGATGCCCAAGAGGAGGCCAATCCTTTTAAGAAGCCCGTGGGTCCCCAAACCCCGAGAAATTCAAGGTAAGCTATTCACGAGGAATAGATCAAGTCAGGAAAGTCTGAGAATTTGGAAGAAACTCAAAGATGCCATTCACGGAGAATACATTCATCTTTGGGAGTAGAGTTTCTTGACGATTCCTAATGAGGACAGCCGAAGAGAAGACTGTATCTGGTGATCATATTGGGGATCTAGTTGTCTATTTCTAAACGAAACGACATCACTTAGTTCTAGACGTAGTTGCCGGGGAAACTCTGAATATCTATACTATTATTACACAGTTGATATGATTTTATGAAAGAAGACTTACAGTGAAACAGCCCCACAATACAGTTATATGTATATGAAAGCGGTAAATGAAAGCAATAACCACTTACTCGGTTGTAGAGCTTCCATGCTGTTTGGTTAGTTGTTCAACAAAGAAAGATTGAAAACAACAATATATTCAAAATCAAAGGAGAAAGTGCTTTATCAGTGAGCGCACTGTTGAATTTGTACAGAGGGACTTATACAAGTGACTGAGGCCCAAGAATTGTTTTTGTACAAAGGGATGGATCTTACACTCTCTCAAGAGGCCCAAAAAGTTTTAAAGAAAAAGAGTGGGGCTTATAACACGAGGGTAGGCCCAGTTGATTTTTCGCTAAACATGGCGATCACGCCGAGATTTTCCTTTTAACGCAGAGGGACTTATATAATAAGTGAGGCCCAAATGATTTTGGTTAAAAGGGGGTTGGGTCTTACACTCTAATAGAGACCCAAAAAGTTTTGAATGGGTCTTATAGCTCAAGGAGAGGCCCAAGGGTTATTTTGAAAAGGCGACGATCGCGCCGTTCGTTTTTGACGGTATCAGGACTTATACAATACACTGAGGCCCAAAAATGATTTGGTCAAAAAAGGATTGGGTCTTACACTCTATTAGAGGCCCATGAGTGTTTTGAAAAAGTTTGTTAAGGTGAGAATTAACAAAACCCTAATTTCATCATTTTAAAGTAATTATTCAAGGAAAAATTAATTAAAATGGTACAAATTCCAAATAAGTTTGAATAAACAACTTGTGATTTTGGTTTTAGGTTTGAAAAATGAAGTTTTAATCATAAGATGAATTAAAACCTACTTGGTTTTGATTATTCAACATGGATATTTATTTTTAAAAGGGTTTAAAAACAAATAAAAGGCATTTATTCACAAAAATACTAACTATATTAAATAAATAATATAAATCTAATTTTTTTGTGGAAATAAATATTTCAATATTTTTGTGATTTTTTGCAAAAAGAACCAATAAAAAATAATTAAAATTGAGTGAGTTATTAATTTTCCAAATAATTAACAAAACATGAAAATAATTGGAAAAATAGCAAAAATGTGAAAAATCACAAAATGGCATGGGTGGGGTTTGAACCCACGACCTCAAGCATACAAGGCGCGCGCCTTACCACTGGGGTGGTGATACATCCATTGTTTGAAATGAAACAACAAATATACAAGGTATGACATGGTTTTGGCTTGCCCAAGGCAAGTTTTTTGCTCAAAAACGTGAATGTCATAACTTTCTCTATTCTTAATGGTTTGAGACAAAATTTATATGTATCTGGGCCAGAATTTCACAAGGAATCCAATGGTGGTGGTGGTTTTCTCATATCATACTCCCTCCTCAAAACCCGATAGTGGTTTTGAAAATGACCTATAATTGCATGTTCTATGCTACAACTCATTACAGGCATGAATTACATGATCAATTGGCACAAACACAACACATATGACATGTATAAGAGATGCATAATCAATGGACCTCAAATGCACACATGTTTTGGTGACTGCAAGTTGAGAGGCTTACCCTTCTTTGGGATTTTGGAGTTTTCTCTGCAATCTGCCAACTCTCTTGCTCCAGATATGGTTTTATGCTTTGGACAACCTCAAATGATCCCTTGGATGCTTTCAGGATGATTGGAATCAGTTGGTACCTGCAAAAACACAAACAGTCCCTTTCTAGCAAAAGGGGTCAAAAGTGACCAAAATGGCAACTCCCTCAAATGGTGTTCCAGATGGTGGGAACCATTTGGGACAGTTCAAGGATGATATTTGGAGTGTGTTTGAGGTTTTATCTGGTTTGGAAAGTGGCTGAATCAAGACATGGCTTGAAACATGTAAAAAAGTGCTATTTTGAGGTTTTGAGAGGTGACTTTGTGATGTTGTGATTACAGGTCACTTTTGATGGTTTGCACAGCTTACATATGATATATATGAGGTGTGTGTGTGATTGGTTTGAGTGGAATTACTCTCTAGCTCAAAAACTCAGAATTACTTGCTTTGGAAGGCAAGTTTAAGGTGAAAGAAGAGATTTTGAGGAAAGCATCTGTTTGCTGGCTTTGGTGTACTTAAACTGAACACCATTGAGCTCTATTTATAGTAGAGCAAGTTTGTTTTGCAAGGAATAGTGAATGGCAGCTGGTAAGTAGGTTTGGCCAATGTTGGCCAATGGAAATGCAAGTCTCTTCTAGCCATTGACTAGAGGTTAGGGCATAGAGCTTTGGTCCCCTTGGTCTTGGATAAGTCTTGACTGATTTCAGATGAGAATGGCTCAGTCCATGCCACCTTGATGCCTCCATTGAATGCTTTAATCCAAATTTGGAGTCTTGTCCCTATTTTGGCCATTCTAGGTTCAACATGCTATTTCTTGTTCCATGGACTTTGGAGGCTTGGCTCAGTGATTGTCCCCTTTAGACTCAGATGTGTCCAAGTGGATAGGAGCATTTGAATTTGGCTGATTTTGGCAAATCGAGCAAAGTTGCAAATTCTGCCTTGCCCTTGACAGATTTCAGCAAGGCAACTTGACAATGTCATATCTCATGGTGTAAGTTGAATTTGTCAATGTTCTTGGCCATTTTGGAAAGCCCTTACATGATACAACAACTGTTTGAACATGTATGATTTTGATCTCTTCTGATTCCAAGTGAAAAATCCCTCTACATTTGGCAAAAAGTGAAGCAAAATCTGACTTAGTGAAATTTTCACTAAGTGTTGGAACAAAGTGTGATTTCTTGATTTTGATCACTCCATAATTCAAAATCCTTAATGAATTGGACTTAGGTCTAGTTGAAGTTTTTGTAGAGGGTAATAAGGGCTACAAATCCATCTTTGGATGAGAAAAAACGGCCTTGTGGTTTAGGATTTATGATCCTTCAAAGTTGGTGCATTAGTGGTACTTTTTCCATAACTTAGAAAAATTTCTAAGTTTTATGGTTACCCCTTTTACAAGTTATTCCACTTTCTTTGATTTTTCTTGATGAATGATGATCCAAATCACACATTAAGATCATTTTAGGGTTAAAAAACCATTTTGGTGAAAAATCTTAAAAAGTCAAAGTTGACTTTTGTGCACAGTTGACTTTTTATCAGATGAATTCCAAACTGCGCAATTCTTCATGAAATCATGTCCTTGACCTAAATCAAACTTGATGGACATGTTCCATGGATGTCATAGGGTATATTGGGGCATGCCCTAGGGCTTGGGGGCATGTCCTGGTCAAAAGTCAAAGTTGCAGTTGACTTTTTCCTTAAAACCCTAATTGTGGTGCAGATGAAATTGAGACTTGTTGCTCAAGCTTCTTGGATTGATCCATTGTTAAAAATGGATCAATATAGCCCATTAGAGACCCTCAAATCCTCTCTTGAGGTCTTGGCTCTTGATTTGCCCTAAAAGTCAACTTAGGGGTGAATTAGGTCAAGAAACCCTAATTCTTGATTTTTGATGTATGCATCCCCTGAGGCAAAATTGACTTAATGAATGGGTCCATGAGGTTCCATGGAGCATATTAGGTTATGTTTTGGATCCTTGGCTTGTGCCCAGATGAAACTTCCCATCCGGAGGCCCTGGTCGACCAAAACCCTAATTTGGTGATACTGGCGATCTTGAGACTTGATCCACCTAGAAGGGAGAAGCCTTGTGCTTAATCCTTTAAGTGGGAGTCCTTTTGATCCTTTGTGGCTATGTTAGAGGCTAGACAAGTTGAAGATCATGTCACTCCTTGATTGATCCTTTGTCTAAGAGCTCTGAGAGGGCCTAAAACCCATATTGTGATGATGATTTGCACAATGATGGGACATCTTAGTGGTTAAAATTTGGGGTATGACAGATGCCCCTATTTAATCTTCTTGGACCCGAAGGTGAGAATGACGAAGGTATTCGGGCATTCGGGGTGCAAGAGGATTAAATATTGGAATACCCGAAATTTTGATGGTGGTTATGAATAGCAGCTTGCGCCTTCATCTTTTTTTACTAAGCAATGATGCTTAGAAAAAGTAAACTTCCCCTCGATCCTGGTCTTCAGCCAAGGAACTGGTCTTAGTTTCTAATTTAAACTTCCCCTCGATCCTGGTTTCCTACCAAGGAACTGTTCTCAGTTTCTTCCGTCAATAAACTTTATTGACAAGGAACGCTGTTAGTAGCGGTTTTCCTTTAAACTTCTCGTCGAATTTTCCTGGGGAGATGCCATTTGAGTGGAAAAAGTTTTGATGTCAGACTTGCTGGGGAACCCATTTGTCTGAGTTGTAGAGGTACACAAACTTCTCTGTTGGAGACGCCATTTGTCGATTCTACTGGGGAAAACGAGTCTCTTGAGAGACTGTTTTGGTTTGGGGTCTTTACATCATACTTTTCTCGGGATCTTCCCGGAGAAATGCCATATGATGGGATCCAATTTTGAGGTGCCAATGACCTCTTAATCAGCGGATTTTTGGAGAAATACTGATGTACTGCCGAACCTTTGCTTAAGAGGCTTCCTCTGGGGATTTTTCTTAATCCGGGAAAGGAAGGATATTATCTTCAATGGCGAAGAGTGACATCTGTTGAAGGTTCTCTGGCTTTTCAGAGGTTCAAGTTATCAAAGTGGTCGAGTGCCGACTCTGATCTAAAGATACACCGGTGGCGATGTTGTTCAGACACAATGTTTCCTGACGAGGAAAGAGCTGACAACTCGATTGAGAGAACTCCTATCACTAAGGGATAAGACCGGCTAAAGTGATAGCGATGCAATATGAAATGTGAATGCAAATCAACAATGCATGATGTATGTATGTTTATGCTGACAAAACTGACGCGACATACAAACTGACAGGTGAACACGACTGGATACTCGGCCATCGCGGGGCGAAGAAGTACCGTTGGTTCAGAATAGCAATTCCACCTTGCTTAGGAGAGATAGTCCCTGTTGGGAGCACCGTTGATCGGTCTTAGGAGATAAGAACTTGGCCGAGGATGTCAGACGAAACATGGTCTCTGACATTGTTGATCCTTCATTCAGGCGTACTGGTCTAGAAGGAGTACTTTGATTCTGCACTTTGAAGTTTGCTTACTTCTGGAGAAGCGGTTGAGGTTCTTTTGATGTTTAACAGTCAAAAGAAACTGCCGACCTTATTTTAAAAGCAGAAAAAGTTTTAACAAGTAAATTCATTTTTGTTTTATTTCAAGAATCGTTAATCATGCTAACAACGTCGTTCTGTAAAGCTAAAACAAATAAGAATTACAAACAAAAGCACACGGGCTCAAATTTTATTGATAAGATGGAGATCAGCCAAACGCGTGATTCCAAAGAGTATATACAAAGTTTGAAAATGGTAATTTACAGGGAAAAGGGTTACGTTGAAACATAATGACTACTATCCTTCTACCAACTTTGAGTTTGGGGCATCCTGGGCTTCTGTCGAAGATGACCTTGATTGGAATTTTCCTCCAACGGATGGTGTAACTGCTGCTGAGGGACTTGCCTCTGTTGAACATAATTACTTGCCATTATCCCTAATTTTTGCCTGGATTGTACTACGAGATTTCCAATCCATCGGGATGATTTTTTTTCATGTCTCTAACTTTTGCCTGGACCGCCCTTTCGGGTTTTCAATCCACCGAGACGTTTTTTCTTTTTTTTTTAGGCGAAGTATTTCTTGACTACATCAACATTCGTGGGGTAGGCAAATTCCTCTCCGTCCATGGTTGTAAGTCTCAAGGCGCCGCCTGAGAAAGCTTTCGTGACCACATATGGGCCATCATAATTCGGAGTCCACTTGCCCCGAGAATCAGTGAGAAAAGATTGTATCTTCTTGAGCACAAGGTCTCCTTTTCTGAAGACACGAGGTCTGACCTTTTTGTCAAACGCCTTCTTCATTCTCTATTGATACAACTGACCGTGGCATAGTGCCGTGATTCACTTCTCTTCGATCAGGTTTAATTCGTCGTGTCGGCTTTGACACCATTCAGCTTCGGTGAGCTTAGCTTCCATCAGTACTCGGATTGATGGGATCTCTACTTCTATGGAGAGAACTTCCTCCATGCCATATACTAGAGAGAAAGGGGTAGCCCCTGTTGAAGTGCGAACAGATGTGCGATAACCGTGAAGAGCAAAGGGTAGCATCTCGTGCCAGTCTTTGTAGGTTACAACCATCTTCTGAACAATCCTCTTGATGTTCTTGTTAGCCGCTTCTACCGCTCCGTTCATCTTGGGTCGGTAGGGAGATGAGTTATGGTGTTCGATCTTGAACTCGGCACACAACTCTTTCATCATCTTATTGTTCAAGTTAGATCCATTATCAGTAATGATCTCGCTTGGAACACCATAACGACAGATGATATTATTTTTGATAAATCGGACCACCACTTATCGGGTTACATTAGCGAATGACGCTGCTTCGACCCACTTGGTGAAATAGTTAATGGCTACCAGGATGAACCGATGTCCGTTTGAAGCCTTAGGTTCGATCAAGCCGATCATGTCGATTCCCCATATGGAAAATGGCCACGGGGAAGAAAGAACTTTGAGATGTGATGGCGGTACATGAATTTTGTCGGAGTATATCTGACACTTGTGACACTTCCTCATGTACTTGTAGCAGTCGGATTCCATGGTCAACCAGTAGTACCCTGCTCTCAGAATTTTTCTCGCCATTGTGTGTCAGTTGGCATGAGTGCCAAAGGATCCTTCATGAATTTCTTTCATCAGCATTTCTGCTTCTGGTCTATCGACGCATCGGAGCAAGACCATGTCAAAATTTCTCTTATAGAGAGTGTCACGACTCAGGAAGAAGTTTCCAGCCAATCTTCTGAGGGTCTTCCTATCTTTTCTGAGTGCCCCATGTGGGTACTCTTGTTTCTGAAGGAAGCACTTGATATCGTGATACCAAGGTTCGTCATCTATGACTGCTTCGATCGCGAAGATGTAAGCGGGCCGTTCAAGGCGCATTATGTTGATCTTAGGTATGTTATTCCATTGACCTACACTAATCATGGAAGAGATAGTGGCTAACGCATCAGCCATATGATTCTCATCACGAGGGATGTGATGAAACTCAACTCTGTTGAAGAAAGGTAGCAACCTTCTTGCGAGTCTTTGTAAGGAATCAATCCTTATTGGTATGTGTTCCAATCTCCTTTGATCTGATTGATAACCAAAGCTGAATCGCCATATACGTCCAAGTTTTTGATCCTTAAATCAATCGCTTCTTCGAGATCCATAATACAAGCTTCGTATTCGGCTTCGTTGTTCGTACATTTGAACGTAAGTCTGGCAGTGAAAGGAATGTGGGTACCTTGAGGGGTAACAATGATTGCCCCAATTCCGTTTCCATAATGATTAACTGCTCTGTCAAAGATAAGTCCCCATTGGGAACCTGGTTCTGGCCCTTCACTGGATAGCGGTTCATCGCAGTCTTTCATCTTTAGATACATGACATCTTCGTCTGGGAAGTCAAACCCGATTGATTCTTGATCGTCAATCGGTTGATGAGCCAAATGATCGGCTAAAATACTTCCCTTAACCGCTTTCTGAGCGTGGTACTCTATGTCATATTCTGATAACAGCATCTGCCAACGGGCAATCCTTCCCGTAAGAGCAGGTTTTTCGAAAACATACTTGATTGGATCCATCTCGGAGATTAACCAAGTAGTGTGACGAATCATGTATTGGTGAAGACGTTTGGCTGCCCAAGCCAAAGCACAGCAAGTTTTCTCAAGCATCGTATACCGAGTTTCACATTTGGTGAATTTCTTGCTCAGATAGTAAATGGCAGACTCCTTCCGTTTGGTTTCATCTTGTTGGCCAAGTACACATCCCATTGAGTCCTCTAGGACTGTGAGGTAAATGATTAGTGGTCTTTCTTCCACTGGAGGTGATAGAATCGATGGATTCAACAAGTATTCCTTAATACTGTCGAAGGCAGTTTGGCAATCTTCTAACCAAACGCAATCCTGGTTCTTTTTGAGTAACTTGAAAATCGGCGCACAAGTGGCGGTCATAAGGAATATGAATCTGGAGATGTAGTTCAAACGTCCCAGGAATCCTCTGACTTGTTTTTCAGTTTTTGAAGAAGGCATTTCTTGAATGGCCTTGACCTTGTCAGGATCAACTTCAATTCCTTTCTGGCTGACGATGAACCCTAAGAGTTTCCCTGAACGGACACCGAAGGTGCACTTGTTAGGATTCAAGAGGAGCTTGAATTTTCTTAAACGTTCGAACAATTTTGACAGATGTTCAACGTGCTCACTCTCTGTTTTTGATTTTGCAATCATATCATCGACATATACCTCGATTTCCTTATGTATCATGTCATGAAACAGAGTGGTCATGGCCCTTTGATAGGTTGCCCCGGCGTTCTTCAAACCGAACGACATTACCTTGTAACAAAAGGTACCCCATAGGGTAATGAACGAAGTTTTCTCCATGTCTTTCGGCGCCATTTTGATCTGGTTATAGCCCGAGAATCCATCCATGAAGGAGAACACTTTGAACTTTGATGTACTGTCTACCAGCATGTCAATGTGTGGTAAAGGAAAGTCATCCTTTGGACTTGCCTTGTTCATATCCCTGTAATCAACACACATTCTGACCTTTCCGTCCTTTTTGGGAACGGGTATGATGTTGGCTAACCATTGAGGATATTCAGACGTAGCGAGAAAACCCGTGTCAATCTGTCTCTGCACCTCCTCTTTGATTTTGATGGCCATGTCGGGGTGAGTCCGTCTCAACCTTTGCTTCACTGGCGGACATTCCGATCTTAACGGTAAGTGATGTTCCACGATGCTGGTATCCAACCCTGGCATATCCTGATAGGACCAAGCGAATACATCGGGGAATTCTTTGAGAAGCTTTATCAAACCTTCTCTGACAATTGGACTGAGCAGTGCCCCAATCCTGATTTCTTTTCTCTCTTGCTCTGAACCCAAGTTTACCGTTTCCAACGGCTCTTTGTGAGGTTCAATGGACCTTTCCTCTTGTCTGAGTAGTCAAGAGATCTCTTCTGGAATTTCGTCGTCATTTTCTTCTTCAGCCTCGAATACCGGGAACTCAAAGTTGGGAGAAGGCATCGGATCGTATGTTTCAACGGGGTGTAAAATAAGCAATCTGTATGACGTGATGATTTGTGTTTAGAAGAGATAGAGAAAATGCAAGTGTGTGCAGTGTTTTATTTTTCTGCTTGTTTTTATTTTTAATTGTTTTTTAGGATTACCATTTTCTAAAAAAGCAAAAAGAGAAAACAACAATTAATGCGGAAATTATAGAACGACGTTATTTTATTAATGAACAAGTCGATTCTTGAAACTACAGCCCTATAAAACACAACTCAATCGCTTCGGGCAAAGCGAAGAGGGAAAATTTACAGAAAGCGAGCCCTATCAAAACACCCGTTTCACCTGGGCAGGGTGAAAGGTTAAAGATGGCAATTACTTTGACTGATGAACGATCTTTGGAATCTCGATGGCAACCCATTGGCGGCGAACTCCTCGGTGAATCACAAAGTCTGGCACCTTCCTTGATTTGTCTTCAGAAATGACGCTGATTTCTGGTGGAGCAGGATCATTGGAATCTGTCTCCCAGGCAGAATTATCGTAGGAGAATTCCTCAGTTGTATTTTGTATAGCATTTGTGCTCTCAGCTGTATCTCCCCATCCAGTTGGCTGGATATCTTCGAACCTAATACGAGAGCTTTTAGGAGCGGTGTACTTGACCATATAGTCAAATTTTCCACTCGGTTGTCCCACAGTGTCCCAAACTTCTTTGGAACTGGAAAAGTCATTTCTCTCGATGACGTTGACCTCAGGAAAAGCATAGTTGATGAATTCGAGTCCTACAAACGTTGCGAATTCATCTTCATGTTGAGTAGTTTCTGAATGACCTGAGTGTTGATCCCATGACATGGTGGGGACACAGGTAGTTTGTTCAATGATGATCAGCTGAGTTTCATTACTCGGCTGACTTTCTTGCCCCAAATTTCCTGGATAAGGTTGCCACATTGGCAGACCATCCATTGGGCCATAGTAATTGTGGTTAAAGTTGTCTTTCATCGGAGTGTCTTCCTCTAATGAATTTGGCAGAGCACGGCATCCTTCTGGATCACAATCCCCGTATATCATTTCGACGTCTGACCTTGGTATAAATCTCAGACTCCGTGTAGGAAAGCAAAAAGGAGTTTGCGTTTCGTCCTGAGACATATAACCGTCCTGGTTAAGATAGGACTTCAATTCTTCATCTGTGTCAGAGGGATCTTCCTCATTGATAGCATGAACTGTCTGAGACACTGGGTGAAGGAAACCTCCACTATGGAAGAAGTTTTGAAGGGGATGAAGACCTTCATCGTTAGCAGTTGTCTGGGTACAGGTTGCAGAAAAACCAAGACCCTTCCCTGTTTTATTGTTAATAGGAATGACAAGTTGTCCCCATCCGGTTGTGTCGGTACTCTCGACCGCTTTGATAGCATCTTTGTATGAGGAAATTGAGGTTCCTCCTTGGGATTGATTGTCCTTGCTCACCGACAGTGCTTAGAACTGAGTTCCAATAACCTCCTCGGGTTCTACACAAGTAGATAATGACAAGTTGCTTACAAGCAAAGCCTGTTCCCCACAGACTGTGACAAGTTGATCATTCTTGATGAACTTTAGCTTTTGGTGGAGGGTCGAAGTAACCGCTCCAGCCTGATGTATCCAAGGTCTTCCTAATAAACAAATGTACGTTGCCCGGATATCCATGACCTGGAAAGTGACTTAGAAAGTGTGAGGACCAATAGTTATGGGAAGATCAACTTCGCCGATAACTGTTTTTCTGGATCCGTCGAATGCTTTGACGACGACCTCGCTAACTCTCATCGGAGGGCCCTTGAAATATAATTGCATCAAAGTGGATTTCGGCATAACATTCAGGGCTGACCCTGTGTCTACCAGTACGCTGGCTAAAGCATCGTCCTGGCAGTTAACTGTAATATTGAGCGCCATGTTATGACGGCGACCCTCTTCGGGTAATTCCTCATCACTAAATCCTAAATTGTTGCAGGAAGTGATGTTAGAGACAATGCTATCGAACTGTCTGATTGTTACATCCTGTTCCACAAAGGCTCGCTCCAAGACTTTCTGTAGAGCCTCCCTATGCGCTTCTGAACTGAGTAAGAGTGATAATACCGAGATCTTTGAAGGAGTCTGTAACAGCTGATCAACAATGTTATATTCACTCCTTTGGATGAGCTTCAGCATCTCATCATTGTTTTTCGAAAGGTCGGGACCACTGGATTGACCGACTGGTGGATCGGGAGCTTCTGCCTGAAGTTCCTTTTCTTTGTTAACTTCCCCAACCCCTCGGCTGAAGATTCTACCACTCCGTGTTACTCAACTGATGTCTGCAATGTTCACAACGGAGGGTAATGGAATTTCCTTTCCATTCTCAATTGTTGTCGCACCGTATTTGTAAGGGGTAGCCTTAGCTGATTCATATGATAGCGGTCCTGGTAGATAGATAACTACAGGAACCTTCTGATTTTTCTGACCATCATAAGTAATCTCGATCCGTTCCTGGTTGGGAACTTTAGACTCATCAAGTAGAGGGATAATGGCAAAAACATCCCTGGTCTGGTGACGACCAGAGATGGTGACAACATCCTCGACTTAATTGGCAAGGTAATTCGATGGGTCCAGAACCCGGATAGGGACAAATTTCTCCACGATCGACCTGACCCTGAAGAGTTGCTCTCACAAGGTAACACCCTTGGTTATTTTCTGAACAGACGCTAGAACTGTCATAGTTGTGTGGTGGCACCTGGCCACGCCTACTTTGAATACAATGTAACCTTACTAGGTTAGCTTCTACTGAGCGGACATCCTGGCTTTGACGCCGAGTGGGATTCCTGTTACTGATACTAATCTGCTGAGTATCTTCATCCATATAAATTGGCATCCACCAGTGATTTAACAAATGCTGAAGTGCCTCCTGGACAAGGGTACAACCCCGATCATTTTTGCAACTTGCCTTACAGCTTTGATAGTCATGTGATATTAAGAATCCGAGTCGGACCTGCTCAGCATGTAACTCTACCAGGTTGGTATTCATCACGCGAATATCGAAGATCTAAACCATGTTGATCTGATAGGGATTCCTATCATGGTAGTCTTGGATCCATCCAAGATTCATCTGACACTAGAGGGCCTCCTGTATGAAAGAGCATCCCTGTTGGTCTTTAGAGAAGATATCACACTGATGATAATTATGAGGGGGCACACGGCCATATCCACTCTGTCTACAATGCATCTTAACCAAATTGGTTTTCAATAAGAGTACATCATGAATTTGATAGACATTGTTAGTCTCTTTCTCAATCAGATTGACAGCAGCCTTCTCATGTTGAGGCAGCGGGTTCGTAAGGACATTAGGATTCTTATCTTTTAAGGATAAGACCCCGCTCCTAACAAGTTTTTGCACGTCGGACTTGAAATTGAGGCAAGTTTCTATGTTATGCCCTGATCCTCCTTGATGGTAAGGGCATGTCTGATCCACCTTAAACCAAAAAGGCGGATTTTTCGGTACTGTAAGAGGAGACTTAGTCTGAATATGCCCCTTAGCCAGTAGTAACGGAAATAATTATGCGTACAACATGGGTATAGGATCAAACCCCGGTGGTCGTGTTGTACGGTTGTTGTTATATGGAGGACGAGCCTGCTGAAGAGGCTGTTGTGTCCTTTGCTGATCAGGTTGGCTCTGCGCAACCTGAGGTTGATACGTAGGAATAGGCGCAGGGTTGATAGCAGGAGTCACAACTGCTACCGATTGATAACGTCGCCTTTGCTTTCTGAGAGAGATATTCCCAATATCTTGCTCTTTTTTCTTAGGGAGAGCACTACCGTATTTTTTAGTACCGCTCGTCGATCCAGTGTCTTTTACCAAATGTCCTTCTCGGAGGGCTTCCTCAAGACGTACGCCCATGCCGACCATCTCGGTGAAATCACTGGGCGCACTGGCAACCATTCGGTCATAGTAAAATGAGCTTAAGGTCTTTAAGAAGATCTTTGTCATCTCTTTTTCCTCAAGAGGTGGACAAATTTGAGCGGCAATTTCACGCCACCTTTGAGCATACTCCTTAAAGGTTTCCTTGTCCTTTTGCGACATCGATCTGAGTTAATCTCTGTCGGGTGCCATGTCCAAATTGTATTTGTATTGTTGGACGAAGGCAGTGCCAAGATCTCTGAATGTACTGATCGTAGTACGGTTTAAACCCATGTACCATTTGAGTGCGGCACCGGTTAAACTATCCTGAAAGTAGTGAATCAACAGGTCCTGATTCTCAGTCTGAGCCGAGCGTACATCACTAGATGGATTTGAGGGCAAGAGTTACCCTTGTATTTTTCAAAGTCGGGCACCTGAAATTTGTGCGGGACTTTCACATTGGGGACCAAGCAGAGGTCTGCGGCATCCTTTCCAAATAAATCCTGACCGCGAATAGCTTGCAGTTCCCTCTGCATTTCTAGGAACTGCTCCTGGAATTCATCGATTATATCGAACATAGTCTCCTTCTTACTAGAAGGTGTTGGTGGAATCTGCCCTTCCGGGACAGTGTGCACCACAGGAGGTGGTACCGTGACTACGGCAGTAAGTCTTGGCATTTCCCGAAGTTTGTAACCTTCAGGAGTCTTCAGCATGCCCCTGGCATCTTCGCTTTCCCGAAGTTTGTAACCTTCAGGCCCAACGGCTTCTGTTGCGATTCCCTGATCTTCGGTGATCGGCGAAACATATCCTTCCGGGATATAGTTAACAAGCATGCCCCAAGGACGATCTTTCGGTATATGATACCTAGGATCATACCTCTCCACCATGGGCGTTGAGGTGATCTCTGAGATCACAGTTCGATGTAGCTGAGCTTCTGCCATGGCTTGCATGTCGTTACGAAGCTTTCTCATATCCTCTCTCAGAGCGTCGATCTCTTCCTTCAACTCTCTGTTTTCTTCCTCAAGATCATCCATCCTTTTCTGACGATTGGCCCGAGTATTATACGAATGAGACAATTTGACTCTAGAACCGAGACACAAACGTGAGATTCGTAGGTAAGAAGAATACGCGATGTGAGAATGATGAATGTAATGATTATATTAATTGTTTAATGGCTTAAGCAAAATAAACTTCGACAATTAGATTGCAAATATCAAACAGTGGGGAAACCCCTTTTTATTGAATTCAAAGGATTACAGAAATGGAAATACAGTAGATTACAAGGTGCAGAAACAAAAACCTAAGCTAATGGGTCCTGAGTTCTCTCTGAAGAGAAATCAGGTGCTGATTCCGGTATCTTCCTTTTCTTTGACCGGGGCTCTTGGGCCGTTGTTGGGTTGTCATTCCTTTGCCAGGTGAATGGAGTGAGCAAATTCCTTTGGTCATCTTGATTCTCTACAGCATGCTGCTCCAAAATTTCAATCAGAGCATCTTTTTCTTTCAGTAATTGCTGTATTTTGACGCACTCTATGTCGAGGGTGCGGTACTTGTTCTTCCAAGACCTCCTCTCCTTTTGAACTTTGTTGAGAGTAACCTGAAGCTTTTCAGTTTCCGTCATGAAGTACATGACAGATTCCCTTGGCGGAAGGATTCCGTAACGAGGATAAAACATCTTTAGCTTGAGAGCTCTAGTCTGTACCCAATGGAGATAAGGCTCCACCGAGACACAGTCTGGTTTTCCTAGAGACTCTCGTCCTTTCTTATGAACGTGCTTCCAAGCGTGCACTATTTCCAATTTTAGTGCTCTGTCATTTTCTCCTTCTTTGAAGAAAAGACCTTCCAGATGAACACCTAGTGGGATGTGTCTCATCGGGTATCCAAATTGACGGCAAACCAATACCGGATGGTAGTTGATTCCTCATTTAGTTCCTATGAGGGGTACGTTGGGGAAGCTTCCACAACGATCAATGATTCTGATTCCCTCATAAATCCTATTACACCAATCAATGTCAGAGTTGGTAAGAGACATGATCTTCTGCGACCAACGTAAGACACTCTTACAATCCCAAAAAGTAGCAGACTTGGGCAAGTGGGAGATAAACCATTTATAAAGCAGAGGTACACAACATGTGATCTCCCCTCCGCTGTACAAATTCCCAAGTGTACAGAATGATACGCCTCTGCGAGCAAAGTCGGCACAGGGTTTCCAATGAGAAAAACCTTAATGGAGTTAATATCGACGAAGTTATTGATGTTGGGGAACAAAAATAACCCGTAGGTGAGCAAGACAAAGATGCTTTCAAAAGCAGTCACATTTCCTGTACTGGCGAAATACAGGGCCTTCTTTGTCAAGAACTGGGCTGACAAACCTTGTATGCCACCCTTAGTGGTCATGTGAGTCCGGACCTCAGACTCGTCCAAATGAATTGCTCTTGCAATGGTCTGATTCTTTGGAATTTCTTCCAGTCCAAAAAATGGAGCTCGATCTGTAATGTGTAGATCGATCAGATGAGAATACTCCTCCAGCGTTGGTGCTAACTGGTAATCCGGGAATGTGAAACAGTGATAAATTGGATCATAAAACTGAATGAGCGCATCCATGATTCCCTCAATCACATGGACTCTTAACAGTGGTAGCAGACCTCCGTGCTTGGCTCTAAAAGCCTCAGGGTTAGTGATCATCCTTGCTAACCTTCTCAAATCCCCTATTTTTGGAACCCTGAAGGTATACTGGTGAGTTCTCCTTCTACCGAAATCCATTAGCGTAATCCTCTTCTCTGATATTTGCAATCACAGTCTTAGTTTAATTTGAAAAACAGAGAGACTAGAAGAGAAGTTTTTTTGAATGTTTTAATGTTTTATTAAATGAATGCATGAATGCAGCACACAAAAACATAGAAAAAACATGGGGTCAACGGGTCGTTATCATGAAGTCAAGGCTCTACCCATCCCCAAAGGTTTATACTAGGGTGATTTTTGTACCTGTACTCATTATCATCAGCTCCTCCCAGGAAAGCAAAACAACAAGCGGATCGCCAGCGAGTTGTAAAGCAATCTTAGAATAAGTGCCATTCACCGAGAATAGATCACCAGCCTCAAATGAGGGTAATATCGCGTAACAACTATTTCCGATAGTTTCTGCACTATGAAAGGGTTTGGCTCCTCAGCTTCTCAGACTTAACAACCGGCCCATTGTCTAGGTGAGAGAATGGGTTGCGTTGGTCAGCCTCCACTGAGGTTGATGGTCGACCCCGTCGCCATCACTTATCTTAAGTGTATACTCAATCTTTCCACATGCGGCATCACACGCATTCCCATTAGCAGAAAAAATAAACACGTATAGCAATTAGGAAAAGCAGTATATATATTTGTCCTAAACATCCTAGACTTTTAAAGCTAAGGATCCTAAGTTCCTGACAGAAAATGGGTTCCCCGGCGGAAGCCCCAATCTGTGGTTTTCACATAAGTGAAGAGAAGGAAGACCGTGCCTAGATCTAACTTTTAAGAGCCCCACAGTGGGCGCCATTTTTCTGTAGCGAGCGATTTTGGACGCGGTTCTTAAGTGCTGGTCGCTCTCTGCGGTTTGAGCTTTGACTAGAGGCCGATTCATTTTTTATCCTATTGTGAGCTGAATAAGGAAGGGAAATAGATGTCTCCAATTAACCTTGCTTTGCATACTGAGTTTAAACAGTGGTCTGTTAGGTTACGGATGCTATCAATGTGGGGGGGGGGGGGCCTTTGTACTGGTTATTTGTATTTTCGCCAATACGGATTTCTTTCGTTTTTAGGACTTTATAGCGGGGAACAAGGATTAGGATGTTAGGACTGATGCTTTTGGATGTGAGAAAATGGGATTTGGGTTTTTTGTTGATTGTGCTCACTAAGATCTTTTCTTTCGATCTTATGCCTACGTATTCCCGTTTACCGAAACAGGAAAATCAGAGCGTTCGTAGTTCCCCCTATTCTATGGGAGGAAATGGTTGTTTTGGTGTCTTGTTCAAAGCCCAAGACGTGAAGCTAAAGGGTAGTTTGTATCTTGATCAAAGCCCAAGATGTGAAGCTGAAAAGTCTATTTGTGTCTTGTTCAAATCCCAAGACGTGAAGCTAAAGGTTTCGTCTTTAGAGAGAATTTGTCATCTCTAAAGAGGGGATTGTATGTTACAACTGTTTATAAAGGAGAATTACTTTAACCGGGATGCGCGGATCCTAGCAATGCAATAATTTCCTTTAAAGGGGATTTCAACCTGAAGGAGAAGACTTTAACTCAGTGTAGAGCAATGCTATCTTTCCTTAGGAATTTCTCATGCTAAAAGAGGGACAGTGGCATGGATGTAGATGATCCAGAGGCTTGCCGCTTACAGCAATTAGATGAAGGGGAAGGAGTTGTTGATGTTTGCGTACTGTGAACGAGGCACAGCTTTGAGGCTAAAAGGTTAATTGGATTAACCAGTGGTTTTCTTATATAAAGCCTAAGAGGAGGCTATTATGTGTCTCGTACAAAGCCCGAGAGAGAGGCGAAAAGGTTTTGACCCGACGATGGAGTCTTTTGGTATCTCGTATAAAGCCCGAGATGGAGGCTATTTGACTCAACAAGGGAGTTTTTTGTATCTCGTACGAAGCCCGAGATGGAGGCTAAAATTTGTTTGGCTCAATAAGAACCTTTTTGTATCTCGTATAAAGCCCGAGATGGAGGCGAAAGGGGTGATTGACTCAACGAGGGAGTTTCTTATGTGTCTCGTACAAAGCCCGAGAGAGAGGCTAAACGTTGTTTGACTCCGCTGGGGAGAATCATTGTACAAAGCCCAAGAGGAGGCTAAGGTAACTGTTTCAGTTAAGTGACAGGTCCAGTGTACTGATTTTTAAGAGAAAATCAGTTCTTATATGAGCAACGTTGTACTCAGGGATTTTGATTCAAGGATCCGGGATATTTCCTTTTCTTTGAGGAAACGGGAAATCCGAAGGGTATCGAGACTGTCCGAGTCTACGGGTTTTCTTCCTATTTAACGAAGGGGTGCTTGAGAATGTCTTTGAGACTCAAGGAAGATTAGACTGTCCAAGTCTAGAGTTTCATCTTTTGTACTATGCTTTGAGAAACAGTAGTAGACTCTATGAAAGGACTGTTCTATGAAGATGACTAAGTTCTGTTCCTATACCTCTAGGAGGTCGTCGGGACAATTTGTACGAAGCCCAAGAGGAGGCTGGAAACTTTTAAGAAGCCGGCGGTTCCTTGTACTAAGCCCAAGAGGAGGCTATCATTCCCGAAGGAAGAGATCATTATACGAAGCCTAAGAGGAGGCTGTGAATACTTCTAAGAAGCTGTAGGGTCCTTGTACTATGCCCAAGAGGAGGCGGGGTTGCTTTTAGGAAGCCTGTGGGTCCTTGTACGATGCCTAAGAGGAGGCCGATGCTTTTAAGAAGCCCGTGGGTCCCCAAACCCCGAGAAATTCAAGGCAAGCTATTCACGAGGAATAGATCAAGTCAGGAAAGTCCGAGAATTTGGAAGAAACTCAAAGATGCCATTCACAGAGAATACATTCATCTTTGGGAGTAGAGTTTCTTGACGATTCCTAATGAGGACAGCCGAAGAGAAAACTGTATCTGGTGATCCTATTGGGGATCTAGTTGTCTATTTCTAAACGAAACGGCGTCACTTAGTTCTAGACGTAGTTGCCGGGGAAACTCTGAATATCTATACTATTATTACACAGTTGATATGAGTTTATGAAAGAAGACTTACAGTGAAACAGCCCCACAATACAGTTATATGTATATGAAAGCGGTAAATGAAAGCAATAACCACTTACTCGGTTGTAGAGCTTCCATGCTGTTTGGTTAGTTGTTCAACAAAGAAAGATTGAAAACAACAATATATTCAAAATCAAAGGAGAAAGTGCTTTGAAAAAGAAAGATTTGGGGCTTACAGCTCAAGGAGAGGCCCAGGGTTTTATCAGTGAGCGCGCTGTTAAATTTGTACAGACGGACTTATACAAGTGACTGAGGCCCAAGAATTGTTTCTGTACAAAGGGATGGGTCTTACACTCTCTCAAGAGGCCCAAAAATTTTAAAGAAAATGAGTGGGGCTTATGACACGAGGGTAGGCCCAGTTGATTTTTCGTTAACAATGGCGATCGCGCCGAGATTTTCCTTTTAACGCAGAGGGACTTATACAATAAGTGAGGCCCAAATGATTTTGGTTAAAAGGGGGTTGGGTCTTACACTCTAATAGAGGCCCAAAAAGTTTTGAATGGGTCTTATAGCTCAAGGAAAGGCCCAAGGGTTATTTTGAAAAGGCGACGATCGCGCCGTTCGTTTTTTACGGTATCGGGACTTATACAATACACTGAGGCCCAAAAATGATTTGGTCAAAAAAGGATTGGGTTTTACACTCTATTAGAGGCCCATGAGTGTTTTGAAAAAGTTTGTTAAGGTGAGAATTAACAAAACCCTAATTTCATCATTTTAAAGTAATTATTCAAGGAAAAATTAATTAAAATGGTACAAATTCCAAATAAGTTTGAATAAACAACTTGTGATTTTGGTTTTAGGTTTGAAAAATGAGGTTTTAATCACAAGATGAATTAAAACCTACTTGATTTTGATTATTCAACATGGATATTTATTTTTAAAAGGGTTTAAAAACAAATAAAAGGCATTTATTCACAAAAATACTAACTATATTAAATAAATAATATAAATCTACCTTTTTTGTGGAAATAAATATTTCAATATTTTTGTGATTTTTTTCAAAAAGAACCAATCAAAAATAATTAAAATTGAGTGAGTTATTAATTTTCCAAATAATTAACAAAACATGAAAATAATTGGAAAAATAGCAAAAATGTGAAAAATCACAAAATGGCATGGGTGGGGTTTGAACCCACGACCTCAAGCATACAAGGCGCGCGCCTTACCACTGGGGTGGTGATACATCCATTGTTTGAAATGAAACAACAAATATACAAGGTATGACATGGTTTTGGCTTGCCCAAGGCAAGTTTTTTGCTCAAAAACGTGAAGGTCATAACTTTCTCAATTCTTAATGGTTTGAGACAAAATTTATATGTATCTGGGCCATAATTTCACAAGGAATCCAATGGTGGTGGTGGTTTTCTCATATCACACTCCCTCCTCAAAACCCGATAGTGGTTTTGAAAATGACCTATAATTGCATGTTCTATGCTACAACTCATTATAGGCATGAATTACATGATCAATTGGCACAAACACGACACATATGACATGTATAAGAGATGTATAATCAATGGACCTCAAATGCACACATGTTTTGGTGACTGCAAGTTGAGAGGCTTACCCTTCTTTGGGATTTTGGAGTTTTCTCTGCAATCTGCCAACTTTCTTGCTCCAGATATGGTTTTATGCTTTGGACAACCTCAAATGATCCCTTGGATGCTTTCAGGATGATTGGAATCAGCTGGTACCTGCAAAAACACAAACAGTCCCTTTCTTGCAAAAGGGGTCAAAAGTGACCAAAATGGCAACTCCCTCAAATGGTGTTCCAGATGGTGGGAACCATTTGGGACAGTTCAAGGATGATATTTGGAGTGTGTTTGAGGTTTTATCTGGTTTGGAAAGTGGCTGAATCAAGACATGGCTTGAAACATGTAAAAAAGTGCTATTTTGAGGTTTTGAGAGGTGACTTTGTGATGTTGTGATTACAGGTCACTTTTGATGGTTTGCACAGCTTACATATGATATTTATGAGGTGTGTGTGTGATTGGTTTGAGTGGAATTACTCTCTAGCTCAAAAACTCAGAATTACTTGCTTTGGAAAGCAAGTTTGAGGTGAAAGAAGAGATTTTGAGGAAAGCATCTGTTTGATGGCTTTGGTGTACTTAAACTGAACACCATTGAGCTCTATTTATAGTAGAGCAAGTTTGTTTTGCAAGGAATAGTGAATGGCAGCTGGTAAGTAGGTTTGGCCAATGTTGGCCAATAGAAATGCAAGTCTCCTCTAGCCATTGACTAGAGGTTAGGGCACAGAGCTTTGGTCCCCTTGGTCTTGGATAAGTCTTGACTGATTTCAGATGAGAATGGCTCAGTCCATGCCACCTTGATGCCTCCATTGAATGCTTCAATCCAAATTTGGAGTCTTGTCCCTATTTTGGCCATTCTAGGTTCAACATGCTATTTCTTGTTCCATGGACTTTGGAGGCTTGGCTCAGTGATTGTCCCCTTTAGACTCAGATGTGTCCAAGTGGATAGGAGCATTTGAATTTGGCTGATTTAGGCAAATCGAGCAAAGTTGCAAATTCTGCCTTGCCCTTGACAGATTTCAGCAAGGCAACTTGACAATGTCATATCTCATGGTGTAAGTTGAATTTGGCAATGTTCTTGGCCATTTTGGAAAGCCCTTACATGATACAACAACTGTTTGAACATGTTTGATTTTGATCTCTTCTGATTCCAAGTTAAAAATCCCTCTACATTTGGCAAAAAGTGAAGCAAAATCTGACTTAGTGAAATTTTCACTAAGTGTTGGAACAAAGTGTGATTTCTTGATTTTGATCACTCCATAATTCAAAATCCTTAATGAATTGGACTTAGGTCTAGTTGAAGTTTTTGTAGAGGGTAATGAGGGCTACAAATCCATCTTTGGATGAGAAAAAATGGCCTTGTGGTTTAGGAGTTATGATCCTTCAAAGTTGGTGCATTAGTGGTACTTTTTCCATAACTTAGAAAAATTTCTAAGTTTTATGGTTACCCCTTTTACAAGTTATCCCACTTTCTTTGATTTTTCTTGATGAATGATGATCCAAATCATACATTAACATCATTTTAGGGTTAAAAAACCATTTTGGTGAAAAATCTCAAAAAGTCAAAGTTGACTTTTGTGCACAGTTGACTTTTTATCAGATGAATTCTAAACTGCGCAATTCTTCATGAAATCATGTCCTTGACCTAAATCAAACTTGATGGACATGTTCCATGGATGTCATAGGGTATATTGGGGCATGCCCTAGGGCTTGGGGGCATGTCCTGGTCAAAAGTCAAAGTTGCAGTTGACTTTTTCCTTAAAACCCTAATTGTGGTGCAGATGAAATTGAGACTTGTTGCTCAAGCTTTTTGGATTGATTCATTGTTACAAATGGATCAATATAGCCCATTAGAGACCCTCAAATCCTCTCTTGAGGTCTTGGCTCTTGATTTGCCCTAAAAGTCAACTTAGGGGTGAATTAGGTCAAGAAACCCTAATTCTTGATTTTTGATGTATGCATCCCCTGAGGCAAAATTGACTTAATGAATGGGTCCATGAGGTTCCATGGAGCATATTAGATTATGTTTTGGATCCTTGGCTTGTTCCCAGATGAAACTTCCCATCCGGAGGCCCTGGTCGACCAAAACCCTAATTTGGTGATACTGGCGATCTTGAGACTTGATCCACCTAGAAGGGAGCAGCCTTGTGCTTAATCCTTTAAGTGGGACTCCTTTTGATCCTTTATGGCTATGTTAGAGGCTAGACAAGTTGAAGATCATGCCACTCCTTGATTGATCCTTTGTCTAAGAGCTCTGAGAGGGCCTAAAACCCTAATCTTTGATAGTAGTGAATATTCAACAACCCTTGAGGTATTTGATGAGGCATGATGGTTCATCCATATTGTGATGATGATTTGCACAATGATGGGACATCTTAGTGGTCAAAATTTGGGGTATGACACCGGGGACCTTGGTCTCCTCGACACATCTGAGGAGGGGAATAGAGAACCCTCGCCGGTACAGCTTATTCTCGACTATAGTGTACGAGCATGCCCGCCTCTTAACCATTCCTGCTTCTTTGGGATCTTCGGACAATTTGCCCATCATGAGGTATTTGTATACCGGGGTCATCCAGCAATTTCTGTCCCCGATGGCGTTGATGTCTGAAACCATGGCCAGTTTGTCAATGCTCGGGCAGGAAAGCACCTCTTGTATGACAAATTTGTTCCCGCCTTTCTTCTTTGTGCTCGCCAATTTGGACAAGACATCTGCTCGGGCATTGTGCTCGCGGGGGATGTGAGTTACTTCCGCGAAGGTTTTTTTTCATCTTTTCTTTTACCAAGGCCAAGTATTCTATGAGGCTATCGTTCTTGGCTTGGTACTCCCCTCGGACTTGCGAGGCCACGAGCTGGGAGTCGGTGAAAAGTTTGACCTCCTTGGCGTCGAGGTCCTCGGCCAGCCGGAGTCCTGCGAGGAAGGCCTCATATTCGGCTTGGTTGTTCGATGTCGGGAAGGATAGTTCGAGGGATACCTCGATCAGGATGCCTTCCTCGTTTTCGAGGATGATGCCCGCCCCGCTTCCTTTTAGGTTGGATGCTTCGTCGACATAGATCGTCCATTTCTGTGATCCGTTGGTCGAAGGTCCCGGGATGGTCATCTCTGCTACAAAGTCGGCCAATACCCGTGCCTTCAGGGCTTTCCTCCCTTCGTATTGGATGTCAAACTCGGCGAGCTCGAGTGACCACCTGAGCATCCTCCCCGCCATGTCCGGTCGTCCGAGGAGCTGGCTTATAGGCTGTTCGGTCCTTACGACGACGGTGTGGGCGAGGAAGTAGTGGTGTGGCCTCCTGGCTGCGGTGACGAGGCCCAGGGCGACTTTCTCAATCTGCTGATATCTGAGCTCGGGGCCTTGGAGGGCTTTGCTCGTGAAGTAAACTGGATTTTGCCCGTCCGGGGTTTCCTGAATGAGGACGGCGCTGACTGCTTCACTCGTGATTGCAAGATACAAGAAGAGTGTCTCCCCGTTCTCAGGCCGTGAGAGGACCGGGGGTTGTGATAGGACTTGTTTTAAGTGGACGAGCACCTGTTCACATTCCTCGCTCCACTCAAACTTCGCTTTTTGTCGAAGAAGTTTGAAAAATGGGAGTGCGTACTGTGCAGATTTGGCGACAAAGCGGGAGAGGGCGGTGAGCATCCCGTTCAGTGATTGTATCGACTTCTTTGAGTCCGGAGTAGGGAGCTCGGAGAAAGTCCTACACTTGTCAGGCTTGGCCTCGATTCCTCGTTCTGTGAGGTAAAATCCGAGGAACTTACCTTCCCGAAAGCCGAAGGTGCACTTGTCAGGGTTAAACCTCATTCGGCATCTCCTTACTGTGTCGAACACCCTCTTGAGGTGCGCAGCGTGGTCGACTTCTTCTGCGGATTTGACGATTATGTCGTCCATGTAGACCTCGAGCATGTCGCCGATTTCAGCCCGAAAAACCTTGTTCACCATCCGTTGGTTGGTCGCACCGGCATTCTTCAGACCGAAGGGCATTACGTTGTAGTAGTAGTTGCTTGATGCGGTCATGAAGGCCGTGTGTTGTTTGTCAACCCTGTCCATGGGAATTTGATTGTATCTCGAGTAAGCGTCCATGAAGGATAGTAGTTGGTAACCTACATAATTGTCGACCAGTTGGTCGATGTTAGGCAAGGGATAACAGTCTTTCGGGCAAGCCCGGTTAAGATCAGTATAATCAACGCACATTCTCCATTTTCCATTATTCTTTTTAACAAGTACAACGTTGGACAACCAGGTCGTGTATTTGGCATCCGAAATAAAATTTGCCTCTAGGAGGTCTTTTACAGCTTTTTCAGCAGCCTCCGCTTTTTCGGGAGATTGCTTACGCCTACGTTGTACTATGGCCCTAGCGGCTGGATCTACTGCGAGCTGATGACAAGCCACCTCGGGGTCGAGGCCAGGCATCTTGGATGCGCTCCACGCGAAGAGATCAGCGTTCTCCCTTAGACATGCATTCAGCTGCTCCTTCGCCAGGTCGGGGATCCCGGTGCCAATCTTCATGTTACGATCTGGATCGTCCCCGAGTACCACGAGCTCAAAGTCACCGTCCGGGATGGGGCACGTTGGGTAGAGAGGCTGCCCGTTGTTTTTCGCCTGGAGGTTGGGGTCTTTTGCCCCGTATTCATCAGGTTCACCCGGGAACCTGCTGTCGAGCTCGACCGCGTTGACGTGCGAGAGAGGTACCTATTCGGCGTCCTGGGGTGGCTTGGCCACGGTCTTAGGTTTGGGGCCTATGGAACTCAGGCCTTTGATGGCGGCGTCGAAGCATCTTCTGGCCACGTCGATGTCCCCGTCCATCATTACTACTCGTCCCCTGGTCGTGTAGTACTTCATTTTGAGGTGAACCGTTGATGGTACCTCCGTAAGTTCGGCCAGGGTGGTCCTCCCGAGGATGCAGTTGTAAAGGGACGGGCATTCGACCACCAGGAAACGGATCTTCACCTGCCGGGAAGTGTCTTCGGACCCGAATGTAACCATTAGCTCCACGTAACCCCATGGTCTGGTGGTAGTCTCGTTGAACCTCTGTTGGTCTGAACCGACGTACGGGGTCAGATGCCTTTCGTCGAGCTGAAGGGTTCCGAATAGATGGGCGTACATGATGTCGACCAAACTTCCCTGGTCGACTAGGATCCTTCGAACGTCGAAGTTCGCCATCTGTACCCTGACTGGGAGGGGAATAGTGGCGTTTGGCGCTCCTCCGGGGAGTTCCTCGAGGTAGAAGGTGATAGGGTTGGAGTTTCCCTGCACTTTCTCGAGGGTGGTTGCCTTCGCCGACGTTCCGAATTCCAACTCGTCAAATTTCCGCTTGATCGATCCGACGGACAACTTCTCTGGGCCTCCTCCGGAGATGACCATCTCCCTGGGGAAGCTTTCCCAGGTGCTACAGGCAGTGACGGGGTCCTCGTGGGGGAAGGTCGCCCACATGTTGCAAATTGCTTCTTGGCCTTCGATGATTGGAGGAACAAAGAAGTCTTCGGGTCGGGTGACACTGAGGGCGACTTGAAGGCGACTCTCGTCGGGAGGAGGCGTCGTCTCCTCGAAGTCCTGGGCTTCCCGGGAGCTGGGAAGAGGAGTATCGTTCTTCTGGGCGTATTTCTTCAAGTGCCCCTCCTTGATCAGAATTTCAATCGCATCTTTGAGATGGATGCAGTCTTCCGTCACATGCCCGTGACTCCGGTGGAACCTACAGTATTTTGACTTGTCGATGTTTGATTTGGGGGCAGTGGGCTTCGAAAAGCGGACCCCTCCTTTCACAAATTCTGAGTTCTGGCACTCGGAGAGGATACGCGCGGGGAGCGTTGAGTGGGGTGTACTCGGTGAACCGGCCAGTTGGTCCGCGTGGTTCACGAGGTTCCCGGGGACGATTATCTCTCTTTCTTTCTCCTCCTCGTCGGGGAGGGGAGTCTTCTTCTTTGTGGATGCGGGGGCCTTCTTTGCGCCTTGATTCAAGGGCAATTTGTGCCTCCTCTGACTCCTCGAGCTCGATGTACGACTGCTCCCGTTGGAGGAGATCCTCGAGACAGTGGGGTCTGCGGAGGCCCACGGACTTGGCAAAGTCAGATCCAAAGTGTAGCCCGTGGATGATCAAATACTTCTTCATGTCGTCGGTCGTATGGACCTCGACAGCTTCCCTGTTGAATCTCTCAATGTAGTTCCGGAGAGATTCGTTCTTCCCCTGAAAGATACTTTCTAGGGCAGCTTCCGTCTTCGGATGTCCACAAGACGCGGTGAAGTGTTTGGTGAAGCGTTGCCTTAGCTGCTTCCAGGATGTGATCGACCCGGGTGCCAAACCTTTGTACCAAGTCATGGCATCCTTCCTCAAGGTGGTGGGGAAAAGTCTGCACTTAATGGCTCCCCGGACGTTTCTGAAGTCGAGCATGGCTTCGAAACTTTCGATGTGGTCGTCGAGGTCGGACAAGCTGTCGTAGTTTCCCAGCTGTGGAGGTTTCTCCATGCCCGCAGGGCGTTCATGATCTCGCACGATAGCGGGGTACTCTAGTCGCCGTCGTCACTTCTTGTCGGGGACACCGAAGGAGATCATTGATGTCGTGGAGGGGAATTCCTCGAGCGGGTCCTCGGCCTCTCCTCGATCTTCTTGGACTTCTTGGTGGTGGTGGAGGCCCTGGGTTCCTTCCGTGGCGGGGAACGAGGGCGTTTCTGGGGAATCGTCGGCTGAGGGCGCTAAAGACGTAACCGACGACCCTCGCGTACCGGCGAGGGGGTCCGAGATTCGTCTGAAGGAGTCCTTCGCGGGGAAGGGGAACTGCGAGGCAACGGTGGACGGCGATGCCTTTGCTGGGAAGATCGTTGTGCCCGCCCTTGCTCCAGCGCTTCAATTCTGGTATTCTGGTGCGCGATCAGCTGATTGGTCTAATTGATCAAGGCGAACAGGGCCACGGTGCTCGCGTCTGCATTGGGTGGAGGAGCAACTGGCTGAAAAATGGCCTGCTAATCGTCTTGGTGGGAGGCGTTGTAAGCCACGTCTTGGGAGTCTGGGGAGGCGGTTTTCCCGTCTCTCACGTCGCCTTCTTCGACGTGGAGGGCAGCAGCGTCTTCGCGGTGGTTCCCGTTCTCGAGTTGCGCGAGGACGGTGTCCAGAGCTTCGGTAGCGGACGGATTGTCGGCCATGATGGTGATGAATGAGAGTTGCTTTGGTTTAACGGAGGAAAAACGGGGAAGTAAAAGTTCTCACAGACGGCGCCACTGATCGTACCTGGATCAGACAGTTTCTGTGGCCAACAACGTCTTCTGGACTTCAGCTCCGGTGCGGTTGAAAGACGGTCGGGGAGGGGGTGTACCTGCAAGGTACTTCGACGCTCAAGTAAGGTGACTGTCAGAGAAATAGCAAGTACAGAGATGAGTAAGAAAAGTGAGTGTTCAAAAGTGAGTAACCTGACCCTCTCAAGTGAGAGGGTATTTATAGAGAACCCCCAGCGCAGGGCCAACGGTTACTTGCATTGGGCTGGATTGTCAGGCCCAATCCAAGTAACTGCCAGGGCTTACGTGGCGTAGTGAAGACCAGCACGTGGTCTTCGCCCTGGGGTAACCGTTCCTAAATCTCCGGAATTAGGGCAGACCGATTCCATCGGGAGTGGGGCGGTTTCATGAGAACGTGTCCTCGCGGGGAGGAGTCCTGCCTGTCGGGGTGAGGCGTGTCCTCGCGGGGAGGACTCACTTGCGGGCGAAGATGTCTCCTCTCGGGGAGGAGCGCATGGGCGTCGAGGAGAGGTGAGCCCGAGAGGTTTAGGGCCTGCGCCCGACGGTCCATCCGCGGGTGCCGTACACGCCCGAGGTGAGGTGAGGTGAGTGCCCGACGTGTGGTGAGCCTGTGCTCGACAGTGGTCTTGATATGAGTCCTCATTGGGCTATCCCAGGCCTTGTGGGTTGTGCCTGCTCGACTGATGAGCATGACCCGACACAGTCCAGAACAACTTTTTTCTTAAAAAACGTCATTAATGACACAATACAAATAGTATTTTTTATGCTTCTGTTCTTGAATAAGATTTAGAATGTCTATGTTTACAATTTTTAAAATGTACTATAATAATATTATTAGAATTATTTTTAACTTAATTTCATTTAATACTAATAACTGTCTTAATAGAATTATTTTTAGTAGGTTGTATACAAAAAAACATCATAAAAGATATACACCTGTTAGCATAATAAAATACGTTTATGCATTGATGTGTATGCACATTAAGAAAAGCGGACAAACGGGCACGGAGTGCCCGTTTGGACGCTAATATCAAATAACGAAGTATCAAATTCAAAACAAGTTAAACGTCCACCGACAGATTTTTGATATGTGTCAATTGTGTATTAAAATGGTTTCTAATTCCTAATTTCGAACATTTTTTTTATCATGGACAATACATTGGAATATAAATTCAAGTAAAAATGTAAACTACAGTGAACATATATAAAAATTCTTAAAACTATATTAGTAAACTCACCTTACCTTTATATACATCCAAAATACTGTGCCAATCATAACATAAAACTCAACTGATCCATGCATTTTATGGCTTCTATATATGTGCAGCCCAAAGTAAATAATTGAAACATGGCAGTAATGAGGCGTAAGTTTAAGAAGGTAAACAAACCCAAGTGACCAGACTTTGCTATCCTTGAGGCATGGTATGATCTGTAAAGTTTGGCAACAAAACATAAGCTAAGAACCAATAAACAAAATTAAATTTATCAAAGGCAAGTTGAGAAGAGAAGCAAAAATTAATGAAAAACTCAGCAAGGAAAATATACCAATTCAGTTTTCATAAGGTTCTAGTGAAATTGCATGCCTCCGTAACTGGTTCGTAGAGCATATTACCAAAATGACATGAACCATTTTAATAGCAAATATTAGTAGATGGTTGTTATTTTAGTCAGAGGAGGAGTTGATTCCTATTGAAATTGCTACAAATTTTTAGAATATTCTTTAATATAATATGTATAAAAATGGTAGAAGATTCTAGAACTATAATGTTTATGAATATGGTAGAACAATCTAGAACTATAAGTATATGTAAATGATAGTAAAACCTAGAACTGTCATGATACCCATCTTTCATGAAAACACTAGAAAGAACTAATGTAATGTAGAAATATTCACCATCATTAAGAGGTTGGTAACTTGAGCCTATAAATAGACAATTGGTATCTTGTAATTTTTCATTTAAGAAATCAATGACATAGCCTTATTTCTAAACAATTTTCTAAAACTATCTTTTATCAACTATCGACTAATCAACTACCAACAGTGGCATCAGAGCTACGTTCGGTCACATATTGGGCGAGTTATATTACCTACCTAACATTCAGAAATCCACCAAACTACAACAAAAATTTTCTTTGTACTATTAACCCACTCCAAAAAAAATTTCTAAACTATGGATAACATCACTCAATCATCATCTATTTCTGTCCCTATTTTCAATGGTGAAAATTATGATTTCTGGTGTGTTAAAATGGAAACATTTTTTTTCATCTCAAGATTTATGGGACATAGTAGAAGAAGGCTTCACCGTTCTCGCGGATACTTCAGCTTTTAATGCAACTCAAGAAAAAGAGTTGAAGAAAAATAAACAGAAAAATTCAAAGGCGTTGTTCATCTTGCAACAAGCGGTGACTGATGCAATTTTCCAAAAATTATGAGAGCTAAGACTGCCAAAGAAGCGTGGAACACGTCGCAAGAGGAGTTTCAAGGAAGCGATAAGGTACGTGTCGTTAAACTTCAATCTCTAAGAAGAGATTTTGAACTATTCAAGATGAAGGAGTCTGAGACAGTTAAAAATTACTATTCTAAAGTTAAAGAAATAGTTAATCAAATGAGAACTTTTGGGGAGGAAATTCTTGACAAGAAAATCGTTGAAAAAATTCTAATTACTATGTCCCCAAAGTTTGACCCAATCGTGACAACGATTGAAGAAACCAAAGATCTGTCCACTATATCAGTGACAGAACTTATCGGCTCTCTTGAAGCATATGAGCAAAGACTGTATAGGCATAAAGAAGATACAATAGAAAATGTCTTCCAGTCAAAGCTAAAATTTCAGCCCAAAAATAAAGAAAATGGAGGAAAGAAAAATTATGGAGAAACTTCCAGAAGAAGAGAAGTTTCTAGAAATTTCCTTAAGAACAAGCTAGATAAAAATCCTCCATGCAATATACTGTAAGATGCCACAGTGCAACCATTGCAAGAAGTCTGGGCACGTAGAGGAAAATTGTCGCAACAAAAATAGGCATCAAGCTAATATCGCAGAGGAGCATGATCAAGAACAATGTATGTTCTATGCCACTCAAGACTCAATCAAAGAAAAAGGTGGAAGTTGGTCCTTGGGTAGTGGATGTAGCAATCACATGACTAAGGACGAGACTATTTTCAAAAGCATTGACGAGTCTGTCAAAGTCAAAGTTAGATTGGGAAATGGAAGTGTGGTTGAATCAAAAGGCAAAGGCATTGTCATGGTGGAGACAAATAAAGGTACGCGACTCATCCATGATGTTTTACTAGTTCCCAGCCTAAAAGAAAATCTTCTAAGCATTGGCCAAATGATGGAGAGAGGCTACACACTTCACTTTGAAGGAGGTGTATGCAAAATCTTAGACAACAAAAATAAAAGGTCTGAGATAGCCCAAGTGAAGATGAATAAGAGCAATAGAAGCTTCCCGCTAAATTTAAAATATGCAATTAACATTGCCATGAAGGTACAAGTGGATGATTCATAGCTCTATCATCGAAGATTTGGCCACTTCAACACACATGCCTTGAAGTTGTTGCATGAGAAGATCATGATGAGAGATCTTCCAAGCATAAAGGAGAATAATGAAGTGTGTGAAGGATGTCTCCTTGGTAAGCAACATTGATTTCCGTTCTCAACAAGCGGAGCATGGAGAGCGAAAGATCTGTTGGAGCTGACACATACTGACGTCTGTAGACCAATGAGGACGCCATCACACGAGAACAACAGGTACTTCATACTATTCAATGATGACTTCTCTAGAATAACATGGGTCTATTTCCTAAAAGAAAAATAAGAAGTTTTTGGAGTATTCAAAAAGTTCAAGGCCCTTGCTGAAAATCAAAGTGGAAAACGGATAAAAGTACTAAGTAGTGATCGAGGCAAAGAATACATCTCCCACGAGTTTGACAGATTTTGTGAGGATGAAGGCATTGAGCGACAACTTACAGTCGCATATTCTCCTCAATAAAATGGTGTGTCAGATAGAAAGAATCACACAGTTATGGAAATGGCTAGATCAATGCTCAAGGAGAAGGGACTTCCTAACACATTATGGGTTGAAGCAGTATACACTGCTGTTTACATACTCAACAGATGTCCAACTAAGGCAGTACACGATAAGACTCCAATTGAAGCTTGGAACGGAAAGAAGCCGTCAGCAAAGCACCTAAGGGTCTTTGGATCTATATGCTACATTCATATTCCAGACGTGAAGAGGCACAAGCTTGAAGACAAGACTATACGAGGTATCTTCCTGGGGTATAACACAATCTCTAAAGGCTACCGTGTTTACAACTTGAAAACAAAAAAACTCATCACCAGTCGAGATGTTGAAGTTGATGAGAATGCTTCTTGGAATTGGGATGAAGAAAAAGTGGAGAAGAACATCCTTATACCAGCTCAACTACCGTGTCCACAACAACAAGATCAAGAACTATCATCACAAGAGTCTACTCCAAGACGAGTAAGATCTTTGGTGGACATATATGAAACTTGTAACTTGGCCATACTTGAACCTGGAAGCTTTGATGAAGCAACAAAGCAGGAAGTATGGGTCAAGGCAATGGAAGAAGAGATAAAGATGATCGAAAAAAACAACACATGGGAGTTAGTAAATCGTCCCCTTGGAAAATATATCATTGTGGTTATGTGGGTCAATAAGACAAAGCTCAACCTTGATGGCACCATACAGAAACACAAGGCCAGACTAGTAGCTAAGGGTTACTCACAACAACTTAGGGTTGACTACAATGAGACATTTGCACATGTAGCTCATCTTGATACCATTAGAGCTCTAATAGCTCTTACGGCACAAAAAGGATGGAGTATCCATCAACTAGATGTGAAATCTGCCTTCCTCAACGGCATACTTGAAGAACAGATCTATGTAGAGCAGCCACAAGGATTCATGTCTGAAGGAGAAGAAAGCAATGTGTTAAGACTAAGAAAAGCACTTTATGGTTTGAAGCAAACACCTCGAGCATGGTATAGAAGAATCGATCAGTATTTCATGGGTCGAGGATTCAGGAGGAGCAAAAGTGAGCCTACACTTTACATTAAGTCTCAAGGTCAGTACACTCTCTTACTCTCTCTATATGTAGATGATCTTATCTACATAGGAAATAATATTAAGATGATGATGGAGTTTAAAGAAGACATGATGAAGACCTTTGAGATGACCGACCTTGGTTTGATGAGTTACTTCCTCGGTATAGAGGTAAGTCAGAGAAATGAAGGGATATTCATCTCACAAAATAAATACACATAAGGCTTACTTAAGAAATTCAAGATGTATGGTTGCAAACCTGTCGCTACTCCACTCATAACAAATGAGAAACTACAAAAGAATGATGGAGCACCAGAAGTTGATGCTTCCATATACAGAAGTCTAGTTGGAAGCCTCATATATTTGACAGCTACACGGCTAGACATAATGTATGCTACAAGTTTTCTATCAAGATTCATGCAAAGCCCAAGTCAAATACACTTTGGAGAAGGAAAAAGAATTTTGAGGTATCTACAAGGAACAAAAGAATTAGATATATGGTACACTACCGAAACCAACTCAGGATTACTTGGCTACACCAACAGTGATTGGGCAGGTTCGGTAGATGACATGAAGAGCACCTATGGCTATGCTTTCTCATTAGGATCAAGAATTTTATCTTGGGCGTCAAAGAAGCAAACTACGGTTGCACAGTCAACAGCTGAAGCAGAGCACGTAGCAGCTGCTAAAGCAATATGTCAAGCTATATGGCTCCGTAGGATACTTGCAGACATGGGAGAAAAACAAGATGAGCCTACTAAAATCAACTGCGACAACAAATTAGCAATTGCAATGGTGAAAAATCTAGTGCATCACAGCAGAACAAAACACATAGCAATCAAGTATCACTTTATCAGAGAAGCTAAAGCATCTAAAGAAATCAAACTCGACTACTGCAGGACAGAAGATCAAATTACAGACATATTCACGAAGGCGTTGCCGAGACCAAGATTTGAAGAGCTACGAGCTATGTGTAGCGAGCGATTTTGGACGCGGTTGCGAAGCGCTATCGCTCTTTAGTGTCTACAGCTCGATTCATTTTTTATCCTATTAAAGCTGATGAAGGAAGGGAAATAGATGTCTCAAATTAACCCTGCTTGCAAACTGAGGTTAAACAGCGGTCTATTAGGTTACAGATGCTATAAAGATTCGGGGTCTCTATCGTGTGTTTTTTTTAAAAGCGGCGGGAGGTTTAGATGTTAGGACGGATGCTTCTTGATGGATATGTGAGAGTATGGGATTTTGGGTTTTTGTTTAGTGTGCTCGCTAAGATCTTTTCTTTCAATCTTATGCCTATGTATTCCCGTTTACTGAAACAGGGAAATCAGAGCGTTCGTAGTTCCTCCTATTCTATGGGAGGAAATGGTTGTTTTGGTGTCTTGTTCAAAGCCCAAGACGTGAAGTGAAAGGTGGTTTGTATCTTATTTAAAGCCCAAGATATGAAGCTGAAGAGTTTATTTGTATCTTGTTCGAAGCCCAAGATGTGAAGCTGAAGATGGTGTCTTTAGAGAGAATTTGTCATCTCTAAAGAGGGTCTGTATGTCACAACTGTTTATAAAGGAGAATTAATTTAACCGGGATTTGTGAATCCGGCAATGCCATAATTTCCTTTAAAGGGGATTTTAACCTGAAGGATAAGACTTTAACTCAGTGTAGAGCAATGCTATCTTTCCTTAGGAATTTATCATGCTAAAAAAGGGACAGTGGCATGGATGTAGATGATCCAGAGGCTTGCCGCTTACAACAATTAGATGAAGGAGTTGTTGATGTTTGTGTACTGTGAACGGGGCACAACTTTGATGCTAAAAGGTTGATTGGATCAACCAGTGATTTTCTTATATAAAGCCTAAGAGGAGGCTAATATGTGTCTCGTACAAAGCCCGAGAGAGAGGCTAAAAGGTTTTGACTCAACGAGGGAATCTTTTGGTATCTCGTATAAAGCCCGAGATGGAGGCTATTTGTTTGTTTGGCTCAATAAAAACCTTTTTGTATCTCGTATAAAGCCCGAGATGGAGGCGGAAGGGTGATTGACTCAACAAGGGAGTCTCTAATGTGTCTCGTACAAAGCCCGAGAGAGAGGCTAAACATTGTTTGACTCTGCTGGGGAGAATCATTGTACAAAGCCCAAGAGGAGGCTAAGGTGACTGTTTCAGTTGAGTGACAGGTCCAGTATACTGATTTTGAAAGAGAAAATCAGTTCTTATATGAGCAACATTGTACTAAAGGATTTGATTCGAGGATCCGGTTTATTCCTGTTCTTTTAGGAAGTGGGAAATCCGAAGTGTTTTGAGACTGTCCGAGTCTACGGGTTTTCTTCCTATTTAACGAAGGGGTCTCTTGAGAATGTCTTTGAGACTCAAGGATATTAGATTGTCCGTGTCTAGAGTTTTATCTTTTGTACTATGCTTTGAGAAACAGTAGTAGACTCTTTGAAAGGACTGTTCTACGAAGATGACTAAGTTCTGTTCCTATACCTCTAGGAGGTCGTCGGGACAATTTGTACGAAGCCCAAGAGGAGGCTGGAAACTTTTAAGAAGCCGAGTGGTCCTTGTATGAAGCCCAAGATGAGGCTCTCATTCCCGGAGGAAGAATCATTATACGAAGCCTAAGAGGAGGCTGTGAATACTTCTAAGAAGCCGTAGGGTCCTTGTACTGAGCCCAAGAGGAGGCGAGGGTGCTTTTAGGAAGCCTGTGGGTCCTTGTACGATGCCCAAGAGGAGGCCGATGCTTTTAAGAAGCCGATGGGTCCCCAAACCCCGAGAAGTTCAAGACAGGCTATTCACGAGGAATAGATCAAGCCATGAAAGTTCGAGAATTTGGAAGAAACTCAAGAGATGCCATTCACGGAGAAAAGGTCATCTCTGGGGAATAGAGTTTCTTGACAAGTGCTTTTAAGAAGCCTGTGGGTCCCCAAACCCCGAGAAATTCAAGACATGCCATTCACCGAGAATAGATCAAGCCAGGAAAGTTCGAGAATTTGGAAGAAACTCAAGAGATGACATTCACGAAGAAAAGATCATCTCTGGGGAATAGAGTTTCTTTGACAACTTCTATGAGTGACAGTCTATGAAAGGGTTCACCGAGAATGCTGCCTTTCATGTCTCCATATTGTTTAACCCCAAGAGGAGGGAAGACTGTGTCTGGTAATCCTATGGGGATCTAGTTTTGACTATTTAAGAGTGATCAACGGGCTTAATGCTAGACGTAGTTGCCGGGGAAACTCTAAATATCTATACTATTATTACACAGTTGATATGAGTTTATGAAAGAAGACTTACAACGAAACAGCCCCACAATACAGTTAAATTTATATGAAAGCAGTAAATGAAAGCATATACTTACTCGGTTGTAGAGCTTCCATGTTGTTTGGTTAGTTGTTCAACAAAGAAAGATTGAAAACAACAGTATATTAGAAATCAAAGGAGAAAGTGCTTTGAAAAAGAAAGATTTGGGGCTTATAGCTCAAGGAGAGGCCCAGGGTTTTATCAGTGAGCGCACTGTTGAATTTGTACAGAGGGACTTATACAAGTGACTGAGGCCCAAAAAGGTTTTCTGTACAAAGGGATGGGTCTTAAACTCTCTCAAGAGGCCCAAAAAGTTTAAAAGAAAATAAATGGGTCTTACTACTCGAGAGTAGGCCCAGCTGATTTTCAGTTTGAAAATGGCGATCGCGTCGAGGTTTCCTTTTAACGCAGAGGGACTTATACAATAAGTGAGGCCCAAAATGTTTTTGGTTAAAGGGGATTGGGTCTTACACTCTATTAGAGACCCAAAAGTTTTGAATGGGTCTTATAGCTCAAGGAGAGGCCCAGATGTTTAATTTTAAACTGGCGACGATCGCGTCGTTTGTTTTTGACGATATCGGGACTTATACAATATACTGAGGCCCAAAAATGATTGGTAAAAAAAGGATTGGGTCTTACACTCTATAAGAGGCCCAAAGTGTTTTGAAAATGATTTATGAGGGTTGAATTAATCCAAAACCCTAATTTGTTTTCAAAGATGTATTTAATTGAATAAAAATTCAATTAAAATGATCAAAATTGTTTAACATATGGAAAATAAATTGTGATCTTGGATTAATGCTTCAAAAATTAAGAATTGACCTACAAAATAATTAGAAGGCATTAAAAGTTGCAAAATCAAGGTGGAAAAAATATTTTAAATGTTAAAAACAATTAAAACATTAATTCTTTGCAAAAATATCAATTATACAAAATAAATAATATTTTTGGGATTTTTTTGGAAAATAAAATATTTTAACATTTTTGTGAATTATTATAAAAAGAAGGGTTAAATATACAAAACCCCCTTGCAATGTTTGCGAATTTTGCTTTTCCCCCCTCCCTGCCTTTTGGCAATAGTTTTTTCAAAAAAACCGTTGCCAAAACCTGCCTTTGGCAACAGTTTGGGGGGGGGGGGGGGGTAAAGCAAAATTCGCTAACATTGCAGGGGGGTTTTGTATATTTAACCCAAAATAGAATCAACTCAAAATCATTAAAACTCAGAGAGAAATTAATTTTTGAATCAATTAAATAAAATCACAAAATTCAAATATTTGAATTTTCAAAAAATGGCGCCAAGAACACGCGCGTGTTCTGGGTTTGCCCAGATTTGCGTTTTCTCTCCAATCTCACTGAATACTTAATCATATCATGTAATCCACATACCAATCAACTCATTTCAACCTCACGATCATGTCTATGACAATTAATTTCATTTAAATTAAGCATAAAACAAGAAATCACGAAAAATCCTCAATAACCCTAATTTCTGCATGAAGGCTAGGATATTTGATACACGATTCAAACAATGCAATTAATTGAGGGGAAACATTCCATGCATGATTATGAACATATGGCCAAATTATTGTGCAGCAAAAATTGCATGGATCATAGAGTTAGAAGAGCTCATGCTTACCACTTGCAGCTGGTGATCGTGATTTGTGTTGGAGGTGTTACAGCTAGGTTCCAATGATCTGGATAGCTTCCCTAGGTGCCATGGAGTGTGTATGAATGCTTGGAATGGATTGAAATGATCTGGAGCTTGAGATGGTACCCCAACTGCAAATCTGTCAAGAACTTGAGCAATTGGCTGGTGATTTTGTGAAATCTGTGTTCTAGATGTTATTTGAGTGTTTTGATCACTTCTATATGATGTATATGAGGTGTGTGTGTGATTGGTTTGATTGGAAAAGATCTCAAACTCAAAACCCGATAGTGACTTGCCTTAGAAGGCAAAACTGGAGTGAAAGAAGAGATTTTGAGGAAAGCATCTGTTTGATGGCTTTGGTGTACTCAAACTGATCACAATTGAGCTCTATTTATAATAGAGCAAGTTTGTTTTGCAAGGAAAAGTGAATGGAAACTGCTGAGTAGGTTTGACCAATGTTGGCAATTGAAAATCCAAGTCTCCTCTAGCCATTGACTAGAGGTTAGGGCACAGGCTGCTGGTTCCCTTGGTCTTGGATAAGTCTTGACTGAATTCAGTTGAGAATGGCTCAGTCCATGCCACCTTGATGCTTCCATTGAATGCTCCAATCCAAAATTGGAGTCTTGTCCCTATTTTGGCAATTCTAGGTTCAACATGCTATTTCTTGTTCCAAAGACTTTGGAGGCTTGACTCAGTGATTGTCCCCTTTAGATTCAATCCTCAGAGGTGTCCAAGTGGATAGGAGCATTTGGATTTGGCTGATTTTGGCAAATCGACCAAAAGTGTAAAAATCTGCCTTGCCTTGGCAGATTTCAGCAAGGCAACTTGCCAATGTCATATCTCATGACTCAAATAGAATTTGGTAATGTTCTTGGCCATTTTGGAAAGCCCTTACATGATACAACAACTGTTTGAACATGTTTGGTTTTGATCTCTTTTGAATCCAAGTGAAAAATCCCCCTACATTTGGCATAAAGTAAGGTAAACTCTGACTTAGTGAAATTTTTACTAAGTGTTGGAACAAAGTGACTTTTCTTGATTTTGATCACTCCATAACTCAAAATCCATGAGGAATTTGGACATAGGTCAGTATGAAGCTTTTGTAGAGGGAAATGGGATCTACAAATCAAGCTTTGAATGGGGAACAATGGCCTTGTGGTTTAGGAGTTATGGTCCTCCAAAGTTGGCACATTAGTGTCACTTTTTCCATAACTTAGAAATTTTTCTAAGTTTCTATGGTTACCCCTTTTACAAGTTATCCCACTTTCTTTGATTTTTCTTGATGAATGATGATTCAAATCATACATTAACATCATTTTAGGGTTAAAAATCCATTTTGGTGAAAAATCTCAAAAAGTCAAAGTTGACTTTTGTGCACAGTTGAGTTTTTATCAGATGAATTCCAAACTGTGCAATTCTTCATGAAATCATGTCCTTGACCTAAATCAAACTTGATGGACATGTTCCATGGGTGTCATAGGGTATATTGAATCATGTCTTAGGGCTTGGGAGCATGTCCTGGTCAAAAGTCAAAGTTACAGTTGACTTTCCTCGCGAAACCCTAATTGTGGTGCAGATGACATTAAGACTTGTTGCTCAAGCTTCTTGGATTAATCCATTGTTCCAAATGGATCAATATAGTTCATTAGAGACCCTCAAGCCCTCTCTTGAGGTCTTGGCTCATGATTTGCCCTAAAAGTCAACTTAGGGGTGAATTAGGTCAAGAAACCCTAATTCCTGATTTTTGATGAATGCATCCCCTGAGGAAAAATTGACTTGATGATTGGGTCCATGAGGTCTCATGAAGTATATTAGGTTATGTTTTGGATCATTGGCTTGTGCCCAGATGAAAAATTTCCATCTGGAGGCCCTGGTCAACCAAAACCCTAATTTGGTGACACTGTCGATCTTTAGACTTGATCCACCTAGAAGGGAGCAACCTTGTGCTTAATCCTTGAAGTGGGAGTCCTCTTGATCCATTGTGGATGTTTGAGAGGTTAGACAAGTTGAAGACCATGTCATTCCTTGATTGATCCTTTGTCTAAGCACTCAGAGAGGGCTTGAAACCCTAATTTTGATTGTGGTGAATGCTCAACAACTCCTTGAGGAGATTGATGAGGCATAAAGGTACATCCATATTGTGATGATGATTTACACAATGATGGGAAATCTTAGTGGTCAAAATTTGGGGTATGACACTATGCTTGGAGTCACAGAAATTTGCATCAAAGAGGAGTGTTGAAATTGCTACAAATTTCTAGAATATTTTTTAATATAATATGTATGAAAATGGTAGAAGATCCTGGAACTATAATGTTTATGAATATGGTAGAACAATCTAGAACTATAAGTATATGTAAATGATAGAAGAACCTAGAACTGTCTTGATACTCATCTATCATGAAAACTCTAGAAAGAACTAATGTAATATAGAAATATTCACCATTATTAAGAGGTTGGTGACTTGAGCCTATAAATAGGCAATTGATATCTTGTAATTTATCATCTAAGAAATCAATGACATAGCCTTCTTTCTAAACAATTTTCTAAAACTATCTTTTGTCAACTATCGACTAATCAATTACCAACAATTCTATAACCTCCTTATCACTCTAACCTCAATGTTCCAAATCCTCATTTTCTCTTAGTAACAAAATAAATCATACCAGCCAACAGTCATTTTTTTGCTAACCCAACTTAATTAGGATTTTTTTACCCTTAGAAGGCACCCCACGCCGCGCAGCTTAATCCCTTTAGGTCTACTATGGGACTAAACCTCGAGTCGGCAATAAGATATTTGATTTTTTTTTAACCAGGGTCGCACCACTCCTAATGGGTGACTCTAAGAATTGAACCTGGGTTTTTTTTTTTCCTTTGGGAGAGTGATGTGAGCAAACTCTCATCACAATGGGTTGATGTCAATAGTCACTGTTTAATCATTAGTTATAGCAGAAATATTACACATTTGAATTTAATTAACATTAACATGTATTGAATTCAGGAGAAGTTGTGAAGGGAACAATGCCACTACGATAGAAATGACTCAAGATCAAATGGTATTTAATAGACACAAGGAATAAAACATGAATTGCAACTATATGTAAAGAGATAACATAAGCAACTCTAAACATGAATAAATTTTGAATTTAAAAAAAAACATATACTTGAATATATACAAAGCTGGAAACTTACTCTGAAGCATGATACCCAAATGTTCCCAATACATGGGTAGAATGAAGGCATGCAGCCATGTCAGGGGCCTGATTAGAGAGGTTAAAATAAGCTAACTTAGCTTTGTAGTCTTCAAAGATAAGCATATTGTTTGACCAGATATCCTTATGTATAATTGATTATTCAAACAATTAGTCCACAAAGTTATCCTGTTATCCCACATTCTTCTTCTCTACTTCTATTTCTACTTTTCTATTTTATTCAACATCATGTTCTTCTCAATTCATTGTTTTTCTATTCATTTTCAGGATGTTTTTTTTTATAACTAGTCCAAAAAAATTATTTAATCTACATTACATATATAGGTAAATTATTCAAATAATTAGTCCACAAAGTTATCCTGCTATCTCATTTTTGAGGTCTATCGCTCCGCTCTGCTATCTATAACTAACAACTCTGGTTATTTTATTTCCTTCTACATTGTGTTATGACCTTTTTTTTTATATTTCACGCTATATAATTTTTTTATAATATATTTTTATATTGCTGTTGAATTAGAGCTTTGAATGGCAATATCATGACCTTCTTTAATTATGACCAATCATAATTTGTAGAGCCATCAATGGCGAAAACACAGAACTTGTTCTAGAGTGCGTAGGGCAAGGTATATTAATAATGTTGAATGTTTGTTCCAAAAATGTCTCTTAACAAACTGTTTCCAATTAGTTGCATTCACTAGCCTTTCCTTAATAAATGCAACAAAGTGGAAATGGTTAGTTATGAGACAATTATGAAACAAACCTAGAGCATTAATATACATTGTCTTATGCACTCTGGAACAAGTACCATGCTTACTCCATTCATGATTCCAAAAATTATGATTGGTCATGATAAAAATGGTCGTGATATGCAAAGTTATGAAAATACATCGGGAGAGAAAATGTGCCAGTGTTTCAAAAATTAGACAAGAGCGAAAAAAATGTAAATGTTGTAAACGGACCAAGTAGCTAAAAGGTTGGGTAGCTAATGGGCGGGAACGAGAAGAGAATTTAATTTGTCAACCCACACATTATTTTGACATCTCACATTCTTCTTCTCTACTTCAGTTGTCTGCTTTTCTAATTTATTCTCTATCATATTTTTCTCTATTCATTATTTTTCTATTCGTTTTTAGGTTGTTTTTTTTGTAAAATTAGTCCAAAAAATTATTTAATTTACATTAAATATGTCAGTAAATTATTCGTACAATTAGTATATAAAGTTATTCCGCTATTCCACTTTTGGGTTGATCGCTCTGCTCTACTATTTGTGATTAACAACTCAGGTTATTTTATTTCCTTCTACAGTGTGTAGTTGTGCTATTATATTGGTGTCATACTGGTTTAACAAATTTGACCAGTTGTCCCAACATTGGGTCTAACATCTATCCCTTCAAGAACATATTTCAACCATAATAGGAATCTCACTCCTACCCTCAATGAGTAGGAGTTGATAAATGGAAGTATCACTCAAAAAGCAACATCAAATGAGAAGAAAAGGAAAACCAAAGTTCAGAAAATATATGTAGAAATAGAAAGTTCAAACAACTCCCCCTAAAATACTCACAACCAAACTACTACATGACCTATTCCTCTATGATGACCTTAATGCATGATAATCTCACTAAAGTTTTTCATTTTTTTGTTGTCTTAACTTTTTCCTATTAGCAATAATATTAATAAAATATTTTTCTTTCTCTAAATTTCTAAATTGCCCTTGTTTGCATATTTACCTCTCGCACTACATCTTTACCCGCCTTTTTTATTTCTATAAAGGGAGAGAAATATACTTCAAGGGGGAGTAGGAAATACTTTCTATCTAACTCAGAGGGAGTCCATGCAATCCAAACATATTTGTATTGTTTCCTTTTACCACCTCCCGTGTTGTCATCATCAAAAAAAGGACGTGGAACCTTGTTTTCACGACAAGAAATTTTGTCATTACCTAGGATCAAAAGCTCTCAATAAATGTTAATAACTGTGGGTAACACTAAACTATCGAAGGCTTATCGACGACCACAGAACCCTCGGTAAAAGGCTCCTCGATAATATTTACCCACAACACGGGAAGTCCACAAAAATACCGTCGGCCTGACCTTAGGTAATTCATGGATAATTAAGTCCTCAATATGTCATTATTGGCATCATATTACATGCTGCTATCCATCACTAACATTACCAACAACTAAGCCTTCGATAACATTTGTGTTTGTTTTTAATGCTTCCAACAACTAAGCCATTATTATAACTTTAATAACTTTCTAATATAGTGTTTCTTGTAACACAATAAATACTACTTGCACAAACCATGATAACTTTCTAATATAATACTACATACTATGGAAATTTGTATCCTATAATTTAAAAATTATTAAAAACAAGAATAAGAAGGGTGCACGGAGCAACAAACCAACATAAGAGTTTAGTTCTTATGTGCAGAGATCAAAATAAAAGAATAAACCATAGCATCATCATGTGAAACAATTTTAGCAAAAAAAAATGTTCTCAATGTTTGATTTATGTGACATCAGTTACATCACATATAAATTATTAACTATTTTTATGGATGTACCCGTCATGTTAAAAGAGTGAAAAAGTGTAATAAAATAAAGTGACTAAATTATATAAGTATAAACCAGGCCAGGCTTAAATAGTGTTTTCGTCCCTGTAAGTTAGCGAGTTTTTTGTTTTTGTCCCTGTACATTTTTTTTTTTTGTTTTAGTCCTTATATCTTACTTTTGCTTGCTGTTTAGTCCCTAAAGCCAAAATCCGCAGGAAAATCCGAAGGTTTCCTGCGGGTTTTCCTGCGGATTTTCTTGCGGATTTTGGTTTTAAGGACTAAAATAAATGCGAATGTAAAATATAGAGACTAAAACCAAGAAAAATAAATTACAGGGACGAAAACACTATTTAAGCGTATAAACAATCATGTATATTTATACAATTATAATCCAACTCACCTAAATATGACAACATCCCACAGCAAGTTGTTATCTTGATGGAAAACCTCTTAAAATCTTTAATCTCTCATCATCTCTTTCTGGTAGGGGAGTTGACATCGCTACCACCAACAAATAAAAAGAAATTTCATTTCACATAAAGTTCAAGGATAACAACATAATTCAACATGAAGGACAAATAAAGATGAATATCATAGCTTAAGTTGTTAACAAACCATTTTTAGTATATTATCAAAAACAAGTTAAAAGCCCATATTTCTGGTTAGTCTTGGTGAAAAGTTCCATTGGTTTAAGGAAAAGGTTTCTGATCAACTAGTGTAAGGACATTCATGTCTTGGGCAAATAGAAATAATGACAACATGTGTGTTGGTGTGGTAAGCATGGATCAAATTAAGAAAACAAAAATCACATCATAATTGTTCCAAACACTTGATAAAACATACCAAATTTTGCAGAATCCAAACTAATTGTCCATGTTTCATCCACCCAAATGCCAGGGAATTTCCATCATTGGAAATAACCACCATATGGCTCCTCCAAGTTGCCATCTTCAACAGTTTTGTATCTACAATAAATAACAACATGAGAAAAGATGAAAAACCAACCTTTAGATGGTAAACAAGTCAAGTAACTTAAACATGATAAAAGTAAAATCCAAAGTAAGGATACGAAACAGAACAAGAAATAAGATATGAGAGAAGGACCAACGCTTGCAGGTGGTGGAGATGCTTGAGCGGTAGTGACAATGATAGAGGATCTACGACGGCGGATGGGAGCTGTTTCAGCGGCCGTGAGTGTTTCTTCCTTCCTCTTTCTCTGAATTTTAAGCTCTATTTATACTCAAAAGTAGTTTGGTTTGACTACAAACTGCTTTAGCTGCAAAACATATTAAAATGATTTACCTATTGGAGATGTCATCCATCCTTAGGTTATGCTTTAAAAGGTTACTTGGTAAAGCTAAGTTCACCAATAACTTCTATATAATTTCTAAGACTCAATTGTGGCTTCTATAAAATGTAACAATTAGTATTCTCAAAAAATCAATGATTAAAAAAATGTGATCTCTAATTGATTTTTTTTAAATGATGTTTAATAGTTGATAAAATTAGAGAATACGAATAACATGATAAAAGTAAAATCCAAAGTAAGGATACGAAACAGAACAAGAAATAAGATTGAGAGAAGGACCAACGCTTGCAGGTGGTGGAGATGCTTGAACGATAGTGAGAGTGTCAGAGGATCTACGACGGCGGATGGGTGTGCGTGTGAGGCGGTGGGTGGCCAGAGCTGTTTCAGCGGCCGTGAGTGTTTCTTCCTGTTGAAATACAAGAAACTAAGAGACATATGAATAAACCGTGCGTTTTGAAAAGCACTACGGAGACATTATTATATATAGATAGATTACAACTAATTACATGATATAGTCGATGTGAGACTATTCTATATACAAATATTCTTAACACTATATATATTTACAAATATCAACATTCCCCCTCAAGCTTGAGCATATAAGTCAAATGCACCAAGCTTGTTACATATATAGTTAGTTCTGGGGCTTCGTAAGGATTTTGTAAACACATATGCCAATTGATCATTAGAGTTGACAAAGCTTGTGACAATGTCGTCTGACTCGATCTTCTCTCTGACAAAGTGACAGTCTATCTCAATATGTTTGGTCCTCTCATGAAAGACTGGATTTAAAGCAATGTGCAATGCAGCTTGATTATCACAAATAAGTGTCATTGGTCTTTCTTCTTCAATTTGAAGTTCCTTGAGCAAGTGTTTTAACCAAATAAGTTCACATGTTGCCATTGTCATGGCCCTATACTCTGCCTCGGCGCTTGATCTTGCAACTACATTTTGTTTCTTACTTTTTCAGGATATAAGGTTTCCTCCAACAAGTACACAATACCCAGAGGTGGATCGTCTATCAATGGGTGACCCTGCCCAATCAGCATCAGAGTATCCAACTATCTGGGTATGTCCTTTATTCTCATACACAAGACCTTTTTCTGGAGCACATTTGATGTATCTCAGAATCCGAATAACATCATTCATGTGTTCCTGACAAGGAGAATTTAAGAATTGGCTTACCACACTGACTGCAAAAGAAATGTCCGGACGAGTGACTGTGAGATAATTCAACTTTCCAACCAATCTCTTATACCTTCCTGAGTCGGATAGAGGCTTCCCCTGATTGGGTAGTAGTTTAACACTTGGATCCATAGGAGTATCGGCTGGTTTAGCATTTAACAAACATGTTTCTTCCAAAATATCCATAGCATATTTCCGTTGAGAAATCACCAAACCATCTTTAGATTGGGCTACTTCAATACCCAAGAAATAACGGAGTTTACCAAGATCTTTTGTCTGAAATTGCTTCGAGAGATGTTGTTTCAACTGGAGTATTCCCTGCTGATCACTACCAGTTATAACATTGTCATCTACATACACAATAAGATAAATACACCCTTGGGGTGAGTGACGATAAAAAACAGAATGGTCAGTTTCACTACGGATCATACCAAACTGTTGTACTACAGTGCTGAATCTGCCAAACCAAGCTCTCGGAGATTGCTTAAGACCATAAAGAGACCTGTGTAGCCTACAAACCATACTCGATGACTCCCCCTGAGCAACAAACCCAGGTGGTTGCTCCATATATACTTCCTCTTCAAGATCACCATGTAAGAATGCATTTTTGATGTCAAGTTGATGAAGAGACCAATGTCGAATGGCTGCAATGGCTAGAAGAAGTCTAACAGATGCCATCTTGGCTACAGGCGAAAAGGTATCACTATAATCCAACCCAAAAATCTGAGTGTATCCTTTAGCTACCAAGCGAGCTTTAAATCGATCAATCTTACCATCTGGACCAACCTTCACTGTATAAAGCCAACGACAACCTACTAAAGATTTCCCATGGGGTAGAGGAACCAGTTCCCAGGTACCACTGCTTTGAAGAGCACACATTTCATCAATCATTGCTTGCCTCCACTCAGGGTGAGATAATGCTTCACCTGGAGTTTTAGGAATACAAACAGAAGACAAAGAAGACAAACAAGTATACTGCAAAGGGAAAAGACGATGATAACATAAATCAATATAATGTGGAGAAGGATTTCGTGTTTGACGTATACCTTTTCGAAGGGCAATCGGAAGATCAGACTCAGGTTACAGGATCGGATCCGGTGATGGCGACAGCGTTGGAGGAGAGTCCGTAGTGACCTCAGGGATAGGTACGACTTCAGGGACAGGTAAGACTTCAGGGACAGATACGACTTCAGGGACAGGTACAACAGACGTTGGGCGACGACGCTGATATGTTTGAAGTGGGCGAGAAGTGGGGGGGTCAACCATAGGGGTATCTAGTGGGTCAGGTTCCCTAGAATGATGGGGGATAATGACAAATGGGACTTCCGGAAGGGGTGTGGGAATACTTTCTTGTAGAGGTTCCGTAGTTACTTGGCTGGACTCGAAATATGGAATAGACTAGAAGAAGGTAACATCGGCGGATACGAGGTATCGTTGTAGAGTATGTGAGTAGCAACGATACCCCTTTTGGGATCGATGATATCCAAGAAAGACACACTTTAATGATCGAGCTGATAGTTTATCAAGACCAGGGGAGAGATTGTGTACAAAACACGTCGACCCGAAGACTCGAGGAGGAATTGGGTGGAGTGGAGAGTTTGGAAATAGGATTGAATGAGGGATTTTATTATTAAGGACAGATTAGGGCATGCGATTTATTAGGTAACATGCCGTGAGCACCGCATCTCCCCAAAATCGGAGAGGAACATTACCATGGAGAAGTAGGGTCCGAGTGGTTTCTACGAGGTACCGATTTTTGCGTTCGGCTATCCCGTTTTGTTGGGGTGTATGAGGGCAATATGTTTGGTGCAAAATACCATTGGATGACATAAATGTTTGAAATTGTTGGGATAAATATTCACGTGCATTGTCACTTCTTAAGGTACGAATAGACAAACCAAATTGGGTTCTTATTTCTCGATAAAATTGTTCAAAAATGGAAAACAATTCAGATCTGTTCTTCATTAAAAATAGCCACGTGCAACTTGAAAAATCATCAATAAAAGTTACAAAATACCTAGACTCAAAAGTAGACACGGTACGTGAGGGACCCCAAACATCGGAGTGAACTAAAGCAAAAGGGGACGCAGCCCGTTTATTGACTCGATCGGAAAAGTGACTACGAGTATGTTTCCCTAACTGACAAGACTCACAATGTAAAGTGGATAATTTGGATAAACTGGGCACCAACTTTTGTAGCTTGGGAAGACCTGGATGACTTAACTGCGCATGTATAATGAGTGGAGAATTTGTGGTGGAGCATGTGGTAGATGACGTAGAGAAGTAGTAGAGGCCTTGAGACTCACATCCGACGCCAATCGTCTGTCCCAAACTCCGATCCTGCAGAGTAACATTACTATTAGTAAAGGTGATAGAACAATTAAGGGAACGAGTTAAACGGCTGACTGACAGTAAATTAAATGGGCAATGAGGTACATATAGGACAGAAGTAACAGAGAGAGATGGTAAAATTTGAACAGTACCAATCCCTTGGGATCGGGTTTGAGAACCATTTGCGGTAGTTATAATGGGTAAGAAACCAGAGGTAGAGAGGGAAGAAAAAAAACCTTTATTACCAGTAACATGATCAGACGCACCAGAATCGAGGACCCAAGGACCAAGAGGAGATGATTGAGAGAAGCAAACAGATGAATTACCAGTGTGTGCAACCGAAGCAGTGGAACTAGAGATCTGATTAGTCTGACACCACCTGAGAAAATCCTCGTAGCTTGGTGTTGGGTTCTGAATAGAAGGTGAAGTCTGCATAGAGTCTGGGTTGTCACTTGGAGCTGCATTTACCTGGCGTGGGTGTTTGCCATGTCGCTTCCAACAACGGTCGATAGTATGTCCAATCCGGTTACAATGGTCACACTTGGGACGAGGTTTGAAGTTGCATGACCCTCCTCGAGGGCGATTCTGATTGTTGCCAAGAGATGCGAGGGCAGCAGTGTCACCTGGTGTTGGAGCAACAATAGATGGAGGGAAAACCGGACCAAACGCATGAGGTGTAGCCAAGCGCAACAGTTGTTCACTAACTGCATCATAGTTAGGAACAGTAGTACCTGATAAAATCTGGTTACGAACGGAGTCGAGTTCAGATGGTAGTCCTTTAAGTGCCATGACCATGAAAAATTTACTCTGTTGTTCGGCATGAGCTGTTGCATCTTTTGCGTACGGCATGAGGGTTGCGTAACTTGCTTTCAAGGCATCAAGCTTACTCAGATATGTTTGCATATCCATATTTTCCATCTTTAGTGTGTCGAGTTTGAGGATGACACTGTATAGACAATGAACGTCGTTGGACAAAACTTTCTTCGCCTTTTCCCAAACCTCATAGCAAGTGGAGAAGGCTTGATACTGCGCTTGGAGGTTAGGTGCTATGGAGAACCATAACACGGTAAGCAGAGAGGCATCAGTTTTCTTCTATTTAACGAGTTTGGCGGTGGCAACATTACTCAATTGGGTGGTTAGGTGATCTTCATATCCCTGACCATGAAACCACATATCGACAGCACGAGCCCATATGTTATAGTTTGCTGATCTGGTTAGTTTTTAACATGGGATAAGCGGAACTTTAGTAAACGACACAGAATCAGCGTCTCCCATGGTTTAATGACACAAAAAAACGGAGTGAAATCGGGACTGTTTGCACTTGAGCACCGTTTTCCGTGAGTCGGAAAGTAAAACAGAGGTCGGATCTGGAATGGGTGGGGAGAAGCGGGTAGACCGGCAGGAAACGGCCGGAATCAGCCGCCGGACGCGCTGGGGCAGCGGCGGAAAAAGGGCGACGACCGGATCGGAAGACGGCGAGTTGAATGGTGGGGTCGGTAACGGCGGCAGTGGCGGCAATGCGGTTACCGAAGAATTTTTGAAAAGTGAGAGGCAAACCGGAGTGACAACACGATTTGCAAAAAAAAAAATTTCTCACCGGAAGACAGTAGGTCAACCGGGTAAAGTACGGCGAAGAAAGAATTGCCTCTTAGTAGGCTTTAGATACCATGTTGAAATACAAGAAACTAAGAGACATATGAATAAACCGTGTGTTTTGAAAAGCACTACGGAGACATTATTATATATAGATAGATTACAACTAATTACATGATATAGTCGATGTGGGACTATTCTATATACAAATATTCTTAACACTATATATATTTACAAATATCAACACTTCCTTCCTCTTTCTTCCGTATCTTTCCCTGGATTTTAAGCTCTATTTATACTCAAATTAGGGTTAGGGTTTGAAAATGATGTCAAAACGTGCAAGTGATGTAGAAAGAGTGTTGCAGTACTGAGACGTGTTACAGTAGCCATATCTCCATTTGAAACACCAAAATTAGAAATATGAAATAGGCAATTCAAAAAGTAGAAAATACTTGTAACACGAAAGTAGAAGATTCTCTGCAGATTTATTTTGTAATTTTTTAATTTATTTTTCTTTTGTACTATTTGTATTTTGTAGCTCTCAAGAATTTTGTCTTTTTTCTTAATCTTGTTCCAGAACATAAGGTGTCAAGCTCAAATTTTGATACAAATAAGAGACTGAATCAAATTAGAGTCTGACTTCAGAGATTGTTGCACATCGAAATATAATAGCAGAAGTAAATAAAGAAACACATAATATATCTTGGTTCCTCTCAATTGAGAATAGTTCAATCCCCTTGCAGCATAAGAGCTTTTAAATATAATCAATCATATTACAATTGTTTAAGCTAATAGCTCAAGAATTCCTGCCCAATCAAACTAGAACGAGACTTCCTGCTTAAGCCCTCAAGCATGAGACTTCCTTGCCTAAACATCCAGTTCAGGACTTTCTGCTTAATCTATCCAGAATGAGACTTCTTTGCTTAAACCCTAGTGTCATACCCCAATTTTGACCCTAAATCATTAAATCAATACATTTATCACGACATCTACATCATCTGCATAGCATGGCATACATTTCATCTCACATAATGCATAAAATGTCAGTCAGAATAATTTTTCGCATTTATAGGCAGATTGGTTGAACTGATTCTCAATTGTGCATAAAATCATGTGAACGAAAAATTTCAAAATCGAGCTTGCAGACGTCGGTATTCTTGATCTACTTTTCACGTGGTTTAACCTGACGTACTCGTTTTAATTTTTTTACTACTGTTTCGGTCGCATTTGGATCAGTCTGAGCTTTTTAACCGGTCTATATTTATTTCAAAATTAAATCAAACGCTGTATATTTTTTAGAAGTATATTTGCGCCAGTCATTTTGATGCATTCAATTTAATATTTCGAACACTTTTGTGCTCGAATTTTTTCATTTTGAGTCCATTTATTTTTATCTCAGTGTCAAAATATTTGAAATAACTAAATAGAATTAAATGCAGCTTGGTTTTGATTTTATTATGTTTATATTTAGTGTTTAATTTTATTGAATTTTAAGTAGCTTAATTATTTTCATTTCTAAGATTATTCATTAAGGGTATTCTTGGACTTTTAGAAATTAATAGAAACCCTAGTGTATTGCATTGCACCAATTTGTCTTGTTGTAACTCTCACTCAATTCAAAAAGACACCCAAAATAGACTCACAAATACTGAAATGAAAAAGGAGCAAAATGCAGACACACGAAAACCTCCAAGGACACCCACGCGCCCCACTTAATAACAATGTCTGCCACTTCAAAGGGAGTCACATGGCCAATTTTTGTTCTTTCTTTTTCATTTGTTTATGTCCACAGGAAAGGGAGGTACATAGAAAGGAATACAACTAACATTTTTACTATTGTTTTGTTGTTTTTTGCAAAAGAAGCCAAGACAACACCTACTCATTAATCTCTCTCATTCATTTGAAAAATAATAACAAGAAATGGAAATAAGAGGAAAAAACAAGGTTGCAAAGGGGATGTTAAGTCCACACATGTTTTCACGTTGAAGTGGCTACTCCATGTGCTTCATCTCTCGCACACTTCAGTTTGACATAAAGAGAATAAAACCAAGCATCTTCTTTCCGTAGAAGGGAGGACGTTTCCATTTTCAAAACACACTTGCTTCTTCATTCTTTTCACTTCATGCAAGCACCACAGCATTAACCTTCTCTCACACAACATTACCCTCATCTTCTTTCACAACAACCAAACCAAAAAATGTTATCCTTAAAACCACTTCATACATATCTGACCACCTTCCATGTTTAACATCTTCATGCAACATCAACAAGCTTTTCTCACATTATCATCCTCACCTCACCCAAACTCCATTTTATCAACTTCATCCACCATTAAAACCATATACAACTCCACCACTTTCATATAAAACCATAACCTCCATAACTCACCTTTCAAGATCTTCTTCCACCCTTCCCTTCAAACAACCCCTCCATAAACCAACGATGGCACCATCCACCATCGCCCCCTCCTCATGACAACAGAACCGAAAACACAACATTTCACTCACAACAACGAACAAGCTTCGGCCAAGTTTCACGACACTACCACCATTGACTACATCACTTAACACTCATTCATAAGCTGTACTGCTCCACGAAACGCACACGCATACATCACCAACATAACTCACCTATCACTTCCTCTCATGTCTATCAACTTTACATGAAACATCTTGCAACTTCCTTAACAAAAATAATCAAAATATAAAATTAACCCTTTCAAAAAGAACAAAAAAATACTAATAAGTACTTCATTCAACGTCAATTCCTTTTTCTTAAGTCAAACCGTCAACCATTTCAAACACCCCCCTCTCAAATCATTTTCAAAATCTCCAATCACTTCAAACACTTTTCATAATCATGAGTAAAAGTTTAATCCAACGTCAAGCTATTTTCTCAATCAAAATCTTCAAAATACATCTAACAAGATCCAAACACTTTTAATAAAGATGGAAACGGAACGTGGTGGATAGCACGAGCTCTAGAGGCTAGGATTCGAGCTTAAAACCTTAAAATGGTGTAAAGCAATGCTGATTAAAGACATTTTGTCTTAAGATGATGTAAAGCAATGCTTCATCCACAATCATGCGAGTTTAGATAAGTGGCGTTTTCCCGTAAATGTTGATTCGTAAATCCATTCAATGTGATGCAAACGCCCGCTCCTCACCTGTTTTGGGTAAAAACAATGTTTTCTGTCGATTAATACAAGATAGATTTCACTAAAATTGACCAACAAACTTTTTTTTACCCATAAATTTGTGTTCCTTGATTTCTTTTTTGAGATACATAGGAGCAGGATTGCGAAATATTGTCAGATCCTCTAGTAATGAAAACTGTTTTAGGTCATTTTCTTCTTTGCCCTAATAAAAAATAAATCCTTTTCTCCTTTCTTTCCCTTTTTAATAAACTTAAATAGCCTAAATTTTAAGCCAACACTAACACGCACAATTAACCTAACGGTTTCCGTTGAATACAACAGACGTGAGGGGTGTTAATATTTTTCCCTTGCGTAGCCGACTCTCGAACCCTGATATTGGTTGCGATGACCATATCCTTGTCTTTAATTTTTGGGGTTTTATTCGATATTTTCCTTTTCCCTCTATGGAAATAAATAAAGATCGATGGAAACTCTGTTAAGTCTATCCAGCAAGCGTGCGATTGCGCTTCGCGAGGTCGTGCACTCATTTTTCCAGGTACGACACCTAGGTTCAAGACTTCTTGCTCAATCGATCCAGATCGAGACTTCCTGCTCTGACCTCAAGCATGATACTTCAATGCTTAATCAACTGATCGAGGATTTCTTGCTCTGCCTTTAAGCATGAGAATTCAATGCTCAATCATAAAAAAGAGACTTACTCTGAGCACAGAGGCTAGAGCCTTCATATTCTCTTAACAGAAGAATCAGGTATTAATCATGTGTTCATATGTGTGCTTCTTAGTTAAGAAGATACACAAAGGTTTACACTCTGGAGCAGAATATAAATTGTTTGCTCCTGCGTGTAGAAGAATTAAATTTTCATTCTTCTTTTCTCCTTGCACAGATTTTCTTCTTGTTGTGTCTTTCTGTTCTGTTAATCTTCATGGTCATATTTATATATTTTTACTCCATGTTAAATGTGAACATGTCTCACTCAACTCTTACTCATTGAACCCTTCTGGTTATATTTTCTATTTGAGTGTGTTTCTCTCATCTGTGTAACACAGATTCTCTCAACTCATTTATGTGAATTGGTATCACAGTCACACATTACTTAACTCACATTCAATCTCCCTGAGAGATAGATAGATCCCTTTGAATGTTTTCAATATCCTTTTTTAAATAGATGTTGAGAGTTGACCTGTTGAAGATTGACACTGCCCATGGTACAAGTATACATGAAGGTCTTTAGCTGAAGGACAATAGGGTGAGATAAAAACTAACCTAACATAAAGACGTTGAAAGGAGAAAAGCAGGGTTCAAAACATTTGGATAGATAAGATTCTGACAACATTACTTAATGCTGATTAGACATAAAGTAGTGTACTGTTGTCACGTGATCTTCTTTAGATAACTTCTGACCGGAGACTTCTTATAGACATTGGTTGAAGCTTGTTCAAAGTCATTGTTATCTTTATACTTAGCTTCCTGAATTAGAGGCTTTTATATAACTAGTTAAAGCATGATCAAAAGCTAAAGTATGTCTTAACTTACACATTTGAATTGAATTAACATTAACATGTACTGAATTCAACAGAAGTTGTGAAGGGAACAATGACACTATAATAGAAATGACTCAAGATCAAATGTTATTTAATAGACGAATCTAAAACATTTCAGAAAACATATACTTGAGTATATACGAAGCTGGAAACTTACTATAGAGCATGATACCCAAATGTTCCCAATACACAAGTAGAATGAAGGTGTGCAACCACGTCAGGGGCTTGATTAGAGAGGTTAAAATCAGATATCTTAGCTATGTAGTCTTCAAAGATAAGCACATTGGTTGACCTGATATTACTAGGTATAATTGATGGTTGAACTTTCTCATGTAAATATTATAATCCCCTTGTTGCATCAACTGCAATTCTAACTCGCTGCATCCGGTTAAGAGTTGGCCCATGTTTTTCCCCTTGAACTCCCTTTCTACCTGTAATGAAAGCCAAAATCATCAATGTAACTTCTTGTATGATATACAAGTAAAGAAAATATATTAAGCCGCATACTATGCAAAATGTCATTAAGAGATCCCATAGTAGCAAACTCGTATGGAAGTGCATGAAGATTTCCTTCAACACAGTATCCATGCAATTCAACAAATTTTCATTCTTCAATCTTGAGACCATGGAAAACTGAAATAGAAAATACTTAAGAGAAAGGAAATAAACTAAATGCAGGAACCAAAACTACTCCCATTTATAAATTAAAACGGATTGTATAGTTGATAGAAAAAAATGTTTGGGTCAGAAACTCATCATTTGATTCTAATTCAATAAAAACATATTTTTTTGTTCCATGACGTGGACGTCGACTTATTGTGAGTAGAATAGTTGCAGCATTCCTCCAGTGGAAGATCGATTTGTGTTACACAGCCTTTGGCCAACGAGCTTCGATGATCTTTCTATGTCGAAATTTTGTGGAGAACAAGATGTAAATTCACACCTATATAGAGGTCGCTACCGCAACGAGGTAATCATAACACTTTCATTTAGTGTACGTTAAGCCGAGTGGCGAATACGCGGATCTCGAGAATGTGCTCCTCTCAAAGGTCTTAGGTTCGAATCCTGCTAGGTGCAATTTGCTTATAAAAAAAATATTTAACATTTAGTTTTGCTAATTTTTTTATTATTTATTTTTATACTTTTGCTAAATTAGAGCTTCGAATGGCAACATCATGACCTAGTTTTATTATGGCCGATAGTAATTTTTAAAGTCATCAATGGGGAATACATGGCACTTGCTCTAGAGTGCGTAGGGCAAGGTATATTAATAATACACTAAGTTTGTTCCAAAAATGTCTCTTAACAAACAGCTCTCAATTAGTTGCATTCACTAACTTTTTCTTAATGAATGCAACAAAGTGAAAACGGTTAGTTATGAGACAATTATGAAACAAATCTAGAGCATTAATATACATTACCTTATGCATTCTGAAACAAGTGTCGTGCTTAACCCATTCATGGTTTCAAAAATTACAATTGGTCATAATAAAAAAAAATCATGAAGTTGTCATTCGAAGATATAACTTGGGATAAATCTATAAAAATAATAAAATAAATTAATAAAACTAAAAGCAAAACTAAATGATAAATAGAAGTGTTATGATTACTTCAATGCGCTAGCGACCTTTAGATAAGTGTGAATCTATACCTTGTTCCCCACAAAACTCCGGTAGAGAAGAATCATCAAAGCTTGTCGGTCAAAGGTCGTGTAACACAAAGTGGTCTTCTATTATGCTTACGCCCAGCGTCCACCACTGGTCGTAAGGATAATAATCAAATGTATTTTCTATAATTGAAAATAGAGAAAATAGAGTGAAAGAAGCAAAAATTGATAACATTTACAATGGTTATGGAAACTCATTGGGAGAGAAAAGGTGCAAGGGTTTCGAAAAACAGACAAGAGCGAAAAAACATGAATGTTGTGAATGGGTCGAGTAGCTAATGGGTCTGGTAGCTAATGGATGGGCAGGTGAAGAGAATTTAATTTGCAGGTGAAGAGAATTTAATTTGTCAACCTCACGCTTTATTTTGACACCCCACTTTCTTCTTCTCTATTCATTGTTTTTCTATTCATTTTCAAGTTGTTTTTTTTTCCTTCATATAATTAATCCAAAAAATTATTTAATCTACATTAAATATATAGGCAGATTATTCATATAATTAGGCCATAAAGTTTTTCTGCTATCTCATTTTTGGGGTCAGTCGTTCCGCTCTGCTATATGTGATTAATAACTCTAGTTATTTTATTTCCATCATCTGTTATTTCCAACATCTGTCCCCTCAGGAATGAAATTTCAGCCATAATAGGAACCTCCGCCCTACCCTCAAATGAGACGCAACATCAAATTAGAAGAAAAGGAAAGCCAAAAGTCAAAAAATACCTATAGATATAGAAAGCTCAAACAACTCCCCCTATAATACTCAGAACCAAAGACTACTAGAGAAAATCATAAGTGGAAAAATAGATGTGATCAATGACAAGATAGACTTCATAGTACGTCATTTCATCCCTTACCAAACCAAACTACCACATGGCATATTCCTCTATGATGATCTTGAAGCATGATAACCTCACTAAAGATTTTCCTGTTTTATTCTGTCCCGCAAACTTTTGATTCAGTATTTTTCCTTCATGTACTTTCAATTTAGCAATTTTCCCTTATGTAATTTGAATTTTTAGTAATAATAATGAGTACAATGTTTTTTCCGTTCTCTAAATGTTTAAATTTCCCTAGTTTGCATATATACATTCCGCATTGCATTTTTACTCATTTTTTTTATTTCGAAAAAGGGAAAAGGAGAGAAGTATACTCTCAGGAGAGTAGGGTATACTCTCTATCTAACTTTGAGGGAGTCCAGGCACTCTAAACATATTTGTATTGTTTCCTTTTATCACCTATCTGAGAGATGTGTTGGCATCATCAAAATAGAGAATATAGAACCTTGTTTTCACTAAAGAAATTTTGTCATTACTTAGAATCAAAAGCCTTATATAAATGTAAATAAATGTGGGTAACACTAAATTATCAAAGGCTTACTGGTGACCACGGGTTCCTCGATAAAAGGCTCCTCGATAATGTTTACCCATGGAACAAGAAGTCCACAAAAATACTGTCGTCCTGACCTTGGGTGATTCATGGGTAATTAAGTCCTCAATTTGTCATCATTGGCATCATATTACATGCGGCTAAGCCAGCAGTAACATTATCGACGGTTAAGCGTTTGATAACGTATTATTTATTTATATATTTACTCCCGACAAAGCCTTTGATAACAATTGTTGTTAAATTTTTCCAACAACTAAGCCATTATTATAAAGTTCGAAAATTAAAAAATTGACCTATATTTATATAAATCTGTAACACAATTAATACTACTTGCACAAACTATAATAATTTTCTAATATAATACTACATACAATGGAAATTTGTATCCTATAGTTTATAAATAATTTAAAACAAGAATAAGAAGGGTGAAAGGAGAAACAAACCAACATAAGAGTAAGAGTTTGGTTCTTACGTGCAGAGAACAAAACAAAAGGATAAAACATAGCATCATCATGTGGAACATTTTTAGCAAAAAAATGTTCTCAATGATTTGGTTTATGTGACATCAATTACATCACATATAGATTTAATTTTGTAAACTATAATCTGACACTTATTCTCCTACTATAACCTACTTATTAATTATTAAATAGAAACTAGTTGTTGGATAATAAAATAGGGATAAATTTGACTAATAGCACTTCTATTAAGTATTTTAATGGATGTACCCATCATGTTAAAAGATTGGAGACATAAATTTATCATCCATTCATACTAAAACCAAGTGAAAAGTGAAATAGAATAAAATAAAGTTACTAAATTATATAAGTATAAACAATCATGCATCTTTATACAATTATAATCTAACTCACCTAAATATGACAGCATCCCACAGCAAGTTGTTATCTTGATGGAAAGCCTCTTAAAATCTCTCATCCATCTCTTCCTGGTAGGGGAGTTGACATCGCTACCACCAACAAATAAAAAGAAATTTCATTTCACATAAAGTTCAAGGATAACAACATAATTCAACATGAATAACAAATAAAGATGAATATTATTGCTTAAGTTCTTAACAAACCATTTTTAGTTTATTATCAAATACCAAAGTATCAAATTTAAATGCCGCGGAAGTGGAATTGTGGAAAAATATGAGGTTATCCTAAAACAAAAATCTAGATTGAAATGGAGTTTGGAGGGCGATGGCAATACGAAATTTTTTCATGCAGCTTTGCGTAACAGGTTGAATAGAAATAGCATCACCCGTGTAAGAGTTGAGGATTCTAATGTTGATGATGTGCAGGAAATCAAAAATGTGGTTAGGGCGTATTTTTCCAAGAGATTCAGCAGGGTTCAGCGGAGTTTTCCGTTTGTTGGAGAAGCAGGTTTCAAGAAGTTGTCCGTATCAGATAGTGCAGAATTAGAAGCTACAGTCGATGCGGAAGAAGTCAAAAGAGTGGTGTTTGAGTGTGTTGGTGACCGCAGCCCTGGTCCTGACGGTTTCAGTTTTGATTTCTTTAAAAGATGTTGGAATATTGTAGGGGAAGATTTCACGAAATGCGTTCTGGAATTCTTTAATGGAGAGAAACTTCACAAGGTTTTCGCCTCTTCTTTCGTGGTTCTTATTCCTAAACAAGATGTTCCAAATTGCCTCGACGACTATAGACCGATATCTCTTATCAGCTCCGTTTACAAAGTGCTGTCCAAGATTATGGCGAATAGACTTAAAGGGAAGATTGGTGGTATCATTTCCAAAACGCAAACTGCCTTTATTAAAGACAGAAGTTTGGTTGACGGCATACTAGTTCTAAATGAGATAATTGATTTTGCAAAACGTTATAAGAAAGAGCTTATGTTACTCAAGGTGGACTTTGCTAAGGCTTATGCTTGCGTCGAGTGGAATTATCTCCGAGATGTAATGAAGATTATGGAATTCGGGAATAGGTGGCTTTCTTGGATGGAGAAAGGTATTTTTAACAACTTTTCATCTGTCTTGATCAATGGAAGTCCGACTCGGGACTTTCGTGTCTCTGGGGGCCTCAAACAACGTGACCCTCTTGCACCCCTTCTATTCACAATCGCAGCTGAAGGTCTGGCCGTAATGATGAGCAGAGCAATTGATATTGGTAGCTTCTCAGGATTTAAAGTGAGTGATGAAATATCCTTCCACTTGTTACAATACGCAGACGATTCGATATTAATTGGCGATGGCTCATGGAGGAATATCTTGGCTATGAAAAATGTTCTGAAGGGTTTCCATTTGATTTCTGGTCTCGACATCAATTTTAATTAAAGTTCGTTTTTTGGTTTTGGTATTGAAGAATCAACGCTCCTGGCTGCAGAAAATTACTTGGCCTGTAATGTAACACCCCCTTTCTATACCCCCAAATAATCACATAATCATTTAGGCACATATTAAAAATTTCGTCAGAGTATAATTATAAACATAGTATAAAAGAGGCATGTCACATTATACGTGAAATTAAAACATTCAACACCTGCTCAACAATTGATATGCAACAGTGGGGTAACTTTGCAACAGAGGAACTTAGTCCTTACACCCACATCTCAATATTTAGAATAAAAGCGGAAAATCTAAACATTGAATAATATATAACATATATATATACATCATCAAGTATTATCCACCAACATAATTCATGTTTACATAAACATTCATCAACAAGATACATGTACAATGTATCACAAAAGAATCATATATATCCTAGCTACCCGGTGCTACATATCAGAGCCGACCGACCAAAAGAATGAAGACACGCTTCACAAAAAGACCACCAGCATACCTACTCTGCAATGCCTCATAGAGCATCATAAAACAGCTGAAGGGTGAGAAATTTTATCATAATAACAATGCATATAATTATATATCTTAGCATAAAAATACACATATTCCACATTCTCACCACAATTCATCACAATTCACCCATATACATCACAATGTATATATATACAAAGCCAAGCATATTCATCATGCATACTTTCACAATTCTTATCATTCCACATAAACATACATAGTCATGTTTATTCATCAATGCACCATTATAAAGATGATAAATGCAAATCATAGAGACCGATTCACGACTCTATGCAAATGCAATGCGGTACCGACTCAATCATCGCTCGTTACCAATGTAACTCCCCGTCGGGCATACGATGTTCACCCATTGCTCACTCCCCACATGGGCACACAATGTTTATGGATCGCTCACACCCCACACGGGCACACGACCCGATCGCTCACACCCTCGCTAGGCGAACACCCGTAACGAACCTTCGCTACCCTTCGCTGAATGGTTCGCTAGGCGAACCTGCGAAAACTCAGAATCTTTCAGCGCTGTTGAAAACCCAAAATCCATATTTTTCAACCCAAAACATTTTCAAAACAACATATATCAACCAGAACCTATTCTAATCATGGAAAGAAACATTCTACCACGTTTACGTCGATTTCCAACCGCGAAAACATCGATTTCTCAACATCGACCTAGAATAAAAAACTATGAAAACACAACAAACAATCTAATACACACATACATAATCATACATAATGATATACATTGATAAGATAATAAGATTTCACACCCTTACCCGGATTAGTCGATTCCTAGAAGTTGATTTGAAGATTTCCCAATCTTTTCCTCTTTTCCTTCTCTTTTCTCCTCTTCCTCTTTCTTTCTCTCCTTTTTCTCTCTATTTTTCCTTTCTATCTCTTTTTCTCTTATTTCCTCTTCTTATCTCTTTTTCTTTTCTATTTCTTATTTTCTATACAAATTAAATTAATTCATTTTCTCACACAATTATATTTCCACTAAATTTTCTAACTTAACATTAATTGAGAAATGTCTAAAATACCCTCCATTCTAATTTTCCCCGAAAACTCTCTGTTGAAATACAAATAGAGTTCGGGTTTAGTGTTATCGTTCCACAGAGATTGTTCGTGATATTGCCGCCGTTCGACAGTCGTAACGTTTCAAACTTTAAAGTAACAAGGGGTTTTAGGTTGTTTTCGCAACGGTTGCATTCAAAGTTAATTAAAAGCGGTAAAGGATTGTTTTAACGGTTTATAAAAACATGTCAAGGTTAGGGTTCAACAAACCACTTTGCACGTATACAATCGATAAAGCTAATGAACTCGGTTAAATGATAAATACAATCACATATCCTCCCAATATGTTTATCTCTAACACATATTGTGAGTTTTGCCATTTTGATCCTTTGTTGATTTCTCACACAAACTATCAAAATGACAACATTAGAGTTCAATATTTGGTGAACATCACACACATTGCTATCTCTAGTCAATGTACATTGATGGATGACAAACCTAGGTAAAGAGTTGGAGCATATTTCTCAATCATGAACCAACACAAAGAATAAACATAAAATCAAGGTTTATCATCATACATTCATCATCCCAGAGTTCACAAGATAGGATCAATACATATACATACAAAGTAAGGTTTACTTACATCTAACCTTGACACAAAAGAGAAATTAGCTACACATATTCATGGTAGCTTGATCAACAAGAATCGGTAGAAGAGAAACGAGCATCAACGACGATTTTATCGACAAAATGATGCTTTTTATCTTCCACAAATGAAATGCTACAGTGTAATGTATTTTGATCTTAGAATGTAATAATGAATTCGTAAAAAATCTGATCAAAACCACTTTATAAGGGGGCTGAGTGTCGCGAAGCGCGCAAGAGCGCACAGGAGCGCGCTGAGCGGGCGCAACTTAAATGTTAAACCGCCAAACCGCGCTGAGCGCGCTTATGAGCCCGCTGAGCGCGCAAGCTACTGTAAGTCATTCCATCCTCGCGCTGGGAGCGCGCTCAAAGCATGCTCGAAAAATCCAAATTTCTTCAAACTGTTCTTGTGGGATCCTCGAGGCTCCATTCCACACCCTTCCATGTAAAAATCTGCAATAAAAACACAAAAGATAGATAGATACGATAAATAATGAAATTAACTAGAAAACGGTTATAAACGGAAACAATGGGAAAAGGCATGGATTTACGAATAAAGCTCACAAAAAGGTGCTAAAAACTAATCTAAATATTAACACTTTTTAGCACCTAACACTCTCAAAAACGGTAAAATATCATAACATGTCAACATAGCATATTAACACACCAATTTCACAAATAAAATAATTTATCACTCAATTTAAATAAAAGACTCAACAAAATGGGAAAAATCGGAATCGGGGCGTTACAACTCTCCCCCACTTTAGAAATTTCCGTCCTCGAAAATATTACCTGATTCAAACAACTCCGGATACGACTCTCGCATCCTACTCTCTAATTCCCAAGTCAAATTGCCTTCCGCAGCGCCTCCCCACGCTACTTTCACAAGCGCAATATCCTTGCCTCTTAGTTTCTTAACTTCACGATCCAAAATCCTAATCGGTAAAGCTTCAATCGTAAGGTTATCTTTCACTTCAACCTCGTCCATAGGAATAACATGTGACGGATCCGGAACATACTTCCGAAGTTGTGAAACATGGAATACATCATGCAAATACGAAAGATTCGGAGGCAATGCCACACGATAAGCCACAGCACCAACTCGCGCAAAAATCTGATACAGACCAATAAAACGAGAAGTCAACTTCTTCGACTTCAAAGCACGACCCACACCTGTAACCGGCGTAACTCTTAAAAACATATGGTCACCTTCTTGAAACTCAAGATCTTTCCTTCTCTTGTCATGATATCTCTTTTGTCTACTTTGAGAAGCTTTCATCTTCTCACGAATAAACTTCACTTTCTCCGTCGTTTGTTGTACCATCTCCGGTCCAACTAACGTCCTCTCACCGGTTTCATGCCAACACAAAGGTGTTCGACATCTCCGACCATACAAAACCTCAAATGGTGCCATACTTATACTTGAATGAAAACTGTTATTGTAGGTGAACTCAATCAACGCCAAATAACTATCCCAAGCACCACCTTGCTCGAGTACACAAGCACGCAATAAATCTTTCAACGATTGAATTGTCCTCTCGGTTTGACCATCCATTTGCGGATGATAAGCCGAACTCAATCTTAGCTTAGAACCCAAAGCCTTTTGTAAACTCTCCCAAAACCTCGATGTAAATCTAGGATCTCTATCCGATACAATACTCTTAGGAACTCCATGTAACTTCACAACCACAAGAACATAAATCTCGGCTAACTTCTCCAAAGGATAACTAATATCAATTGGAATGAAGTGAGCAGATTTAGTAAGCCTATCAACGATTACCCAAATAGCATTATGACCTCTTTGCGTATTCGGCAATCCCGTAACAAAATCCATCGATATACTATCCCATTTCCACTCCGGAATGTCCAACGGTTGCATCAATCCACTAGGCTTTTGATGTTCCACCTTAGACTTTTGACAAGTTAAGCACGCATACACAAATTGAGCCACATCTCTCTTTAATCCGGACCACCAAAAGATTTTCTTCAAATCTTGATACATTTTATTCGCTCCCGGATGAATACTTAAGTTACTTCGGTGTCCTTCTTCCAATATCATCTTTTTCAACTCCGCATCATCGGAAATACAAATACGACCACGGAATCTCAAAACTCCAAAATTATCAACCCTAAAATCCTCGTTCTCACTCATCATTAAATCAACGAACTTCAAATCCAACTTTTGCTTTTCACATACGGTTGCAAGAAAATCATTCGTAACATGTAGCATACCAAGTCTCACACTTCTCGGCATCATTTCACAAACCAAACTCAAGTCTTTAAAATTCTCCAAAAGTTCCCATTCTCTCATCATCAATGCGGACATATGTAACGATTTCCGACTCAAAGCATAGGCCACCACGTTTGCCTTACCCGGATGGTAATTCAAACCAAAATCATAATCCTTCAAAAGCTCTAACCACCTTCTTTGTCTCATGTTCAATTCTTTTTGATCAAATAAATATTTCAAGCTCTTGTGATCACTAAAAACTTCAAATCTTGCACCATAAAGATAGTGCCTCCAAATTTTCAAAACAAACACCACGGTCGCTAACTCCAAGTCATGTGTAGGATAATTCTTCTCATGCACTCTCAATTGTCTAAAAGCATAAGCCACAACTTTTCCATCTTGCATCAAAACACCACCTAACCCAACCAATGAAGCATCACAATACACAACAAATGGTTCCGTCGGATTTGGCAAAATCAAGATCGGAGCCGTTGTCAACCTTCTTTTTAGCTCATTAAAACTCTCTTCACAATGAATATCCCAAATGAAAGCCTTTTCCTTACAAGTCAATTGCGTTAACGGAAGTGCCAACTTCGAAAATCCCTCAATAAACCTCCGATAATAACCCGCCAAGCCTAAAAAGCTTCGAATCTCCGTAACCGATCTAGGAGCCTCCCATTGCATCACCGCATCAATCTTAGATGGATCAACACTAATACCACTACCAGAAATAACATGTCCAAGAAAACTTACTTCCGACAACCAAAATTCACATTTCGACAACTTAGCATACAATTGTTTCTCTTTCAAAATTTGTAACACAATCCTCAAATGCTCTTCATGCTCCTCTTGAGACTTAGAGTAAATCAAAATATCGTCGATGAACACAACCACAAAATGATCTAACTGTTCATGAAAAATACGATTCATGTATTCCATAAACACACTCGGCGTATTAGAAACCCCGAATGGCATCACGGAATATTCGTAATGACCATACCGTGTCCTAAAGGCCGTCTTTTGAATATCCTCTTCTTTCACACGAATCTGGTGATATCCCGATCTCAAATCAATCTTGCTAAAAACACGCGCACCAACCAATTGGTCCATCAAATCGTCGATCCTCTGAAGTGGATACTTGTTCTTAATTGTCACCTTGTTCAATTGTCGATAATAAATGCATAACCGCATACTCCCATCCTTCTTCTTTACCAACAATACCGGAGCACCCCAAGGAGAAACACTTGGTCTTACAAATCTTTTGTCCAACAAGTCATTCAATTGCTTCTTCAATTCTACCAACTCCGATGCCGACATACGATACGGTGCCATCGAAACCGGTCTAGTACCCAGAACTAGATCAATAGAAAACTCAACTTCTCTTTCCGGCGGTACATCCGTAATATCCTCCGGAAACACTTCTGGAAAATCACACACCACTGGAAACACATCGAGCTCAACTTTACACTCCACCGACAATGATGCAAACAAACCGAACAATTGAGCTTCGTCCGCTAAAAGTTTCTTCAACTCTTTAGTGGATAGGAAACTCTCATCTTCGTCATCTTCCAAAGAAGGAAACCTCACCAACTTGTGATAGCAATCTATATGAACTCGATTAAATTGCAACCAGTTCATACCCAAGATTACGTCCAATCCCTCAAACGACAAACACACTAAATCCATAATGAAGTCTTTACCATACATGATCAAAGGACAACTTACACACACCAAAGACGTAGTTACCGACCCTGAAGCAGGAGTCTCAATAACCATCTCACCACCCCAAGAAGTCATAAACAAATTCAAACGCTTAGCGCACTCATGAGAAATGAACGAATGAGTCGCTCCCGTATCAATAATAGCTACTAAAGGCGTACTATTAATAAAGCATGTACCTTTAATTAAACGGTCTGCACTAGTAGTGTCCGTCCCCGCTAATGCAAACAACTTTCCGCCCGCTTGAGCTTGTTTCGGCTTAGTACACTTGGTACTAATGTGACCCACTTCTCCACAATTATAGCACTTCACTATATTCCTTCTACAATCAGTAGTAGCATGCCCAAGACCTCCACAGTTAGAACATTTCACCACAGTCTTCCCACACTCAAATGACTTATGACCCATTCCACCACACTTGTAACACTTAACGGAACCGGAACTTCCTCCTCCAGATCTCCTCTCAAAGTTTCCCCTATGATTTCCCTTATCAACGGGTGTCACATAAGGTCCACTTCTAGCTTGTTGCTTTCCCTTCCTCTCATTCAAACTTTTGTAATGTGTAGAACGAGCCTTGCTATCTTCCTCGAAGATTCTACAACATTCCGTCAAATCCGTAAACCTTCTTATCCTTTGATATCCCACAGCTTGCTTAATCTCGGGACGCAAACCATTCTCATACTTAATACACTTAGAGAACTCAGCAGTAATTGCAGCATAGTGAGGATGGAATTGAACCAACTCCAAAAACATAGCAGTATAGTCCACCACAGATATACTACCTTGTTTCAGTTCAAGGAACTCCATCTCCTTCTTCCCTTTCACACTTTCAGGGTAATACTTCCTCAAGAACTTGGTACGAAATAAATTCCAAGTTATCTCTTCATCATCCACCTCAAGAACTTGACGCATACCGACCCACCAATCGTCGGCTTCTTCCTTCAGCATGTGAGACCCAAGCCTCACCTTATTCTCCTCCACACAGCCTATAACTCTGAAGATTCTCTCAATCTCTTTCAACCACATTTGAGCTCCATCGGGATCAAATCTTCCTTTGAAGACCGGTGGTTGATTCTTCCTGAACTCGTCATTAGCATACACATTCGGCGCACCTTGCACCGCCCTAGCCATTGCTTCCAAAGCAGCAGCCATCGCATTGTCGTTTCTACCAGCCATATTCCGGATTATTCCCAAAAATGACAACAAGGTTAAACAACAGTTCAACCATCACAACAACAAGACAGACACAACTGACTCAACACTGGCTCTGATACCACTTAATGTAACACCCCCTTTCTATACCTCCAAATAATCACATAATCACTTAGGCACATATTAAAATTTTCGTCAGAGTATAATTATAAACATAGTATAAAAGAGGCATGTCACATTATACGTGAAATTAAAACATTCAACACCTGCTCAACAATTGATATGCAACAGTGGGGTAACTTTGCAACAGAGGAACTTAGTCCTTACACCCACATCTCAATATTTAGAATAAAAGCGGAAAATCTAAACATTGAATAATATATAACATATATATATACATCATCAAGTATTATCCACCAACATAATTCATGCTTACATAAACATTCATCAACAAGATACATGTACAATGTATCACAAAAGAATCATATATATCCTAGCTACCCGGTGCTACATATCAGAGCCGACCGACCAAAAGAATGAAGACACGCTTCACAAAAAGACCACCAGCATACCTACTCTGCAATGCCTCATAGAGCATCATAAAACAGCTGAAGGGTGAGAAATTTTATCATAATAACAATGCATATAATTATATATCTTAGCATAAAAATACACATATTCCACATTCTCACCACAATTCATCAGAATTCACCCATATACATCACAATGTATATATATACAAAGCCAAGCATATTCATCATGCATACTTTCACAATTCTTATCATTCCACATAAACATACATAGTCATGTTTATTCATCAATGCACCATTATAAAGATGATAAATGCAAATCATAGAGACCGATTCACGACTCTATGCAAATGCAATGCGGGTACCGACTCAATCATCGCTCGTTACCAATGTAACTCCCCGTCGGGCATACGATGTTCACCCATTGCTCACACCCCACATGGGCACACAATGTTTATGGATCGCTCACACCCCACACGGGCACACGACCCGATCGCTCATACCCTCGCTAGGCGAACACCCGTAACGAACCTTCGCTACCCTTCGCTGAATGGTTCGCTAGGCGAACCTGCGAAAACTCAGAATCTTTCAGCGCTGTTGAAAACCCAAAATCCATATTTTTCAACCCAAAACATTTTCAAAACAACATATATCAACCAGAACCTATTCTAATCATGGCAAGAAACATTCTACCACGTTTACGTCGATTTCCAACCGCGAAAACATCGATTTCTCAACATCGACCTAGAATAAAAAACTATGAAAACACAACAAACAATCCAATACACACATACATAATCATACATAATGATATACATTGATAAGATAATAAGATTTCACACCCTTACCCGGATTAGTCGATTCCTAGAAGTTGATTTGAAGATTTCCCAATCTTTTCCTCTTTTCCTTCTCTTTTCTCCTCTTCCTCTTTCTTTCTCTCCTTTTTCTCTCTATTTTTCCTTTCTATCTCTTTTTCTCCTATTTCCTCTTCTTATCTCTTTTTCTTTTCTATTTCTTATTTTCTATACAAATTAAATTAATTCATTTTCTCACACAATTATATTTCCACTAAATTTTCTAACTTAACATTAATTGAGAAATGTCTAAAATACCCTCCATTCTAATTTTCCCCGAAAACTCTATGTTGAAATACAAATAGAGTTCGGGTTTAGTGTTATCGTTCCACAGAGATTGTTCTTGATATTGCCGCCGTTCGACAGTCGTAACGTTTCAAACTTTAAAGTAACAAGGGGTTTTAGGTTGTTTTCGCAACGGTTGCATTCAAAGTTAATTAAAAGCGGTAAAGGATTGTTTTAACGGTTTATAAAAACATGTCAAGGTTAGGGTTCAACAAACCACTTTGCACGTATACAATCGATAAAGCTAATGAACTCGGTTAAATGATAAATATAATCACATATCCTCCCAATATGTTTATCTCTAACACATATTGTGAGTTTTACCATTTTGATCCTTTGTTGATTTCTCACACAAACTATCAAAATGACAACATTAGAGTTCAATATTTGGTGAACATCACACACATTGCTATCTCTAGCCAATGTACATTGATGGATGACAAACCTAGGTAAAGAGTTGGAGCATATTTCTCAACCATGAACCAACACAAAGAATAAACATAAAATCAAGGTTTATCATCATACATTCATCATCCCAGAGTTCACAAGATAGGATCAATACATATACATACAAAGTAAAGGTTTACTTACATCTAACCTTGACACAAAAGAGAAATTAGCTACACATATTCATGGTAGCTTGATCAACAAGAATCGGTAGAAGAGAAACGAGCATCAACGACGATTTTATCGACAAAATAATGCTTTTTATCTTCCACAAATGAAATGCTACAGTGTAATGTATTTTGATCTTAGAATGTAATAATGAATTCGTAAAAAATCTGATCAAAACCACTTTATAAGGGGGCTGAGTGTCGCGAAGCGCGCAAGAGCGCACAGGAGCGCGCTGAGCGGGCGCAACTTAAATGTTAAACCGCCAAACCGCGCTGAGCGCGCTTATGAGCCCGCTGAGCGCGCAAGCTACTGTAAGTCATTCCATCCTCGCGCTGGGAGCGCGCTGAGCGCGCTCAAAGCATGCTCGAAAAATCCAAATTTCTTCAAACTGTTCTTGTGGGATCCTCGAGGCTCCATTCCACACCCTTCCATGTAAAAATCTGCAATAAAAACACAAAAGATAGATAGATACGATAAATAATGAAATTAACTAGAAAACGGTTATAAACGGAAACAATGGGAAAAGGCATGGATTTACGAATAAAGCTCACAAAAAGGTGCTAAAAACTAATCTAAATATTAACACTTTTTAGCACCTAACACTCTCAAAAACGGTAAAATATCATAACATGTCAACATAGCATATTAACACACCAATTTCACAAATAAAATAATTTATCACTCAATTTAAATAAAAGACTCAACAAAATGGGAAAAATCGGAATCGGGGCGTTACAACTCTCCCCCACTTTAGAAATTTCCGTCCTCGAAAATATTACCTGATTCAAACAACTCCGGATACGACTCTCGCATCCTACTCTCTAATTCCCAAGTCAAATTGCCTTCCGCAGCGCCTCCCCACGCTACTTTCACAAGCGCAATATCCTTGCCTCTTAGTTTCTTAACTTCACGATCCAAAATCCTAATCGGTAAAGCTTCAATCGTAAGGTTATCTTTCACTTCAACCTCGTCCATAGGAATAACATGTGACGGATCCGGAACATACTTCCGAAGTTGTGAAACATGGAATACATCATGCAAATACGAAAGATTCGGAGGCAATGCCACACGATAAGCCACAGCACCAACTCGCGCAAAAATCTGATACAGACCAATAAAACGAGAAGTCAACTTCTTCGACTTCAAAGCACGACCCACACCTGTAACCGGCGTAACTCTTAAAAACATATGGTCACCTTCTTGAAACTCAAGATCTTTCCTTCTCTTGTCATGATATCTCTTTTGTCTACTTTGAGAAGCTTTCATCTTCTCACGAATAAACTTCACTTTCTCCGTCGTTTGTTGTACCATCTCCGGTCCAACTAACGTCCTCTCACCGGTTTCATGCCAACACAAAGGTGTTCGACATCTCCGACCATACAAAACCTCAAATGGTGCCATACTTATACTTGAATGAAAACTGTTATTGTAGGTGAACTCAATCAACGCCAAATAACTATCCCAAGCACCACCTTGCTCGAGTACACAAGCACGCAATAAATCTTCCAACGATTGAATTGTCCTCTCGGTTTGACCATCCGTTTGCGGATGATAAGCCGAACTCAATCTTAGCTTAGAACCCAAAGCCTTTTGTAAACTCTCCCAAAACCTCGATGTAAATCTAGGATCTCTATCCGATACAATACTCTTAGGAACTCCATGTAACTTCACAACCACAAGAACATAAATCTCGGCTAACTTCTCCAAAGGATAACTAATATCAATTGGAATGAAGTGAGCAGATTTAGTAAGCCTATCAACGATTACCCAAATAGCATTATGACCTCTTTGCGTATTCGGCAATCCCGTAACAAAATCCATCGATATACTATCCCATTTCCACTCCGGAATGTCCAACGGTTGCATCAATCCACTAGGCTTTTGATGTTCCACCTTAGACTTTTGACAAGTTAAGCACGCATACACAAATTGAGCCACATCTCTCTTTAATCCGGACCACCAAAAGATTTTCTTCAAATCTTGATACATTTTATTCGCTCCCGGATGAATACTTAAGTTACTTCGGTGTCCTTCTTCCAATATCATCTTTTTCAACTCCGCATCATCGGAAATACAAATACGACCACGGAATCTCAAAACTCCAAAATTATCAACCCTAAAATCCTCGTTCTCACTCATCATTAAATCAACGAACTTCAAATCCAACTTTTGCTTTTCACATACGGTTGCAAGAAAATCATTCGTAACATGTAGCATACCAAGTCTCACACTTCTCGGCATCATTTCACAAACCAAACTCAAGTCTCTAAAATTCTCCAAAAGTTCCCATTCTCTCATCATCAATGCGGACATATGTAACGATTTCCGACTCAAAGCATCGGCCACCATGTTTGCCTTACCCGGATGGTAATTCAAACCAAAATCATAATCCTTCAAAAGCTCTAACCACCTTCTTTGTCTCATGTTCAATTCTTGTTTATCAAATAAATATTTCAAGCTCTTGTGATCACTAAAAACTTCAAATCTTGCACCATAAAGATAGTGCCTCCAAATTTTCAAAACAAACACCACGGTCGCTAACTCCAAGTCATGTGTAGGATAATTCTTCTCATGCACTCTCAATTGTCTAAAAGCATAAGCCACAACTTTTCCATCTTGCATCAAAACACCACCTAACCCAACCAATGAAGCATCACAATACACAACAAATGGTTCCGTCGGATTTGGCAAAATCAAGATCGGAGCCGTTGTCAACCTTCTTTTTAGCTCATTAAAACTCTCTTCACAATGAATATCCCAAATGAAAGCCTTTTCCTTACAAGTCAATTGCGTTAACGGAAGTGCCAACTTCGAAAATCCCTCAATAAACCTCCGATAATAACCCGCCAAGCCTAAAAAGCTTCGAATCTCCGTAACCGATCTAGGAGCCTCCCATTGCATCACCGCATCAATCTTAGATGGATCAACACTAATACCACTACCAGAAATAACATGTCCAAGAAAACTTACTTCCGACAACCAAAATTCACATTTCGACAACTTAGCATACAATTGTTTCTCTTTCAAAATTTGTAACACAATCCTCAAATGCTCTTCATGCTCCTCTTGAGACTTAGAGTAAATCAAAATATCGTCGATGAACACAACCACAAAATGATCTAACTGTTCATGAAAAATACGATTCATGTATTCCATAAACACACCCGGCGTATTAGAAACCCCGAATGGCATCACGGAATATTCGTAATGACCATACCGTGTCCTAAAGGCCGTCTTTTGAATATCCTCTTCTTTCACACGAATCTGGTGATATCCCGATCTCAAATCAATCTTGCTAAAAACACGCGCACCAACCAATTGGTCCATCAAATCGTCGATCCTCTGAAGTGGATACTTGTTCTTAATTGTCACCTTGTTCAATTGTCGATAATAAATGCATAACCGCATACTCCCATCCTTCTTCTTTACCAACAATACCGGAGCACCCCAAGGAGAAACACTTGGTCTTACAAATCTTTTGTCCAACAAGTCATTCAATTGCTTCTTCAATTCTACCAACTCCGATGCCGACATACGATACGGTGCCATCGAAACCGGTCTAGTACCCAGAACTAGATCAATAGAAAACTCAACTTCTCTTTCCGGCGGTACATCCGTAATATCCTCCGGAAACACTTCTGGAAAATCACACACCACTGGACACACATCGAGCTCAACTTTACACTCCACCGACAATGATGCAAACAAACCGAACAATTGAGCTTCGTCCGCTAAAAGTTTCTTCAACTCTTTAGTGGATAGGAAACTCTCATCTTCGTCATCTTCCAAAGAAGGAAACCTCACCAACTTGTGATAGCAATCTATATGAACTCGATTAAATTGCAACCAGTTCATACCCAAGATTACGTCCAATCCCTCAAACGACAAACACACTAAATCCATAATGAAGTCTTTACCATACATGATCAAAGGACAACTTACACACACCAAAGACGTAGTTACCGACCCTGAAGCAGGAGTCTCAATAACCATCTCACCACCCCAAGAAGTCATAAACAAATTCAAACGCTTAGCGCACTCATGAGAAATGAACGAATGAGTCGCTCCCGTATCAATAATAGCTACTAAAGGCGTACTATTAATAAAGCATGTACCTTTAATTAAACGGTCTGCACTAGTAGTGTCCGTCCCCGCTAATGCAAACAACTTTCCGCCCGCTTGAGCTTGTTTCGGCTTAGTACACTTGGTACTAATGTGACCCACTTCTCCACAATTATAGCACTTCACTATATTCCTTCTACAATCAGTAGTAGCATGCCCAAGACCTCCACAGTTAGAACATTTCACCACAGTCTTCCCACACTCAAATGACTTATGACCCATTCCACCACACTTGTAACACTTAACGGAACCGGAACTTCCTCCTCCAGATCTCCTCTCAAAGTTTCCCCTATGATTTCCCTTATCAACGGGTGTCACATAAGGTCCACTTCTAGCTTGTTGCTTTCCCTTCCTCTCATTCAAACTTTTGTAATGTGTAGAACGAGCCTTGCTATCTTCCTCGAAGATTCTACAACATTCCGTCAAATCCGTAAACCTTCTTATCCTTTGATATCCCACAGCTTGCTTAATCTCGGGACGCAAACCATTCTCATACTTAATACACTTAGAGAACTCAGCAGTAATTGCAGCATAGTGAGGATGGAATTGAACCAACTCCAAAAACATAGCAGTATAGTCCACCACAGATATACTACCTTGTTTCAGTTCAAGGAACTCCATCTCCTTCTTCCCTTTCACACTTTCAGGGTAATACTTCCTCAAGAACTTGGTACGAAATAAATTCCAAGTTATCTCTTCATCATCCACCTCAAGAACTTGACGCATACCGACCCACCAATCGTCGGCTTCTTCCTTCAGCATGTGAGACCCAAGCCTCACCTTATTCTCCTCCACACAGCCTATAACTCTGAAGATTCTCTCAATCTCTTTCAACCACATTTGAGCTCCATCGGGATCAAATCTTCCTTTGAAGACCGGTGGTTGATTCTTCCTGAACTCGTCATTAGCATACACATTCGGCGCACCTTGCACCGCCCTAGCCATTGCTTCCAAAGCAGCAGCCATCGCATTGTCGTTTCTACCAGCCATATTCCGGATTATTCCCAAAAATGACAACAAGGTTAAACAACAGTTCAACCATCACAACAACAAGACAGACACAACTGACTCAACACTGGCTCTGATACCACTTAATGTAACACCCCCTTTCTATACCTCCAAATAATCACATAATCACTTAGGCACATATTAAAATTTTCGTCAGAGTATAATTATAAACATAGTATAAAAGAGGCATGTCACATTATACGTGAAATTAAAACATTCAACACCTGCTCAACAATTGATATGCAACAGTGGGGTAACTTTGCAACAGAGGAACTTAGTCCTTACACCCACATCTCAATATTTAGAATAAAAGCGGAAAATCTAAACATTGAATAATATATAACATATATATATATACATCATCAAGTATTATCCACCAACATAATTCATGTTTACATAAACATTCATCAACAAGATACATGTACAATGTATCACAAAAGAATCATATATATCCTAGCTACCCGGTGCTATATATCAGAGCCGACCGACCAAAAGAATGAAGACACGCTTCACAAAAAGACCACCAGCATACCTACTCTGCAATGCCTCATAGAGCATCATAAAACAGCTGAAGGGTGAGAAATTTTATCATAATAACAATGCATATAATTATATATCTTAGCATAAAAATACACATATTCCACATTCTCACCACAATTCATCACAATTCACCCATATACATCACAATGTATATATATACAAAGCCAAGCATATTCATCATGCATACTTTCACAATTCTTATCATTCCACATAAACATACATAGTCATGTTTATTCATCAATGCACCATTATAAAGATGATAAATGCAAATCATAGAGACCGATTCACGACTCTATGCAAATGCAATGCGGGTACCGACTCAATCATCGCTCGTTACCAATGTAACTCCCCGTCGGGCATACGATGTTCACCCATTGCTCACACCCCACATGGGCACACAATGTTTATGGATCGCTCACACCCCACACGGGCACACGACCCGATCGCTCATACCCTCGCTAGGCGAACACCCGTAACGAACCTTCGCTACCCTTCGCTGAATGGTTCGCTAGGCGAACCTGCGAAAACTCAGAATCTTTCAGCGCTGTTGAAAACCCAAAATCCATATTTTTCAACCCAAAACATTTTCAAAACAACATATATCAACCAGAACCTATTCTAATCATGGCAAGAAACATTCTACCACGTTTACGTCGATTTCCAACCGCGAAAACATCGATTTCTCAACATCGACCTAGAATAAAAAACTATGAAAACACAACAAACAATCCAATACACACATACATAATCATACATAATGATATACATTGATAAGATAATAAGATTTCACACCCTTACCCGGATTAGTCGATTCCTAGAAGTTGATTTGAAGATTTCCCAATCTTTTCCTCTTTTCCTTCTCTTTTCTCCTCTTCCTCTTTCTTTCTCTCCTTTTTCTCTCTATTTTTCCTTTCTATCTCTTTTTCTCTTATTTCCTCTTCTTATCTCTTTTTCTTTTCTATTTCTTATTTTCTATACAAATTAAATTAATTCATTTTCTCACACAATTATATTTCCACTAAATTTTCTAACTTAACATTAATTGAGAAATGCCTAAAATACCCGTCATTCTAATTTTCCCCGAAAACTCTCTGTTGAAATACAAATAGAGTTCGGGTTTAGTGTTATCGTTCCACAGAGATTGTTCGTGATATTGCCGCCGTTCGACAGTCGTAACGTTTCAAACTTTAAAGTAATAAGGGGTTTTAGGTTGTTTTCGCAACGGTTGCATTCAAAGTTAATTAAAAGCGGTAAAGGATTGTTTTAACGGTTTATAAAAACATGTCAAGGTTAGGGTTCAACAAACCACTTTGCACGTATACAATCGATAAAGCTAATGAACTCGGTTAAATGATAAATACAATCACATATCCTCCCAATATGTTTATCTCTAACACATATTGTGAGTTTTGCCATTTTGATCCTTTGTTGATTTCTCACACAAACTATCAAAATGACAACATTAGAGTTCAATATTTGGTGAACATCACACACATTGCTATCTCTAGCCAATGTACATTGATGGATGACAAACCTAGGTAAAGAGTTGGAGCATATTTCTCAACCATGAACCAACACAAAGAATAAACATAAAATCAAGGTTTATCATCATACATTCATCATCCCAGAGTTCACAAGATAGGATCAATACATATACATACAAAGTAAAGGTTTACTTACATCTAACCTTGACACAAAAGAGAAATTAGCTACACATATTCATGGTAGCTTGATCAACAAGAATCGGTAGAAGAGAAACGAGCATCAACGACGATTTTATCGACAAAATGATGCTTTTTATCTTCCACAAATGAAATGCTACAGTGTAATGTATTTTGATCTTAGAATGTAATAATGAATTCGTAAAAAATCTGATCAAAACCACTTTATAAGGGGGCTGAGTGTCGCGAAGCGCGCAAGAGCGCACAGGAGCGCGCTGAGCGGGCGCAACTTAAATGTTAAACCGCCAAACCGCGCTGAGCGCGCTTATGAGCCCGCTGAGCGCGCAAGCTACTGTAAGTCATTCCATCCTCGCGCTGGGAGCGCGCTGAGCGCGCTCAAAGCATGCTCGAAAAATCCAAATTTCTTCAAACTGTTCTTGTGGGATCCTCGAGGCTCCATTCCACACCCTTCTATGTAAAAATCTGCAATAAAAACACAAAAGATAGATAGATACGATAAATAATGAAATTAACTAGAAAACGGTTATAAACGGAAACAATGGGAAAAGGCATGGATTTACGAATAAAGCTCACAAAAAGGTGCTAAAAACTAATCTAAATATTAACACTTTTTAGCACCTAACACTCTCAAAAACGGTAAAATATCATAACATGTCAACATAGCATATTAACACACCAATTTCACAAATAAAATAATTTATCACTCAATTTAAATAAAAGACTCAACAAAATGGGAAAAATCGGAATCGGGGCGTTACAACTCTCCCCCACTTTAGAAATTTCCGTCCTCGAAAATATTACCTGATTCAAACAACTCCGGATACGACTCTCGCATCCTACTCTCGAATTCCCAAGTCAAATTGCCTTCCGCAGCGCCTCCCCACGCTACTTTCACAAGCGCAATATCCTTGCCTCTTAGTTTCTTAACTTCACGATCCAAAATCCTAATCGGTAAAGCTTCAATCGTAAGGTTATCTTTCACTTCAACCTCGTCCATAGGAATAACATGTGACGGATCCGGAACATACTTCCGAAGTTGTGAAACATGGAATACATCATGCAAATACGAAAGATTCGGAGGCAACGCCACACGATAAGCCACAGCACCAACTCGCGCAGAAATCTGATACAGACCAATAAAACGAGAAGTCAACTTCTTCGACTTCAAAGCACGACCCACACCTGTAACCGGCGTAACTCTTAAAAACATATGGTCACCTTCTTGAAACTCAAGATCTTTCCTTCTCTTGTCATGATATCTCTTTTGTCTACTTTGAGAAGCTTTCATCTTCTCACGAATAAACTTCACTTTCTCCGTCGTTTATTGTACCATCTCCGGTCCAACTAACGTCCTCTCACCGGTTTCATGCCAACACAAAGGTGTTCGACATCTCCGACCATACAAAGCCTCAAATGGTGCCATACTTATACTTGAATGAAAACTGTTATTGTAGGTGAACTCAATCAACGCCAAATAACTATCCCAAGCACCACCTTGCTCGAGTACACAAGCACGCAATAAATCTTCCAACGATTGAATTGTCCTCTCGGTTTGACCATCCGTTTGCGGATGATAAGCCGAACTCAATCTTAGCTTAGAACCCAAAGCCTTTTGTAAACTCTCCCAAAACCTCGATGTAAATCTAGGATCTCTATCCGATACAATACTCTTAGGAACTCCATGTAACTTCACAACCACAAGAACATAAATCTCGGCTAACTTCTCCAAAGGATAACTAATATCAATTGGAATGAAGTGAGCAGATTTAGTAAGCCTATCAACGATTACCCAAATAGCATTATGACCTCTTTGCGTATTCGGAAATCCCGTAACAAAATCCATCGATATACTATCCCATTTCCACTCCGGAATGTCCAACGGTTGCATCAATCCACTAGGCTTTTGATGTTCCACCTTAGACTTTTGACAAGTTAAGCACGCATACACAAATTGAGCCACATCTCTCTTTAATCCGGACCACCAAAAGATTTTCTTCAAATCTTGATACATTTTATTCGCTCCCGGATGAATACTTAAGTTACTTCGGTGTCCTTCTTCCAATATCATCTTTTTCAACTCCGCATCATCGGAAATACAAATACGACCACGGAATCTCAAAACTCCAAAATTATCAACCCTGAAATCCTCGTTCTCACTCATCATTAAATCAACGAACTTCAAATCCAACTTTTGCTTTTCACATACGGTTGCAAGAAAATCATTCGTAACATGTAGCATACCAAGTCTCACACTTCTCAGCATCATTTCACAAACCAAACTCAAGTCTCTAAAATTCTCCAAAAGTTCCCATTCTCTCATCATCAATGCGGACATATGTAACGATTTCCGACTCAAAGCATCGGCCACCATGTTTGCCTTACCCGGATGGTAATTCAAACCAAAATCATAATCCTTCAAAAGCTCTAACCACCTTCTTTGTCTCATGTTCAATTCTTTTTGATCAAATAAATATTTCAAGCTCTTGTGATCACTAAAAACTTCAAATCTTGCACCATAAAGATAGTGCCTCCAAATTTTCAAAACAAACACCACGGTCGCTAACTCCAAGTCATGTGTAGGATAATTCTTCTCATGAACTCTCAATTGTCTAAAAGCATAAGCCACAACTTTTCCATCTTGCATCAAAACACCACCTAACCCAACCAATGAAGCATCACAATACACAACAAATGGTTCCGTCGGATTTGGCAAAATCAAGATCGGAGCCGTTGTCAACCTTCTTTTTAGCTCATTAAAACTCTCTTCACAATGAATATCCCAAATGAAAGCCTTTTCCTTACAAGTCAATTGCGTTAACGGAAGTGCCAACTTCGAAAATCCCTCAATAAACCTCCGATAATAACCCGCCAAGCCTAAAAAGCTTCGAATCTCCGTAACCGATCTAGGAGCCTCCCATTGCATCACCGCATCAATCTTAGATGGATCAACACTAATACCACTACCAGAAATAACATGTCCAAGAAAACTTACTTCCGACAACCAAAATTCACATTTCGACAACTTAGCATACAATTGTTTCTCTTTCAAAATTTGTAACACAATCCTCAAATGCTCTTCATGCTCCTCTTGAGACTTAGAGTAAATCAAAATATCGTCGATGAACACAACCACAAAATGATCTAACTGTTCATGAAAAATATGATTCATGTATTCCATAAACACACCCGGCGTATTAGAAACCCCGAATGGCATCACGGAATATTCGTAATGACCATACCGTGTCCTAAAGGCCGTCTTTTGAATATCCTCTTCTTTCACACGAATCTGGTGATATCCCGATCTCAAATCAATCTTGCTAAAAACACGCGCACCAACCAATTGGTCCATCAAATCGTCGATCCTCTGAAGTGGATACTTGTTCTTAATTGTCACCTTGTTCAATTGTCGATAATAAATGCATAACCGCATACTCCCATCCTTCTTCTTTACCAACAATACCGGAGCACCCCAAGGAGAAACACTTGGTCTTACAAATCTTTTGTCCAACAAGTCATTCAATTGCTTCTTCAATTCTACCAACTCCGATGCCGACATACGATACGGTGCCATCGAAACCGGTCTAGTACCCAGAACTAGATAAATAGAAAACTCAACTTCTCTTTCCGGCGGTACATCCGTAATATCCTCCGGAAACACTTCTGGAAAATCACACACCACTGGAAACACATCGAGCTCAACTTTACACTCCACCGACAATGATGCAAACAAACCGAACAATTGAGCTTCGTCCGCTAAAAGTTTCTTCAACTCTTTAGTGGATAGGAAACTCTCATCTTCGTCATCTTCCAAAGAAGGAAACCTCACCAACTTGTGATAGCAATCTATATGAACTCGATTAAATTGCAACCAGTTCATACCCAAGATTACGTCCAATCCCTCAAACGACAAACACACTAAATCCATAATGAAGTCTTTACCATACATGATCAAAGGACAACTTACACACACCAAAGACGTAGTTACCGACCCTGAAGCAGGAGTCTCAATAACCATCTCACCACCCCAAGAAGTCATAAACAAATTCAAACGCTTAGCGCACTCATGAGAAATGAACGAATGAGTCGCTCCCGTATCAATAATAGCTACTAAAGGCATACTATTAATAAAGCATGTACCTTTAATTAAACGGTCTGCACTAGTAGTGTCCGTCCCCGCTAATGCAAACAACTTTCCGCCCGCTTGAGCTTGTTTCGGCTTAGTACACTTGGTACTAATGTGACCCACTTCTCCACAATTATAGCACTTCACTATATTCCTTCTACAATCAGTAGTAGCATGCCCAAGACCTCCACAGTTAGAACATTTCACCACAGTCTTCCCACACTCAAATGACTTATGACCCATTCCACCACACTTGTAACACTTAACGGAACCGGAACTTCCTCCTCCAGATCTCCTCTCAAAGTTTCCCCTATGTTTTCCCTTATCAACGGGTGTCACATAAGGTCCACTTCTAGCTTGTTGCTTTCCCTTCCTCTCATTCAAACTTTTGTAATGTGTAGAACGAGCCTTGCTATCTTCCTCGAAGATTCTACAACATTCCGTCAAATCCGTAAACCTTCTTATCCTTTGATATCCCACAGCTTGCTTAATCTCGGGACGCAAACCATTCTCATACTTAATACACTTAGAGAACTCAGCAGTAATTGCAGCATAGTGAGGATGGAATTGAACCAACTCCAAAAACATAGCAGTATAGTCCACCACAGATATACTACCTTGTTTCAGTTCAAGGAACTCCATCTCCTTCTTCCCTTTCACACTTTCAGGGTAATACTTCCTCAAGAACTCGATACGAAATAAATTCCAAGTTATCTCTTCATCATCCACCTCAAGAACTTGACGCATACCGACCCACCGATCGTCGGCTTCTTCCTTCAGCATGTGAGACCCAAGCCTCACCTTATTCTCCTCCACACAGCCCATAACTCTGAAGATTCTCTCAATCTCTTTCAACCACATTTGAGCTCCATCGGGATCAAATCTTCCTTTGAAGACCGGTGGTTGATTCTTCCTGAACTCGTCATTAGCATACACATTCGGCGCACCTTGCACCGCCCTAGCCATTGCTTCCAAAGCAGCAGCCATCGCATTGTCGTTTCTACCAGCCATATTCCGGATTATTCCCAAAAATGACAACAAGGTTAAACAACAGTTCAACCATCACAACAACAAGACAGACACAACTGACTCAACACTGGCTCTGATACCACTTAATGTAACACCCCCTTTCTATACCCCCAAATAATCACATAATCATTTAGGCACATATTAAAAATTTCGTCAGAGTATAATTATAAACATAGTATAAAAGAGACATGTCACATTATACGTGAAATTAAAAAACATTCAACACCTGCTCAACAATTGATATGCAACAGTGGGGTAACTTTGCAACAGAGGAACTTAGTCCTTACACCCACATCTCAATATTTAGAATAAAAGCGGAAAATCTAAACATTGAATAATATATAACATATATATATACATCATCAAGTATTATCCACCAACATAATTCATGTTTACATAAACATTCATCAACAAGATACATGTACAATGTATCACAAAAGAATCATATATATCCTAGCTACCCGGTGCTACATATCAGAGCCGACCGACCAAAAGAATGAAGACACGCTTCACAAAAAGAGCACCAGCATACCTACTCTGCAATGCCTCATAGAGCATCATAAAACAGCAGAAGGGTGAGAAATATTATCATAATAACAATGCATATAATTATATATCTTAGCATAAAAATACACATATTTCACATTCTCACCACAACTCATCACAATTCACCCATATACATCACAATGTATATATATACAAAGCCAAGCATATTCATCATGCATACTTTCACAATTCTTATCATTCCACATAAACATACATATTCATGTTTATTCATCAATGCACCATTATAAAGATGATAAATGCAAATCATAGAGACCGACTCACGACTATGCAAATGCAATGCGGTACCGACTTAATCATCTCAAGTTCACTCAGGAACTTATTGGAACCATCGCTCGTTACCAATGTAACTCCCCGTCGAGCATACGATGTTCACCCATTGTTCACACCCCACATGGGCACACAATGTTTATGGATCGCTCACACCCCACACGGGCACACGACCCGATCGCTCACACCCTCGCTAGGCGAACACCCGTAGCGAACCTTCGCTACCCTTCGCTGAATGGTTCGCTAGGCGAACCTGCGAAAACTCAGAATCTTTCAGCGCTGTTGAAAACCCAAAATCCATATTTTTCAACCCAAAACATTTTCAAAACAACATATATCAACCAGAACCTATTATAATCATGGCAACAAACATTCTACCACGTTTACGTCGATTTCCAACCGCGAAAACATCGATTTCTCAACATCGACCTAGAATAGAAAACTATGAAAACACAACAAACAATCCAATACACACATACATAATCATACATAATGATATACATTGATAAGATAATAAGATTTCACACCCTTACCCGGATTAGTCGATTCCTAGAAGTTGATTTGAAGATTTCCCAATCTTTTCCTCTTTTCCTTCTCTTTTCTCCTCTTCCTCTTTCTTTCTCTCCTTTTTCTCTCTATTTTTCCTTTCTATCTCTTTTTCTCCTATTTCCTCTTCTTATCTCTTTTTCTTTTCTATTTCTTATTTTCTATACAAATTAAATTAATTCATTTTCTCACACAATTATATTTCCACTAAATTTTCTAACTTAACATTAATTGAGAAATGTCTAAAATACCCTTCATTCTAATTTTCCCCGAAAACTCTAAAAAACAGTAAAATATCATAACATGTCAACATAGCATATTAACACACCAATTTCACAAATAAAATAATTTATCACTCAATTTAAATAAAAGACTTAACAAAATGGGAAAAATCGAAATCGGGGCGTTACATGTAAGCTAGTTGTACCTCATTTTAAATTTCTTGGCGTCCCTATTGGAGGTAATCATAGGTTGATTGCTTTTTGGAAACCGTTGATAGAGAGGTTTCGGTCTAGATTGACTTCGTGGAAAAGTCGTTTTCTTTCGATGGGTGGTAGAGTTACTTTGATAAACTCGGTCCTAACCAACCTCTCTATTAATTTCATGTCCTTTTACAAGGTCCCTAGCAAGGTTATCAAGATACTTGTGTCCATTCAAAAATCATTCTTATGGAACGGTCTAGTTTCTAAACGAGGTGTGTCGTGGGTGTCGTGGCGTATAGTTTGCAAAAAGAGAGAGGCTGGAGGTTTAGCAGTAAAAGACATCAAATTATTTAACAGAGCTCTTATGTTTAAATGGATTTGGAAAGTCTTGGTCAAGAAGGATACACTTTGGAAGGATTACATTGATTTTCGGTATTCGGAACATATGATTGAATTTCAGTTAGGCTGCCCTCAAAAATACAATATGTCATCTTCTTTATGGTGGCGCGATCTCGTGAAATTAGCTTGGTTCTGCGGTAAAGACATCATCTCAGAATGTATTTCCTTCTCCTTAGGTAAAGGAAGCTCAATTTTGTTTTGGCTATCTAGATGGGCCGGTACGTCAACATTGGCACAACAGTTTCCTGAGTTGTTTACGTTGGCTACAAATAAGAACAGTTATGTTTCACATAATGGATCTTGGATAGGTGGCTCTTGGGTTTGGGGTAATACTATTTTTACACAAGATTTGGTCCAGGATTCTCATCAGAGTCAACTGCAGATGCTACACCAGAAGCTGTCTGAGTTCCGCCCTATCGTTGCCGTTGACGATCTTCCATGCTGGCTCCTTAATAATACCGAATCGTTTTCTGTCTCGTCTCTATATAATTTTTTGCAGGTTTCAAGTGTAGACGCCAATGATAATTTTCATGAAGATGTTATCGCGGTGTTCAAACTCATTTGGTTAGCTAAAGTTCCGCCTAAGGTGAAAGTTTTCGGTTGGCGGCTTGTTCATAACAGACTTCCAACTAGAGACAATCTAATCAGAAGAAGTATCATCACTAACCGTCATGAAGAGTCGTGCACGTTTTGTTTCCAGGAAGTAGAATCTGCTGATCATGTTTTTTTCCGTTGTTACAAATCTGTTCTTATCTGGAAATTCGTTTACAAATGGTTAGGCATTCCGGATATCGCGATTAGTTGTTTGTTAAATCATTTTTCATGTTGGGTGTCTGGGTGGGTAGGCAGGAAGTTCTCAATTAGTAACTCGGTCGGATTGTGGTTGATTATTTGTTGATCCATTTGGACTTCCCGAAACTACATCATTTTTAAGGATGAATTTTGGGTTGTTTTTCTCATGGAGTTGGATAAGTAGGGTGCATAATAGATTTCATACATGTAATTATTACACTTGGGTTAAATGCCCTAGTGATTTTTTGTAGATCCTGATATTGTGGTTGAAGTTTTTTGTATATGGGTTGGGGGTCCCTTTATTGAACCCAGGGCCGGCCCAACGAATTTGGAGGCCCAAGGCGAAATTTTGAACAAAATTTTTAAAAATAAAAATATATATTAATAAAACTTGTATTAATTTTATTTTATATAAACGAAACCATCAATAAATTCTTTAAGAATTATATTAAAAGAGAGTATTATTTTACATATTTAATTTTTATTCATTAAAATATTTATTTTTATTTGGATGAAAACAATAGTAAATCTTAGTCAATTTTTTATGAACAAATAAAAATAGATAAGATATTAAAAGTTACATATAATTTTCTTGAATAAAAAATAAAACATAACCATATCTATTTTATTAAAAAATATTTATAAAATTTAAAACAAATGATTAATTACACTAAATATAAACGAATTGTTTTGTTTTTATTTTTTGAAATCTATGATAAATCATTGAATGAATGAAAATGTACCCTAATGATTTTTATTAAATGAATGAAAATGCACCCTAATGATTTTTATTAATCATTAGAAGAAATGATTAAAGATTAAAGAAAATGAGCAAAAAATGCAAAAAAATAAAATAAATAAGACAAAGAAAACTATAGTAGAAAGGATTGAACGCTGCCTTCAAAATTAAATTAGAGGCATGTCACCGCTGGGATATTAAAGATATCTTTAATATAATTCATTTGTTGATATATATATTTGTTAAATAATTTAATTGGAGGCTTAAATTATGGTCCAAAAAAGTGAGGCCCAAGGCAATGGCCTTGCTTGCCTTGCCCTTGGGCCGGGTCTGATTGAACCCCTAATATTATATAAATCTTAGCTTATCAAAAAAAAAAACAAGCTAAAAGTCCATATTTTACTGCCAACCGATTTTAGTTTATGTCAAATGTGTACTAAAATGGTTTTTCTTTTTTGAGCCAACTGTCCAGTCATGACATATCTGTAAAGTTTGACAACAAAAAATAAGCTAAAAACCAATAAACAAAATTAAATTTAACAAAGCCAAGTTGAGATGAGAAGCAAAAATTAATGAAAAACTAAGCAAGAAAAATATGCCAATTAAGTTTTAATAAGGTTCTAGTAAAATTGCATGCCTCCGAAACGGGGTCGTAGAGCATATTACCAAAATGAGATGAACCATTTTAATAGCAAATATTAATAGAAAATATTAGTAGATGGTTGTTATTTTAGGCTAAATAAGTAGTTGATTCCATAACTTCCTTATCACCTTCACCCCTATGTTCAAAATCCTCATTTGCTCTACGTAACAAAACATACCATACCAATCAACAGTCACTTACTTTTTTTCGCTAACCCACCATACCTAGGATTTTTTACCCTTAGAAGGTACCTCGGGCCGCGCAGCTTAATCCCTTAAGTCTATTATGGGACTAAACCTCGAGTCGGCAACAAGACATTTGGTTTTTTTAACCAGGGTTGGACCACTTCTAAATGCATGACTCTAAGAATTGAGTCTGGGTTCTTTTCTTGTGGGAGAGTGATGTGAGCAAACTCTCCCAACAATGGGTTGATGCCAACAGTCACATCTTAATCATCATCAATTATAGCAGAAATATTACACATTTGAATTGATTTAACATTAACATGTACTGAATTCATGACAAGTTGTGAAGGGAACAATGACACTGATAGAAATGACTCATGATCAAATGCTATTTAATAGACATACGGAATAAAACATGAATTACAGTTGTATGTAAATAGATAACACACATAGGCAACTCTAAACAATCTAAAACATTTCAGAAAACATATTCTTGAATATATACAAAGCCGGAAACTTACTCTGGAGCATGATACCTAAATGTTCCCAATACACGAGTAGAATGAAGGCGTGCAGCCATGTACGGGGCCTGATTATAGAGGTTAAAAAATCAACTATCTTAGTTATGTAGTCTTGAAAGATAAGCGCATTACTTGACCTGATATCCCTATGTATAATTGATGGTTAAACTTTCTCATGTAAATATGCTAATCCCCTTGCTACATCAACTCCAATTCTAACTCGCTCCATCCAGTTAAGAGTTGGCTCATGTTGTGCCCCTTGAACTCCCTTTCTACCTGTAATGAATGCCAAATCATCTATGTAACTTCTTATATGATATACAAGTAAAGAAAATATATGAAGCCACATACCATGCAAATTGCCATGAAGAGAACCCGTAGTAGCAACTTCGTATGCAAGTACACGAAGATTTTCTTCAACACAGTATCCATCTAATTCAACAAAAATTTTATTCTTCAATCTTGAGACCATGGAAACCTGAAATAGAAAATACTGAATGAGAAAGAAAATAAATTAAATGCAGGAACAAAAACTATACCCGTTTATATCGTCGTGTCAATGTGTCGGGTTGTATTTGGGGTGTCCGTGCATCGTAATGTTGTCATTTGAAGCTATAACTCAGGAGAAATTTAAAAAAAAAAATATTAATAAAAATAAATAATAAATAAAAGTGTCATGATTACTTCGTTACAGTAACGACCTCTAAATAGATGTGAATCATGTGGAACATTTTCAAAAAGAAAAAAAATATATTCTAAATGATTTGGTTTATGTAACATCAGTTACATCACATATATTTTTAATTTTTTTAAACTATAATCTGACACTTATTCTCCTAATTATTAATTATCAAATAGAGACTAGTTATTGGATAATAAATTTGACTAATTGCATTTCTATTAACTATTTTTATGGATGTACCATCAGTTAAAAGATTGGAGACATAAATGTCTTATCCATTCATATTAAAACCCAGTGAAAAAGTGAAATAAAATAAAATAAAGGGACTAAATTATACAAGTATAAATAATTATAATCCAACTCACCTAAATATGACAGCATCCTACAGCAAGTTGTTATCCATCTCTTTCTAGCAGAGGAGCTGACATGGCTACCACCAACAAATAAAAAGAAATTTCATTTCAAAAAAAGTTCAAGGATAACAACATAATTCAACATGAATAACAAATAAAGATGAATATCATAGCTTAAGTGAACAAATATAAATTCGTAACTATATCCCCTGGCCTTTATATACATCCAAAATACAGTGTCAATCAGAACATTAGAAAGCAACTAAACCATACTTGTTGATTTAGTATGAATCATTATGATCTATACACTAAAAAGTGTCAGTCACAAAGGATCTTTTTTATAACTCTTAACTCTCCATTTGAACGTGAGTGTATAAAGAGAAACCCTAAAACTTGGGGAAAAATTGACTAGCTATAGAAAGAACAATAGTTTGGTTATGAGAGAAGGACCAACGCTTGCAGGTGGTGGAGATGCTTGAGCGGTAGTGACAATGATAGAGGATCTACGACGGCGGCTGGGAGCTGTTTCAGCGGCCGTGAGTGTTTCTTCCTTCCTCTTTCTCTGAATTTTAAGCTCTATTTATACTCGAAAGTAGTTTGGTTTGACTACAAACTGCTTTAGCTGCAAAACATATTAAAATGATTTACCTATTGGAGATGTCATCCATCCTTAGGTTATGCTTTAAAAGGTTACTTGGTAAAGCTAAGTTCACCAATAACTTCTATATAATTTCTAAGACTCAATTGTATGGCTTCTATAAAATGTAACAATTAGTATTCTCAAAAAATCAATGATTAAAATAATGTGATCTCTAATTGAGTTTTTTTAAATGATGTTTAATAGTTGATAAAATTAGAGAATATGAATAACATGATAAAAGTAAAATCCAAAGTAAGGATACTAAACAGAACAAGAAATAAGATTGAGAGAAGGACCAACGCTTGCAGGTGGTGGAGATGCTTGAACGATAGTGAGAGTGACAGAGGATCTACGACGGCGGATGGGTGTGCGTGTGAGGCGGTGGGTGGCCGGAGCTGTTTCAGCGGCCGTGAGTGTTTCTTCTTTCTCTGAATTTTAAGATCTATTTATACTCAAAATTAGGGTTACGGTTTGAAAAATTGCAAGTTGGAGAGATGTTGAGATGAGAAAAAATGCAAGTGACGTAGAAAGAGTGTTGCAGTACTCTGATGTATTACAGTAACCATATCTCCATTTGACACACCAAATTGGAAACATGAAAAAGGCAATTCAAAAAGTAGAAAATACTTGTAACATCAAAGTAGAAGATTCTCTATATTAAAGCTGCAGAATTATTTTGAAAATTTTTAATTTACATTTTTGTATTTGTATTTTGTAGCTCTCTAGAATTTTGTCTTATTGTATATTTTAATCCAACTTTTTTAAGATTTTATGATGAAGTTGAAAATGATAGTTAATGTAGTGATAAGTTAAACTTATGGACAAAATGAATTTTAATATTTTAAAGTTTTTGACAAAAATTAAAATGACGAGAAAATTTATAAATAATAAAAATGTGAAAATTTATTTTTGATATATTTTCAATAAATCAGATAAAATTGAAAATCAGTTGAAGATATCTTATTGCAAAAGCGTGAATTAAAACTCATGATTCTCTTTAAAGTTAGATTTAAAATTTGTCTTCAAAGTTTAAATCATAAATTATGGAAAACAATATTGAATGGTCTGATTTACCCTACTTATCAAGAAAAAGAAAAGAAATCTATAGAGATAGATCTTAAAACAAATAATTTATTTTATTTGACGGGAACCAAGAACTTTATAATAATGTTTCTAGATGATAATAAATTTTATGATGTTCATCATAACAAAACCGCCAAGGAAATGTACGATATTCTTAAAATGATATGTGAAACCTCTCCAAGTATCCAACAAGAGAAGATTAACACACGACGCGAAGAAATAACAATCATGGATGTTTTTTTCCTTCCAAATTTAGAAATATTGAAAATTTTGTTGGAAATTGTATTATTAACAAAAATCTAAGAATTAAGAATTGAAAGTTCAATACAACTCTTAAATCAATAGATGAGAGTTGTTTTGGACTGGACCAATGGTTGGACATGACCCAATCCGCCTCTGCTCCAGAGCGGCCCAAATCGCCTAAGTCCAACCGACAAGGGGGCAAAAGTTACCTTTCTGCCCCTCCAACCGGGCAAGGAATGCGTCGTTCCTCCTCGGAATAACTGCCCGTTACGCACGGCTCCATTGCTCCCCGAACAGTCAAGGGCAGGTGCCCGAAACCATGCTTGTGCCCGACATAACGGCTAGTTTAGGTATTTACCTATTCTTTGGGGAAAATGGTTATTTCGCCCTAAAAATAAGATTGTTGGCCACGCGCTGGAGGCTCTATATAAACCCTCTCGCTTGAGAGGGTCAGGTATCCAATATTCACCCTACGAACTAATACTTTGTACTTGCCCCTTTTCTCTGACCCTTTCTTACTTGAGCGTCGGAGTGCCTTGCAGGTACACCCCCCTCCTCTCCATACGACCAGCATCCCAGATGCACTTGGTGGCCCACTTCTACAGGATCTGATCCAGCCTTCACGATCAGTGGCGCCGTCTGTGGGAATCATTGTTCTCCCCATCTTTCTTTCCCCGAAAACCGAAGATCAAAACAATTCTCAAAGATCATCATCATCATGGCCTCTCAAGATCGCGCCAAGGATGCTCTCCAAACCACTACCTCCCCGTCAACAAATCTGACGTTGACGACCATTTATCTCTCCTCCGAGATGCCCGTTTTCTAAGGGACGGAGCCACTGCTTCTCCTTCCCCTACCCATGCTGATCGCAACAACGATCAGTCTTCACTTGACGTCCAGCTCGTTCCTGTTCCGCCCAACGCCGACCCGGCCGTGGCAGCCCTCCTAGAGGCGATCAACAAAACCAACACCCTGATCCTGCAGCAGAACGAGAGAATCGGGGCGTTAGAAGAATCCAAGCGTCCAAGATCCCCTCCTCCGCAGAGGAACCAGCAACGATCAAGGAGCCCGCAGCCCCGGAGAGATATTGACTGGAGACTGCGCCAAGAGCCTGACCCTCGTGCCGCCCGGAAGCGTGACCAGGTCTCCCCGCGTGACCAGCACTATCCCGGCCACAAGAGGACCCGAAGGAACGAGCAGTCTCCCCCGGTCAAGTCTAAAGGCTGGACCCGTTCACCGTATCCCCGAAGGAATCGCTCACTTTCTCGAAGGAACCATTCCCCTTCTCCCCGAAGGAACCGCCGCCGCGAGCGTACCCTTCGGTCCCCGTCATTCACCAGCTCTAGCAGCGACGGTGAGCTTCGCGGCCCATTGTCCCAGGAGATCTTGGCTAAACGTCTCCCAAAGGGCCTGGAGAAGCCCCCGTCACTGGGCACGTACGACGAAACCACTGACCCCGACGAGCACATCGAGAACATCGATGCGTTGTTGGACTACCGCGACGTACGAGGCGCCATCAAATGCCGGCTGTTTCCGACCACGCTCCGTAAGGGGGCGATGACATGGTACAAGCAGCTGCCCGAGGAGTCCATCACCTCATGGAGACAACTAGGCAGGATGTTCTCGCGGCATTTCACAGCATCTCACCGTCACCCCAAGACCGAGGCCTCCCTTGGTGCCATAATCCAAGGAAAGAACGAACCTCTTCGCGCATATATCGAGAGGTTCAACAAGGAAGTAGTATAGGTCCCTACAGCGGACGAAATGAAGAAGTTTTTGCTCGAGAAAGGGCTCCGCCCGGGCTCTGAGTTCTCTAAAGTCGTCGGCCTCGCACCACCGAGGAACCTAGACGCCCTCCTCCTCAAAGCCCAATCACACATTCAGTACGAAGAGAAGGTTGCGGCCAACAACGTCCGAGCATCACGCCATCAGGAGAACGCTCGGGCCTCCAGAGGAGAAGAAGCCTCGACATCTCGTCGGGGTAAACGGCCGCGCGAGGACCTTCCTCGGGACTCCCGCGACAGCAAGGTACCCTCCGGGCGATTCCATGACTACACCCCTTACCCGTCTCCAGGGAGAAGATATTGTCCGAATGTGCCAATTCAGAATTCAAGTAGGCGGGGGTCCGCTTCCCCAAACAACTGCCGGCCAGGCCAAACGTGGACAAATCGAAATACTGCCGTTTTCACAAGAGTCACGGCCACACTACAGAAGACTGCATCCATCTGAAGGATGCCATTGAGATACTGATCAGGGACGGCCACCTGAAACAGTTCGCGAAGAAGAAAGACATTCCTCGGCAGGACGTCCAGGAGTCCAAGAAGATAGAGGAGGAAGTACCCTCCTCGGAAGACGCCAACATACAGGTCGCTATGTCCATATCGCGACCGGAAGACTTCTACGTCCCGGACAGGCTCAGCGCCCCTGCTTATTTCGCGGCCCACAGCCCGTGGGAGACGTTTCCCTCCGCCATGGTTATCTCCGGCGGGGGCTTTAACAAAGTCACGATGGGCTCTGTGAAACGAAAATTCGAGCATCTGATCAACACAAGCTCCAACAAGGTGACCACGCTTGATCAGGCCAGGAAGGGCTCCGTTCCCATCTTCTTCTACCGGGAAGAGCTCCTCGGGGGATCCCCGAACTCGAGCATACCCTTGCTCGTCAGAGCCCGAATGGCGAACTGCGACGTTCCTAGAATCCTAGTCGGCCAGGACAGCTCGGTCAACATCATGTACTCCCAGCTGTTTTCAACACTTCAGCTGGATGAATCACACCTTACCCCCTATGAGACGGCCAGATCCATCAAGGTACAATTTCTAGTAATCGATTGCCCGTCGCTTTACCAGTGGATTTTCGGAAGGCCAACTCTGGCTGAGTTGGTAGCGGTGCCTTCAATAGTCCACCTGAAGATGAAGTATTACACTTCGAAGGGAATGGTCGCCACCCTCCACGGCGACATCGAAGTTGCACGGCGGTGTTTCGAGGCAGCTACAAAGGGGCTCAACCCCATTGCGTCCAAGCCAACAGCGTCGAGCAAGCCAGCGTTGCCAAGCAGCTCCGAGGAAGCCAAGCCTCTGCCCCAGGTTGACTCCATCAACCTCGACAGTCGCTTCCCCGAAGAAGACCAACAGGAGGAACGAGCAGCTTCAGCCAACCCGTCTACATCGTCCAGCAGCAGCTCCGATCCGATGCGCCCTATCCTGGATGGCAACTTCGAGATCGTTCTGTTCGGCGACGACCCCCAACGGGGAGTGAAGATTAGAGCAGACTTTCCCGACATCGCGAGGAAGCAGCTCAAAGCATGCCTCCGTGAGAATGCCTACCTATTCGCATGGAGCGCCGCCGAAATTCCCGGCTTGGATCCATCCGTCGCTTGCCACCAGCTGACAATCAACCCGGCCGTAGCACAACATAGGAGAAAGCAGTCTCCGGAGAAAAAGGAGACTGCTGAAAAAGCTGTAAAGGACCTCCTCGAGGCCAAATTTATTTCGGAGGCCAAGTACACCACTTTGCTGTCCAACGTTGTACTAGTTAAAAAGTCTAATGGAAAATGGTGCATGTGCATTGATTACACCGATCTCAATAAGGCATGCCCAAAGGATGCCTACCCGCTCCCTAATATTGATAAACTTGTTGATAATTCGGCCTGTTTTAAACTTTTATCGTTCATGGACGCCTACTCGAGCTATAATCAAATTCCAATGGCAATGACCGACAAAAAATATACGACCTTCATAACCTAATCGGGCAACTATTACTACAATGTAATGCCCTTCGGACTGAAGAACGTCGGAGCAACCTACCAAAGAATGATGAACAAGGTCTTCCGGGGAGAAATAAGCGATATGCTCGAAGTCTACATGGACGACATGATCGTAAAATCCCACGAGGAAACCGATCATACTGCCCATTTGAGAAAGGTCTTCGAACAGGCCAGGAAATACAAAATGCGTTTTAATCCGGAGTGCATGTTCGGTGTCCGAGCAGGCAAATTCCTCGGCTTCTACTTAACGGAACGAGGAATCGAAGCCAACCCCGATAAATGTCGAGCATTCTCCGAGTTTCCTATGCCCAATTCCAAGAAATCCATCCAGTCCCTCAACGGGATGCTCGCGTCACTATCTCGTTTCGTGGCCAAATCTGCGCAATACACCCTACCATTCTTCAAACTCCTCCGCAAGGAGGCAGCATTCGAATGGACTGAGGAGTGTGACAAGGCCCTTCTACATCTAAAACGGGCACTCTTAGAGCCACTAGTCCTCTCTCGCCCGGACAATGGCGAAACGTTATATCTGTACCTCGTCGTAGCAACCGAAGCAGTGAGCGCCGCTCTCATCCGCGAGACACCTGAAGGGCAGAAGCCCATATATTTCACGAGCAAAGGGCTGCAAGGACCAGAGTTAAGATACCAACAGATAGAGAAGGTGGCTCTGGCCCTCATCAACGCATCCAGAAGATTAAGACACTACTTCCTAGCTCCCACGATCGTGGTTCGAATAGACCAACCCATAAAACAGCTACTGGGATGACCAGACATGGCCGGTCGAATGCTCAAATGGTCGCTTGAACTATCCAAATTTGACATCCGATATGAAGGCAGGAAAGCTCTCAAAGCCTAAGCTATGGCTGACTTCCTCGCAGAAATGACATTCGCTGACTCCCCCGCGAGCATAGTACGTAAATGGACCATTTTTGTGGATGGTGCCTCAAGCTCAGCAGGGAGCGGTGCGGGCATCATACTGGAAAGCAACGAAGGAATCATCGTCGGAGTATCACTCACCCTATCCTTCCCAACCTCTAACAACCAGGCTGAATACGAGGCCTTCCTCGCTGGGCTACGCCTAGCCGAGGACCTGGGCGCAGAAGAAGTCGTCATCTGCACAGATTCGCAACTCGTGGCCCTCCAGGTCCGGGGAGAATATCAAGCCAGAAACGACAACCTGACCGAATACTTAGCCCTGGTCAAGAAGGAAATGGTGAAGTTCGCAACAGTGGAAGTGAAACATGTTCCCCGAGAACATAACGTGCGAGCAGACGTGCTATCGAAACTAGCCAGTACAAAGAATAAAGGCGAAAACAAATCCGTCATACAGGAAGTACTTCCTCGGCCCAGTATTGAGAAGGCCTCCCTGACCCTCGACGTGCAGGTGATCAGCGACAACAACTGCTGAATGACCCCTGTTTACAACTATCTCGCCAAAGACGAACTTCCGTCCGACCCAAAAGAGGTCAGCACAGTTAGGCAAAGAGCCTGCTCTTATGTCTTGGTCGAAGATAAACTCTACAGGCGGGGATTCTCCATTCCGCTGCTCAAGTGTGTCGAGGAAGAAATGGTCGCGCACGTCCTGCACGAAATCCACGAGGGAATCAACGGCCAACATCTCGGCGGAAGGTCCCTTGCTTGGAAGGCCTTCCGAGTAGGATATTTCTGGCCGACCATGTAGCACGATGCGAAAGAACATGTGAAGAGGTGCAATAAATGCCAACGGCACGGGGACATGCACCTGGCTCTACCTAACGAGCTCAAGACAATTTCCTCACCGTGGCCATTCGCCTGGTGGGGCCTAGACATCCTAGAACCCTTCGTAGTAGGATCAAATCAGAACAAATACCTAATAGTGGTCGTAGGCTACTTCATAAAATGGATAGAAGCGGAGGCTCTGGCCAAAATAACTGCCCTCAACATACTGCGTTTCTACAAACGAAACATCCTTGCACGTTTCGGCATTCCCCAAGCAATAGTGACGGACAATGGGACGTAATTCACGGACATAAAGTTTCAGGACTTCGTCGCCCAACTGGGCACGAAGCAGCACTTCGCATCCGTCGAGCACCCCCAAATAAACGGGCAGGCTGAGGCAGCTAACCGAGTCATCCTTCGAGGCCTCAAATGAAGGTTGGACGAAACGAAGAAGGCTTGGGTCGAGGAACTGCACAGCGTATTGTGGGCACACCGTATAACCCCACACTCTACAACCGGGGAAACACCCTTCCGTCTAGCTTACGGGACCGAGGCTGTAATTCTCGTCGAAGTTCACGTACCCTCCAGGCGGACAGAATCGTCCCTAGACGAGGAGATGAACGACGAATCATTAAGTGAGGAACTCGAGCTCGTCGAGGAACTCGAGCTCGTCGAGGAACTCGACCTCGTCGAGGAACTCGACCTCGTCGAGGAAATCCGAACCAGGGCAGCCCTCCGCGAAGCCTCACTAAAACAAAAAATTACCATCAGGCATAACGCCAAGGTGATACGATGAGAGTTCGACGTGGGAAGCCTTGTTCTAAGAAGAAACCACAAAGACTCTCGCGAGGGCAAACTAGTCGCCAACTGGGAAGGACCCTATCGCATCCGAGCAAAAACGGAGAATAGGGCCTACTACCTAGAACATCTCAATAGAGAAGAACTCGTTCGACCATGGAACGCCGAAAAACTAAAACAATACTATAGCTAAGGCCCTAATTCTCGGTTCGACCTGTCGCGACGACGAACGTCAGCTACCGACCACTATGCACGCCTAGGTACAAGTGTCGCATATCAATGAAGCAGAACCCTGCTCAGTAACAAGCCGAGTAACTGCTCGACGATGGTCCTCGATCGAGCATCGCCGTCGTCAAAGTACCATGATTGGCAGAACCCCAGCTTGCGATGGGACGTTCACGCCGCGAACTCAGGCCTTAAACGCGACCTGAGCTCCGCACCCCGCCTGGATATTCCCCGGTCGTTTGATCAGTACACCTCACTGCCGAACACGTCTACAACGAGCAATCCCCCTGAAAATTCGCATAAGTCAAATACTCCCTATCACGGACAGACATACATTCACAACAAGCATGAGTACTACACTTAGCAAAAAATAAAAGCAATTAAAACCACGCAAAGAACAGAACCGACCACCAAGACCGGGCATATAATTTAAACATAATAAGTGGCCACTTGGACCACGGATGTGCTGGATTACATCAAACGGAGGCCATGCCCCCCAAAATAGGCTACAACAGATACACGGTATGCAGGCCGGACAAATTAAAACAAAAGGAAAATTCTTCATTCGTCCATCCGATCATCTTGCTCAGCATTTGGCTGAGGCTCCTGGCTCTCCGCGGATTGGTCCTCAGTATGCTCTTCGGGGAGGGCTTCGGGCATAACGATCCGGTTATCTTCAACACGCGCCAAATAATGGGTGCCATCGATGGAGAAGTTAAGCTCGGGATTCACTACCCGCAATTGAGACACAGCGTTCCGAAAGAATTTGTCCGCAATGACGATATTGTCATCCTCAGCCGCCAGCATACGGGTGACCAATTCAGACCTTGTCTTTATCTCCTTCACGTCCTTGGGTCCATCTTCGCCCGGAGTATTTTTCGACCTCAACTCCTCAACCAATTCCTCCGCCACCTTCTTCTCCGCAACCAGCGTAGAAACCCTTTCCTTCAACCTAGACATCTCCTCCTCCACCCTCTTTCGGGCATCCCCTGAGCTCTTCGCCTCCTCATTGGCCTTCCTCGTCGTTTCCTCAAGGGATGTAATGGTGGCCCGGACAATTCTCAGTTCAGACTCTGTTGCTGAATCCCCCTCAGCATAAACAACTGCCATCTCTAACATCCTGACAAGTGCGGAAGCATCTTGGGCCACCAGCGCCCTCTTGCTCGAGCGATCCATGCCTTCCAGACGCAGAGATTTTACCCGCGGCACGACCAAATATGTCCCCTCAAAAAATTTTCTGTCATGTATGCAAGGTGGGAGTTCGAACTTCCCCTTCTCCGGGGCCCGGCTGAGATCCATAGCGTCAGCAACCCTCGGCCTCTTAGGCCGCGTGGTCAAAGAAAGAGGAGATCCCCGGGGGGATGGAGTGGGGGAGGAGGAGTTCCCCGCAACAAGTTGGAGAGGAGTAGGAGCACGCACATTGGCAAATCTAGACTTTGGAGCAGCCGTACTAGATTTGTTCCTCGCGATAGCATTTTTCACCATCCTTTCGTGGGCCTGAGGCATCTCACCCACACAAACAAAAGACGAACATGTTAGTTACGAGGAAAAGAAACAAAGTGAGCAAATCTGAAATAACTAAGACTACCAAGCAGCTTCTCGACTTCCGCAGGAGTCTTGTACTCCAGCAGTGCCTTGGTGTTGATGAATCGGTACTCGACCCTCTGACTGCCGTCATCCTCGAAGATCGGAGCACCCTTATTCGTCCAACACTCTGCGAGCAGGAAGGAGTTAACGTACTTCACCAGCTCCTCGTACGCCACGACATCCTGCCCACGCAGCTCGTACAGTTGGAGAACATAGTCGTTGGGCCTCTTGGCGAAATGGTCGGGTGCCCAGTGGATGGGGAACTTGTAGATCCTCCGCCCAATAAACTTCTCCGTCTCGTCGCGCAGATCGTTCCCATCCTCATCAACTTCGATCTCTCAGACATACGTACTATCCTGGGCAGCTTCGGACACAGGCTCGATGACATAATACCGCTCTTTAAACGTCTGTATCGACTCAGAAAATGGTTTAAACAACTTGCGAGGCTGCTTTAAAGAGACCCCACCATACTTCCTCCCTGACAGCTGCCTTTGAAGATGGAAGACGGTGAAGAACAAGGGGAGAGTAGCCCCTATGGAGAGGTATTCGCACACCAGCTCGAACGCCCGAATGAAGGCTAACGAGTTGGGGTGCAATTGCGCGGGGGCCAACTTCAAATGCACGAACACCGACTGCTGAAAATCGGTGAACGACAACCTCAAACCCAGCTACTTGAAGGCGTATTCATACATGGTAAAGCGGTCCCCGAAATTCATACATACTTGGTCATCCTCGGAGGGAAAGTGCATCTTCTACTCCCCCTCTGGTCCGACCTCCGTGAAGACATCACCCAAATACGTTGCAAAAGTGGACACATGTTCAGCAAGTTCGGCCACCTCCCACTCCTCCACGGAATCCTCAACGACGTCCTCGTCCATACCCTCCAACTCTTATTCCTCTCCAACCTCACTAGAGGAACTCGAAGTCGTCAGGCTACTATTTTCCGAAGAGCTTGTTTCCTCCTCGGACGTATCTAAGATAATCTCTCTATCTGGCCCCGTCGCCATGTCGATCACCTGAAAAGCAGAGAAGAAAAGTGAATTCGACAACAAATCAAATCCACCCTTCCACCGCAAAGTCAAGTGAAAAGACGCGCAAAGGGCTGAGGACAACGTCCCCGGCCTAAGCCCTAACATCAAAAAGCTGAAACCTCCCCGCGAGGAGACGTTCGAAATAAATCGTCCCCAAACGAGGAGCTTCCCCTCGCTCATACCCAGTTTTCGATCGAAGTTTCGCCGAAAATCGCAAAGCTTCACCGGAATCTGGGAGCATTCTATCGGGAAACTCATCACCCACTCAAAAGATGAACAATCACGACGGTTACACAAGCGTCGCCATCGCAACGACACCGTCAACCGCCCTCCTGACCAAAACATACTAACACGTCCGGCGACATGTCAGACGTGGAAAAGTGGCACAACCACCGTCCACCACCAACAATCGCCGGAAATCAACCTATTTCGTCCTCTAAACCTAGCCCTAACCACATGCAATCTACCATTGACCACCAAAACAAGTAGAACAAGCACAGGATCAGAAACTTACTTGATTTAAGAAGACTAAAGTGGCTGCTCGAAGCTTGGAGCGGTGGTCGGATTAAGCAGACGGCGGTGACGGCCAGGAATGCTAAAGGAGATGAAGAGATATCAGAGCAAAAAAGTTCCAAATATAACGAATTTCCCCCTTTTATACAAAGGGCACGTTCAGACACGCGCTCGTAGACCATGATGACTATCAACTAGCCATCATTACGTAGTGACTGCTACACGGAGCTCTAGGCACACGTGGCGCCCCAACGTTTTTAATTCTAACTGACCTTTAGTCTCCCTGGGCTCCGAGCAACAAGGTCACGACCACGAATCCCACGGACACCAGGGACCACGAGCACACTGGAACATCCCTCCTCGTCTTCAAATGACAACTTCACGCTAGGTCCTCGAAGTAACGAGTTATCCTTAAGTCGTCACTCCCATGCTCAGGAGCAACGACTTAGGGGGGCTCCTGTTCTGGACTGGACCAATGGCTAGACATGGCCCAATCTGCCTCTGCTCCAGAGCGGCCCAAATCGCCTAAGTCCAACCGACAAGGGGGCAAAAGTTACCTTTCTGCCCCTCCAACCGGGCAAGGAATGCGTCGTTCCTCCCCAAAATAACTGCCTGTTACGCACGGCTCCATTACTCCCCGAACAGTCAAGGGAAGGTGCCCGAAACCATGCTTGTGCCCGACATAATGGCTAGTTTCGGGCACTCTGCCCGACATAACGGCTAGTTTGGGTAGTTACCTATTCTTTGGGGAAAACGGTTATTTCGCCCCAAAAATAGGACCGTTGGCCACGCGCTGGGGGCTCTATATAAACCCTCTTGCTTGAGAGGGTCAGGTATCCAATATTCACCCTACGAACTAATACTTTGTACTTTCCCCTTTTCTCTGACCCTTTCTTACTTGAGCGTCAGAGTGCCTTGCAGGTGTAGCACGGTTTTTGTGGTTTCGAATCCCTATCACTTTGGTACTACAATTCGATTCATTTTTTATCCTATTGAAGCTGATGAAGGAAGGGAAATAGATGTCTCCAATTAACTCTGCTTGCAAATTGAGGTTAAACAGTCAAAACTGTTGGTTTACAGATGCGGCTTTAGTTCGTGGGTCTTTCTCTGCTTATTTTGTTTAGAACGAAATACCGGGATTGTTCATGGGGAATTTGTTGGGATATTGTGCTAGATTGGCTGGAGGTAGGGGACTTTGGGTTTTTTTTATTAGTGTGCTCGCTAAGATTCTTTTTCAATCTTATGCCTACGTATTCCCGGGATAGGGAAATCAGAGCGATTATAGTTCCTCCTATTCTATGGGAGGAAATGGTGTTTTGGTGTCTTGTTCAAAGCCCAAGACATGAAGCTAAAGGTGGTTTGTATCTTGTTCAAAGCCCAAGATGTGAAGCTAAAGGGTCTATTTGTATCTTGTTCGAAGCCCAAACTGTGAAGCTAAAAGGGTTTGTCTTTAGAGAGAATTTGTCATCTCTAAAGGGGTCTGTTTGTCACAATTGTTGGGTGACTGATTATAAAGGAGAATTACTTTAACTGAGATATGTGAATCCAGCAATGCCATAATTTCCTTTATAGGGGATTTTCAACCTGAAGGAGAAGACTTTAACTCAGTTTAGAGCAATGACATCTTTCCTTAGGAATTTCTCATGCTAAAAGAGGGACCGGGGCGTAGATGTAAATAATCCAGAGGCTTGCCGCTTACAGCAATTAGATGAGGGGAAATGAGTTATTGATGTTTGTATACTGTGAGCATGGCACATATTTTGATGCTAAAAGGTTGATTGAATCAAATGGGGATTTCTTTATACAAAGCCTAAGAGAAGGCTATTGACCCAACAAGAGGATGCTTTTGTGTCTCGTACGAAGCCCGAGATAGAGGCTGAAAGGGTTGACTCAACAAGAGAGTGTTTTTATATGTGTCTTGTACGAAGCCCAAGACGGAGGCTTAAGGGTTTGACTCAACAAGACAGTCTTTTATACTCACCAAGAGAGTGATTTGTATCTCGTACAGAGCCCGAGATGAAGGATAAAAATGTTTGACTCAACAAGAGAGACTTTTATACTCAACAAGAGAGTGATTTGTATCTCGTACAAAGCCCGAGATGAAGGCTAAAGGTTAACTCTGCTGGGGAGAATCATTGTACAAAGCCCAAGAGGAGGCTAGGGTTACTGTTTCAGTTGAGTGATAGGTCCAGTATGTTGGTTAAAAGAGAAAATCAGTTCTTATATGGGTAATGTTGTACTCATGGATTTGATCTGAGGACCGGGATTATTTCCTGTTCTTTAAGGAAACGGGGAATCCGAAGGGTCTTGAGACTGCCCAAGTCTACGGGTGTTTTTTTTCTATTTTTGAAAGGAACTTGAGAATGTCTTTGAGACTCAAGGAGATTAGATTGTCCAAGTCTAGAGTTTTATCTTTTGTACTATGCTTAAGAGAGATCAAGAAATAGTACGTTCGCGGTAAAAAGATCTAGACTCTTTGAAAGACTGTTCTATCAAGATGACTAATTTCTGTTCCTATACCTTTAAGAGGTCGTCGGGACAATTTGTACGAAGCCCAAGAGGAGGCGAGAAAAACTTTTAAGAAGCTGATGGGACAATTTGTACGAAGCCCAAGAGGAGGCTATCTTGCCGGAGGAAGAATCATTATACGAATCCTAAGAGGAGGCTGTGAAAACTTCTAAGAAGCCGACGGGTCCTTGTACAACGCCCAAGAGGAGGCGGGGATCCTTTTACGAAGCCTGTGGGTCCTTGCACTAAGCCCAAGAGGAGGCTGATGAACAATTCCAGAGGGGGTTTCACTTGGAACACTGGCCTTCTGTATATGAACTGTTCAAGGGGGAGATTTCTTAGATCTAGTTATCTAAAATTGTTGTAAAAGAAAATTCTCATGGTTTAGGTTATGTTTGAAATATCCGGGAGAACGTCGGATGTAAGGAGACGAGGTTTTGTCTAGTTTTAGACGTAGTTGCCGGGGAAACTCTAAATATCTATATTAGTATTACACAGTCGATATGAGTTTATGAAAGAAGACTTACAATGAAACAGCCCCACAGTACAGTTATATACATATGAAAGCGGTAAATGAAAGCGGGTAAACACTTACTCGGTTGTAGAGCTTCCATGCTGTTTGGTTAGTTTGTTCAACAAAGAAAGCTTTGATAACAATATTATATTCAAAATCAAAGGAGAAAGTGCTTTGAAAAGATTGTTGGGGCTTACAGCTCAAGGAGAGGCCTAAGGTTTTATCAGTGATCGCACTATCGTTTTGTACAGGGACTTATACAAGTGACTGAGGCCCAAAAGGTTTTCTGTACAAAGGGATGGGTCTTACACTCTCTCAAGAGGCCCAAAAATAATTGAAAGAAAAAGGATGGGGCTTATAACACGAGGGTAGGCCCAGAGTTTATTTTGAAAAGGACGATGATAGCGCCGTGGTTTTGAAAACACCGTGGGTCTTATACAACGACAGAGGCCCAAAAAGTTTTGATTTCAAAAGGGGATTGGGTCTTACACTCTATTAGAGGCCCAAAATGGTTTTGAATGGGTCTTATAGCTCGAGGAGAGGTCCGGATGATTTTTTTTTTGAACTGGCGATCGCGCCGAGATTTTCTTTTAACGCAGAGGGACTTATACAATATCTGAGGCCCAAATTACTTTGGTTTTCAAAAAGGGTTAGGTCTTACACTCTACTAGAGGCCCAAAGGGTTTGAAAAAGTTTGATGAGGGTTGATTTAATCAAAAACCCTAATTTGTTTCAAAAATGTATTTTAATTGAATAAAAATTCAATTAAAATGATCAAAATTTATAAACATGTGGAAAACAAATTGTGATCTTGGATTAATGTTTCAAAAATCAAGTTTTGACCTACAAAATGATTAGAAGTCATTAAAATTTGCAAAACCAAGAAGGAAAAAATATTTTAAATGTCAAAAACAATTAAAATATTAATTCTTTGCAAATCTGTCAAAGGCATGAGCAGTTGGCTGGTGATTTTGTGATTTTGATGTTCCAGATGTTATGTGAGTGTTTGGATCACTTCTATATGATGTTTATGTTGTGTGTGTGTGATTGGTTTGATTGGAATTGCTCTCAAACTCAAAACCCGATGGTGACTTGCCTTAGAAGGCAAAATTGGAGTGAAGAAGGAGATTTTGAGGAAAGCATCTGTTTGATGGCTTTGGTGTACTCAAACTGAGCACAAATGAGCTCTGTTTATAGTAGAGCAAGTTTGTTTTGTAAGCAATAGTGAATGGCAACTGCTGCAGAGGTTTGGCCAATGGTTGCACTTTAGAATCTCAAGTCTCCTCTAGCCATTGACTAGAGGTTAGGGCACAGAGTTGTGGTTCCCTAGTTGTTGGATCATTCTTGACTGAATTTAGTTGCAAATGTGTCAGTCCATGCCACCTTGGTGCACCCATTAAATGCTCCAATCCAAAATTGGAGTCTTGTCCCTCTTTTAGGGATTTCTAGGTTTAGCATGCTACTTTTGGTTCCAAAGACTTGGGAGGCTTGGGATCAGGGTTGGATCCTCCTTAGTCCCCCTTGAGGTGTTCAGATGGATAGAGTTGCTTGCCCTTTGCAAAATTTGGGCAAATCGAGAAAAACTTCAAAATCTGCCTTGCTTTGGCAGTTTTCAGCAAGGCATATTGCCATTGTCATATCTCATGGCTCAAGTGGAATTTGATGGAGTTCTTGTCCATTTTGGAAAGCCCTCATATGATACAACAACAGTTTGATCATAATTGGTTTTGATACTTTTTGGACCCAAGTGAAAAATGCCCCTACATTTAGAAAAAAGTGAAGGCAGATTTTGACTTAGTGAAAATTTCACTAAGTGTTGGAAAAAGTGGCATTTCATGTTTTCAGCCACTTTGATTATTCCATAACTCAAAATCCATAATGAATTGGAATAAGGTGTAGTTGAAGCTTTTGTAAAGGGTAATGAGAGCTACAAATCCAGCTTTGGATGGGAAAAAATGGCCTTGTGGTTTAGGAGTTATGGTCCTCCAAAGTTGGTACCCTAGCCACTTTGTTCCATAACTTAGAAAATTTTCTAAGTTTTTATGGTTACCCCTTTTACAAGTTATCCCACTTTTCTTGATTTTTCTCGATGAATGATGATTCAAATCACACATTAACATCATTTTAGGGTTAAAAAACCATAATTGTGAAAAATCTCAAAAAGTCAAAGTTGACTTTTGTGCACAGTTGACTTTTTGTCAGATGAATTCCAAACTGTGTAATCCTCTATGAAATCAAGTCCTTGACCTAAATCAAACTTGATGGATTAATTTCATAGGTGTTATAGGGTGTATTGAATCATGTCTTAGGGTTTGGGAGCATGTCCTGGTCAAAAGTCAAAGGCACAATTGACTTTTCTCGCGAAACCCTAATTTTGGTTCTGATGAATTTAAAACTTGTGGATCAAGCTTCTTGGATCAATCCATTGTTGCAAATGGATCAATGTGGTGTATTAGAGACCCTCAAATCCTCCTTTGAGGTCTTGGCTCATGTTTTGTCCCAAAAGTCAACTTAGGGTTGAATTAGGTCAAGAAACCCTAATTCTTGATTTTTGGTGAATGCATCCCCTGAGGCTAAATTGACTTAATGATTGGGTTTATGATGTCCCTTAGAGCATCAGATGTTATGCTTTGAAGCATTGGCTCATGCCCAGAGGAAAGTTTCCATCGGGAGGCCCTGGTCGACCAAACCCTAATTTGGTGACATCGACGATCTTAAGGCTTGATCCACCTAGAAGGGAGATGCCTTGTGCTTAATCCTTGAAGTGGGAGTCCTCTTGATCCTTTTTGGATGTTTGAGAGCCTAGAAAAGTTGAAGATCATGTCATTTCTTGATTGATCCTTTGTCTAAGAACTCTGAGAGGGCTTGAAACCCTAATTTTGATAGTAGTGAATGCTCACCCATCTTTGGGGAGACTAATGAGGCATGATGATTCATCCATATGGTGATGATGATTTTCCCAATGATGGGAAATCTTAGTGGTCAAAATTTGGGGTATGACAGATGCTCCTATTTAATCTTCTTGGACCCGAAGGTGTGAATGGCGAAGGTATTCGGGCATTCGGGGTGCAAGAGGATTAAATATCGGAATACCCAAAATTTTGATGGTGGTTATGAATGGTAGCTCGCTCATTCTTCCTATTTTTCTAAGCAATGATGCTTAGAAAAGGTAAACTTCCCCTCGATCCTGGTTTCCTACCAAGGAACTGGTCTAAGTTTCTGATTTAAACTTCCCCTCGATCCTGGTTTTCCACCAAGGAACTGGTCTCAATTTCTGAAATAAACTTCCCCTCGATCCTGGTTTCCTACCAAGGAACTGGTCTTAGTTTCTGATTTAAACTTCCCCTCGATCCTGGTTTCCTACCAAGGAATTGGTCTCAGTTTCTGATTTAAACTTCCCCTCGATCCTGGTTTCCTACCAAGGAACTGGTCTCAGTTTCTTTTGTCAATAAAATTTATTGACAAGGGCCGCTATTTATAGTGGTTCTCCTCAAACTTCTCGCCGAATTTTCCTGGGGAGATGCCATTTGATGGAAAACTAATTTATTGTAGAGAGGCACATACTTCTCTGTTTGAGACGTCGTTTGTCGACTCTACTAGGGAAAACGAGTCTTCTTGAGAGATTTCTTCCTGCTTGGGGATATTACATCATACTTTTCTCGGGATCTTCTCGGAGAAACGCCATATGATATGATCCAATTTTGAGGTGTCGATGACCTCATTAGCATCGACTCTCCGGAGAGCAAAATCAATGTGTTGCTGAAAGTTTTTAGTTGTGAGGCTTTCTATGGGGATTTTCCTTAGTCCGTGAAAGCGAAGATATCATCTTCAATGGTGAAGAGTGATATTTGTCGAAAGTTTCTCTGGTTTTCTCAGAGGTTCAAGTTATCAAAGTGGTCAAAGACCGTCTCTGCTGGAGAGAAATTGCTTAGATGATTTACCTCCTGACGAGGAAAGAACTGACAACTCGATTGAGAGGACTTTTATCACTAGGGGATAAGACCGACTAGAGTGACAGTGATGCAATATGAATATAAATGTAAATTAATAATGCATGATGTATGTATGTATGTATATGCTGACAAAACTGACGTGACATACAGACTAGTAGATGAACACGACTGGACACTCGACCACAGTGGGGATGAAAAGTATCACTGGTCCAAGTTAGCAATTCTGCCTTGCTTAGGAGAAATGATCCTCGTGGGGAAAACCGTTGGTCGGGATTTAGGAGATAAGAACTCCCCTGGGGTGTCAGATGAAACAAAGGTATCTGACACAGTTGATCCTTCATTCAGGTGCACTGGTTTAGAAGGAGTACTTTGATTCTGCACTTTGAAGTTCGATTACTTCTGACGAAGCGATCGGTGTTCTTTCGATGTTCAACAGTCAAAAGAATTGCCATCTTTATTTTAAAAGCAGAAAAAAGTTTAACAAGTATATTCATTTTTGTTTTATTTCAAGAATCGTTAATCATATTAAAACGTCGTTCTGTAAAGCTAAAACAAATAAGAAATGCAAACAAAAGCACAAGGGCTCAAATTTTATTAATAGGATGGAAATCAGCCAAACGCGTGATTCCCTAGAGTATTTACAAAGTTAGAAAATGGTAATCTAAGGGAAAAGGGCTACATTGAAACATAACGACCACTATCCTTCTACCAGCTTTGACTTCGGGGCATCCTGAACTTCCGTCGAAGATGACCGTGACTGGAGTTTTCTGATGGATGGTATAACTGCTGCCGAGGAACTTGCCCCTTTGTCGAACGTAGTTACTTGCCATTATCCCTAATTTTTGTCTGGATTGTACTGTGATGTTTCCATTCCACCGGGATGATTTTTGGTCATGTCTCTAATTTTTTCCTGGACCTCCCTTTCGGGTTTTCAATCCACCGAGACGTTTTTGTTTTAGGCGAAGTATTTCTTGACTACGTCGACATTCGTGGGGTAGGCAAATTCCTCTCCGTTCATGGTTGCAAGTCTCAAGGCGCTGCCTGAGAAAGCTTTCTTGACCACATAGGGGCCGTCATAATTCGGAGTCCATTTGCCCCGAGAATCAGTGAAGAATGATTGTATCTTTTTGAGCATGAGATCTCCTTTCCTGAAGACGCGAGGTCGGACCTTTTTGTCGAACGCCTTCTTTATTCTTTACTGATACAACTGACCATGGCATAGTGTCGTGATTCTCTTTTCTTCGATCAGATTCAGTTCATCGTGCCGACTTTGGCACCATTCAACTTCTGTAAGCTTAGCTTCCATCAATACCCGGATTGATGGGATCTCTACCTCGATGGGGAGCACTGCTTCCATGCCATATACTAGAGAGAAAGAGGTTGCTCCTATTAAAGTGCGGACAGATGTGTGATAACCATGAAGAGCAAAGGGTAGCATCTCGTGCCAGTCTTTGTAGGTTACAACCATCTTTTGAACAATCTTCTTGATGTTCTTGTTAGCTGCCTCTACCGCGTCGTTCATCTTGGGTCGGTATGGAGATGAGTTATGGTGTTCGATCTTGAACTCTGTGCATAACTCTTTCATCATCTTATTGTTCAAGTTAGATCCATTATCTGTAATGATCTGGCTCGGAACACCATAACGGCAGATGATATTGTTTTTGATAAATCGGACCACCACTTGTCGGGTTACATTAGCATATGACGGTGCTTTGACCCATTTGGTGAAGTAATCAATGGCTACCAGGATGAACCAATGTCCGTTCAAAGCCTTGGGTTTGATTATGCCGATCATGTCGATTCCCCATATGGAAAAAGGCCACGGGGAAGAGAGAACTTTGAGATGTGTTGGCGGTACATGGATTTTGTCGGAGTATATCGGACACTTGTGACACTTCCTCATGTACTTGTAGCAATCGGATTCCATTGTCAACCAATAATACCCTGCTCTTAAAATTTTTCTCGCCATTGTATGTCTGTTGGCATGAGTGCCAAAGGACCCTTTGTGAATTTCCTTTATCAGCATGTCTGCTTCTGGTCTGTCTACGCATCAGAGCAAGACCATGTCAAAATTCCTCTTATAGAGTGCATCACCAATCAGGAAGAAACTGCCTGCCAGTCTTCTGAGGGTTTTTCTGTCTTTCCTGGATGCCCCGGGTGGGTACTCTTGTTTCTGAAAGAAGCATTTGATATCGTGATACCAAGGTTTGTCGTCTATGACTGCTTCGATTGTGAAGATGTAAGTGGACCGTTCAAGGCGCATTATGTCGATCTTAGGTAAGTCATTCCATTGACCTACACTAATCATGGAAGAGAGAGTGGCTAACGCATCAGCCATGTGATTCTCCTCACGAGGGATATGATGAAACTCGACTCTGTTGAAGAAGGGTAACAACCTTCTTGCGTAATCTTTGTACGGAATCAATCCTGATTGGTATGTGTTCCAATATCCTTTGATCTGATTGACGACCAAAGCTGAGTCACCATATACATCCAAGTTCTTGATCCTCAAATCAATCGCTTCTTCAAGACCCATGATACAAGCTTCGTATTTGGCCTCATTGTTTGTGCACTTGAACATAAGTCTAGCGGTGAAAGGAATGTGGGTACCCTGAGGAGTTATGATAATTGCCCCAATTCCGTTTCCATAATGATTGACAGCTCCGTCAATGATTAGTCCCCATTGGGAACCTGGTTCTGGCCCTTCACTGGGTAGTGGTTCATTGCAGTCTTTCATTTTTAGATACATGACATCTTCGTCTGGGAAGTCAAATCAGATTAATTCCTGATCGTCAATCGGTTGATGAGCCAAATAAACGGCTAAAACACTTCCTTTAACGGCTTTCTGAGCGTGGTACTCTGTCATATTCTGATAACAACATCTGCCAACGGGCAATCCTTCCCGTGAAAGCAGGCTTTTCAAAGACATACTTGATTGGATCCATTTCAGATATTAACCTAGTGGTGTGACGAATCATGTACTGGTGAAGACGTTTGGCTGCCCAAGTCAGAGCGCAGCAAGTTTTCTCGAGCATAGTGAACCGAGTCTCACAGTCTATAAACTTCTTGCTCAAATAGTAGATGGCAGACTCTTTTCTTTTCGGTTCGTCTTGTTGACCAAGCACACAGCCCATGGAGTCTTCCAAGACTGTTAAGTAGATGATCAGCGGTCTTCTTTCTACTGGAGGTGATAGAATCGGTGGGTTCGACAGGTATTCCTTGATACTGTCGAAGGCGGTTTGGCAGTCTTCTGTCTAAACGCAGTCCTGATTCTTTTTGAGAATTTGAAAATCGGCGCACATGTCGCGGTCATGAGGAATATGAATCTGGAGATGTAGTTCAAACGTCCCAGGAATCCCCTGACTTTTTTTTTCAGTTTTCGGAGAAGGCATTTCTTGAATGGCCTTGACCTTGTCAGGATCAACCTCAATTCCTTTCTGGCTGATGATGAACCCTAAGAGCTTCCCTGAACAGACACTGAATGCGCACTTATTGGGATTCAAACGGAGTTTGTACTTTCTCAACCGCTCGAATAATTTTGACAGGTGGGTCACATTCTCCTCCTCTGTTTTAGATTTGGTAATCATGTCATCGATATATACCTCAATTTCCTTATGTATCATGTCATGAAACAGAGTAGTCATGGCCCTCTGATAGGTTGCCCCGACATTCTTCAAACCGAACGGCATTACCTTGTAACAAAAGGTCCCCCATGGGGTAATGAAGGAGGTATTCTCCATGTCTTCCGGCGCCATTTTGACCTGATTATAGCCCGAGAATCCATCCATGAAAGAGAAGACTTTGAACTTTGTTGTACTGTCTACCAGCATGTCAATGTGTGGTAAGGGAAAGTCATCCTTTGGACTTGCCTTGTTTAGATCTCGGTAGTCGACACACATTCTGACTTTTTCATCCTTTTTCAGAACTGGTATGATGTTGGCTAACCATTGAGGATATTCTGACGTAGCGAGGAAACCCGCATCAATCTGCTTCTGTACCTCCTCCTTGATTTTGACAGCGATGTCTGGATGAGTCCGTCTCAACCTTTGTTTTACCGGCGGACATTCTGATCTCAATGGTAGATGGTGTTCCACGATGCTGGTATCCAACCCTGGCATATCCTGATAGGACCAAGCGAATACATCGGGAAACTCTTTGAGAAGTCTCGTCAAACTTTCTTTGACAGTTGGACTGAGCAGTGCCCCAATCTTGACTTCTTTTCTCTTCTTCCGATCCTAAGTTGACTGTTTCCAGCAACTCTTTGTGAGGCTTAATGGACCTTTCCTCTTGTCTGAGTAGTCGGGAGATCTCCTTTGGAATTTCGTCGTCATTTTCTTCTTTAGCCTCAAATACCGAGAACTCAAAGTTGGGAGAAGGCATTGGACCGTATGTTTTAACGGGGTTTAAACCAAGCAATCTGCATGACGTGATGATTTGTGTTTAGAAGAGATAGAGAGAATGCAAGAGTATGTGCAGTGTATTTCTTTTACTGCTTGTTTTTATTATTGAGTTGTTTTTTAGGATTACCATTTTCTGAAAAGCGAAAAGAGAAAACAACAATTAATGCGGAAATTACAGAACGACATTATTTTATTAATGAACAAGTCGATTCTTCAAACTACAGCCCTATAAAACAAAACTCTGTCGCTTTGGGCGAAGCGAAGAGGGAAATTTACAAAATGTGAGCCCTATCAAAATATCTGTTTCACCTGGGCAGGGTGAAAGGTTAAAGTAAAGATGGTAATTACTTAGACTTATGAACAATCTTCGGAACATCGACAGTGACCCATTGGCGGCGAACTCCTCGGTGAATCACAAAGTCTGGTACCTTCCTTGATTTGTCTTCAGAAATGACACTGATTTCTGGCGGAGCAGAGTCATTGGAATCTGTCTCCTAGGCAGAGTTGTCGTAGGAGGATTCCTCAGTTGTATTTTGCGTAGTATTTGTACTCTCAGCTGTATCTCCCCATCCAGTTGGCTGGATGTTTTCGAGCCTGATACGACAGCTTTCAGGAGCGATGTACTTGACCATGAAGTCAAATTTTCCGCTTGGTTGTCCCAGGGTGTCCCACACTTCTTTGGAACTGGAGGAGTCATCTCTCTCGATGACGTTAACCTCGGGAAAAGCATAGTTGATGAATTCTAGTCCGGTAAGCTTTACCAATTTATCATCGTACTGGATAAGTTCGGAATGACCTGAGTGTTGATCCCATGACATGGAGGGGACACATGTATTCTGTTCAATGATGCTCAGCTGATTTTCATTGTTCGGTTGATTTTCTTGCCCCAAGTCTCCGGGATACGGTTGCTAGATATGCAAGTCATCCATTGGGCCATAATAGTCGTGGTCAAAGTTGTATTTCATCAGAGTGTCTTCCTCTAATGAATTTGACGGAGCACGGCATCCTTCAGGATCACAATCTCCGTATATCATTTTGACATTTGACCTTGGAATAAATCTCGGACTCTGTGCGGGATAGCAAAAAGGAGTCTGCGTTTTTCCCTGAGACGTATAACCGTCCTCATTGAGATAGGACTTCCATTATTCATCTGTATCGGAGGAGTCACCCTCGTTGATGGTATGTACTTCTTGAGACACTGGGTGGAGGAAACCTCAATTGTGGAAGAATTCATGAATAGGATGAAGACTTTCATCGTTAGCAGCTGTCTGGGTACAGGTCGAGGAAAATCTAAGACCCTTCTTTGTTTTGTTGTCAATAGGAATGACAAGTTGTCCCCATCCTGTTGTATTGGTATTCTCGACCGCTTTGATAGCATCTTTGTATGAGAAAATTGAGGTTCCTTTCTCTGATTGATTCTCATTGGCCACCGTAAGGGTTCTACACAAGTAGATAATGACAAGTTGCTTACGAGCAAGGCCTGTTCTCCACAAACCATGACGAGTTGGTCGTTCTGGATGAACTTTAGCTTTTGGTGGAGGGTCGAAGTGACCGCCCCAGCCTGATGTATCCAAGGTCTTCCTAATAAACAACTATATGTTGCCCGGATGTCCATGACTGGAAAGTGACTTGGAAAGTATGAGGACCAATAGTTATGGGAATGTCGACTTCGCCGATAACCATTTTTCTGGATCTGTCAAATACTTTGATGACGACCTCGCTGGTTTTCATCAGAGGTCCTTTGAATGATAATTGAATCAAAGTGGACTTCGGCATAACATTCAGGGCTGACCCTGTGTCTACCAGTACGTTGGCTAATGCATCATCCTGGCAGTTGACTGTAATGTTGAGCGCCATGTTATGACGGCGACCTTCTTCAGGTAATTCCTCATCACTAAATCCCAAGTTATTGCAGGAAGTGATGTTAGAGACAATGCTATCGAACTGTCTGATTGTTACATCATGTTCTACAAAGGCCTGCTCCAAGACTTTCTATAGAGCCTCCCTGTGCGCTTTTGAACTAAGTAACAGTGATAATACCGAGATCTTTGAAGGAGTTTGTAACAGCTGATCAACAATGTTGTATTCACTCCTTTGGATGAGTTTTAGCATCTCATCATTGTTATTTGAAAGGTCGGTATTACTGGATTCACCGACTGGTGGATCAGGAACTTCTGTCTGAGGTTCCTTTTCTTTGCTGGGTTCTCCAACTCTTCTGCTGAAGATTCTACCACTCCGTGTTACTCGACTGATGTCTGCAATATTCATGACGGAGGGTAACGGAATTTCCTTTCCATTCTCAATTGTTGTTGCACCGTATTTGTAAGGGATAGCCTTAGTTGATTCATACGGTAGCGGTCCCGGTAGATAGATGACTATGGGAGCCTTCTGATTTTTTTGACCATCGTAAGTAATTTCGATCCGTTCCCGATTGGGAACTCTCGATTCGTCAAGTAGAGGGATAATGGTACAAACATCCCTAGCCCTCTGATGATCAGAGATTACGACAACGCCCTCGATTTGATCAACAAAGTAGTTTACTGATCCAGAACTTGACCATGGTTGAATCTCTTTGCGGTCCAACTGACTTTGAAGGGCTGCTCGCACGAGGTAGCATGCTTGATTATCCACTGAGCAAACTCCACACCGCTCATAGTTGTGTAGTGGCACCTGGCCACGCCCACTTTGAATACAGTGTAACCTTACTAGATCTGTTTCCATCGACCGAACATCCTGACTTTGATATCTAGTAGGTTTCCCATTAGTGATACTAATTTACTGGGTGTCTTCATCTATATAGATTGGAAGCCACCAGTGGTTCAACAAGTGCTGAAGTGTTTCCTGGACAAGGGCACAACCCTCATCGTCTTCGCAACCTGCTTTACAGCCCTGATAATCATGTGATACCAGGAACCCGAGCTGGACCTGTTTAGGGTAACTCCACCAGGCTGGTATTCATCAAGCAAATATCGAAAATTTGAATCATGTTGATTTGATAATGATTCCTATCATGGTATTCTTGAATCCATTCAAGATCCATCTGACGCTGGAGGGCCTCTTGTACAAAAGAGCATCCCTGTTTGTTTACCGAGCAAGTCAGGCAGGAACTATAATCGTGACGCGGCAGATTATGATACTGGCTTTTCCTTGAGTGCATTGCCACCAAGTTGACATTCATCGCACGGATATCGTGGTTTTGAATGATGTTGGAATTCATATAAACCATGTTAACTCCACGAACTCGGTACTCTTGGATCCATCCGAGATCCATCTGTTCCTGTAGAGCTGATTGCACCACAGAACATCCTTGATTGTTTTTAGAGCAGATATCACACTGGTGATAATTATAAGGTGGCACATGGCCATATCCATTCTGTCTACAATGCATCTTGACCAAGTTGGCCCTCAATAAGAGTACATCGTGAATTTGATAGGTGTTGTTAGACTCTCCCTCTATCAAATTGACTGTAGCCTTCTCGTATTGAGGCAGCGGGTTCGTGAGAACATTCGGATTCGTATCTTTGAAAGATAAGACCCGCTCCTAATAAGCTTTTGTACGTCGGATTTGAAACTGAGACAGTTTTCTATGTTATGCCTTAGTCCTCCTTGATGGTAAGGGCAAGTCTGATCCACCTTAAACCAAAAAGGTGGATTTTCCGATACTGTTAGAGGAGACTTCGTCTGGACATGCCCCTTGGCCAGTAGCAACGAAAATAGTTCTGCGTATGATACTGGTATAGGATCAAATCCTGGTGGCCGCGTTGTAAGGTTGTTGTTAAATGGAGGACGAGCCTGCTGAAGAGATTGTTGTGTCCTTTGCTGAAATTGTTGCGAATGCGGTTGGCTTTGAGCAACCTGAGGTTGATACGTAGAAACAGGCGCAGGGTTGATGGCAGGAGTTACAACTGCTACTGGTTGGTACAGTCGCCTTTGCTTTCCGAGAGAGATATTCCCAATATCCTGCTTTTTTTTCTTAGGGAGAGCACTACCGTATCGTTTTATACTACTTGATGGTCCAGCATCTTTAACTAAACGTCCTTCGTGGACGGCTTCCTCAAGACGAACTCCTATGCCCACCATCTCGGTGAAGTCACTGGGCGCACTGGCGACCATTCTGTCGTAGTAAAATGAGCTCAAGGTCTTTAAGAAGATCTTTGTCATCTATTTTTCCTCAAGAGGTGGACAAATCTGAGCGGCAATTTCACACCATCTCTGAGCGTACTCCTTAAAGGTTTCTTTGTCCTTTTGCGACATTGATCTGAGTTGATCTCTGTCTGGTACCATGTCCAAATTGTATTTATATTGTTGGACAAAGGCAGTGCCAAGATCTTTGAAAGTGCTAATCGTAGTGCGGTTTAAACCCATGTACCATTTTAATGCGGCACCAGTTAAACTATCCTGAAAGTTGTGAAACAGTAGATCCTGGTTCTCTGTCTGAGCTGACATTCGCCGAGTGTACATCACCAAATGACTTTAAGGGCAAGAGTTACCCTTGTACTTTTCAAATTCGGGTACTTGGAACTTGTGCGGGACTTTCACATTGGGGACCAAGCAAAGGTCTGCGGCGTCCTTTCCAAATAAATCCTGACCGCGAATAGCCTGCAATTCCTTCTGCATTTCCAGGAACTGCTCCTGGAATCCATCCATTCTATCAACATACTTTCCTTTCCACCAGAAGGTATCTGTGGAATCTGTTCTTCTGGGACGGTGTGCACCACAGGAGGTGGTACTGATACTACGGAAGTGAATCTTGGCGCTTCCCGAAGTTTGTAACCTTCAGGAGTCCTCATTATGCCTCTGGCATCCTCGCTTTCCCGAAGTTTGTAACCTTTAGGCCCAGTGGCTTCTGCTATGATTCCCTGATCTTCAGTGATCAGCAGAATATATCCTTTCGGGATATAGTTAACAGGCATGCCCCAGGGACGATCTTTCGGAATTTGATACCTAGGATCATACTTCTCCACTATAGGCGTGAGGTGATCTCTGAGATCACAGTTCTTTGTAGTTGAGCTTCTGCCATGGCTAGCATGTCATTACGAAGCTTTCTCATATCCTCTCTCAGAGCGTCGATCTCTTCTTTCAACTCTCTATTCTCTTCCTCGAGATCATCCATCTTTTTCTGACGATTGGCCCGAGTATTGTACGAATGAGACAGTTTGACTCTAGAACTGAGACACAAACGTGAGATTCATAGGTAAGAAGAATACGTGACGTGAGAATGATGAATGCAATGATTATATTAATTGTTTTTTTTTGTTTAATCAAAATAAACTTTGACAATTAGATTGCAAATATCAAACAGTGGGGACACCCCCATTTTATTGAATTCAAAGGATTGCGGAAATAGAAATACAGTAAATTACAAGGTGCAGAAATAGAAACCTAGGCTAATGGGTCCCGAGTCCTCTCTGAGAAGAACTCGGGTGCTGATTCTGGTACTTTCCTTTTCTTGGACCGGGGCTCTTGGGCCGTTGTCGGGTTGTCATTCCTTTGCCAAGTGAAAGGAGCGAGCAAATTCCTTTGGTCATCCTGATTTTCTACAGCATGTTGCTCCAAAATCTCAATTAGAGCATCCTTATCTTTCAGCAATTGCTGTATTTTGGTACACTCCACATTGAGAATACGGTACTTGTTCTTCCAAGACCTCCCCTCCTGTTGAACTTTGTTGAGAGTAACCTGAAGATTTTTCGTTTCAGTCATGAAGTACATGACAGATTCCCTTGGCGGAAGAACTCCGTGACGAGGATAAGGCATCCTTAGCTTGAGAGCTCTAGTTTGTATCCAGTGGAGATAAGGCTCCACCGAGACACAATCCGATTTTCCTAGAGACTCCCGTCCTTTCTTATGAACATGTTTCCAAGCGTGCACTATTTCCATCTTCAGTGCCCTGTCATTTTCTCCTTCCTTGAAGAAAAGACCTTCCAGATGAGCATTACGCGGGACATGCCTCATCGGGTATCCAAATTGACGATGAACTAAAACTGGATGATCATTGATTCCTCCCTTAGTTCCTATGAGGGGTACGTTGGGGAAGTTTCCACAACGGTCAATGATTCTGATCCCATCATAAATCCTATTGTACCAATCTATATCAGAGTTGGTAAGAGACATGATTTTCTGCGACCAACGTAAGGCACTCTTATGGTCCCAAAAAGTAGCAGACTTAGGCAAATGGGAGATAAACCACTTATATAGCAGGTACAAAGCACGCGATCATTTCTCCACTGTATAAATTCCTTAAGTGTGCAGAATGATACGCATCTGCGAGCAAGGTTGGTACGGCGTTTCCAATGAGAAAAATTTTAATGGCGTTGATATCGACGAAGTTATCAATGTTGGGAAACAAAAATAACCCGTAGGTGAGCAAAACAAAGATGCTTTCAAAAGCAGTCACGTTCCCTATACTAGAAAAGTACAGAGCCTTCTTTACTAGAAACTTGGCTGGTAAACCTGGGATTCCTCCCTAGGTGGTCATGTGAGTCTTGACTTCTGACTCATCCAAATAGATTGCTCTTGTAATGGTCTGATCCTTTGGAATTTCTTCCAGTCCAGAAAAGGGAGCTTGATCAGTAATGGGTAGATCAATTAGATGAGAATACTCCTCCAGCGTTGGTGCGAGCTGGCAATCCGGGAATGTGAAACAGTGATAGACCGGATCGTAAAACTGAATGAGTGCCTCCAGGATTCCTTCAATTACATGGACCCTTAACAAAGGTAGAAGACCTCTGTACTTGGCTCTGAAAGCGTCAGGGTTAGTGATCATCCTTGCTAATCCTCTCAAATCCCCTAGTTTTGGAACCTTGAAGGTATACTTGTGAGTTTTTCTTCGACCGAAATCCATGAGCGCAATCCTTTTCTCTCTGACATTTGCAATCATTGTCTTAGTTTAATTTGAAAAAGAGAGACTAGAAGAGAAAATTTTTCTTTGCTTAATGTTTTTTAAAATGAATGCATGAATGCAGCATACAAAAACATAGAAAAAACATGGGGTCAAAGGGTCGGTGTCATGAAGTCAAGGCTCTACCCATCCCAAAGGTTTATACTAATGATTTTTTTAAGAGCTATGAATCCTATAATCCTAACAGAAAATGGCTCCCCGGCGGAGTCGCCATTCTGTGGTACCTGCCCAACTTAAAGGTTTTTGACCTAAGATCCTAGTGAGGACCGATTCTAGCAATAATGGCATTCCCCGATGGAACCGTCATTCGGTGATACCTTGTGAACCTAAGGACTCGTCCCAAGAGAAGGTTTCAACCAGAGAGATAAGAGAGACAAGATTCCTTTGTTTGGCCCCACGGTGGGAGCCATTCTTCCTGTGAAAAATAGGGACGACAAGATCTTACCAAGTCGCTCCCACTGTGGTAGCCATTTTTCTGTAGCGCGGTTTTTGTGGTTTCGAGTCACTATCGTTTTAGTACTATAGTTCGATTCATTTTTTATCCTATTGAAGCTGATGAAGGAAGGGAAATAGATGTCTCCAATTAACCCTGCTTTCAAATTGAGGTTAAACAGTCAAAACTGTTGGTTTACAGATGCGGCTTTAGTTCGTGGGTCTCTCTCTACTTATTTTGTTCAGAACAAAATACCGGGATTGTTCATGGGGAATTTGTTGGGATACTGTGCTAGATTGGCTGGAGGTAGGGGACTTTGGGTTTTTTTTTATTAGTGTGCTCGCTAAGATTCTTTTTCAATCTTATGCCTACGTATTCCCGGGATAGGGAAATCAGAGCGATCGTAGTTCCTCCTATTCTATGGGAGGAAATGGTGTTTTAGTGTCTTGTTCAAAGCCCAAGATATGAAGCTAAAGGTGGTTTGTATCTTGTTCAAAGCCCAAGATGTGAAGCTGAAGGGTCTATTTGTATCTTGTTCGAAGCCCAAGATGTGAAGCTAAAAAGGTTTGTCTTTAGAGAGAATTTGTCATCTCTAAAGGGGTTTGTTTGTCACAATTGTTGGGTGACTGATTATAAAGGAGAATTACTTTAACTGGGATATGTGAATCCAACAATGCCATAATTTCCTTTATAGGGGATTTTCAACCTGAAGGAGAAGACTTTAACTCAGTTTAGAGAAATGCCATCTTTCCTTAGGAATTTCCCATGATAAAAGAGGGACGGGGGCGTGGATGTAAATAATCCAGAGGCTTTCCGCTTACAACAATTAGATGAGGGGAAAAGGAGTTATAGATGTTTGTATATTGTGAGCATGGCACAGATTTTGATGCTAAAAGGTTGATTGAATCAAACGGGGATTTCTTTATACAAAGCCTAAGAGGAGGCTATTGACCCAACAAGAGGATGCTTTTGTGTCTCGTACGAAGCCCGGGATAGAGGCTGAAAGGGTTGACTCAACAAGAGAGTGTTTTTATATGTGTCTTGTACGAAGCCCAAGACGCAGGCTAAAAGGGTTTGACTCAACAAGAGAGTGTTTTATACTCACCAAGAGAGTGATTTATATCTCATACAGAGCCCGAGATGAAGGCTAAAAATGTTTGACTCAACAAGAGAGCCTTTTATAGTCGACAAGAGAGTGATTTGTATCTTGTAAAAAGCCCGAGATGAAGGCTAAAGGTTAACTCTACTAGGGAGAATCATTGTACAAAGCCTAAGAGGAGGCTAGGGTTACTGTTTCAGTTGAGTGACAGGTCCAGTATGTTGGTTAAAAGAGAAAACCAGTTCTTATATGGTTAATGTTGTACTCATGGATTTGATCTGAGGACCGGGATTATTTCCGGTTCTTTAAGGAAACGGGGAATCCGAAGGGTCTTGAGACTGCCCAAGTCTACGGGTGTTTTTTTTCTATTTTTGAAAGGAACTTGAGAATGTCTTCGAGACTCAAGGAGATTAGACTGTCCAAATCTAGAGTTTTATCATTTGTACTATGCTTAAGAGAGATCAAGAAATAGTACGTTTGCGGTAAAAAGATTTAGACTCTTTGAAAGACTGTTCTATCAAGATGACTAATTTTTGTTCCTATACCTTTAAGAGGTCGTCGGGACAATTTGTACGAAGCCCAAGAGGAGGCGAGAAAAACTTTTAAGAAGCCGATGGGACAATTTATACGAAGCCCAAGATGAGACTATCTTCCCGGAGGAAGAATCATTATATGAAGCCTAAGAGGAGGCTGTGAAAACTTCTTAGAAGCCAACGGGTCCTTGTACAATGCCCAAGAGGAGGCGGGGATCCTTTTAGGAAGCCTGTGGGTCCTTGTACTAAGCCCAAGAGGAGGCTGATGAACAGTTCCAGAAGGGGTTTCACTTGGAACATTGGCCTTCTATATATGAACTGTTCAAGGGGGAGATTTCTTAGATCTAGTTATCTAAAATTATTGTAAAAGAAAATTCTCATGGTTTAGGTTATGTTTGAAATATCTGGGAGAACATCGGATGTAAGGAGACGAGGTTTTGTCTAGTTCTAGACGTAGTTGCCGGGGAAACTCTAAATATCTATACTAGTATTACACAGTCGATATGAGTTTATGAAAGAAGACTTACAGTGAAACAGCCCCACAGTACAGTTATATACATATGAATGCGGTAAATGAAAGCGGGTAAACACTTACTCGGTTGTAGAGCTTCTATGCTGTTTGGTTTGTTTGTTCAACCAAGAAAGCTTTGATAACAATATTATATTCAAAATCAAAGGAGAAAGTGCTTTGAAAAGATTGTTGGGGCTTACAGCTCAAGGAGAGGCCCAAGGTTTTATCAGTGATCGCACTGTCGTTTTGTACAGGGACTTATACAAGTGACTGAGGCCCAAAAGGTTTTCTGTACAAAGGGATGGGTCTTACACTCTCTCAAGAGGCCCAAAAATGATTGAAAGAAAAAGAATGGGGCTTATAACACGAGGGTAGGCCCAGAGTTTATTTTGAAAAGGACGACGATCGCGCCGAGGTTTTGAAAACACCGTGGGTCTTATACAACGACAGAGGCCCAAAAAGTTTTGGTTTCAAAAGGGGATTGGGTCTTACACTCTATTAGAGGCCCAAAATGGTTTTGAGTGGGTCTTATAGCTCGAGGAGAGGCCCAGATTTTTTTTTTTGAACTGGCGATCGCGCCGAGATTTTCTTTTAACGCAGAGGGACTTATACAATATCTGAGGCCCAAATTACTTTGGTTTTCAAAAAGGGTTGGGTCTTACACTCTACTAGAGGCCCAAAGGGTTTGAAAAAGTTTGATGAGGGTTGATTTAATCAAAAACCCTAATTTGTTTCCAAAATGTATTTTAATTGAATAAAAATTCAATTAAAATGATCAAAATTATTAAACATGTGGAAAACTAATTGTGATTTTGGATTAATGTTTTAAAAATCAAGTTTTGACCTACAAAATGATTATAAGTCATTAAAATTTGCAAAACCAAGAAGGAAAAAATATTTTAAATGTCAAAAACAATTAAAATATTAATTCTTTGCAAAAATATCAATTATATGAAATAAATAATATTTTTGGGATTTTTTGGTAAAATAAAATATTTTAACATTTTTGTGAATTATTAAAAAAAGAATCATCTCAAAATCATTATAACTCAGAGAGAAATTAATTTTTGAATCAATTAAATAAAATCACAAAATTCAAATATTCAAATATTTGAAAAAGGGCGCCAAGAACATGGCAAGAACACGCGCCCTTCCTCTGTTTCTGCAGATTTGCATTTTCTATCCAATCTCACTGAATACTTGATTATATCATGTAATCTACATATCAATCTACTTGTTTCAACCTCACGATCATGTCTATGGTCTTTAATTTCATTTATTTTAAGCATGGAATAAGAAATCAAAGAGAAACCACAAGAACCCTAAATTCTACATGAAGGTTCAGAAATTCCATACACGATTCATACAAAATAATTGATTGAGGGTAAACACTCTATGCATGATTATGAACATATGGCCAAATTATTGTGCAGCAAAAATTGCATGGATCATAGAGTTAGAAGATCTCATGCTCACCTCTTGCAGCTGGTGATCGTGTTTTGTGTTAGAGGTGTTACAGCTTGGTTCCAAGGTTATGGACAGCTTCCCTAGGTGCTATGGAGTGTGTCTGGATGCTTGGAGTGGATTGATTTGAGCTGGAACTTGATTTGGCACCTCAACTGCAAATCTGTCAAAGGCATGAGCAGTTGGCTGGTGATTTTGTGATTTTGATGTTCCAGATGTTATGTGAGTGTTTGGATCACTTCTATATGATGTTTATGAGGTGTGTGTGTGATTGGTTTGATTGGAATTGCTCTCAAACTCAAAACCCGATGGTGACTTGCCTTAGAAGGAAAAATTGGAGTGAAGAAGGAGATTTTGAGGAAAGCATCTGTTTGATGGCTTTGGTCTCAAACTGAGCACAAATGAGCTCTATTTATAGTAGAGCAAGTTTTTTTTGCAAGCAATAGTGAATGGCAACTGCTGCAGAGGTTTGGCCAATGGTTGCACTTTGGAATCTCAAGTCTCCTCTAGCCATTGACTAGAGGTCATGGCACAGAGCTATGGTTCCCTAGTTGTTGGATCATTCTTGATTGAATTCAGTTGCAAATTTGTCAGTCCATGCCACCTTGGTGCATCCATTAAATGCTCCAATCCAAAATTGGAGTCTTGTCCCTCTTTTAGGGATTTCTAGGTTTGGCATTCTACTTTTGGTTCCAAATACTTGGGAGGCTTGGGATCAGAGTTGGTTCCTCCTTGGTCCCCCCTTGAGGTGTTCAGATGGATAGAGTTGCTTGCCCTTTGCAAAATTTGGGCAAATCGAGCAAAACTCCAAAATCTTCCTTGCTTTGGCAGTTTTCAGCAAGGCATATTGCCATTGTCATATCTCATGGCTCAAGTGGAATTTGATGGAGTTCTTGGCCATTTTGGAAAGCCCTCATATGATACAACAACTATTTGATCATAATTGGTTTTGATACTTTTTGGATCCAAGTGAAAAATGCCCCTACATTTGGAGAAAAGTGAAGGCAGATTTTGACTTAGTGAAAATTGCACTAAGTGTTGGAAAAAGTGGCATTTCATGTTTTCTGCCACTTTGATCATTCCATAACTCAAAATCCATAATGAATTGGAATGATGTGTAGTTGAAGCTTTTGTAGAGGGTAATGAGAGCTACAAATCCAGCTTTGGATGGGAAAAAATGGCCTTATGGTTTAGGAGTTATGGTCCTCCAAAGTTGGTACCCTAACCACTTTGTTCCATAACTTAGAAAATTTTCTAAGTTTTTATGGTTACCCCTTTTACAAGTTATCCCACTTTTCTTGATTTTTCTTGATGAATGATGATTCAAATCACACATTAACATCATTTTAGGGTTAAAAAAACTATAATTTTGAAAAATCTCAAAAAGTCAAAGTTGACTTTTATGCATAGTTGACTTTTTGTCAGATGAATTCCAAACTGTGCGATCCTCTATGAAATCAAGTCCTTGACCTAAATCAAACTTGATGGATTGATTTCATAGGTGTTATAGGGTGTATTGAATCATGTCTTAGGGTTTGGGAGCATGTCCTGGTCAAAAGTCAAAGGCACGGTTGACTTTTCTCGCGAAACCCTAATTTTGGTTCTGATGAATTTGAAACTTGTGGATCAAGCTTCTTGATTAATCCATTGTTGCAAATGGATCAATGTGGTGTATTAGAGACCCTCAAATCCTCCTTTGAGGTCCTGGCTCATGTTTTGTCCCAAAAGTCAACTTAGGGGTGAATTAGGTCAAGAAACCCTAATTCCTGATTTATGGTGAATGCATCCCCTGAGGCTAAATTGACTTGATGATTGGGTTTATGATGTCCCTTAGAGCATCATATGTTATGCTTTGAAGCATTGGCTCATGCCCAGAGGAAAATTTCCATCGGGAGGCCCTGGTCGACCAAACCCTAATTTGGTGACATCGGCTATCTTAAGGCTTGATCCACCTAGAAGGGAGAAGCCTTGTGCTTAATCCTTGAAATGGGAGTCCTCTTGATCCTTTGTGGATGTTTGAGAGGCTAGACAAGTTGAATATCATGTCATTTCTTGATTGATCCTTTGTCTAAGAACTCTGAGAGGGTTTGAAACCCTTATTTTGATAGTAGTGAATGCTCACCTATCTTTGGGGAGACTAATGAGGCATGATGATTCATACATATGGTGATGATGATTTGCCCAATGATGGGAAATCTTAGTGGTCAAAATTTGGGGTATGACTGTAGGTACACCCCCTTCCTCTCCATACGACTAGCATCCCAGACGCACTTGGTGGCCCACTTCCACAGGATCTGATCCAGCCTTCATGATCAAGAGTCTTTATGAATTTAAGAAAAAATCAAGGAGGAAGGAAATTGCAGAGATGTTGAACAAACTAGTTCGACTACTTAAAGATGAAGGAATCCAAACTGAAGAATCGTCATCATCGTCATACTTTTATCATACAACTCCTACACTATCCTTCGAAAGAACATACTCAATAGTTGAACGATCATCAGAAGATTCAACATTAAAAAAAGGACCCCCTTGTTCTAGGAATGACAAAAAAGATAAATAAGTTTCTTCAATACTCCAACAAGTAAGATGAAATATGCTTAAAGACATCTTACGGGAAAGATACTACTTTAGGTATCAAACCATCTTATGGTTAACTCTCTAGAATATATGATCAATTAGAGAGAGAAAATACTTAATTAAAAGAGTGTACCCTAGGACATAAGGAATATCTAATATACCTTAAGGAAATAAACAATATAGAGATAATCAAGCTCAGAAGTACGAAAGAAAAATGTAGGCAGTGTGACTCCATTATAAGAGAAGTAGTTGATCTACGAGAAACCCTAGAAAAACTTCTCCAAGGGAAAATCCACTATATAAGAACATTGAATGTTCTGGAAATACCCAATTGCATTGTTGTCCTCATAATGCACCACGTGGATGGCTTCAGCATCCTCCCTTCATTTTGCCTTTGTCACCCAACTACACATGCCTCTGTTTGGAAAAATCTTAACATTAGATTTTTTGTTTATTCAAATCTTTTCTTTTGCTTTCTCCCATCACATCTCATAATGTATTGATGCTTTCAAATCAAACATGTCTAATCAACACTGATATCTCATTCTTTAATATGGTTGTAAAACAAGTTACTCCCTCATTTAATTTTTTTTGAAAAACCATATCTCTCCTACAACTCAAAAATTGTCCTTTTTCACTGCTCATGATAACCTCCTTTTCAATGTTACCTTCTCCCTCCCGCTACTAAAAAAACGCAACACCTAACCACACAACAACCTCCACCATTCTTTGTATCACGATCTACCACACTTATCTCATCATCGTTGCACTGTTTTTTTTTCGGAGTGAGTGTGTTCTTATTTTCCATTTTCCTTTTTCTTTCCACGTGATGTTTGTTGTTGTTGTTTTGTGTTTATGTGAATTTGATTTTGTTTGATTTGTTTAAGAGAGATATAAGATGAAAGAGAGTTGAGATCCCACGAAGAAAATCTTAGATTCCGGCGAACAATCGGCTGACTAAGGCAAGCTCAAATATGATGTCGAATAATCTTTCACATGTTTGATTTTGATGATTCTGATTCCGATTATGAGACTAAGCAAGTAAGCAAATTCCTTCTTCTTATCACTTGGAAAACCCTAATTTTGTCTCTTTTTTTATGTTATAGCCCTATTTGGATAAAAAATTAATTTGCAGTTTAAGGTGCATACACAAATGTTGTTCTAGAGGCTCTGAATCTTTTGTTGTCTGAGGAGGAAATATAATTTTTTTATGTGATATCATGTTATGATGTTGTTTGATTATCTATTATCTATAAGATAGTATCAATTTGTTGATATAATTGTTCTTTTTGTAGGTTTTCTTTTCCTTATTGTGCTCTACGGGAAAGAGTTCACGGTTCCGATGGCAGTCACTGAAGGTTGTTTGGTTACAAGCATTAGTAGATGTTGTAAATATATTTATGATACCACGTCGTCTCCGTGTTGTTTTTCACATGAATTTGATATTAAGTTTTATAAGAAGCTTTGAGTTGTGAAGATGGTGGAGGAGAATTTTGAAGCTTGAGTTTTTTATATTCTTCATGTCCCATATGTTTGCTTATCATAACTTATATTGCTTACTTTTTTAAGCTTTAGTAATATGACTATTTTCTCTGCAGTTCTTTCAATAAGTAATGAAATTGTGATTAATATATGTCTCAAGCCAGTAATTGTTTTATTTTTGATTGCATGTGTAAAGATGCACCTGATTTTCTAATCAAATTTGTTCGGAAGAATGAGCTTGCGAACGTATGGCAGCATGTATGAAGAAAGCATGGTGTATGTCTTACTTCTGAATCTTTTTACTTTTATGTATATTCTTCTTTATAATTTGGTTCTTTTGCAAGCTTGGGACCATTCTGTTGGCATGTTCTGCATTCACGAGGCAGGTGAAAAGGTACGAGTTTTTCTACAAGATAACATGGTAACATGACATTGTAATATGGTGTATTGTCTGCAATTTGAAGTTTGGGTAAGAATGTTGTCATCACATTTTAGATGATTGCATAACATATTAGTTGATCTTGGGATTGAAAATTTAGATTGGTCCTTACCATGTTGTGGCAAAATTTATGTTTTCTCGATATTCAATGATAGTCACATTGTTCTCATAAAAATTGGAAAGTTCAGGTGATATAATGCTATTGATTCTTTTAGATATACAATTATATTGCTTTCTGTTATAGGGATTTAAGAATTCGACAAATTTTTTTGTTATTGTAACAAAAAAAAATTATGTTGTTGTTGTTGGTGGTTATCTACTACTATGTTTACATTCATCAATGATACTAAGTTAGCAGTGTTATTTGCGTGTTTCTGTTTTTCTCGTACTGATCCAATTCATCTATGTGATGTCTTTTGCAGAGAATCGCAATCTTATTTTGTAGATCTTAGCCTTTTCATTGCAAATGATAGTAAAAAAATGTATATTTTTGTTGACAATAGACCATGGTTGAGAGACGTTGGTCCATAGTGATCGTCATATGTCGATTTCTTTGTCAAATGTTGTAGTTGGTAGAACTTTTATTGTTAATCCTATTTGGGAGCAACACTTTTATGTTCTTGTTGCACATAATACTGCTGAAGTGCATTTTGTTGTTAAGGATAGTGATGTGGTTGGTTCACAACTTTTGCAATTCTAGTTGAGCAGATATATAGGGGTGAAAAAATACAAGGGACTTATCCTATCCTTAATAACAGTGGGAAGCCTTGTAAACAAGGTGTTGTGATGAGTGTTTCCATTCAGTACATTCCAATTGAGAAGTTGTCCATTTATCATCTAGGAGTTGGAGCGGGGCCTGATTATATTGGTGTACCGAGAACGTATTTTCCGTTGAGGAAAGGCGAAACTGTTACTCTATATCAAGACGCTCATTATCTAGATGGATGCCTTCCTAATGTTATGCTTGATCATTGAATGCATTATACTAATGGAAAGTGTTGGCCTGACGTCTTTGATGGAATACAGCAAGCGAAGCGTGTGGTTTACATCATGGAATGCATTATGTTAATGCTAAAAAAAATATGAACCAGAGCAGAAGAATGGGTTGTAAATAGAGTTATGATTTTCCATATAAAGATGTGAAAATCATACAAATGAGACAAAGTTTTCTTTACAACTAAACATTGGTGCATTAGTTACAAATTATAATGTCTACAAATGAGTTTTTTTGTTTAGTATAATAGATTTTATATAAGGCTTTTGAACTGTGATTGTTATTCTCATTTTCCAGCACTAAAACTCTAAGATGGTTATGAATTAAAATATAAAATACTTCTTAATTTCTTAAAGAAAATATCAAGGGAGAAAATATCAAAGGGTTTAATTGTCCTAGCTGACACCAAGATATATACATAGAGAAACAACTTTTGATTGAAAAGACACTAGAAGTTGACATATTCTAGTTGAAAATGTTTAAGAAAACCAATGGGTTGATTGAAAAGATTCAAAGTCATGTTGATTTCACTATGAAGTTGGATTTAGAGCCTTATACCTCTCCTAAAGCTAGTGAAAATGTAAGTTTAGAATTCATTTTAGTCCTTCCTACATTTTTTCAAGTTTTCTGCGGGTTTTTCAATTGTCTTCCAATCAACTGTAAATTCATTTAAAATGTGGTTCCGTTGCGGTTACACTCCAAACGTATTAAAATAGGGAAGAATTGAGATTGTTTTAAATGAATTGACAGTTGTGATATAGTTGAACAGACCTCAAAATCATTTATATTAGGCTGCAATTGCAGTTCAGACTGTAATAACTGTTCCAATTTCTCCATGCAAATTCTATATTTTTCTGACTCATTTTTACGTTACAGGAAATTTTGATGTATGATCTCTATGAAATTGTTGTGCACTGTGGATCCACATCTAAGTCAAGGCATTCATTACTTTAGCTATGTGCGTTCTAATGAAGACATGTGGCATTTGATGGATGACTCTAAGGTAAAGTATTAATGGAAATTTCCTCTTATAGTATAACTTTTCCCTTTTACAGATTTATATGGTTTCTGTTTTAAAATAAAACGAGTCATAATATGATTCATTCTTTAGCTCTTACATAGTTTAATTAGAGCAAGTGATTAATTATGACATCTAGGCGATAACCTGGAGATGGCTAAAGTCTAAGGTAAGGGGATTTAATTATGTTCTAAACCAATGGATATCAAACCCAAAAAGTGTTTAGGATGGAGAAGCCGGTAGTGAAAGGCAACGTGTAGTTATTCATAGTTGTGTATGGATAAGTGCGAACAATCAGGTGGTTGGATGATTTGGTACTTCCTGGTCTAGTGGTGGATGGGCCCAAGAAGATGCGAGTACTGAAGGTGAAAACCCAGTGTTTTGTAGGTAACGTTTGCAACTTGGAAATTTGACGATTATTAAAAGTGAATATGTGAAAAGCAAAAGTATACTTTAAATGTATGCAATATTTATGAAGTCTCTGATCCAAAGATGAACGATGATGACAAATAAAAATTGTTGTGATCAAAGCAAATTATTTGAGGTTATCTCAAAATATATGATATGTAGTGATCAATTGAATAAATATGTCTGTAACTGACTTATTTATCTTTTGACTTTACCAAATCTCGAATCGAACAATGTGTAGAGAAGGGTACACCATTTTGTGTCTTCTTTTTTTAGAAATAGTTATCAAGACTTCTTGATAAAAAAAAAGTAAAATTATTTTAAGGTTGAAATCATCAAGGATATCCTATTAACCCCTTAAAATGATATTTCTAAATATTTTGCCCATCAAAATTAAATTATTTTCTAACCCACAAAGATGGGTATTTTAGTGTTTTCTATCTAAGAGGTGCAAATGATGACAATTGATGGGTGCTAAAAGAAGAAAAATCAACATAAGACCCGATTTGCACAAAGGATGCAGAATTACGTAAGTCCAATCGGTTAACACGTGATTATAACCGATTAGGAAAGCTTGAAATAAATATTTTTAGATCAAATTCAAACTTAACGTGTGTCTTGAGCAAATCAAACCCCATCATTAATGAAGATTTCACATAATCCTGAGAAATTATAAAATTTAACCTGTTGTAAATGTACCTTAAAACCTTTGTTGATGAAGAGAAAGAAAACATATTTTGGAGAATGCATTTACCGCGAAAATCGAAAGTTTTAGAAAGTCGGACGAAAAGTCAAAGAAAAAGGGAAAATATCATACGGATGAATAGTAATGTCCGTACGATGAATAGTGATGCTCGTACGGTGAATAGTGTTGCCCGTACGGTGAATAGTGTTTTCGAGTTTTCGGGCTTTTTCGATTCGGTCCATGGATCCATGTGATTTTGGGCTTTGTTTGTTGGGTATTTGCTATTATAAATATGTATCTCTTATATGGTTGGTGTGTGTGACAATCTTAGAGTTTACACCAGCAAGGGAGAGCAAGGGTTTAAAGGCATAGCATAGGTTTTAGCTATTCACAAGAAAAACCTTAGAAAAGCAAAGGTTTAGGGAAACCTTTGGAGTTGTTTAAGGTTATTGTGATTGTGAAACACTGTTACACCTTGGGTTTGAGTGATTCATATATTGAGAGTTGGAGAGGTTGGGAAACACTTGGGTAGAAAATAAGGTTATTCTTGGGAACCTGAAGGCGAAGGCTATTTTCTTGTAACTCATCTGTAATCTCTTGTAATAACTTTCTGAGTATAGTGAATTGGAGAGTTGCTCTCTCCCCCAGAGTAAATCGTTTGATCGAACTGGGTAAATAAACCTTCTATTTTTCCTTGCCTTATTCTGTTATATTATCTGTGTATGGGTTATTATTGCTGAAAACCATTTATATTGTCGTAATTCACAACAAGATTCACAACAAGTGGTGCAGTGAGCGTGGAGCAAAGAGATATTGTTGAAAAGTGAGCACCATGGTTAGTAGATGGCAGATCGAGAAATTTTCTGGTAACAACGACTTCGAGTTGTGGAAAATTAGATGCAAGCAATTTTAATTCAAGAGAAGTGTATCGATGCTTTGAAGAGTGAAGCATTGATGCCTGCAGGGCTTACACGGGTACAAAAGACCGAGATGGTGGATAAGGCCAGGAGTGCCATTATCTTGTGCCTCGGGGATAAAGTTCTAAGAGAAGTTGCCAGGGAGCAAACTGCGGTTCCTATGTGGGCAAAACTTGAATCATTGTATATGTGTAGGCTGCTAATTTCGACGCCAAGGTAATTGTTCGAAAGCAAAGTTGAAAAATTCGACAAGGCATTTCGACCAGAAGGTTGTTGCTGGAAAAAGCTAGTCGAAGGCAAATGGTACTTAGGGGAAGCATTGCCAGATTTTTTTTCTAAATACGAGGAATATTTCGACAGAAGAAGAATAGGACATTTCGACGGATGTTTGAAATTCAAAATTCAGGAGGGAGTTTCGCTTTTGAAATTGGACGCGTGGAGCACATCCAGTAGGCGAATGCATGCAGAATGCCATTTGTCGCCATTAGGAGAAATAGCTGTTATTAGCAGTTATTTGGTTTGTATATAAATAGGGAGTCTTAGTGTTAGATTTCCGGTGTGTGTTCAGAATTTGTACAAATCACTCAAGAAATACTCAAAGTAACCAAGAGAGAGAAAAGAGTAATTACTGAGAAATGTACGTTTGAGAAACACCAAGTTTTCATTCCTTGCATTTAAATAAAAGTTTAAAAGTTCTTCATTTACAATTCCCTTTACATTTCTGTCATTTTCTAACTTGCAAGTTATTTACATTTCCCCCATTATTTCAAGAACAAAGTTTTATCATCCCTGTCGAAAAACACAAAAGTTAGTAAAAACCATGATGAATTCAATAAACAAAGGGTTATCTGACAGAAATTACCAAAATTGTTAAAGCACATTGTCCTAGGATTTGTTTGATCGGTCCTGTAAGTAAACTAATTTTTCATAGATTAGGAGATCAGCGGTTGTTTGCGAATTTTCCAAGCAAACAAATTGGCATGCCCAGTGGGACCTTGTGCTATTAACATTTGAAAACCTTCAGTTTACATTTTACTCGTAAGAAATTTTCTTCGTTTGTTGTATGAGACTAAGAAGTGTTAAAATAGGCATAAATAACGAAGAAAGACCCAGAAGAAGACGAGTACGCAAAATGGCAAATCCAAATCCGCCTAATAATCAGAACCCTACGAATAATGAAATACCTCCCCCTAATCCTTCGACTGGGGGCAATACGACCTCAATATCAGTGTCAGAGGCTAATCCATCAACAGCGGCTTCGACGCCTACGCTTTCGATACCCCAGAGTGCGCCTAGTTTTTCAACTATGGGACCCCAAATGACTTATCCCCCTTCAGGTAGTATGTACAGACCCTTTATATCTGGGTTTTCGATGCCTCTAAGTCGAGAACAACCATATGGAATGCCAACTTCAGTAATGGCAAGTTTGCATAACGCTCCATCATCATTTACGGATCCAACAATGAACATAACTTCGCCCTTGCAAGGGTCTGGTTCTGGGGTGAACCATATGGGTCGAATTAGCCAGCCTTTAGGAACGGGGTATCAAAATTACATGCCAAACATTACCAATAACTCTGCGCAAGTGATCAGGCAACAAATGGATGAGAGTAACCATGATATGGTCCAGATATTAGCTCAACAAATGGGGGTTATATTCAATCCTTTGATCCAAAACACGACACAAACAAATCAACTATTGGCAGCACAGATGACACGCATTGTTGATTTCTTCGGTGTCCCCCAACCTCCTCCAAGGCAACAGGGAGTTCAGATCCCAGGGGTAGCGGTCGAAGAAGAACCTACTATAAACCAAAGACCAATAAATGTTCCCCAGGCGAACCTTCGAGACCAAGGAGCATTAGGCGAACAACCTCGTGTCGAAATTCTTGTTCAGCAAGAGCCTGCGCGGGTAATAGTAAATAGGGGTCAAGATGCTGATGACATTGTGCAACGAATACGTTGTAATAACATACCAGCAGAAAACAATTTTGCAGCCATGGTCGAAAGAATAATGGCTCAAAATGGGGTAAATATAGGACTGCAGAGGCCTAGTTACACGTCACCATTGTCTAAATATATATTACAGGAAGATTTACCCCCAAGGTGGAAAGTCCCCAAATTCACTAAGTTTTCGGGAGACACGAGTGAATCGACAGTCGAACACGTGGCCCGTTACTTGATCGAAGCAGGCGAAATAGCGCACAATGAGAACTTGAAAATAAAATATTTTCCAAGCTCTCTGACGAAAAATGCTTTCACTTGGTTCACGTCTTTGCCTGCAGGTTCGGTCCATACGTGGACCCAGTTGGAGAAATTGTTCCATGAACAATTTTACATGGGGCAGACGAAGATAAGCCTGAAAGAATTGGTTAGCGTAAAGAGAAAGTTCTCAGAACCAATAGATGATTATCTGAATAGGTTCAGATTGCTCAAGGCAAGGTGTTTCACACAAGTGCCAGAGCACGAGTTAGTCGAAATGGCCGCTGGTGGCCTTGACTATTCCATTAGAAAGAAATTAGACACCCAATATTTAAGAGACATGGCCCAATTAGCCGATAGGGTTAGACAGGTCGAACGACTAAAAGCCGAAAAAGCTAGGGTTAATAAAAATAGGAAAGAAAGGGTAGCTTATGTCGGAGTTTGTGAGGATGATGACGAAGAGGAATCGTCGAATTTCGACGAACAAGAGGTAGATTTGGCAGAGTTAAAACAGGGTCCACCTTATGCCTGCAAAGTCTTGGCTCCGTCGAATGGAAAAAATCCAGTCGAATCGGAGAAGAACGACAAGTTCCCTAAGAGGACTTATACGTTCGACGTCACAAAATGTGACAAAATATTTGATTTGTTGGTCAAGGATGGCCAAATGATAGTACCTTCTGGTACTAAGGTGCCTCCTTTAGAACAACAGAAAAAGAGAGGTTTTTGCAAATATCACAATTTTTTGGGTCATAAAACGTCTTAATGTTTCCTTTTCAGGGATCTAGTGCAGAATGCAATAAGAGACGGAAGGCTCAAATTCGGAGACAAGTCAAAATCCCAGGCGAAAGCGGATGCAAACTCCCTGCAGATGGTGGAGGCATACTATGCTGAGCCATCCGTAGTAAATATGGTTGAAGTTATTGAGGGCTTCGACGATAGCATAGATGTGATGAAGGCTGCTGAAGGTTTCGACCACAACATGAACATGGTGGAGGTTGCTGAAGACCCCGCTGACGAAGGTGACCTGGTCGAAGCCAAAACTGATTGCATGAACCAGTCAATTATGGTCAAGGGTACTGAAGACCTTGGCGCGAAGATCATCGAGAACTACATTACTGAGGCCACTGAGGGCATCAACAACGAAACTGCTGAGGGTTTCGACAAAGTCAACAATGAAACCACTGAGGGTTTCACCAAAATCAACAATGAAACTGCTGAGGGTTTCGACAAAGTTAACAATGAAACCACTGAGGGTTTCACCAAAATCAACAAAGGAACTGCTGAAGGTTCTTACAAACGAGTGGCTGTTGGTATTCTCCAAAGAACCATGGAGGACCCAAAGGACAAAATTGTTGGATTCGTCAGCCTACCAGTTGCCAGGAGTCCACTCCCAAAGGTTCTGACAAAGAAAATCTCGGAGGACTTCAATTGAATGAAGAAGGAACATAAGGTCAATGAGGGCCTCAACTTGAAACTGAATAAGTTGAGCATGGATGCAGAGTCAGCTGCAAATATAAACATGGTCGAAGTAACTCAGAATGCTTCAATGCAAGTTGACGAAGAACGTCGACGGGAGGAGTACCAGAAAGTGGCTTACCCTAAGGAGGAAGAGAATCTGGCAGATTTTATTCATAGATGCCAGAGGAAAAGGTCTGAGGTGATTCTTTGCCCTCGCTGTAGTGTCGTCTTCGACAAAAAGGCAGCACAAAACTTAGAAGGAATAGGGAGGGCGAGGAGAAAAGGAAATTGGAGGCCTTCTGGAGAAAGATTCGACCCCAGAAGAGGTGACCAAAATAGGGAAAAGTTAGGCGAAAGACGCCCGAACACATTCAAACCAACAGCAACAGCTCCAGATGATAGGTGGGTTAATCCAATCCGACAAACCCAGTGGATCCTCTATGTCATACATAAAAGAATTCCAGAAGTCCAAAAGGGTGACTTACCCTTCTGAAAAATATAAGGGCAAGAATCCTATGACGAAGTCACAATGGAGGAGATACCAATGTCGAAAGAAGGCTGAGAAGGAGGCTGCAGCAAAAGACAAGCCGGAAACTAGCAGCAACATTCAGACTTTGACTCAGATGGAAGAAGTGAAGTCTGACAAGCCACCTACTGCTCCAATGCAAGAAGCGTCAAAGGAGGAAGTCACCAAGGATGATGAGATGACAAATGATTTTAACTCAGAGCCAGAAGCATCATTCGATGTAACATGTAAGGCCATTTCAGTGCTCCCTAGGGAGTATGATCAAATTATGGAAATCGAAGAGGAAGAGGAAGCTTTGGAGGTCGAAATGGCCAGGCACAGGCCCGTTTGCCACTATATTATGAACAATGGATGCGTTGAAGAACAGAACGCATTTTTTGAAAGGCCAGATGACTCAATGAGGAACCACTTGAAACCCCTATTTATAAAAGGAAAAGTGGGTAATGTAGGAGTGAATAAGATTATGGTCGATAGAGGAGCGGCTGTCAACTTGATGTCGCATTTTATGTTGAAGAAAATTGGAAAAGAGGATTCCGACACTAAACCTCACAACATGGTATTGTCGAATTATGAAGGGAAATTAGGAACTACTATGGGTGTGATTCAGGTGGATTTAACTGTTGGAACCATCACGAGGCCAACTATGTTTATGGTGATAGCGTCGAAAGAAAATTACAACCTTCTCTTGGGTAGGGAATGGATACACGGTATTGGTGTCGTCCCTTCGTCAATGCACCAGCGAATAAAAATCTGGAGCATAGACGAAATAGTCGAAAATATAGAGGCGGACCAGAGTTATTATTTGGCTGAAGTGAACCAGGTGGATAGGAGGAGTTTCGACAGGAATCTGGCTCACATAGCTCCTTGTAGCCTGGCCACTTTCGACATGACGCCAACGGATAATGCTTTTTGCTCATTATACCTTCATCCTACCCACGGGTTCCAATGGGATAGAGAGGTAGTTGGCGAAGAAGACTACATTTTTGGAACCTCACACATCCGGCCAACTGGCTGGGGCAGCGAATTTAGTGACAATGAGTGAGTCACTAGTTCTCGAAAAGATCGCGGCTTATGTAGCCGAGAACAAACTCAAAGCAGCCTTGGAGGCCGAAGTAAAATACATGGCTGTCGAAGCCAACCAAATTGAAGCAGATCAACAAGGTCTTAAAAAGGATTCTAATAGGGACCCTCCAGATAAAGATCTAAGTGATTTGAAAAACCAGAGGCTTGACGCGATTTATGACTACGAGCCAGTGGGTTTCGAAAAGGATCCTTTAGCAGCAAATACCAAGATGATGGCACAGGATCCCCTCGAAGAAATCGACTTGGGTTCAGGGGAAGAGAAGCGACCCACCTATATCAGCGCGAAAGTAAGCCCCCAACTCAAGGTCGAAATAGTCCAGTTGTTGAAAGAGTTTAGAGATTGTTTCGCATGGGACTACGGCGAAATGCCTGGGCTGGACAGGAGTCTGGTCGAATTAAGGTTGCCAATTAAACCTGAGAGGAAACCTGTTAAGCAGACTCCAAGGAGATTTGCCCCAGAAATCCTCTCGAAGATTAAAGAAGAGGTCGAAAGACTCCTCAGGTGCAAGTTCATCCGTCCAACCAGGTATGTCGAATGGATTGCTAACATAGTTCCTGTAATAAAGAAAAATGGCAAGTTAAGGGTACGCATTGATTTTTGAGACTTAAATTCAGCTACCCCAAAGGATGAATATCCTATGCCAGTGGCGGAAATGCTTGTCGATTCTGCCGCGGGACATGACTACCTTAGTATGCTTGATGGGTACTCTAGTTATAACCAAATTTTTATTGCTGAGGAAGATGTTCCAAAAACGGCATTTGGATGCCCTGGAGCCTTAGGCACTTACGAATGGGTGGTAATGCCTTTTGGCTTAAAAAATGTCGGGGCAACATATCAGCGAGCAATGAATTCGATTTTTCACAATTTCATTGAGGATTTTATGCAGATTTACATTGACGATATTGTTGTTAAGTCCGTTTCAGGAAAAAGTCATATAGACCATCTTCGACGATCCTTTGAAAGGATGAGGAAGTTTGGTCTGAAGATGAATCCTCTCAAATGTTCGTTTTGTGTGCAGACGGGAGACTTCCTAGGCTTTGTGGTCCATAAGAAAAGGATCGAAATCAATCAAAACAAGGCCAAGGCAATAATGGAGGCGAAAGCGCCATCTACAAAGAAGAAGTTGCAGTCTTTACTTGGCAAGATCAACTTTCTCAGAAGGTTTATCTCCAACCTTAGTGGGAAGACGCAAGCCTTTTCTCCTCTACTTCGACTAAAGAAGGAAGACTTCGAATGGGGGCAAGAGCAGCAGGATGCTTTCGACAAGATCAAGGAGTACTTGACACACCCTCTAATATTAGTATCACCTTGTAGAAGTAGAAGTATGAGGTTGTACATATCTGCGTCGGACAAGACTTTAGGGAGCATGTTGGCTCAGGAGGATGAGAATGGTGTCGAAAGAGCCATCTACTACCTCAGTAGGGTCTTGAACAATGCGAAAACTAGATATAGTGTGATTGAAAAATTGTGTTTATGTGTGTACTTTTCTTGAATGAAATTAAAGCACTATATAAAATCAGGTGATGTTTACGTTTCTTCCTATTTTGACGTTATAAAATACATGTTATCTAAACCAATCTTGCACAGTCGAATTGGAAAATGGGCATTAGCATTGACTGAGTATTCTATGACATATTTGCCTTTAAAGGCTGTCAAAGGACAAGTAGTGGCTGATTTTATAGTCGACCACGCTATAAATGAAAAGTCTTTGGACTATATTGAAATGGAGCCATGGAAGTTGTACTTCGACGGTTCCAATCATAAAAATGGAACTAGAATAGGGGTTCTTGTTATTTCTCCTAACAAAATTCCAACAAAATTCAAGTACAAAGTCGAAGGTCTCTGCTCAAATAATGAGGCAAAATATGTGGCTTTGATAGCAGGACTTGAAATCTTGTTGGAATTGGGGGCAACTCAGGTCGAAATAATGGGCGACTCTGAGTTAGTCATAAAGCAGATAACAAAGGAGTACAAATGTGTTAAGGAGAATTTAATCATGTACTTTGTAATAGCCAATCGACTCTTAAAAAAGTTCGATATGGTTACGTTTCGACATGTCCCGCGAATAGAAAATCAGGGAACAAATGATTTAGCTCAGATAGCTTCAGGGTACAAGGTGTCGAAGGAAAAGTTACAGAAAGCTATTGAAGTTAGAGGAAGAGTGGTGTCAGCTAGATTATCCCCGTCAGATTTGGAAACGATAAAGCTTGGATACACTGACGAAGAAAATTTCGAAATTTTTAACATAGACGATTCAACGACTGGAGATTGGAGAGAGCCTATAATAGAATACCTGCAAAACCCAACAGGACCAGTCGAAAGAAAAATCAGGTATCGAGCTTTGAGTTATATCATTTTGGGAAATGAACTATTTAAGAAAACCCTGGAAGGAATACTACTGAAGTGTTTAGGCGAATCGAAGACGTACATAGCTTTGTCGAACGTACACAGCGGGGCATGTGGTGCACATCAGGCAGGCCATAAGATGAAATGGTTACTATTCCGACAGGGAATGTATTGGCCAACTATGCTAAAAGACTGCGTCGAATACGCGAAAGGATGTCAAGAATGCCATGTACACGCAGGGATACCACATGTTCCTGCAAGTGAATTACATTCTATAATAAAGCCTTGGCCTTTTAGAGGTTGGGCTTTGGATCTGATTGGAGAAATTCGACCGGCCTCTTCAAAATGCCAGAAGTTTATTTTGGTGGGGATAGATTATTTTACAAAATGGATCGAAGCCATACCCTTAGTAAAAGCGGATCAAGAAGCAGTAATCGAATTCATTCAAAAGCACATCATTTACAGGTTTGGTATCCCAGAGACAATCACAACGGATCAAGGATCTGTTTTCACTGGGAAAAATATGCACGCATTCGCGAAGAAAATGGGTTTCAAACTCCTCACATCAACGCCTTACTACGCTTAAGCCAATGGTCAGGTCGAAGCTGCAAATAAGGTTATAATTGGTTTAATAAAGAAGCACGTGGGAAAAAAACCAAAGAGTTGGCAAAAAACGTTGGACCAAGTTCTATGGGCTTGTCGGACCTCTCTTAAGGAAGCGACAAATGCTACACCTTTTCGTTTAACGTTTGGCCATGATGCAATCTTACCAGTCGAAATCTACTTGCAGTCGATAAGGGTTCAAAGGCATCATGAAATTCCATCAGATACATATTGGAATATGATGATAGATGAATTAGTGGATCTAGACGAAGAAAGATTAAAAGCGTTGGACTTATTGAAAAGGCAAAAAGAAAAAGTGGAGAAATTCTACAATAAAAGAGTAAAAAATAAAGCCTTTTCGATTGGTGACTTTGTGTGGAAGGTGATTCTCCCCATGGATCAGAAAGATAGACTTATGGGGAAATGGTCCCCTAAGTGGGAAGGACCTTTTCAGGTCATACGAATATTTTCCAATGGCGCCTATGAAGTTGAAGAATTGGATAAAGATAAGCGAATATTAAAAATAAACGGGAAGTATTTGAAAAAATACAAGCCCACATTACAAGAAGTAAAAATAGCAGTCGAATAGTCATACAGAAAAATAAGCAACATAGTGAATTGAAAATCGTTTGCCAAATAAAATGGATCCAATGTCATTACAAAAAGGCCTTAAAAGGCCAAACAAAAATTACAAGTATTTAAATGGGGAAAGACTCTTTCGGCTTTTTGAATTTGGATTTCTGGATTTGAAGACGACGCTCACAAAGTGCCTTGCCTTTCGAGAGCTCCTCGATTTCATCACCAAGTTTTCGAGCCCTATCAACATGGTGCACCCCAACTTCAAGTTCTTTACTGATTTCCTCTTGGTTGATTTGCTACAGTTCTTCATGACGCTTTTCCGCCTGAGAAATTTTGTTTTGAAGAACAGCAATTTGTTTTTTCCATTTGAGGATGTTTTCACCACACAAAGTTGCTTCTTTCTTATTTTGCTCAGACACTCTTTCTAGTTCAGTTACTTTGGCGGACGAACTTGAAGCAACATCCCACTCAGCAAGTTGGGTTTCTGTCTTATTTTCGAGCTTTTTGGAGTAACCTCGAAGCCGATTAAAGTCTGTCACTACAAGATCTATTAGAGTAGTTAGGTCCAGCACCACATCAGTAACTTCAGGAGGAGCCTCCAGAACGTTAATTTGCTTTAAGATCTTTTTTAGATCAAAATAAGCAGATGAGTCATTCTCCAAGAGTTGAAATAAGTCAATGTTCAGGATTTTTTGTCGAATATTGGCTAGCGTCTCGTCCACGGATTTGGCGTCAGAAGTAGTTCCTGAGGTGGTTGAACTACTGATTGTAGTATCAGCAAAATTGTAGCGGGAACTCAGCATGGCCTTTAGGTACTCAAAGGGTCTTTGGACCTTCATATTTTTTAGCTCCTTTTGAGAGAGTCTAGTCGAAGTTGTAGCAGTCGAAGCAGTTTTGTTGGTTTCACCAAGGTCCTCTTTGTCGTTTTCTCTCCCTTCGTCAGTAGCAGCTGGAGGAGTTGTTGGCTTTTCGTTTACTTTCTTGTCCTCCTCTCCGCCATCAGTTGCAACCTCCTCATCCTTCTCTTCGTCAGCACCTTGTAAGTTGAGGGGATAATGGTCTTCAAGATCATCATCTGCGGTGAGTGTTGCAGCAGGCATCACAGTGTCCCCACGAATGTCGACTAAATCATCAGCCTCAGGACCAGTTTCTTCTTCCACCACGTCTTGAATTGGTTCAGAGACAGCAGCGGGCTGATTCACTTCAGTAGCCGACTCCTTCGTCGAATCCTTAGGAGAAGGTTTGGAGACACTGGTTGGCTTGTAGGTAGGATCACTGCTAGTCTTTGGGAGAACTTGGACCATGGGATGCCCGTGAGTATCGACAAGGACCTGGAAAATAAATGAATTAAGAGAGGTAACATAAGTAAACTGCTTTTCAGCTTCGAAAAAAGGGAAAAGAACCATGCCTTGGGAATTTTAGTCCTAAGACTAGAGCTTTCGCTTTCTGCTGGAGCAGGGGTAGCTTCCTCGTCAGGATTTTTGGTGGGAGTTTTTTCCAATATCCTGGGGGAAGGAGGTTTTTGTTGTTGAGGTTTGGTTGTTTTCTTTTTCTTCTTTGAAGGCTTCACTTGGTCTGGTGATTCGTCGCTGTCATCGGTTTCGACAGTTTTGGCTTTTTGTTCTTTCGCTTTTCTTTTCTTTGGTGTCGATGGCGGTCTTCGACTTCCCTATGAAACAAAAAAGATTTTATTAGCATGTCAGAAAATGAGAAAACATGTGCTGACCTAAAAAGAAAAGTAAAGTAGTACCTTCGCCAAAGGCGTCTTGGTAGTATCTTTTTGGGTTTCTGCATCTCCAGCAGTTGTCGTTTCGCCAGCAGCTGGTTTTTTGATCGAAATCTTGGTAGCTAGAAAAGAAAAAGAGAAAAGGGTCAAGCGTAAAATAACATACACATGTGTAAGTAAATGAAAAAGTGAGGTCGAACATCTTCCCATTTCACACCTTCATATATAGGAGTTTCCACGCGAACATGTTCTATGCCAATATGAAGGTGGCCTTTGAAATTGTCCAAGGTATACTTAGTCGGAACCACTCGCTTAGCACGTTTCTGGTATTCTTGGTGAAGAAGTTTCATAGAATCCCCACAAGTGAACTAATCTAGAAACGGAGGGCTAACAGCCACACCAAATTCAGCAGATGGTAGTAGGGGAAATCTTGGTCGATAGAGGTTAAAAGCTACCTCATAACATTATTCTGGTCGAACATACGCAGGTAGTTTTAACTCGTCCAGTTTTCTGGTAAATTTTTCTTTCAAAGTCACAGCTGCTTCGCTTATGGTTCGACTAAGTTCATTGGGCCTATAGGCAGTTTCAAAGTATTTCTAGAAAGCTTGAATTTCTCTGACGTTTCGAGAAGTACCTTTCTTTGTCTTGTCTTGCACAAGGGCAAAGGCTCTGGTCAGTTGAATGGTGAAAGAATCCACATTAAAAAATTGAGTACTAATAAGCTCTCCACTATTCATCAAACTCTTGGGTGCAGAGGAAGCTAGGTCGAAAGATCACTGGTTGAATTTTGACTAGATTCGAATACTTCGCCAGCAAATCAGAACACTCATCTTCTGTATGAGTCATATTATAGTGAATCAAGGAACCTTTTCTTGAGAAGAGGGGTTTTTGTATTATTTATATCAATCTAAACTGTCGAGAAACCAGATTGGGCTGGTAATTGACAAGGGAAACCTTTAGCTTCGAGGGAGCAAGTCTGGAAACTAAAAGTCTAGGAGTAAGAAAAGATTCCCAGACGTTGAGAAATTCGTCTTCAAGGGCTTTCGACTCGAGTGGAAGTTTTCTAGTAAACCATGTAGGTCCAACCTTTCTATCAGCAAAAGGAGCCATGTTGGGGGTGAAGTTGTGACGTTTAGCAAACATCATAACGTAGCTGGTGAAGGTTTGGTGAAGGCTTAGACCTTCGTCATGGGGTGTTAATTGCGCCAAACGGAGGCCTTCGACTCTTCTGTCCCCTAGAGCAGCTTCGTCCACAGTTGACTTGTTAGGAAGGGAGGCTTCGGAGGTGGCGTTGAGCCACAATTGTAAGAGCCAGAAGGGTCCTGATAACAACAAAGTTTTCTTCTCTTTAATATTCTTCAGGGTGGTAACCCCTTCGCCAAGAGATTCGTAGAGGTTCGCCAAGATCATCTCGCTAAGACACAGCTGGTGTCCAGCATTAAGTTGATTTGCTATGGTGATGTAGCGCTTCGCCACTTGGAGAGATCTGGAGCAAAAAACGCATCTCGATAGCCAAAGGGCCAAGAAGGCTACATGCTCTTGATCAGATACTTTGTCAGTCCCCTTGTCGTGATAGTTGGCGATATAGGCTGTAAAAGTGGCTTTGTTGGTGTCGAAGCCTATGGAATCGTCGGATAATAAGTTTGGATCATAATCCACTCCTAAGGGACTTAAGCCAGTTATGGCAGCTATGTCGAAAAGAGTGTGGGTAATCATCCCACAAGGAAGGTGGAAGTTGTTATAAGTGCTATCCCAGAAGTAAAGGGAAGCTAGAAGCATGGAGGGGCAATATCCTGGCCCTACTTTCGACAGCTGAATAAGATCAAAAATACCCATAGTTTTCCAATCATTACTTTTAACCTTCTCTATCTTTCCCAACCAAGCCAGGTAATCAGAGGGATCTTTCGACAAAGAGCAGGATCTAAAAATTCTAAAATTGTTCATATACTCTAAGTTTATGACTTCGTCAGAAGGGGTCCCTTGGCCATCTACTATGGACTTTTCGTCTATGATTTTTTCCTTGTCAGTTCTAGGCCTAACCTCGTTTGCTATGGGTTTGTAACGATGATAGGCTGGGAAAAATTCTCGTACCTTAACTGGGTCTAATGTTAAGTCAGGTAAAGGTCCTAGCATGGCATGGGATTTACTAGAAATCAAGATAGGAATGAGTACCTGAGATTGGTAGATGCAGCGTTTCTCCTCTTCATTCGGAGGCTCCGGAACGTACTGTTGATTTCCTACCACCTTGGGCCCAAGGATTCTGTCAGTGGGTGGTAAGTTTTTAGGTTTTTTAGAATCTTTACTTGCGACTTTTGGAGTAGCAGACGACGCCATTGTTGAGTACAGAAGCAATAGAGAAAAATCGAGAAGATGAAGTTTGAAGAGAGTTTTTTGTTTTTTGAAAGAGGAAAACATAAAAAAGTGATAAAATGGAGTTTTTAACTTATATATAGGAAGAAAGATGGAAACGGTTAGCATTCAGAAACTTTAATGGAAAAATAATGAAAAGATTGTGGGACACGTGGAGGTTTTGAAGTGGATGATTCAGACGGTGGCAGTTATGTTTTGACCCACGATCTGCTAGGGGCTAGAGTAGGGATGATGGAAGATCTTAAAAACGTGGGCTGAAAAGACGTTTGAGAAAATCGTAATGATGATTCTGACATTTCCAACTTCTAGTCATATGAACAGTCACTAGTCGAATTATTAACGGCGTCGAATTGCATTGGCAAAAAATGCTTTCCTCCCTTTGTCAAAAATGCATTTCTTGGGGGGCAATTTGTAGGCTGCTAATTTCGACGCCAAGGTAATTGTTCGAAAGCAAAGTTGAAAAATTCGACAAGGCATTTCGACCAGAAGGTTGTTGCTGGAAAAAGCTAGTCGAAGGCAAATGGTACTTAGGGGAAGCATTGCCAGATTTTTTCCTAAGTACAAGGAATATTTCGACAGAAGATGAATAGGACATTTCAACGGATGTTTGAAATTCAAATTTTAGGAGGGAGTTTCGCTTTTGAAATTGGATGCGTGGAGCACATCCAGTAGGCAAATGCATGCAGAATGCCATTTGTCGCCATCAGGAGAAATAGCTGTTATTAGCAGTTATTTCGTTTGTATATAAATAGGGAGTCTTAGTGTTAGATTTCCAGTGTGTGTTCAGAATTTGTACAAATCACTCAAGAAATACTCAAAGTAACCGAGAGAGAGAGAAAAGAGTAATTACTGAGAAATGTACGTTTGAGAAACACCAAGTTTTCATTCCTTGCATTTAAATAAAAGTTTAAAAGTTCTTCATTTACAATTCCCTTTACATTTCTGTCATTTTCTAACTTGCAAGTTATTTACATTTCCCCCTTTATTTCAAGAACAAAGTTTTATCATCCCTGTCGAAAAACACAAAAGTTAGTAAAATCCATGATGAATTCAATAAACAAAGGGTTTTCTGACGAAAATTACCAAAATTGTTAAAGCACATTGTCCTAGGATTTGTTTGATCGGTCCTGTAAGTAAACTAATTTTTCATAGATTAGGAGATCAGCGGTTGTTTGCGAATTTTCCAAGCAAACAATATAACAAAGTCTTTGGCTCACAGGTTGTATCTGAAACAACAACTCTAGTCATTCCGAATGGTGGAAAACAAATCTATAGTTGAGCAGCTCATAGAATTTCACAAGATTATCGATGATCTTGAGAATACTGAAGTGAAGATTGATGATGAGGACAAGGTTTTGCTCCTGTTGAGTTCATTACCCAGATCCTTTGAGCACTTTAAGGATGCCCTTATTTATGGTAAGGAATGTACTATTACTTTGGATGAAGTCCAGGCGGCGGTGAAATCCAAAGAATTTTCAAAGTCAAAAGGTTTGAAGATTGAAGATAGTGGTGAAGGCTTAAATGTGTCAAGAGGAGGAGGTGAGCATAAAGGGATGTCCAAATCAAAGAGGTCTGGCAAGTCAAAGGTAAAATGTTTTAATTGTCAGAAAAACAGTCACTTTAAAAGGGATTGTCCTGAAAGAAAGGTCAATAAAGATTCTGTTCAAGTTGTAGTAGTATCGAGTTTAGAAACTGAATATAGTTGGGTCATTGACTCAGGTTGCTCTTATCACATGTGTCCAAGAATATAATACTTTGAAACTTTGAAGATGGTGCAAGGTGGAGTAGTTTGCCTTGGTAATAATAAGGCATGCAAGGTTCATGGTACTGGCACGGTCAAATTTAAAATGTTTAATGATGGTGAACTTCTTATTCACAATGTGAGGTATGTTCCAGAACTCAAGCGAAATTTGTTATCTATAAGTATGTTTGATGATCTAGGCTATTGTACTAGAGTTGAACGTGGAGTGTTGAAGATTTTGCGTGATGAATTGATTATTTCTAAAGGGTCTAAAATATGTAGTCTATATATTTTAGAAGGTTCAAATGTTATTATTCATTCATCGTTAACTAGTGGAGGCTTTCATGACAAGGAAAAGCTATGGGATTTGAGTTTAAGGCATTATGAATGCCTTGAGAAAGTTTCAGAGTATAATGAATTTTGCAGAAATCAAGGGATAAAAATGCATGTTACCGCTGAGTTGTTATTGAATTTTTGGGGAAGAGCTGAGTTTAAAAAAAACTTACTTGGTTGGTAGAGAATTTCTTCAGAAGAAGAATAGTGAAAACCAAGGGAGAAGCCTGGGAGAAACTATAACGGACAAAACTCAGTTTGAGGTGGAGTTTCCTACTATGGATGCTAGCAGTAGTGAGGGAACGGTTACAGAGATCTCTGATTATCATTTGACTCATGATAAGGTAAGGAGGGTTATTGTAGCATCTCAAAGGGACGGTTATGCTAACCTTGGATATTATGTTTTTAATGTGGTTGAAGGACTGCAAAATAAAAGAAGAAAAACCTGCAGGGAGGCATTTGAAAACAGGTGGAGTCAAGGGTGGTTGAAAAATCATACTTGTAGGCTTGTTAAAATACCTAGGCAGAAAAGGGTAATTGGGAACAAGTGGATGCAAGTTGCGAGACCAAGATTCAAGGGTTGCTTGAATTTGATCAAAGTTATTGATTAAAGTTTCAACTTGGTAGAGAGCAACAATGTTGTTGATTGTTAAATTGGTATCAACTTGGTTTAAAGTCAAGGTGGAGATTGTTGTAAATGTGCCTTAAAACCTTTGTTGATGAAGAGAAAGAAAACAAATTTTGGAGATTGCATTTACTGCGAAAATTGGAAGTTTTAGAAAGTTGGAGGAAAAGTCAAAGAAAAAAAATCGTACGCATGAATAGTGATGGCGTACGGATGAATAGTGATGCCTGTGCGGATGAATAGTGACGTCCGTACAATGAATATTGTTGTCCGTACGGTGAATTGTGTTTTCGCGTTTTCGGGCTTTTCCGATTCGGTCCATGAATCCATGTGATATTGGGCTTTGTTTGTTGGGTATTTGCTATTATAAATATGTATCTCTTATATGGTTGGTGTGTGTGTGACAATCTTAGAGTTTACACCAGCAAGTGAGAGCAAGGGTTTAAGGGCATAGCATAGGTTTTAGCTATTCACAAGGAAAACCTTAGAAAAGCAAAGGTTTAGGGAAACCTTTGGAGTTATTTAAGGTTATTGTGATTGTGAAATACTGTTACACCTTGAGTTTGAGTGATTCATATATTGAGAGTTGGAGAGGTTGGGAAACACTTGGGTAGAAAATAGGGTTGTTCTTGGGAACCTGAAGGCCAAGGCTATTTTCTTGTAACTCATCTATAATCTCTTGTAACAACTTTCTGAGTATAGTGAATTGGAGAGCTGCTCTCTCCCCTAGAGTAGATCGTTTGCTCGAACTGGGTAAACAAACCTTATGTTTTTCCTTGCCTTATTCTGTTATATTATTTGTGTACGCGTTATTATTGTTGAAAAACATTTATTTTGGTTGCTATTGTTCTTTGCCTCACAAATTGATATTGAATTTTGTCGTAATTCACGATAAGATTCAGAACATAATCGATTAGAGTCCTTAGCCAGTAATACATGCTCAAATACTCATATGGCAAGCTATAAATATGTATTCTCTTCTCACTCTTTTGCAATGCATATTTTCCATTCCAAACGTATATGTGAGATCATTCTTGCAAAATCATCATGAATCCAAGAAGGCTCAGTTTCACCTATAGCCCTCTCACTGATGATTTCACCATTAAACAAAAAGAAATAAGATAATTTCAACACTTTGCCAACCGAACCCTTATGAGAATCCATGCCCTAGCTCTACAAGATTTCAAAGAATGCAAATTCATCAAAACCTCTGCTCTCAACATTTCTCTGTATGCCTCTAAAAAGGATGCAAGGCCATATATTTAAGTTGTACAAACAAATTAGCATTCTACTTATTTATTATACACGAGTCTAAATGAGCAAGAAGGGAGCTATATATAGGATTAGGGGGGCATGTGTAGAGATGGGCTAGCCCACATGGGCCGGCCCACTAGGCCCGAAGAATCATAGAGATTGGGCCTTAAAATTAGAGCCCATATTTTTCAGGGCCTTTTTAGCCTAGCCCTAAAAAGCCCGCTACCCATTAGGGCTAGCCCATATGGGTCGTGGGTAGCCCATTAGGCCCATATCACTATAAATTTTAAAAAATTATACTAATACTTATATTATCTTACTCCAAAATAACACATTGATTTTTCTCACCTCACTAAATTTGATATATATTCGATTTAATATTTCTCTTTTAAATATTATACATTAATATAATCAACACTCTTTTCTCGTATTCTATTAGTTTCCCTTATGTTAAATATTCGAGTATTATTTTATACAATTTATACATGTATTGTATTTAAAAACATATTATAGTATTGATAAAAGATAATATAGTACTTAAAAATGTATTATAAAAATGTATTATGTTTAAGATAATATAATTTTTAATTTTATTTATAATAAATATTATGACATTTTTATTTTAATTTTTTATTAAAAAAAGCCCATTTAGGGCCGGGTAGCGCAAAGCCCATCTAGGGCCGGGCTCGGGTAGTAATTTTCGAGCCCATATTAGAAATGGGCTTTTTTGGCTCAGCCCTGAAAAGCCCGAGCCCATTAGGGTCGGCCCGTTTAGGGCCGGATAACCCATTTTGACAGCTCTAGACATGTGCCCCCGCTAATATTCCACTCATATTCTAATATATAATAGTAATAAATACAAACAGGTTTGTTATCCCTTATGTGATAAATTTTCCGAAACTCAAATTCATCGATCACATGATATGTAAGACAATTACTATGGTAAGAATAGTTAACTATGTTTTATATGTAATGCAAACTGCTAAAATAATATTAAATATGTTTCATATGTAATATATATATATATATATATATATATGATCGTACCTGATCAGAAAGTATATTAGTGGTCAGCAAACATCGTGAGCTCCGCTACTCCGGTGGTGATGAGACGGTGGGGGGTGTACCTGCAAGGTACTCTGATGCTAAAGTCAGGAACGGAGCAAGCAAGTACAGAAAGTGAGAGTAAGAATTAGAATACCTGACCCTCTAGTGAAAGAGGGTATTTATATTGTGCCCCCAGCGCTGGGCCAACGGTCGTCTGCACAGGGTTGGGTTGCTAGGCCCAATGCAGATAACTGCCAGGGCTTATATGGCGTAGAGAATACCAGTATGTGGTCTTCGCGCTGGAGTAACTGCCCCTAAATCTCTGGAAAGTGGGTATACCAACTCTTTCGGAGGTGGGTAGTCACCTGACGACGTGTCCCCGCGGGAAGAGCCCGTGGAGTACGTGGGGGAAGAGGTGTGACCTCTCCACGGACCATGTAGTGTCTGCTCGACGGTAATGTCATTGGGTGTGCTTGATGAGGAGATGAGCTGGGCCTTAATGGGCTGCTTAGCATGTTGTTATGGAGTTTGGTTGGGTTTTGTATCAAGAAAAACAGAGTTTTCAGCTTCTATAACAGGGTTAACCGGTTAACGGTATGGAGTTAACCGATTAACCCATGAAAAAAGTGATGTTTTATGTTAGGTATTGGTTGGTTAACCGGTTACCAGAATATGGTTAACCGATTACCAAATTGTGCCTCTAACTCTCATTTTGGTTCTGTGTGAACAATTCAACATGGTTAACCAGTTAACCATATCCCGTTAACCAATTAACACTGTCTTGGATTGTGAAAATCTTTTAAAATCCATATCTTTTGAACCGTGATTCCGATCGAGACGTAGTAAGAATCGTTGGAAAGCTATGACAATGCTCTATGCAATAAAAAGTGAAAACATTGATTTAGATGTGGGATTAATGAATGAGTGGCAATTGAATGAAATTAATGTTTTTATGTGATGTGTTATTACGTATGTTTTACTTATGGTATTGAGTTAAGTTATATCTATCTATGTGTTGTTAAGTATGATTGAGAGAATACATGCTTAAAAATGAAATAGGAAGAGTGAGGAATCCTTACCCCAAAACCAAATGGTATAGTTTAATGTTGTGACCTAGTTGTGACTAGGAATGTGAAAGAGAATCTAGATGGCGATGCTCGTGCATTCGATGCCTAGGCGTGCATCCTTAACGAGTAGTGGTCTAGTGGAGAGTGAGACATTATATGGAACATGTGAGTGAACCTTTGAGTTCTTTGTGCTTAAGGCAATTGTCGCCTTGTGATTGTCGAATACAATCATGTTTGTATGAGATCACGTAATCGGAACCGTTCCTTTGAGACTTGTCGTTTCATGAGCTAAGGGCTCCTCTGGAATATACGCATGATTACTTGGCAGGTTTGATTCCCGTGTGTAGTACGAATGGAACCTACGGGTAGAGACTTGTGATGGTTAATGGCCCATGTGAAGTGGCGATCCATAAAGGTGATAATATGTCCCTTAGGATCCGAATCCATTTCGTATGTCAAGTAAGTGCAAGGATCCATGACTCGGGCCGACTTCTAGACGTAGAAGAGGATGGGAAAAGGGGATGCCTTGATGAGGTTCTGATTAGTGATAATTTGAGTTGGTGAACTCATGAACATGTTTCCATATAGTGTGAGATTGTGAACTCAAAGTCTTTTCCCTTCCCTTTGACTTGAGTTAGGATTGGCTAGAACCTTGTAAAGCCGAGAGAATGCATAAGATAGGGAACTCACTGAGATTATTGTCTCACCCCATTATCGTTGTTATTTTTCAGGCATTGTTTGCAGGTTTGATTTACAAGTGGAACTATGCTTGGATGTTTCAAGAGAAGCTTAGTTGAGTTTTCCGCTGTGTATTATGTTCTTGCACAATTAAGGATATTGTACATTGATCTTAGATTTTACTGTTTTGGCTCATTTCCATGTCTTGTACCATAGGTTATATTTATGTATTATAATGGTCAAGTATGTGAATTATGTCAATAGGCACTTATTATGGTGTCAATGCCAAATAAAAGCACTTGTATGATATTATTCTAGATATATATTATACAGGGCGTTACAAATGATAATTAAAATACATTAATAATCAACAAGGATAATTTGATAAAATAGTTATTCTTTCTTTCATTTATAACATCAACATATTACTTAAATAATATAATTAAGATAAAAATAGATTTACACACGAAGTTTTCAAAATCTTCTTTAAAAACAACATTTATGATAGACTGCTTAATTTTCTTTATCATGTATTAATATCTTAAGCATTTTTTACCCTAGATACAATCACATATAATTAAAAAAAATCCATCATGTTGCTCTGCATGTGATAGTCATGATCTTGATCCTTCTTCTACGCCTCTTGTTCCATGTCATAATGTTTCTCCTCCACTTGTGCCTCATGATACTACAAATTCACCTGGTTTGTATCCATTTGCTCAAGATAAAGTTCCATTGCAACATGCTCTCCTTGTGTTTCAACATTTATCATCTGATGCCCATGACCACGATCAATCCTACGAGCACACATCAGGTAGTCATATCTATTATAACAAGTTTAGATAATTCAATATAAAATGAATAATAAAAAACAAAAACATTAAAAAAAATTATTTATTTCATAAAAATGTCAGAAGTGGGATTTGAACTCACACCCTCTTTCGAAGACCATAACTTGAGTCTGGCGCCTTAGACCACTCGATCATCCTGACAAATGCTAAGAAATTTCAGTTTATACATAACTACTTAATTAACACCTGCTTAATGTTTGATAAGTGTATGGTAGATGATGAGTTTTAATTAGTTGTAGTTAGATGGAAAACGTGAAAGAAAGATATGGAAACATGTTAACTTCTTTTATTTGATTAAATGATTAGAGAAATATTGTCTTATCCAAAATTAATCTTAAGTGAATTAAAAATGATAAAGTGAACACATACAAATTATTCTTAATCAATAGTTAAAATATGTAAATTAGCCATAATTGAAGTTGGCATGCCATATGGCTGTTCTCAACCACTTAAGGGCATTGTGAATCCAGACACAAAAGGCATGAACGAACTAGTGCCCACTGGAGGAAGGGTCATAGGTTGACCCTGTGTCCTCACTGGGAACAAGATAGGTCCATTATAAGCATTCGACGGTACTGTCGTCGTACTTGCTATGGATGGAACCACTTCGGACACAGACGATGTGGCCGTAGTTTCCCCCGTCGAAGGAGGGGGTGGTTCATTATTACTTGGCAGATTCGTCATTGTTACACGTACACGTCTCCTTCATGGTATCGCTTCGTTATTAGTGGTTACTTTACCACTTCTTAATCTCTTGCAACGAAACTAAAGGACATTAGAAATTAAGAACTTTCTAAATATTTCTACAAATTATAACTAACAACACTAGTCCTACCGGGCGTGCCAATTTGTTTACCGTCAAAATTGGTAAACAACCGCCAGTCCTCCAATGTTACTAAATCTTTGGTCACTTACAAGATCAACTAGATTGATCCTAGGACATGTCTTTTTATTTAGTTTCTGATTTTATTGATTATGAACATTTATACAATGTTCTTCAAATATTCTTCAAAGTTGTTTAAGAGAACGTTTTGATTTCTTTTAAGTAAGTGCAGAAATGTAGATTGCAAGAGGTAAATTGCTTGAAGATAAATGACAAGTAATAAAGGTTGAAACTGACTTTAAATAAATTGCAAGTAAAGATAAATGACAGGAATTTAAATGAATTTGATTACAATGTATGGTATTCAAATGTACATTTTCTCTCAAGAGCACTTTTTTCTCACACGCATGTATTGGGAGTAGAGTTTGGAGTTATTGTACAATTTTTTAACACACATATTCTAAATGCTAAGTGTCCTATTTATACTAAATTGAAAATAACTGTCATTTAACGGTCTTCTCGCCAGAAAACGCCACGTTTCAGTCTGCATGCATTTCGTCGCTTCAAAGTTCTCCACGTGTTCTTGAGAAACAGATAAGGCCAAAAAGTAGTTATCTGCCTCATTTGAATTACATCGGTCAAACGCTTCTTCAAACAAACCCGTCGAACTCCAGTTTGAGCCTAAAATATTTTTAAGTCCTGAACCATAACGTCCTCAATGTAAAGATTTCTTCGACTAGATCTTCAATATTCCCTGTCGAAAACAACGTATTCTTTCTCTGAGTAATTCTTCAAACTCCGGTAGCCCATTTCGAATCTCCACATTCGTCGAAACGTCCTTGTTACTGATCACTGTCGAAATCATCATGCTCTTCTTCAGAATATGACCTTAAACCTCATAACTTACTTTCGGCATCTATGGGTGTCGAAATCCCAGCCAACACATACATGGTAAAATGTTCGCTAATTTCAAGTCAAAATTGAGTCTGTCGATGTGGTTGACATCTGCTCTGAAAAAAACTTTGATCCGCTTCGATGTGTTGATAATCCTATCAAGCTTCCAGATGGTGATCCTCTGATGCATAGATGAGGGTACACATCCTACTACCTGCATCTTGGATCAATTTAGTATTCGATGGAAAAAGAATACTCTAAAAAACCATGTAACTATTGTGTATAAATACATGTGTAGATAACTCTCATTATAATTCTTTTAATACAAATACCTCTCTCTCTCTCTCTCTAACCGAAAAAGGGCAGTAATGAGGCACAAGTTTAAGAAGGTAAACTAACCCAAGTGACGAGACATTGTTGTCCTCGAGGCATGGTATGATCAACAGGTTTTCTACCTGTAAATAGCTCAAGAAGAACTACGTCAAATCTGTAGTCATCACTTTTTTGAGTCAATTGTCCAGTCATGGCATATATGCAATGTTTGGCAACAAAACATAAGCTAAGAACTGATAAAAAATTTAAATATAACACAGACAAGTTGAGATGAGAAGCAAAAATTAATGAAAAACTCGGCAAGGAAAATATACCAATTCAGTTTTCATAAGGTTCAAGTAAAATTGCATGCCTCCGTAACTGGGTCATAGAGCATATTATACGAAAATGACACGAACCATTTTAATAGCAAATATTAGTAGATGGTTGTTATTTTTGTCAGAGGAGTTAATTCCACAATCTCCTTATCACTCTAACCCCTATGTTCCAAATCCTCGTTTGTTCTTCGTAACAAAACATATCATATCAGTCAACAGTCTTTTTTTTTTGCTAACCCACCGTAATTAGGATTTTTTACCCTTAGAAGGTACCCCGCACCGCATAGCTTAATCCCTTTAGGTCTACTATGGGACTAAACCTCGAGTCGCTAACAAGACATTTGGTTTTTTTTAACCAGGGTTGGACCACTTCTAAATGGGCGACTCTAAGAATTTAACCTGGTTTTTTTTCCTTTGGGAGAGTGATGTGAGCAAACTCTCATAAAAACGGGTTGATGTCAATAGTCACTGCTTAATCTTTAGTTATAACTGAAATATTACACATTTGAATTGAATTAACATAAACATGTATTGAATTCAAGAGAAGTTGTGAAGGGAACAATGACACTATGATAGAAATGACTCAAGCTCAAATGTTATTTAATAAACACAAGGAATAAAATATGTAAAGAGATAACACACACATGCAACTCTAAACATGAATAAAATATGAATTTCAGAAAATATATACTTGAATATATACAAAGCTGGAAACTTACTCTGAAGCATCATACCCAAATATTCCCAATACATGGGTAGAATGAAGGCATCTAAGCCATGTCAGGGGCCTGATTAGAGAAGTTAAAACCATCTATCTTAGCTCGGTAGTCTTCAAAGATAAGCACATTGCTTGACCTAATATCCCTATATATAACTGATTATTCAAACAATTAGTCCACAAAGTTATCCTGCGATCCCACATTCATCTTCTCTACTTCTATTTCTGCTTTTCTATTTTATTATCTATCATGTTCTTCTTTATTCATTCTTTTTCTATTCATTTTTAGGTTGTTTTTTTGTATAGTTAGTATAAAAAATTATTTAATCTTCATTAAATATATAGGTAGATACTTCAAAAAAAATAGTCCACAAAGTTATCTCGCTATCCCATTTTTTAAGTCAACCACTCCGCTCTGCTATCTTTGATTAACAACTCTGGTTATTTTATTTCCCTCTACATTGTGTTATGACATTCTTTTATATTTCCCGCTATATAATTTTTTTATTATATATTTTTATATTTCTACTGAATTAGAGCTTCAAATGGAAATATCATGACCTTCTTTTATTATGACCAATAGTAATTTTTGGAGTCATCAATGGCGAAAGCACGGAACGTGTTCTAGAGTGCGTAGGGCAAGTTATATTAATAATGTTGTATGTTTGTTTAAAAAATGTCTCTTAACAAACTGTTTCCAATTAGTTGCATTCACTAACCTTTCCTTAATAAATGCAACAAAGTGGAAATGGTTTGTTATTAGACAATTATGAAACAAACCTAGAGCATTAATATACCTTGCCTTATGCGATCTGGAACATGGACCATGTGTTCGCCACTCATGATTCCAGTCTAGAAATTATGATTAGTCATAATAAAACAAATACATCATGAGAGAATATGTGCAAGGGTTTTGAAAATCAAACAAGAGCGGAAAAAATATAAATGTTGTTAAAGGGCCAATCAGCTAATAGGTGAGCAGGAGAAGTGAATTTAATTTGTCAACTCCACACTTTACTTTAACACCCCACATTCTTCTTCTCTACTTTTGTTTTCTGCTTTTCTATTTTATTCGTTATCATGTTCTTCTCTATTCATTTTTTCCTATTTGTTTTCAGGTTTTTTTTAGTATAATTAGTCCAAAAATTTATTTAATCTACATTAAATATATAGGTAGATTATTCATACAATTAGTCCACAAAGTTATCCCACTATTCCATTTTTGGAGTCTACCACTCTGCTATGCTATCTTTGATTAACAACTCAGTTTATTTTAGTCCGTTCTACAGTGTGTAGTTATGCTATTATATTGGTGTCATACTGGTTTAACAAGTTTGACCAGTTGTCCCAACATTGTGTCCAACATCCATCCCCTCAAGCACATATTTCAACCATAATAGGAATCTCGGTCCTACCCTCAATGAGGTAGGAGCTGATAAATGGAAGTATCACTCAAAAAGCAACATCAAATGAGAAGATAAGGAAACTTTCCGAAAATACCTGTAGAAATAGAAAGTTCAAACAACTCCCCTAAAATACTCACAACCAAACTTTCCGAAAATCGTTAGTGGAAAAATAGATGTAATCAATGACAAGATAGATTTCATAGTACGCCATTTCATCCTTGACCAAACCAAACTACAACATGACCCATTCCTCTATGATGATCTTGATGCATGATAATCTCACTAAAGTTTTTCATTTTTTGTTCTGTCCTAAAGTTTTTCCTTTTAGTAATAATATTAGTAAAATGTTTTTTCTTTTCTCTAAATGTCTAAATTGTCCTTGTTTGCTTATTTACCTCTCGCACTACATCTTTACCCACCTTTTTTATTTTTACAGAGAGAAATATACTTTAAGGGGGAGTAGGAAATACTTTCTATCTAACGTAGAGGGAGTTCAAGCAATCCACACATATTTGTATTGTTTCCTTTTACCACCTTCCATGAGAGTTGTGTTGTCATCATCAAAAAAGGAATGTGGAACCTTGATTTCACTACAAGAAATTATGTCATTACCCAAGATCAAAAGCTCTCTATAAATGTTAATAATTGTGAGTAACACTAACTTATCAAAGGCTTATCGACAACCACGGAACCCCCGTTAAAAGGCTCATTGGTAATATTTACCCACGGCACAGGAATTCCACAAAATTACCCTTGGGTAATTCATGGGTAATTAAGTCCTCAATGTGTCATTATTGTAATCATATTACATACGAGTTGGGATCTGCTTTTTTAATGTTCCAGTTATCCAGTTCAGCTTAATGATATTTGACACGTGTATTTATATTTTTTAACGGTGCAGATTATAGGAAACATTATATTTATTTTTTAGTAAAAATAAAAATATGTTTTTACCTTAAAATCTTCAACTTTTTAAATCCAGAATGACTAACATATCTCAGTCTCATGGCTAACATATTGTTATGTCGTCGAGTATCATATCGCAGCCAGGCTTTCTAATCGCTGCTCGTTCTATCCATTTCTGATTATGTCTCGTTGTTGCATGATTTCTCAAGTAATGGATTCTATTGTATAGTGGTGATTGAACTACGATGGAGAACACTTTTTCCTGCAAATCTAAGATGCAATTTGTTAAATAATTAAACCTTAATTAAAATAACAACATAACAAACTGCACAGATGAATAATCATGAACATAGTTTTTGAAGTCTTTCCGCCTTCTCCTCTGATATTGCTCTTTCCTAATCACTGTTGTCAATCTCGCCGTTGGATGCCTTGGTATTCCCACTGCTTCTCTCTCTTTCATTTCATCGTCGTACCACTGTATTTCCCTCTATCGCTCTCTTATCGTTGTACCACTATATTTCCCCGCATAGTAACAAAAATGGGTAGTGATGATAATATTATGGTTATATTACATAGTAGCAGTAAAGCGATGAACATATTAAAGCGATGAACATACAATTATAATCCAACTCACCTAATAATGACGGCATCCCACAGCAAGTTGTTATCCACCTCTTCCTAGCAGGGGAGTTGACATCGCTACCACCAACAATTGAAAACAAATTTCATTTCAAAAAAAGTTCAAGGATAACAACATAATTCAACATGAATAACAAATAAAGATGAATATCATAGGATAAGTTATTAACAAACCATTTTTAGTTTATTATTATAAAATACCAAAGTATCGAATTCAAAAACAAATTAAAAGTCCATATATTTTTAGTTATGTGTCAATTGATAAAACATACCACATTCTGCAGAATCAACCAGAATACGGCTCGTCCAAGTTCCATCTTCAACAGTTTTGTATGTACAAGTCAATTATCAAGTAAGTTTAGAATAACAATAAATAACAACATGAGAAAGTACAAGATGAAAAACCAACCTTTAGATGGAAAACAAGTCAAGTAACTTAAACACCAAAGTAAACACTTATAAAGCAACACAATAAGCAATATGCATGAGATAAATGAGAATAAATTATCGCCTACTAAAATAGAACCCACCTTAGGTGATGCTTTATGCAAAATTGAGTGAAACGGAGAAATAAGATTGAGGGAAGGGCCAACGATTGCAGGTGGTGGATATGCTTGAGCAGTTGTGGCAGTGACCGAGGATCTACCACGGAGGATGGGAGCTGTTTCAGCGGTCGTGAGTGTTTCTTCCTTCCTCTTTCTCTGAATTTTAAGCTCTATTTATACTCAAAATTAGGGTTAGGGTTTGAAAAAAGCAAGTATGTAGAAAGAGTGTGTTGCAGTCCTCAGACGTGTAAGCGTAGCCATATCTCCATTTGAAACACGAAATTGGAAACATGAAAAAGGCAATTCAAAAAGTAGAAAATACTTGTAACATCAAAGTAGAAGATTCTCTATATTAAAGCTGCAGAATTATTTTGAAAATTTTTAATTTACTTTTTTGTATTTGTATTTTGTAGCTCTCTAGAAGAATATAAATAGTTAAGAGATGCTTCTTGATTTTATTCTTTTATTTTTTACATTTTTGTATTTGTATTTTGTATTTACATTTTTGTATTTGTATTTTGTAGCTCTGCAGATTTATTTTTTTATTTTTTTATTTACTTTTTTTGTACTATTTGTATTTTGTAGCTCTCAAGAATTTTGTCTTTTTGTTATTGTATTTTTTAATCCAATTTTTTTTTCAAAATACTAAAAATGATTTTTAAGATTTTATGAAGTTGAAAATGAAAGTAAATGTAGTGATAAGTTAAATTATTCGACAAAATGAATTTTAACATTTTAAAGTTTTTTACACAAATTAAAATGATGAGAAAATTTAAAAATAATAAAAAAATGTTAAAAATTGTTTTTTATATTTTTTTTTAGACAAAATTGAGATTCAGTTGAAGATATCTAAATGCAAAAGCGTGAATTAAACTCGTGATTATCTTTTGATGTTAAATTTAAAAAAATTTCTTCAAAGTTTAAATCATAAACTATGGAAAACAATAATATTGGTCTGGTTTACCCTACTCATCAAGTAAATCAAGTAAATGATGAAGCATTAAAAAACCTTATTTCTTTTAGACCCAAGAAGAAAAGAAAAAATAGAGGCATATTTAATGTCTCTAGATAATAGTAAACTTCATGATGTTCGTCATTGGTTCCTCTTAAATCAAATACTCTTCATAATAGTCGCCAATGTAATACCACAATTAAAATTCTGGCATGGCATATAGTAGATGTCCTAACACATGTCACAACATTGTTCTCTGCATAACATTAAAACAAGGGCAGAACAAACAAACTGATATACTGAATATCAGCAACAGATTCACAACAGATGTTTCAACATCTGTTACGACATGTTAATCAATACTGAACTGTAAATTGCAGAATGATAAAAACACAGAATATGATGACCCAGTTCGGTGCAAATCACCTACATCTGGGGGCTACCAAGCCAGAAAAAAGAACCCATTATCAGTAGTATAGTTTTATGTAAGCAATCTCTGATTTACATTAAACAACCTCTGGTTTACCTATCACTACCCAATGGAAACTTTATCATTAGAAGTCACATCTAATTGATAAGAGAAACCCATATCACTCCCTAAATCACAACCTGTGATATCTAACAGTTACAATCGACAACAATTGCATCATCCAACTTGAAAGACACCTCTTTCAATGCAAAATTCAGCCAAGCATTTTCGACTAGCAAATCTACTTGGATTTGCTTCAAAGCTTCATCCAAGAAGAATATACAATTCATTACCTAAAGGTTTCTGAATCTGTATAAACAACTATGTCTACAACAATGTATCAAATTGATACAAAGGGAGACTTACAACACAAGAAAGTCATACGACTCTCAAAACCCTAAATCCTATTTTCTACTTTACAAAAATGTTACATAAGGATTAGTTATTCAGCCCTAGGTATAAGTCTTCTTTTATAGTCTTCTGCTTCCTTGGGCTGCAGATCTTCTGTCCTTGATCCACGTTCTGTTTGCTCCTTAAATCATGGACCAGATTAGCAACAGTCTGTTATATCAGGTCAAGATGTCGAGACACAAGCTAGGACATCTTGTCTGACATGTCTTTTTCTATCTTGCCAAGACATCATGCACAACATCCTGTTTTACAAAAATTTGCTCAAATCTGCAGAGCCTTCAATCTCCCCCTTTTGACAAATTTTGGCTAAAACCTATGGGTAGAAAAAGAAAGTTCAAACGTTATTCAATTTTATCCAGGGAGTGGCGGTTATGATTGGCATACTTCTGAGACTCCTTCTTACCCCTGAAATTCCTAGTTGGCTGTTGGTGTACATGAGGAAGAGGATGTAATACACTCCCCCTCAAACCTATACTTGCCACGTAGGGATAAATCTTTCTCTTAAGGGGCATAAGAGAATCCACAAGGAGGTCCAGAAAGAGCTTAAAAAGAAACAATTGTAGCATACGAAACACAGAGTATATATAGAATGTAACTCAGGTTACAGGACACGACTTGCTTCCTAACTCAGATCACAAGGCACGAAGGAAAAACTCATATAAGAACCTGAGACTCAGACAAGATATTAGAACATCTTGCCCAACATCCTTGTAAAACAACTGCAAGAATGTAACTCCACACACAGCTGAGATGAATCCACACCCATTCTCCCCAATTGTAAGCCCAATTGTTAAGTTAGCTTGTAGCCTAAGTTAGCTTAGTAGTCTATAAAGAGAGTAGGGTCTTCTTCGAAAACTCCCCCTTGGTTTTCTACCATATATTCCCTTGGTGGATGTTGAGGAGGGTTTGGCACACCAAAGAAATCTGCAAGGCGCGTCATCTGCGCTGCCATTTGCTGATTAGTCTGGGTAGTATTCTGAATAAGAGGCTGAAAGATTTCTCCCATAGTTTGAGACATCATTTGGACCATTTGATGGTTACTTTCGTCCATTTGTTGTCTTAAGTATGTTGCAGTACTATTTGTCAAGTTTGGCATATGGGTTGAATATCCCATTCCTAAAGATTGTTTATTTCGCCCCATGTTAACCCCAGATCCTGACCATTGTAGTGGCGAAGTCACTATGGGTTCTGTAAATACTGGAGAAGCACTCTGTAAGTTTGCCATCATCGAAGTTGGCATCCCATAAGGGGGTCTCGACTAGGTAAAGACATAGAAAATCCAGGGGGAACAAATTATTGGAAACTGGAATTCCCAACTGGTGGGGGAGTCCTTAGTGGTCTCCTTGATCCAACATAACTCAAAATGGGCTGAGTATGGGCAATCGAATGTAATGGTATCGAACTTGCCATGGATGGTATGGCTTCAAAAATAGGCGCTGAAACCGTTGGTCCCCTAGTCGAAGATCCTGGGGGTTGTTCTACATTAATACTGGGTGTGGTTTGAGGATTCGAACTATTTAGTTGAGGGTTCGAATTATTTGGCTGGTTTGTACTTGCCATTTTCCTCGTGTATCTTCTCCTTGGTCTATCTTCGTTAGTGGTGGCTACTTTACCACTTCTTAATAACATACAACGAAGTTTTCGACAAAGAAAGGATAATTAAGTGATGAATTATAAATTTCTTGAGAACACAGAAAATTGTTTTCACAAATTACTTAGCACTGTCCCACCGGACGTGCCAATTTGTTTATTGTGAAAATTAGCAAACAACCTCTGGTCTACCAAATCTATAAGAAATTGGATAACTTGCAGGATAGACTATACAAAATCCTAAAACATGTGTTAAATAATTCAAAAAAGATATTTGGAAAAAGATGAACACTTCGACAGTATTCATAATTTAGAAAAGGGTTACTTCGACAATACTAAAGGAAAAGTAATGCAGGGAAATGATTAAAAATGCATTAGAAAATAACTTGCAAAAGTAAAATATAAGAGATAAATTTCTGGGCAAAGATTAACTGAATTGTATTGAATAAGAAAAATGGTGTTACATAAAACTTACATTTCTCACAAACTCGTTTCTCTACACGCGGGTACTTTGAGTAATTGAGGAAGTTGTACAAACTTGAACACACACAAATCCTAACACTAAGACTTGTTATTTATAATAGTCGAAAAATAACTACCCCTAACGGCCTACTAATTAGAGCGAGACAAATGGCATTCTGCATGTCTTCGTTCTTCAAATGTGCTCCACGTGTCTCCTTCCATCAAATGGATAAGAACAAAGTTCCCTCCTTTATTTGAATTCAAATTTTGAATCGAACGTCATCAGCAAGGCTTCCGTCGAATTAAATTTCCAAATTGCTAGAAAATATTTATAAGTCCATAAAATATGTCTCTCTTGTACAAGGACAATTTCGACTAGAATTTCTGGAAATACCATTTAAGTCGAAGTCTTCCAAAACTTTAAAAATTCTATTTCTTTGAATAATAATCTTAATCCAAAGTCAGGCGTCGAAATTAGGAGCTAAACCCACCTCAAATTTTCTTCATCAATCTTCTCCCCACACTAACCTCTCACAACAACAATAACAATATATCCCTCATCTCATAAACAACCTTAAAACACTTTCACAAAACTACTCACACTTCACACAATCTTTGTTCAAAAACCACACAATCTTTGTTCATAAACCACACAACTCTATGTGAAGCTTTCTGAAACACTCACCACTACACGACGCCGGTTATGAGGTGACCACCACCGTCCATCAACGACGCACCTCGGGCGCCAGCTGCCACTATCCTCGTCGAATCCTCTATTTCGTCATTAACGCCGCCGCGATAACTTTTTCAATTTATTTCCGTTTCATTTCTGTTTGAGTTATGTTTCATTTGCTTTAAATGTTTATTTTTATACCAGTGTCTATTTTTCTATGGGAAATCATGATGGAGAATGAGAGTTTTGTTCTTGAAAATTTTAAGAGATAAAGAGATATACGTGAGAGAGAGAGAGAGAGAGAGAGATAAGAAGACAAGTTCTTATTTATCATGTTGTTGTATCTTTCGTCATTTAATTAAAACACTTTAATCAGACTTGGACGAAAAAGGAATGGGAGGTTTACACTTTCCTACTCCTCGAATAATCGAATGATTGACTCATGCCATATTGATCGAGTATTTGTCTTCCGCTAATAATTTTCTCAAATAACTTGAACGAAAAGGGAATGAAATGTTTATAATTTCCTGCTCCTCAGATAATTGAATGGTTGGACCATGCTTCATTGCTCGATTATTCGTCGTCCGCCTAAAAATAATCCAACACATCAAACTCTTTTCTCACTGCCGCGCGATCAAAAACCATTTTCACAAATGAAATATATTTCGTCTTGAGACGATGCAAGACAATGCTTTGTCAACTTATATGTGTGAGTAAGCTAGTGTCGATTTCCCACGAATGTTGATATGTCTATCCATTATGTCGTGATGCAAATGTTTCTTTCTCCACTGTTTTGGGTAGCAAGCAATGTTTTTTCGTTGATTGTGACAAAATATCTTTAGCTAAAATCGACCAAGAAACAAACATTTTTTTATCTAGAACTACGTAGCCTTGAGTTCTCTATCGCACCTAGAGATACGTATGAGCGAGATTCAAAGTCTCGTCAGGCACCCTAATAAAAAAAATCACCTTTTAGTCATATTATTGTTTCCTTTTAATAACTTGAGAAGCCAAACATTTTTTAAAGCTAACACTTATGCGCAAACTAACTAAATGGTTCCCGTTGAGTACAACAGACATGAAAGGTGTTAATACCTTCTCTTTCTGTTGAGTACAAGAGACATGAGAGGTGCTAATACATTTCCTTTGCATAATCGACTCCCGAACCCTGATTTGGTTGTGACGACCATATCATTATCGTTCTTTTTACGGGTTTTACATATACTTTCCCTTCCCCTCTTTGAGACTTCGAGGTTTCTAATGTGTATGTCTTCTAGGAGTGGACAAATTTAAATCATCCGATAGAAACCGACCAATCCATTGTCTTTTTTATGCAAACGAATCAGATCGGGTCAGATGTCCGATTGATCTACTTACTTAATTTGGGTAGTATAATGTTTTTTGGTCGGGCTCTTACTATTATTTTAGACCCCTTGTGTAGCACCCCAAAATTTGCTCTCTTACTTTAGTACTAACTGGCTTGTGTTTCATTTCATTTTTGCATTATCATGTGTGCATATCATTTGGTTCTGTGGTTATGGGATCAAGGTTCTCTGTTCAAGCATCGTCAGGTTGCAACAGACGTTTATTTCGTCACTCGACATATGCGCAAAGTATTTCTCCGGGTTACGTAATCAATGGGTCAGCAAAGCTCTTATCAAACATAATTTTTCATGTCAAGAATCTCAGAGGAAGTTGAAGTTTTTAGCCGATTCAGAACAGTTTGAGCAGAAAATCAGTTTGCTATGCAAATTTGCAAAATTCATAACTCTTGCTCTGGAACTCGTTTTGGCTGGATATTCAATAGTTAGAACCATCTTGGTATTCTCTACAACTTTTATGTTCGGCTCGGAAGTCAATTCATCAAGGAAAGTGGTGGGAATTAGTTGTTTCTGGAATTTCGGTTTCGCTGGATAATTGCGTCAGTGGTATTCAAAAGGGCTTAACTTTAGATTGGATCATCATTTCTGAGCTATTCCTATGCCAAAAAGTTTCATATTGAAATTATCTGCAACTTTTGTGTTTGGACCGCGGGCTTATTCTTTGAGGAAGATCTCCGAACACGCGAGTTTTTAGAGTCGATACAGTGCAAAAACAGTGAAAAATAGTGTTGAACCGGTGTATTTCGGACACTAAAAAAATTCATAACTCTTAGCTCGTTTATCGGATTGATGTTGTTCTGGTGCCTAAAATTCCGTTTCGATGTCATATTCGTGACGTAAGTTCAGTATGAGTCAGGTCCAAGCGGAAGAACCCCGAAAGTGCGAATTATTGGAAGAATTCTTTGGAACAATTCGCTGTCTGTCAGATATTTGAAAATTCATAACTCGGTCAATTTTTATCGGATTGTGTCCGTTCTCGAAGCTACGGTTCACAAATTTTGTGCTCTTTAAGATTGAAGACAAGCTCGAGTTCGAACGATGCTCCGAAGATCATCGTTTTGGTTTATTTCGTAAAACGGAAGTGTTGAACCGAAGAAAAAGGCTGAAAGTTGTTTCACGGGAAAATTCATATCTCACTCGTTTTTGGTCCGATCGCGCTCATCTTTTGACACGAGGTCACTGACTCATAGATCTACAACTTTGCTGACAAAGTCGAGTCGAGATTATGCTCCAAAGAGGTTGACCTCTTCACGTTTTCGAGTAGCGGACACCAAATAAGCTGAAAAAACAACTTATTCAGTGACGTCTTGCAGCTTAAACGTATCGATCGCACTCGATTTTGATCGTATGACGTCCGTTCTTTTTGCGTTGCAACCGTGATTCAGAGGCGGACGATGTTGTGGAAGGCTCAGAGTCGAAATTTCTTGCCGAAGACGGTGTTATTTTCACTTAAGCCAAAATTCTACCTTTTGCCCTTCATTTTAGACTCCACTATATATTCAAAACTCTTTCTCATTTCTCATAACTTCACTCATTCTCACAAACACCAAAAACTCTCTCAAATTTTTCTCTAAACTCTCACAAGATCAAAAAACCAAAAAACTCATACACTCATTGGAGAGAAGGCACGTGATTTTGAAGAGAATTCAAGTTTCAACCCTAATCCTTCATTCCTTCGAATCTCATCATCCACAAGGGTTTTTCACAAAGTTCTTTCACATTCTGAGTCTTGGGGATCCATAGAATACAAAGCTCCCATCATTTGAAGCTAACAACAAGGGTACGAATTGCGTGATCTCAGGTTAGTGCATTTTTCATGATCTTAGAACTCAATTTTTTGGTGTGTATAATGATATATGATACTCACTGATGATTCTGATGTATTTTATTTTGGAATTTGGACGTGTAAATTGGTTGTATCGTGGGTTTTAAAGTTTTGAACCATAACTTGTTTCATTCGATTCTCCTTGTATGTTGATTGTTTGTGATTTCTAATGTGATATTCTTAATCCTTGTAAAAATCTGGTTTGAAAGGTATATTCGTTTGCGTTTTCTGGGAATTTTTGGTTGCAGGTGGCCGGAAGGGACGACCGGAGTTAGGGCTCCGGTGTCTGGCTTGATCTCCGGTGGATCTAGGGTTCCAAGGTTGGAGATGAAATCTCAACCGGCCATGGCCTTAATCCAATGGTTCACAGCGTGCCACGTTTTTAAAATTTTGTTTTTATTTTGTGGTTTACATGCGTGTCATTCCATGATTATTATTATGCACCTTCGATCTGCACCACGCATCACATTTACCTTTTTTGTTTTTTTTTGTTTTTTTTTTCGCTGATGGGTTTTCGTGATTTGGGCTTGTTATCCACACCCCTCCTTCAGCCCATTTATTGTTTTCCAACGTGAATTACTTGCTGCATACACCCCCCACGTTTATTTCTTTACTTTTATTTTTATTTAATTATTGCATTTCATTTTTATTTTTTTAAAATAGTTTCCTGCATTAAAAAATTCCCAAAAAAAATCATGAAGCATTTTCATAGTTTTATAAAATTTTCTCAAATTTAATTTTTATTTTTATTTTATTTTTAGCATCTGAAGTGATTATTTTAATAATTTCTTTTTGAATTTGTTTCATTTTGCACACATTGCATTGTAAAATTTATTTCTCATCATCCATAAAACATTTTGAACTCATTCTTTTCGCATTGTTTCATCAACATATTGAATTGCATTAAAATATTTTTCTCTCATTTTTAAAACTTTTTCATATTGCATTTTAGTCCTCCTCTTTTGCATATTGAGTCATGTTTCTTGTCTGAACTTTGCATAATTTGTTTGGGTGACCTATCTTGTGAATTTTTGCATGAGTTTTTAATATGATGTTTGTATATGGTTGAGGTATTTTGGGTTTTAATTTGATAATTTCAGAATATGTTTTGCTAATTGTTTGATTGCTCTTTGTTTGAGATCTTCTTGTATGCACATCTTTGACCATGTTTGATTACTTGTTTGAAAAGGAACTTGTGCCATCATTTGGGTTTGCTTCTTTGACTTCATAATTCATGTTTAGGTCATTCACATTCTGGTTTGGATGAGTTTCATTTGGTTTGTAACCATTCCTCTTTGGTTTGTGGCTTGCTTGGGGTTTCATTCGTCTTATAGCTACTTATGTCTGTTTTGTACTAACCTTGTGTGCAGGGGCTGAGGTAAGTTATTTAAGGGTGTGGATAAGTATCCATGTCCACTCTCACTCTTTCTTCCTCTCATCTTTTCTTTTCTTTAGGTTTAGGTTGTTGTCAAACCTCCCCTTAGGGCCATCTTTGCATGATAACATTAGGATAGATTTTCCCCTTAGTGTTTTTCTTTTTCTTGAGTCCCTCTTCTCATCTCAAAACATTTCTAAGATACTTAATAAGGTAAACTTGCCTTGCACACAAGCCTTAAACATAGGAAATGAAGATTGAGGGGTCCCCTTTCTCTCTTCTAGAGTGTTGAGCATACGTCCCATTGGGGATGACCATGCGACGCATTCGTTCCCGTGTCATAGACTTTGGTTCAAGTTGAGTTATGAACTAACTCAAGTCACTTCTGTCCTAAAAAATACAAATAAACTTCAAACCTTTTTTTGTCCTTCGGGATCGTCAAACTAAAGGCTATTTTCAAAAAGGGCACGTTACCTTCCGTCTGAGTCGCAAACGGGCATCGACCCTAACTGCCGGACGCGAACTTAATGTCGCTCATAAAAAACACAAAAAGAACTTGGTCCGAACTATGTTGACTCTGAATTCCCTATTGCACAAAGGGGGTACGTAGGCCTAGGGCGACGACGTCCTACCGAGTCTGTCTTTGTTTTTCCCTCTCCCGTTTTAGTGTAGCCCTGGATGTTAGGATAACGCACCCTTAGAATAGACAACAAGCGTGGATCCCATCGAGTACGATGGACGCGTGGGGTGCTAGCACCTTCCCCTCGCGTAATCGACTCCTGAACCCAGGCTATGGTTGCGATGACCATTCCTTTCCCTCTTCCTCAAGTTTGTGTGGTGTTCCCTTTCCATCTCTTGGGATAAATTTACACAGCTGGCGACTCTATTTACCGCGCCACTTTCGCGTTTGTACCTGGATGAAAATCCTGAGAGCGACAGCTGGCGACTCTGCTGGCGACTCTGGTTGACCTATGTTGGTCCATCCCCTTTAGCGAGTCTATCCTAGCGCTTGCTTGTCTTTGTTCTCTTTGGGTGTTTTTGTTTTTGTTTTGCTTTATTTGTTGTATTTTATTTTTACCGCATTTTCTGCACTGCATATTATTATCGGCTGCTGCACTGTTTTTCTGTTTGGCGGGTTGGGAGTTCTGAGAGGTAAGCCCAATACCCAGGCTTGAGCATACACGTAGGATTAACGTGGCAAGTAGTGTGACTCGTGTGGCATTTGGCCAGACATAGTATACATGAAAACTCCACATCCAGACGAGGTTTTCTTTGGTAATGTTCTATCCTGCGCATTGGTGCAGATGATTGAATGTAACTTGGAAAATTGTCGACTCTGGCGGCCATTCCCGAGGACTCAGCAACGGTACTCCTCCCGAGACGTGATAATGGCAGACCAGAAATGGCAAACCCATTACATATGTCGATCCGAGGACCCAATGCTGGGAACATGCTATAGGGTTTCCTTTTGGGAAAGAGTCAGTGGAAGCACTCCTCGATTGGCGATAGTACGGTACCCCGAGGGATGAATGTACTATTGCTTCTCGACCTCAGTGCCGAAACTGAGGACTTGCCATAGGATGTTTTCTTTTGAGGGGAATCAGTTGAGGCCTCCTCGATTGGTGATGATGCCAAACCAGAAATGGTGAACATATCATTATTTCTCGACCTGAGAGCCCGTGATATTGAGGATCCTCGGCTTTCTAGTACCCACATGTGAGAGGGCAGGGTGTTTACAGGTTTGCAGGTAACCTTGACCTTCAACATACCCGGTTTTCTGATCAGCAGATTTATCAGTATGGTATTATGGTTATTCTGGTATTTTGGGTATTTGGGTAGACCTTTGAGATTATACAGTTGTTCAGCGCAGCAGTTGTCCAGTCTGTGTGGCATCCTTGATCCCATGTGTGCATTTGCATCATCATTTTGCATCCCAACATGTTTATTCATTTGTAGGGTTGCATCCTAACTTTGATTCTGGTCTTTGAAATTAAACTGGAATTAAGGGGTGGATCGCCCTGCGGATTTTTAAACATGTTCATTTGCATTTGCATATCCATAATCATTTTGCATAACAGGTGTTTATCTCTGGCGTTCTTACTTGGTTCTCCTCCGCAGTACAGGATTGCAAATAAACACATTCACCGGTATTCTACCAGACAAAATCAGAAAAGACTCATGGATCAACTACAAGCTGAGATGACTGAGATGCAGACTCGCATGAACCAATTCATGGATTTAATGCAAGGGGTTGCTCAGGGCCAAGAGCAGTTAAGAACTTTTGTCCAACTGCTGATTGCAAGGATTCATGACGAAGTTGTCCTTCATGGAGGAGTCCATACTGGTGTTACTGGTACTAATGTTCAGAATGGCCCTCCGGGCGGAGGTATTCCTGTTTCTGGTGTTGTGATCCCTCCGGGCGGGGCTGAAAATGTTGGGGGAGGTGGTATTGGTGTCTGTGCTATTCATGGCCGTCAGTTTGATGATATTCAAGATGATGCATTCTCTGTGCCAGGTAGGGATGCTGGTTCCCAGATTGACACTGATCAGAGATTCAGGTTGATTGAGGAACAACTAAGGGGTGTTGTAAATCAGGATTCTGTGGGTATGGATTTGGAGGATTTGGGGCTGGTTCCAGGCGTCGTTATCCCGCGCAAGTTTCAGACTCCTACCTTCGAAAAGTACAATGGTATGACTTGCCCAAGGACCCACGTCAGGGCATACACGAGTAAAATGGCTGCTCACGCAAAGAACAAAAAGTTGATGATGCATTGCTTTCAGGATAGCCTATTTGGGGCATCCCTGGAATGGTATATGCAGCTAGAGAGGAAAGACGTTCGTAGTTGGAGAGATCTGGCAGGGGCATTTATTAGACACTATCAATATAACACTGACATAGCTCCCAATCGTGCACAGCTGCAGAATATGTCTCAAAAGAGCAATGAAAGCTTTAGAGAGTACGCCCAGAGGTGGCGTGAATTGACTTCCCGAGTTTAACCTCCAATGTTGGAAAGAAAGCTCGTTGATATGTTCATGGATATGCTTCAGGGGCATTATTATGAGAAATTGGTTGGATGTTTGTCAGCTGGATTTTCAGGTCTTGTATTGGCAGGAGAAAGAGTTGAAAACGACATCAAAATGGGAAAGATTCGAAGTGCTGCTGAAGATGCAAAGAAACCTTATGATGGGTCCTCCAAGAGAAAGGAAGGAGAAGCTAGTGCTGTGTATATTCCTTCTGTTGTTCGACAGCCTGTTCAGCATCAGCGACCTTATGCTCCTCAGCAACAGAGACAAAAAAGAGCACGAAGGCCTGCGAGAAGTTTCGATCCACTCCCTATCCCTCACAGTGATGTTCTTGCCCGTCTACTTGAGAGTTCTCTGGTTGAACTAAGGGATGCCAAGCCTGTTCCTGACCCTATTCCTCCTGATTACGATCTGGATGCCAGATGTGAATATCACTCAGACACACTGGGCCATTCAATTGAAAACTGCAACGTGTTCAAGCACAAGGTACAAGACCTGGTAGACTCAGAGATCATTGCATTCACCGAAGATGATATGCACATCAATTGAAGCATCCCTTCTCAAGTAAGCACTCAGTCCGCAAGTACGTCCAGGCAGAATCAAGCTTCCTCAGCAATGGCAATCTTCAGTTTCTTTACTACATTTTCATTTGTAGTTTTTCATTTCTTGTTAAAGTATTGTATGCATGTAAGGCTTGCTTGTTTTTAATGACGATATTAATGCAATGAATACGTTTTTCTTGAAGTAATCCATTCGTGTTCACTCTTAAATGTTTATATGCACTGCAATACCAATTTTCTTGTCTAGAACTCTCGAGGGAGGATGATGAGACGAAAACGCAAAATCTCTGGTTGTATGTTCAAGGATAGAACCCTGTTGAGGATGTACAGGCATTGTTTCAAACCCCTAAACGCTGGAGATATAAGGGAGATAGACCCTCGTTAACCCCTTTTGAGCCTTGAAGTAGGAGTTTCTTTCGTACGAAAAAACCCTCATACTTAACCCAGGGGCAGGGTAGGCATCGGTTAGTTTGACCGAGCGTTCAAATTTCAAGGAGAGTGTGCATCCGAGGAACCATTACCTTCTATCCCACCGTCAAGAGGTCAAGAGATGTGAAACCACGATGGTTATCCATCAACAACTAAGGAGTGAGGCAGTCACAACCCTTTCAAGCAAGTAAGACAACCAGTGTCACACACTTTGTTCAAAAAGGGGAATAAAAAAAAAAGCCCGCTAAGTCGAAACTTGTAACCAAGTGACTTAGGCAAAAGTCAGGGCATCCCGCTGGACTTCAAAATCGAAAAAAACTCAAAAGAGTCAGTCCAGGCAAAAATTAGGGATCAAAAAAGCAAAAGAAAGAAAAAGCGAAAAGCGTTACAAAAGAAAATCCTCGATAAGAACAAATTCGGGTGATTATAGACACAAAAGATAAAAAGGGGTGACTGTCACTCCAAAACTTCCTTAGGCGTCAAGCCATTAGTGACATGGGTCCCTTAAAGATCGTAAACCTTTTGAGAGATGAGCGTTTGTGTCAGATTAACTGAACATAGGACTGGAGAACATCACAAAGAGTGGGTGGGCACCGATAAATTTTGAGCCATAAATCTTTTTTTCTGAAACCGTGAACCAGACCACGTTACAACCCTTAAAAGTCCTAATTGAAACAGGGTTTATTCCGAAAGCGTACTTCAACAGGACAGCGTTCCTGACTCTTATGAGTTGTGCTAATAAGATTTGTTGGTATTGCATGTGCGCACTGTTTTGCCATTCAAAATCAAGGTCGCACCCCAGCTAGTGATTCATTCACGGGGCTTGGCGACGCATCTTCAATAGAAACTTCAAGGTTAACATATTTGTTGCATTAGAATTATCATTCTCATAAATAACTTGTTCTGTTTGCATACATGTGCCTAAGCATCAATGCAGCTTACACAGTGAACGTCAGTCAAGAAGCTTGATCCTGCCAAGTTGGGATGCTTGAAAATTCTGAAGGACAATCATATCAAAGGGCATGCTGCCAAGAGACTCAGTGTAGAGTGGGCTCTCCCCAGTAAGTCGTGTTAAGATGTAGCCAATCTGGGGCAGTCACGTCGAGAAATCTCTCCGAAATCCAGTTATTCTGGGGCATTCATTCTAAGATCAAGGGCAAAGTCACTTCAAAGTTCATATTGGGGCAGGCCACCTCTAGAGCGTGGGAGATTGTCCACTCCTGAAAATGGTTAATTGAAAACACCTCCTCAAGGTTCAAAATACTAAAGCAGAATATTTTCAAGTCATTACAATCCCTTTCGAGGTAATGTACTTCATGGATTATGAAGACTGGGGCAGTCATGTCGAGATATGATAAATCTCTCCAAGAGTTTGAAGACCCTGGGGCAGTGCGAACGCCCGATCTTCTATAAAATCCTCTTGAGATGATTTCTTCCATTAGACCTGGTGGTCTGGGGCAAGTGAAAAGTTCAAAGAGCCGCTTATGACCATAAAGACAAGTCAGGTTGCAGGGCAACAGGATTGTACTTCCCCAGCAGTTTGCTCTCCCCAGCATTGAGATTGCTCCTTCCCCAGCAGGGCAAACTTTCCTCAGCAGAGCAGACCTTCCCCAGCAGGAGACTCAGGGAATTTGTTCTCTGGAATAGGACGTTGTCTCCCCACAAAATCAGGATGTATCATCACACCAGCCAGGCAGGAAGCGCACTTTCGCCGACAACGTTATGTTCTAATCCCCAGCAAGGTGAGGGTAAAGTCATTCTCCCCATCAGCAGGTTAAGTTCAGTGGTATCCCCAAGCAGGATGGTATTGTGGACTATTTTCCCCAAACAGGGTCTGGTAGCAATCTGTGTCATTATTCGTGCAGCGGTGGTTGGCGTGCCCAGCAGGTTCTAAGCCCAATTGTGGTTGGCAATTCTCAGTAACAGACTTCCGGTCCCGTTATTGGCATTCATTCTCAACTCCCCCAGCAGAGGAGAAATCTCAGGTCTTGGAGGTTACCTTCGGTAAAGGACATGTGTAATCCCCGACAGAGTGGATGTTCTTCCGGATTTCATCCTCGACAGAAGTTGTTGATCCAAAGAGTCGGTCAGTGTGATCCTTCTCAGCAGAGTTCCTGGACTCAGAGGACAATTTATGTTTGTCATCCCCAGCTGAATTGGTCTCTTCTCTCCAGCATTTATTTTGCTGGAGGGGCCATTTTGCATATCATCATCATTGCATTGCATCCTCAAAATGTGTAGCATTTCCATTTCGTATGGAGCATTACGCCATAGAAAAATTCAAACATGCATCGAAGCATAAGCCAGATTTGGTACCTTGTGCGAAAGGCCAGATCAACCCTCAATACAGTGATCCCAACCTTAGAGCTGACGCTTATCTTCCCCGACTTCAAAGTTGTTGTATACCTTTTCTCAACCTCAGAGTTGATGAAATATCCTTTCTTCCCCAACTTCAAAGTTGTTGTATACCTTTTCTCAACCTCAAAGTTGATGAAATATCCTTTCTTCCCCAACTTCAAAGTTGTTGTATACCTTTTCTCGACCTCAGAGTTGATGAAATATCCTTTCTTCCCCAACTTCAAAGTTGTTGCATACCTTTTCTCGACCTCAGAGTTGATGAAATATCCTTTCTTCCCCAACTTCAAAGTTGTTGCATACCTTTTCTTGACCTCAGAGTTGATGAAATATCCTTTCTTCCCCAACTCCAAAGTTGTCGTATACCTTTTCTCGACCTCAGAGTTGATGAAATGTCCTTTCTTCCCCAACTTCAAAGTTGTCGTATACCTTTTCTCGACCTCAGAGTTGATGAAATATCCTTTCTTCCCCAACTTTAAAGTTGTTGTATACCTTTTCTCGACCTCAGAGTTGATGAAATATCCTTTCTTCCCCAACTTCAAAGTTGTTGCATACCTTTTCTCGACCTCGGAGTTGATGAAATATCCTTTCTTCCCCAACTTCAAAGTTGTTTCATACCTTTTCTCGACCTCAGAGTTGATGAAATATCCTTTCTTCCCCAACTTCAAAGTTGTTGTATACCTTTTCTCGACCTCAGAGTTGGTTGCCGTATACCTTTTCTCGACCTCAGAGTTGATGAAATGTCCTTTCTTCCCCAACTTCAAAGTTGTCGTATACCTTTTCTCGACCTCAGAGTTGATGAAATGTCCTTTCTTCCCCAACTTCAAAGTTGTCGTATACCTTTTCTCGACCTCAGAGTTGATGAAATATCCTTCCTTCCCCAACTTCAAAGTTGTCGTGTACCTTTCCTCAACCTCAGTGTTATTGTTTACTTCAAATTTTCTCAATCTCGGAGCAAATGCCATTTTTTCCTCAACCTCAGAGTTGATGATCTACCTTCTTATCCCCAGCGAAGTCCACTTTCTGTAGGTCTTCCTTTGCGGGTACGGTTGAGGTCGTATTCGCTATTCTTCAGCATACTCCTTTTCGTTATCCTCCCCATTAGCCAATTTCCGGGTTCTTTTGGTATTCAATCCCTGTGTATCCTGGAATGTCTGAAAGTCGTCGCTATCATACCTTCTGGACCAAGTTGATTGAATAGGGGCAGCTGTAGCACCCCAAAATTTGCTCTCTTACTTTAGTACTAACTGGCTTGTGTTTCATTTCATTTTTGCATTATCATGTGTGCATATCATTTGGCTCTGTGGTTATGGGATCAAGGTTCCCTGTTCAAGCATCGTCAGGTTGCAACAGACGTTTATTTCGTCACTCGACATATGCGCAAAGTATTTCTCCGGGTTACGTAATAAACGGGTCAGCAAAGCTCTTATCAAACATAATTTTTCATGTCAAGAACCTCAGAGGAAGTTGAAGTTTTCAGCCGATTCAGAACAGTTTGAGCAGAAAATCAGTTTGCTGTGCAAATTTGCAAAATTCATAACTCTTGCTCTGGAACTCGTTTTGGCTGGATATTCAACAGTTAGAACCGTCTTGGTATTCTCTACAACTTTTATGTTCGGCTCGGAAGTCAATTCATCAAGGAAAGTGGTGGGAATCATTTGTTTCTGGAATTTCGGTTTCGCTGGATAATTGCGTCAGTGGTATTCAAAAGGGCTTAACTTCTGATTGGATCATCATTTCTGAGCTATTCATATGCCAAAAAGTTCCATATTGAAATTATCTGTAACTTTTGTGTTTGGACCGAGGGCTGATTCTTTGAGGAAGATCTCTGAACACGCGAGTTTTCAGAGTCGATACAGTGCAAAAAACAGTGAAAAATAGTGTTGAACATGTGTATTTCGGACACTAAAAAAATTCATAACTCTCAGCTCATTTATCGGATTGATGCCGTTCCGGTGCCTAAAATTCTGTTTCGATTCCATCTTCATGACGTAAGTTCAGTATGAGTCAGGTCCAAGCGGAAGAACCCCGAAAGTGCGAATTATTGGAAGAATTCTTTGGGACAATTCGCTGTCTGTCAGATATTGGAAAATTCATAACTCGGTCAATTTTTATCGGATTGTGTCTGTTCTCGAAGCTACGGTTCACAAATTTTGTGCTCTTTAAGATTGAAGACAAGCTCGAGTTCGAACGATGCTCCGAAGATCATCGTTTTGGTTTATTTCGCAAAACGGAAGTGCTGAACCGAAGAAAAAGGCTGAAAGTTGTTTCTCGGGAAAATTCATATCTCACTTGTTTTTTGTCTGATCGCGCTCATCTTTTGACACGAGGTCACTGACTTATAGATCTACAACTTTGCTGACAAAGTCGAGTCGGGATTATGCTCCGAAGAGGTTGACCTCGTCACGTTTTCGAGTAGCGGACACCAAATAAGCTAAAATAACAACTTATTCAGTGACGTCTTCCAGCTTAAACGTATCGATCGCACTCGATTTTGATCGTATGACGTCCGTTATTTTTGCTTTGCAACCGTGATTCAGAGGCGGACGATGTTGTGGAAGGCTCAGAGTCGAAATTTCTTGCCGAAGACGGTGTTATTTTCACTTAAGCCAAAATTCTACCTTTTGCCCTTCATTTTAGACTCCACTATATATTCAAAACTCTTTCTCATTTCCCATAACTTCACTCATTCTCACAAACACCAAAAACTCTCTCAAATTTTTCTCTCAACTCACACAAGATCAAAAAACCAAAAAACTCATACACTCATTGGAGAGAAGGCACGTGATTTTGAAGAGAATTCAAGTTTCAACCCTAATCCTTCATTCCTTCGAATCTCATCATCCACAAGGGTTTTTCACAAAGTTCTTTCACATTTTGAGTCCTAGGGATCCATAGAATACAAAGGTCCCATCATTTGAAGCTAACAACAAGGGTACGGATTGCGTGATCTCAGGTTAGTGCATTTTTCATGATCTTAGAACTCAATTTTTTGGTGTGTATAATGATATATGATACTCACTGATGATTCTGATGTATTTTATTTTGGAATTTGAACGTGTAAATTGGTTGTATCGTGGGTTTTAAAGTTTTGAATCATAACTTGTTTCATTCAATTCTCCTTGTATGTTGATTGTTTGTGATTTCTAATGTGATATTCTTAATCCTTGTAAAAATCTGGTTTGAAAGGTATATTCGTTTGCGTTTTCTGGGAATTTTTGGTTGCAGGTGGACGGAAGGGACGACCGGAGTTAGGGCTCCGGCGTCTGGCTTGATCTCCGGTGGATCTAGGGTTCCAAGGTTGGAGATGAAATCTCAACCGTCCATGGCCTTAATCCAATGGTTCACAGCGTGCCACATTTTTAAAATTTTGTTTTTATTTTGTGGTTTACATGTGTGCCATTCCATGATTATTATTATGCACCTTCGATCTGCACCACGCATCACATTTACCTTTTTTGTTTTTTTTTTCGCTGATGGGTTTTGGTGATTTGGGCTTGTTATCCACACCCCTCCTTCAACCCATTTATTGTTTTCCAACGTGAATTACTTGCTGCATACACCCCCCCACGTTTATTTCTTTACTTTTATTTTTATTTAATTATTGCATTTCATTTTTATTTTTTTAAAATAGTTTCTTGCATTAAAAAATTCCCAAAAAAAATCATGAAGCATTTTCATAGTTTTATAAAATTTTCTCAAATTTTATTTTTTATTTTTATTTTATTTTTAGCATCTGAAGTGATTATTTTAATAATTTCTTTTTGAATTTGTTTCATTTTGCACACATTGCATTATAAAATTTATTTCTCATCATCCATAAAACATTTTGAACTCATTCTTTTTGCATTGTTTCATCAACATATTGAATTGCATTAAAATATTTTTCTCTCATTTTTAAAACTTTTTCATATTGCATTTTAGTCCTCCTCTTTTGCATATTGAGTCATGTTTCTTGTCTGAACTTTGCATAATTTGTTTGGGTGACCTATCTTGTGAATTTTTACATGAGTTTTTAATATGATGTTTGTATCTAGTTGAGGTGTTTGGGGTTTTAATTTGATAATTTCAGAAGATGTTTTGCTAATTGTTTGATTGCTCTTTGTTTGAGATCTTCTTGTATGCACATCTTTGACCATGTTTGATTACTTGTTTGAAAAGGCACTTGTGCCATCATTTGGGTTTGCTTCTTTGACTTCATAATTCATGTTTAGGTCATTCACATTCTGGTTTGGATGAGTTTCATTTGGTTTGTAACCATTCCTCTTTGGTTTGTGGCTTGCTTGGGGTTTCATTCGTCTTACAGCTACTTATGTCTGTTTTGTACTAACCTTGTGTGCAGGGGCTGAGGTAAGTTATTTAAGGGTGTGGATAAGTATCCATGTCCACTCTCACTCTTTCTTCCTCTCATATTTTCTTTTCTTTAGGTTAAGGTTGTTGTCAAACCTCCCCTTAGGGCCATCTTTGCATGATAACATTAGGATAGATTTTCCCCTTAGTGTTTTTCTTTTCTCTTGAGTCCCTCTTCTCATCTCAAAACATTTCTAAGATACTTAATAAGGTCAACTTGCCTTGCACACAAGCCTTAAACATAGGAAATGAAGATTGAGGGGTCCCCCTTCTCTCTTCTAGAGTGTTGAGCATACGTCCCATTGGGGACGACCATGCGACGCATTCGTTCCCGTGTCATAGATTTTGGTTCAAGTTGAGTTATGAACTAACTCAAGTCACTTCTGTCCTAAAAAATACAAACAAACTTATAACCTTTTTTTGTCCTTCGGGATCGTCAAACTAAAGGCTATTTTTAAAAAGGGCACGTTACCTTCCGTCTGGGTCGCAAACAGGCATCGACCCTAACTACCGGACGCGAACTTAACATCACTCATAAAAAACACAAAAAAAACTTGGTCCGAACTACGTTGACTCTGAATTCCCTATTGCACAAAGGGGGTACGTAGGCCAAGGGCGACGACGTCCTACCGAGTCTGTCTTTGTTTTTCCCTCCCCCGTTTTAGTGTAGCCCTAGATGTTAGGATAACTCACCCTTAGAATAGACAACAAGCATGGATCCCATCGAGTACGATGGACGCGTGGGGTGCTAGCACCTTCCCCTCACGTAACCGACTCCCGAACCCAGGCTATGGTTGTGATGACCATTCCTTTCCCTCTTCCTCAGGTTTGTGCGGTGTTCCCTTTCCCTCTCTTGGGATAAATTTACACGGCTGGCGACTCTGTTTACCGCGCCACTTTCGCGTTTGTACCTGGATGAAAATCCTGGGAGCGACACTTTGGTAATCAAACCAGACCGAACCCAACTAATATTTATTTTATTTATTTTTATTACTAAAGAGCTGACCCATTATAAAAATGGGGTTCATAATATTGACAGGTTATTATCATTTTTATAATTTAATATGATGGCATTGTGTACTCGCAAGAATACAAGACATGCAATATAAAATTTTGAGTGCTATTTAGTTTGTAGTTTTTTTATCAAAAAAGAAGAAATAACAATAAATAGGCAAAAGATACAAAGGAGAGGGGACCAAACCAAAACTCTCGATTAACGAAAAAGGGTAATACAGAAGCCCAAACATATCTCTAAAGAAAACCTCTATAGCAAAAATATGAATGTAACTCAAACAAGTAAAATTAGACAACGAAATCCCAAGACTTGCAATTTTATCTGCATAATGGTTACCTTCACAATAAACATGAGTGAGGAAGAAGGTCATATGAATGGTGATGGTAATGAAGTCCTTCCACCTCTTTCTTAAAGCCCAAGGAACCATAAGAAGATTGTTGAAAGCAAGAATAGCAAGCTTTGAGTCACTCTCAATCAACAACTTATTCCAACCTTTTTTCGATGAAAGCTCAATGGCATATATAATACTGTTTAACTCAGCAGTAAAAGCATTGGAGTTGTCAATAGGCATTGCAAAAGGCCAAGGTGATTGTCATGTTGGTCACAAAAGACCCCACCACAAACTGTAATACCAGGATTTCCAAGAGAAGAACCACCTATGTTTCCTTTAATCCAATCAAAATTGGGAGGGATAAAAAAGATTTTAGTGAAAACAGGAGCTTTGAGAGGGTGGGTTTGAACATTAAATAACTTGAGGATCTTGAAATCTTCAATAGAGTGACTTGCAGCAAGGTAGGCGTGATTTCTAGAAAGCGCAACATTCACAATGACCCAAGGAATCTTGGTTTTCCATGAAGTCTTAGAGCTATTAAACCTAGCATCATTACGGTTAAGCCAAGTAATATTGATGATATTAGTGATAGTCGCATTGATCACAAGTTTACACTGAGGGTTCCAACCTTTGTAACACCCACATATAATACCATACATAAAAGATATATATTATACATTGTAGCGAGCGATTTTGGACGCGGTTCTTAAGCGCTGGTCGTTCTCTGCAGTTGAGCTTAAACTACAGGTCGATTCATTTTTTATCCTATTAAAGCTGATGAAGGAAGGGAATTAGATGTCTCCAATTAACCCTGCTTTGCATACTGAGTTTAAACAATGGTCTGTTAGGTTACGGATGCTATCAATGTGGGGGGCCTTTGTACTGGTTATTTGTATTTTCGCCAATACCGATTTCTTTCTTTTTATCTAGACAGAGGGTTTCTGGCGGGGAACAAGGATTAGGATGTTAGGACTGACTTTTTTTTTTGAATTACTGCTTTTGATATGGGATTTGGGTTTTTGTTTAGTGTGCTCGCTAAGATCTTTTCTTCAATCTTATGCCTACGTATTCCCGTTTACCGAAACAGGGAAATCAGAGCGTTCGTAGTTCCTCCTATTCTATGGGAGGAAAGGGGGTTTTTGGTGTCTTGTTCAAAGCCCAAGATGTGAAGCGAAAAGGCAGTTTGTATCTTGTTCAAAGCCCAAGATGTGAAGCTGAAGGTCCTGACTTTAGAGAGAATTTGTCATCTCTAAAGAGGGGGTTGTATGTCACAACTGTTTATAAAGGAGAATTACTTTAACCGGGATACGCGGATCCTAGCAATGCCATAATTTCCTTTAAAGGGGATTTTAACCTGAAGGAGAAGACTTTAACTCAGTGTAGAGCAATGCCATCTTTCCTTAGGAATTTCTCATGCTAAAAGAGGGACAGTGGCATAGATGTAGATGATCCAGAGGCTTGCCGCTTACAGCGATTAGATGAAGGGGAAGGAGTTGTTGTTGTTTATGTACTGCGAACGAGGCACAGTTTTGATGCTAAAAGGTTGATTGGATCAACCAGTGGTTTTCTTATACAAAGCCTAAGAGGAGGCTATTATGTGTCTCGTACGAAGCCCGAGAGAGAGGCTAAAAGGTTTTGACTCAACGAGGGAATCCTTTGGTATCTCGTATAAAGCCCGAGATGGAGGCTATTGGACTCAACAAGAGAGTGTTTTTGTATCTCGTACGAAGCCCGAGATGGAGGCTGAAAATGTTTGACTCAACAAGAGAGTCTTTGTATCTGGTACGAAGCCCGAGATGGAGGCTGGAATTTGTTTGGCTCAACAAGAACCTTTTTGTATCTCGTATAAAGCCCGAGATGGAGGCGAAAAAGGTGATTGACTCAATGAGGGAGTCTTTTGTGTGTCTCGTACAAAGCCCGAGAGAGAGGCTAAACGTTGTTTGACTCCACTGGGGAGAATCTTTGTACAAAGCCTAAGAGGAGGCCAAGGTAACTGTTTTAGTTGAAAGTCAAATCCAATATACTGATTTTAAAAGAGAAAATCAGTTCTTATATGAGTAACATTGTACTCAGGGACTTTTGATGCGAGGATCAGGGTTATTCCCTATTCTTTGAGGAAAGCGGGAAATTCGAAGGGTATTGAGACTGTCCGAGTCTACGGGTTTCCTTCCTATTTAACGAAGGGGTCACTTGAGAATGTCTTTGAGACTCAAGGAAGTTAGACTGTCCGTGTCTAGAGTTTTATCTTTTGTACTATGCTTTGAGAAATAGTAGTAGACTCTATGACAGGACTGTTCTATGAGGATGACTAGGTTCTGTTCCTATACCTCTAGGAGGTCGTCGAGACAATTTGTACGAAGCCCAAGAGGAGGTTGGAATCTTTTACGAAGCCGACGGGTCCTTGTACTAAGCCCAAGAGGAGGCTATCATTCCCGGAGGAAGAGATCATTATACGAAGCCTAAGAGGAGGCTGTGAATACTTCTAAGAAGCCGTAGGGTCCTTGTACTAAGCCCAAGAGGAGGCGGGGTTGCTTTTAGGAAGCCTGTGGGTCCTTGTACGATGCCCAAGAGGAGGCCGATGCTTTTAAGAAGCCCGTGGGTCCCCAAACCCCGAGAAATTCAAGGCAATGCTATTCACCGAGAATAGATCAAAGTCAGGAAAGTCTGAGAATTTGGAAGAAACTCAAAGATGCCATTCACGGAGAATACATTCATCTTTGGGAGTAGAGTTTCTTGACGATTCCTAATGAGGACAGCCGAAGAGAAGACTGTATCTGGTGATCCTATTGGGGATCTAGTTGTCTATTTCTACGAATAAACGAAACAGCGTCACCTAGTTCTAGACGTAGTTGCCGGGGAAACTCTAAATATCTATACTATTATTACACAGTTGATATGAGTTTATAAAAGAAGACTTACGGTGAAACAGCCCCACAATACAGTTATATGTATATGAAAGCGGTAAATGAAAGCGATAACCACTTACTCGGTTATAGAGCTTCCATGCTGTTTGGTTAGTTGTTCAACAAAGAAAGATTGAAAACAACAGTATATTCAAAATCAAAGGAGAAAGTGCTTTGAAAAAGAAAGATTTGGGGCTTACAGCTCAAGGAGAGGCCCAGGATTTTATCAGTGAGCGCACTGTTTGAATTTGTACAGAGGGACTTATACAAGTGACTGGGGCCCAAAAAGGTTTTCTGTACAAAGGGATGGGTCTTACACTCTCTCAAGAGGCCCAAAGAGTTTAAAGAAAAGGAATGGGGCTTATAACACGAGGGTAGGCCCAGATGATTTTTCCGTTTAAAATGGCGATCGCGCCGAGGTTTTCTTTTAACGCAGAGGGACTTATACAATAAGTGAGGCCCAAAATAGTTTTGGTTAAAAGGGGGTTAGGTCTTACACTCTATTAGAGGCCCAAAAGTGTTTGAATGGGTCTTATAGCTCAAGGAGAGGCCCAAGGTTATTTTTCAAAAGGCGACGATCGCGCCGTTTGTTTTTTATGGTATCGGGACTTATACAATACACTGAGGCCCAAAAATGATTTGGTCAAAAAAAAGGATTGGGTCTTACACTCTATTAGAGGCCCAAAAGTGTTGAAAATGATTTATGAGGGCTGAATTAATCCAAAAACCCTAATTTGTTTCAAAAATGTATTTAATTGAATAAAAATTCAATTAAAATGATCAAATTTGTTTAATATGTAAAAAACAAATTGTGATCTTGGATTAATGCTTCAAAAATTAAGTATTGACCTACAAAACAATTAGAAAGCATTAAAAGTTGCAAAATCAATGTAAAAAAAATATTTAAAATGTCAAAAACAATTAAAATATTAATTCTTTGCAAAAATATCAATTATATGAAATAAATAATATTTTTGGGATTTTTTGATAAAATAAAATATTTTAACATTTTTGTGAATTATTAAAAAAAGAATCAACTCAAAATCATTAAAATTCAGAGAGAAATTAATTTTTGAATCAATTAAACAAAATCACAAAATTCAAATATTTGAATTTGTGAAAAAGGCGCCAAGAACACAAGCAAGAACACGCGCGTTTTTCTGGGTTTGGCTGATTTGCGTTTTCCATCCAATCTCACTGAATACGTAATCATATCATGCAATCCACATATCATTATGCTCGTCTCAACCTCACGATCATGTCTATAACACTTAATTTCATTTAAATTAAACATAAAACATGAAATCACGAAGAAACCTCAAGAACCCTAATTTCTGCATGAAGGCTAGGATTTTTGATACACGATTCAAACAATGCAATTAATTGAGGGAAAACATTCCATGCATGATTATGAACATATGGCCAAATTATTGTGCGGGGAAATATGCATAGATTGAGAGATGACCAAGTGTATGCTTACCTCTAGGCTGTGACAGCAAGTGAAATGTGATTTTTGATTTGGAGGTGTTACAGATGAGTGGTGATGATCTGAACAGCTTCCCTACACCCTATGGAGTGTGTTTGAATGCTTAGACTTGATTGAAATTGGCTGGATCAATTCGTGGCATCTCAGCTGCAACTTGATTGAAAATTTGAGCAACCAGCTGGTGATTTTGTGAAATCAGTGTTCCAGATGTTATGTGAGTGTTTGGATCACTTCTATATGATGTATGTGAGGTGTGTGAGTGATTGGTTTGATTGGAAAAGCTCTCAAACTCAAAACCCGATAGTGACTTGCCTTAGAAGGCAAAATTGGAGTGAAAGAAGAGATTTTGAGGAAAGCATCTGTTTGATGGCTTTGGTGTACTCAAACTGAACACAATTGAGCTCTATTTATAGTAGAGCAAGTTTGTTTTGGGATCCACAGTGAATGGCAACTGCAGCAGCGGTTTGGCCAATGTTGTCCAATGGAAATGCAAGTCTCCTCTAGCCATTGACTAGAGGTTAGGGCACAGAGCTTTGGTCCCCTTGGTCTTGGATAAGTCTTGACTGATTTCAGATGAGAATGGCTCAGTCCATGCCACCTTGATGCTTCCATTGAATGCCTCATTCCAAATTTGGAGTCTTGTCCCTATTTTGGCCATTCTAGGTTCAACATGCTATTTCTTGTTCCAAGGACTTTGGAGGCTTGGCTCAGTGATTGTCCCCTTTAGATTCAATCCTCAGATGTGTCCAAGTGGATAGGAGCATTTGAATTTGGCTGATTTTGGCAAATCGAGCCAAAATACAAAATCTGCCTTGCCTTTGACAGATTTCAGCAAGGCAACTTGACAATGTCATATCTCATGGTGTAAGTTGAATTTGGCAATGTTCTTGGCCATTTTGGAAAGCCCTTACATGATATAACAACTGTTTGAACAAGTTTGATTTTGATCTCTTCTGATTCCAAGTGAAAAATCCCTCTACATTTGGCAAAAAGTGAAGCAAAATCTGACTTAGTGAAATTTTCACTAAGTGTTGGAACAAAGTGTGATTTCTTTATTTTGATCACTCCATAACTCAAAATCCTTAATGAATTGGACTTAGGTCTAGTTGAAGTTTTTGTAGAGGGTAATGAGGGCTACAAATCCATCTTTGGATGAAAAAAAAATGGCCTTGTGGTTTAGGAGTTATGGTCCTCCAAAGTTGGTGCATTAGTGGTACTTTTTCCATAACTTAGAAAAATTTCTAAGTTTTATGGTTACCCCTTTTACAAGTTATCCCACTTTCTTTGATTTTTCTTGATGAATGATGATTCAAATCATACATTAACATCATTTTAGGGTTAAAAATCCATTTTGGTGAAAAATCTCAAAAAGTCAAAGTTGACGTTTGTGCACAGTTGACTTTTTATCAGATGAATTCTAAACTGTGCAATTCTTCATGAAATCATGTCCTTGACCTAAATCAAACTTGATGGACATGTTCCAAGGGTGTCATAGGGTATGTTGGGGCGTGTCCTAGGGCTTGGGAGCATGTCCTGGTCAAAAGTCAAAGTTGCAGTTGACTTTTTCCTTAAAACCCTAATTGTGGTGCAGATGAAATTGAGACTTGTTGCTCAAGCTTCTTGGATTAATCGATTGTTACAAATGGATTAATATAGCTCATTAGAGACCCTCAAGCCCTCTCTTGAGGTCTTGGCTCTTTATTTGCCCTAAAAGTCAGCTTAGGGGTGAATTAGGTCAAGAAACCCTAATTCCTGATTTTTGATGTATGCATCCCCTGAGGCAAAATTGACTTGATGAATGGGTCCATGAGGTTCCATGGAGTACATTAGGTTGTGTTTTGGATCTTTGGCTTGTGCCCAGATGAAACTTCCCATCTGGAGGCCCTGGTCGATCAAAACCCTAATTTGGTGATACTGGCGATCTTGAGACTTGATCCACCTAGAAGGGAACAACCTTGTGCTTAATCCTTGAAGTGGGAGTCCTTTTGATCCTTTGTGGACATGTTAGAGGCTAGACAAGTTGAAGATCAAGTCATTCCTTGATTGATCCTTTGTCTAAAGCTCTGAGAGGGCTCAAAACCCTAATTTTGATTGTAGTGAATGCTCAACAACCCTTGAGGCATTTGATGAGGCATGATGGTTCATCCATATTGTGATGATGATTTGCACAATGATGGGAAATCTTAGTGGTCAAAATTTGGGGTATGACAGATGCCCCTATTTAATCTTCTTGGACCCGAAGGTGTGAATGACGAAGGTATTCGGGCATTCGGGGTGCAAGAGGATTAAATATCGGAATACCCGAAATTTTGATTGTGGTCAAGAATGGTGGCGCACGCATTCATCTTCTTTTGCTAAGCAATGATGCTTAAAAAAGGTAAACTTCCCCTCGATCCTGGTTTCCTACCAAGGAACTGGTCTCAGTTTTCTTTTGAGATGAACTTCCCCTCGATCCTGGTTTCCTACCAAGGAACTGGTCTCAGTTTCTGATATAAACTTCCCCTCGATCCTGGTCTTCAGCCAAGGAACTGGTCTCAGTTTCTGATATAAACTTCCCCTCGATCCTGGTTTCCTACCAAGGAACTGGTCTTAGTTTCTTTTGTCAATAAACTTTATTGACAAGGGACACTATGTGTAGCGGTTTTCCTCAAATTTCTCACCGAATTTTCCTGGGGAGATGCCATTCGACGGAAAAACTTTTGATGTCAGACATGCTGGGGAATCCAGTCGTCCGAGTTGTAGAGGTACACAAACTTCTCTGTTGGAGATACCATTTGTCGACTCTACTGGGGAAAGCGAGTCTCTTGAGAGACCACTTCCGCTTGGGGTCTTTACATCATACTTTTCTCGGAGATCTTCTCGGAGAAATGCCATATGATGTGATCCAATTTTGAGGTGCCGATGACCTTTTCATCAGCGGATTTTAGGAGAAATACTGATGTACCGCCGAACCTTTGCTTAAGAGGCTTCCTCTGGGGATTTTTCTTAATCCGGGAAAGCAAGGATATCATCCTCAATGGCGAAGAGTGACATCTGTTGAAGGTTCTCTGGCTTTTCAGAGGTTCAAGTTATCAAAGTGGTCGAGTGCCGACTCTGATCTAAAGATACACTGGTGGCGAGGTTGTTCAGACACAACGTTTCCTGACGAGGAAAGAACTGACAACTCGATTGAGAGAACTCCTATCACTAAGGGACAAGACCGGCTAAAGTGATAGCGATGCAATATGAAATGTAAATGCAAATCAATAATGCATGATGTATGTATGTATATGCTGACAAAACTGACGCGACATACAAACCAAAAGATGAACATGACTAGATTCTCGGCCATCGCGGGGCGCGTAGAAATACCGCTGGTTCAAGATAGCAATTCCACCTTGCTTAGGAGAGATAGTCCCTGCAGGGATTACCGTTGATCGGGCTTAGGAGATAAGAACTCGGCCGAGGATGTCAGACGAAACATGGTCTCTGACATTGCTGATCCTTCATTCAGGCGTACTGGTCTAGAAGGAGTACTTTGATTCTGCACTTTGAAGTTTGCTTACTTCTGGAGAAGCGGTTGATGCTCTTCTGATGTTCAACAGTCAAAAGAAATTGCCGACTTTATTTTAAAAGCAGAAAAAGTTTTAACAAGTAAATTCATTTTGTTTTATTTCAAGAATCGTTGATCATGTTAAAATGTCGTTCTGTTAAGCTAAAACAAATAAGAATTACAAACAAAAGCACAAGGGCTCAAATTTTATTGATAAGATAGAGATCAGCCAAACGCGTGATTCCAAAGAGTATATACAAAGTTTGAAAATGGTAATTTACAGGGAAAAGGGCTACGTTGAAACATAACGACCACTATCCTTCTACCAACTTTGAATTCGGGACATCTTGAGCTTCTGTCGAAGATGACCTCGACTAGAGTTTTCCTCCGATGGATGATGTAACTGCTGCTGAGGGACTTGCCTCTGTTGAACATAGTTACTTGCCATTATCCCTAATTTTTTCCTGGATTGTACTATGATGTTTCCAATCCACCGGGATGATTTTTTTTCATGTCTCTAATTTTTGCCTGGACCGCCCTTTTGGGTTTTCAATCCACCGAGATGTTTTTTTTTTAGTTTAGGGGAAGTATTTCTTGACTACATCAACATTCGTGGGGTAGCTAAATTCCTCTCCGTCCATGGTTGTAAGTCTCAAGGCGCCGCCTGAGAAAGCTTTCGTGACCACATAGGGGCCATCATAATTCGGAGTCCACTTGCCCCGAGAGTCAGTGAGAAAAGATTGTATCTTCTTGAGCACGAGGTCTCCTTTTCTGAAGACACGAGGTCGAACCTTTTTGTCGAACGCCCTCTTCATTCTTTGTTGATACAACTGACCATGGCAGAGTGCCGTGATTCAGTTCTCTTCAATCAGATTTAGTTCGTCGTGTCGACTTTGACACCATTGAGCTTCGGTGAGCTTAGCTTCCATCAATACTCGAATTGACGGGATCTCTACTTCTATGGGGAGAACTGCCTCCATGCCATATACTAGAGAGAAAGGGGTTGCCCCTGTTGAAGTGCGAACAGATGTGCGATAACCGTGAAGAGCAAAGGGTAGCATTTCGTGCCAGTCTTTGTAGGTTACAACCATCTTTTGAACAATCCTCTTGATGTTCTTGTTAGCCGCTTCTACCGCCCCGTTCATCTTGGGTCGGTAGGGAGATGAGTTATGGTGTTCGATCTTGAACTCTGTGCGCAACTCTTTCATCATCTTATTGTTCAAGTTAGATCCATTATCAGTAATGATCTCGCTTAGAACACCATAACGGCAGATGATATTGTTTTTGATAAATTGGACCACCACTTATCGGGTTACATTAATGAATGACGCTGCTTCGACCCACTTGGTGAAATAGTCAATGGCTACCAAGATGAACCGATGTCCGTTTGAAGCCTTAGGTTCGATCAAGCCAATCATGTCGATTCCCCATATGGAAAATGGCCATGGGGAAGAAAGAACTTTGAGATGTGATGGCGGTACATGAATTTTGTTGGAGTATATTTGACACTTGTGACACCTCCTCATGTACTTGTAGCAGTCGGATTCCATTGTCAACCAATAGTACCCTGCTCTCAGAATTTTTCTCGTCATTGTGTGTCCGTTGGCATGAGTGCCAAAGGATCCTTCATGAATTTCTTTCATCAGCATTTCTGCTTCTGGTCTGTCTACGCATCGGAGCAAGACCATGTCAAAATTTCTCTTATAGAGAGTGTCACCGCTCAGGAAGAAGTTTCCAGCCAATCTTATGAGGGTCTTTCTGTCTTTTCTGAGTGCCCCATATGGGTACTCTTGTTTCTGAAGGAAGCATTTGATATCGAGATACAAAGGTTTGTCGTCTATGACTGCTTCGATCGCGAAGATGTGAGCGGGCCGTTTAAGGCGCATTATGTCGATCTTAGGTATGTCATTCCATTGACCTACACTAATCATGGAAGAGATAGTGGCTAATACATCAGCCATGTGATTCTCCTCACGAGGGATGTGATGAAACTCGACTCTGTTGAAGAAAGGTAACAACCTTCTTGCATAGTCTTTGTAAGGAATCAATCCTGATTGGTATGTGTTCCAATCTCCTGCGATCTGATTGATAACTAAGGCTGAATCGCCGTATACGTCCAAGTTTTTGATCCTTAAATCAATCGCTTCTTCGAGACCCATGATACAAGCTTCGTATTCGGCCTTGTTGTTCGTACACTTGAACGTAAGTCTGGCAGTGAAGGAATGTGGGTACCCTGAGGGGTAACAATGATTGCCCCAATTCCGTTTCCATAATGATTAACTGCTCCGTCAAAGATAAGTCCCCATTGGGAACCTGGTTCTGGCCCTTCACTGGGTAGCGGTTCCTCGCAATCTTTCATTTTTAGATACATGACATCTTCGTCTGGAAAGTCAAACCCAATTGATTCTTGATCGTCAATCGGTTGATAAGCCAAATGATCGGCTAAAATACTTCCCTTAACGGCTTTCTGAGCGTGATACTCTATGTCATATTCTGATAACAACATCTGCCAACGGGCAATCCTTCCCGTAAGAGCAGGTTTTTCGAAAACGTAGTTGATTGGATCCATTTCGGAGATTAACCAAGTAGTATGACGAATCATGTATTGGCGAAGACGTTTGGCTACCCAAGCCAAAGCGCAGCAAGTTTTCTCGAGCATTGTGTACCGAGTTTCACAGTCGGTGAATTTCTTGCTTAGATAGTAGATGGCAGACTCTTTCCGTTTAGTTTCGTCTTGTTGGCCAAGTACACATCCCATCGAGTCCTCTAAGACTGTGAGGTAAATGATCCGTGGTCTTCCTTCCACTGGAGGTGATAGAATCGGAGGATTCAATAGATATTCCTTAATACTGTCGAAGGCAGGTTGACAATCTTCTGTCCAAATGCAATCCTGGTTCTTTTTTAGTAACCTGAAAATCGGCGCACATGTGGCGGTCATAAGGAATATGAATCTGGAGATGTAGTTCAAATGTCCCAGGAATCCTCTGACTTGTTTTTCAGTTTTCGGCGAAGGCATTTCTTGAATGGCCTTGACCTTGTCAGGATCAACCTCAATTCCTTTCTGGCTGATGATGAACCCTAGTAGTTTCCCTGAACGGACACCGAAGGTGCACTTGTTAGGATTCAAGCGGAGCTTGAATTTTCTTAGACGTTCGAACAATTTTGACAGATGTTCAATGTGTTCACTCTTTGTTTTTGATTTTGCAATCATATCATCGACATATACCTCGATTTCCTTATGTATCATGTCATGAAAGAGAGTAGTCATGGCCCTTTGATAGGTTGCCCCGGCATTCTTCAGACCGAACGGCATTACCTTGTAACAAAAGGTACCCCATGGGGTAATGAACGAAGTTTTCTCCATGTCTTTCGGCGCCATTTTGATTTGATTATAGCCTGAGAATCCATCCATGAAGGAGAAAATTTTGAACTTTGCTGTGCTGTCTACCAGCATGTCGATGTGTGGTAAAGGAAAGTCGTCCTTTGGACTTGCCTTGTTCAGATCCCTGTAATCAACACACATTCTGACCTTTCCGTCCTTTTTGGGAACGGGTACGATGTTGGCTAACCATTGAGGATATTCAGATGTAGCGAGGAAACCCGCGTCAATCTGTTTCTGTACCTCCTCTTTGATTTTGATGGCCATGTCCGGATGAGTGCGTCTCAACCTTTGCTTTACTGGCGGACATTCCAATCTTAACGGTAAGTGATGTTCCACGATGCTGGTATCTAACCCTGGCATATCCTGATAGGACCAAGCGAATACATCGGGAAATTCTTTGAGAACCTTTATCAAACCCTCTCTGGCAGTTAGACTGAGCAGTGCCCCAATCCTGATTTCTTTTCTCTCTTTTTCTGAACCCAAGTTTACCATTTCCAACGGCTCTTTGTGAGGTTCAATGGACCTTTCCTCTTGTCTGAGTAGTCGGGAGATCTCTTCTGGAATTTCGTTGTCATTTTCTTCTTTAGCCTCGAATACCGGGAATTCAAAGTTGGGAGAAGGCATCGGATCGTATGTTTCAACGGGGTGTAAAACAAGCAATCTGCATGACATGATGATTCGTGTTTAGAAGAGATAGAGAAAATGCAAGAGTGTGTGCAGTGTATTTCTTTTACTGCTTGTTTTTATTATTGATTGTTTTTTAGGATTACCATTTTCTGAGAAAAGCAAAAAGAGAAAACAGCAATTAATGCTGAAATTACAGAACGACATTATTTTATTTATGAACAAGTCGATTCTTGAAACTACAGCCCTATAAAACAAAACTATGTCGCTTTGGGCAAAGCGAAGAGGGGAAATTTACAGAAAGTGAGCCCTATCAAAACATCTATTTCACCTGGGCAGGGTGAAAGGTTAAAGATGGCAATTACTTTGACTAACGAACGATCTTCGGAACATCGACGACAACCCAATGGCGGCGAACTCCTCGGTGAATCACAAAGTTTGGCACCTTCCTTGATTTGTCTTCAGAAATGACCCTGATTTCTGGTGGAGCGGGATCATTGGAATCTGTCTCCCAGGAAGAATTGTCGTAGGAGAATTCCTCTGTTGCATTTTGCATAGCATTTGTACTCTCAGCTGTATCTTCCCATCCAGTTAGCTGGATATCTTCGAGCCTGATACGAGAGCTTGCGGGAGCGGTGTACTTGACCATATAGTCGTATTTTCCACTTGGTTCTCCCAGAGTGTCCCAAACTTATTTGGGACTGGAGGAGTCATTTTTCTCGATGACATTGACCTCGGGAAAAGCATAGTTGATGAATTTAAATCCTGCAAATGTTGCGAATTCATCTTCATGTTGAGTAGTTTCTGAATGACCTGAGTGTTGATCCCATGACATGGTGGGGACACAGGTATTCTGTTCAATAACGGTCAGCTGATTTTCATTATTCGGCTGACTTTCTTGCCCCGAGTTTCCTGGGTAAGGTTGCCATATTGGCAGACCATCCATTAGGCCATAGTAGTTGTAGTCAAAGTCGTCTTTCATCAGAGTGTCCTCCTCTAATGAATTTGGCGGAGCACGGCATCCTTCCAGATCATAATCCCCGTAGATCATTTCGACATCTGATCTTGGTATAAATCTCGGACTTTCTGTAGGAAAGAAAAAAGGCATAGACGCCTCTTCCTGAGACATATAATCGTCCTTATTAAGATAGGACTTCCATTCTTCATCTGTGTCAGAGGGAGCTTCCTCATTGATAGCATGTACTGCTTGAGACACCAGGTGAAGAAAACCTCCACTGTGGAAGAAGTTTTGAAGGGGATGAAGACCTTCATCGTTAGCAGCTGTCTGGGTACAGGTTACAGAAAAACCAAGACCCTTATTTGTTTTATTGTCAGCAGGAATGACAAGCCGTCCCCATCCTATTGTGACGGTACTCCCGACCGCTTTGATAGTATCTTTGTATGAGGAAATTGAGGTTCCTCCTCCGAATTGATTGTCTTCGCTTACTGATAGTGCTTGGAACTGCGTTCCAATAACCTCCTCAAGTTCTACACAAGCAGATGATGACAAGTTACTCACAAGCAAGGCTTGTTCCCCACAAACCGTGACAAGTTGATCGTTCTGAACGAACTTTAGCTTTTGGTGGAGGGTCGAAGTGACCGCTCCAGCCTGATGTATCCAAGGTCTTCCTAATAAACAACTGTATGTTGCCCGGATGTCCATGACCTGGAAAGTGACCTGGAAAGTGTGAAGACCAATAGTTATGGGAAGATCAACTTCGCCGATAACTGTTTTTCTGGATCCGTCGAACGCTTTGACGACGACCTCGTTGATTCTCATCGGAGGGCCCCTGAATGATAATTGCATCAAAGTGGACTTCGGCATAACATTCAGGGCTGACCCTGTATCTACCAGTACACTGGCTAAAGTATCGTCCTGGTAGTTAACTGTAATGTTGAGCGCCATGTTATGACGGCGACCCTCTTCGGGTAATTCCTCATCACTAAATCCCAAATTATTGCAGGAAGTGATGTTAGAGACAATGCTATCGAACTGTCTGATTGTTACATCCTGTTCCACAAAGGCTTGCTCCAAGACTTTTTGTAGAGCCTCTCTGTGTGCTTCTGAACTGAGTAACAGTGATAATACCGAGATCTTTGAAGGAGTTTGTAACAGTTGATCGACAATGTTGTATTCACTCCTTTGGATGAGCTTCAGCATCTCATCATTATTTTTCGAAAGGTCGGGATTACTGGATTGACCGACTGGTGGATCGGGACCTTCTATCTGAAGTTCCTTTTCCTTGTTAGGTTCCCCAACCCCTCGGTTGAAGATTCGACCGCTCCGTGTTACACGACTGATGTCTGCAATGTTCACGACGGAGGGTAATGGAATTTCCCTTCCATTTTCAATAATTGTTGCACCGTATTTGTAAGGGATCGCCTTAGTTGATTCATACGGTAGTGGTCCCGGTAGATAGATGACTACAGGAGCCTTATGATTTTTCTGACCATCATAAGTAATCTCGATCCGTTCCCGGTTGGGAACCTTAGATTCGTCAAGTAGAGGGATGATGGCAAAAATATCCCTGGTCTGTTAATGATCAGAGATTGTGACAACATCCTCGACTTGCTCGGCAAGGTAGTTCGGGGTCCAGTTGATGGGTCCAGAACCCGGATATGGACAAATTTCTCCACGATCGACCTGACCCTAAAGAGCTGCTCTCATAAGGTAACACCCTTGGTTATTTTCTGAACAGACGCTACAATGATCTTAGTTGTGTGGTAGCATCTGGCCACGCCCACTTTGAATACAATGTAACCTTACTAGGTTAGCTTCCACTGATCGAACATCCTGACTTTGACGCCGAGTGGGATTCCTGTTACTGATACTAATTTGCTGAGTATCTTCATCCATGTAGATTGGCATCCACCTGTGATTTAACAAGTGCTAAAGTGTCTCCTGGACAAGGGTACAACCCCGATCGTTTTTGCAACCTGCTTTACAGCTTTGATAGTCATGTGATATTAAGAATCCGAGTCGGACCTGCTTAGCATGTAACTCTACCAGGTTGGTATTCATCACGCGAATGTCGAAGATCTGAACCATGTTGATCTGATAAGGGTTCCTATCATGGTAGTCTTGGATCCATCCAAGATTCATCTGACGCTGGAGGGCCTCTTGTATGAAAGAGCATCCCTATTTGTTTACCGACCAAATCAGACAAAAACTGTAATCGTGCCGTGGCAGATTATGATACTGGCTTTGCCTTGAGTGCATCGCCACCAAGTTAACATTCATTGCACGGATGTCGTGGTTCTGAATGACGTTAGAATTCGTGTAGACCATGTTAACTCCACGAACTCGGTGCTCTTGGATCCAACCGAGATCCATCTGTTCCTGTAGAGCTGCTTGCACTACCGAACATCCTTGGTTATCTTTAGAGCAGATATCACACTGGTGATAGTTATGAGGTGGCACATGGCCGTACCCACTCTGTCTACAATGCATCTTGACCAGATTGGTTTTCAACAAGAGTACATCTTGAATTTGATAGACATTGTTAGTCTCTTTCTCAATCAGATTGACAGCAGCTTTCTCATGTTAAGGCAGCGGGTTTGTGAAAACATTGGGATTCGTATCTTTGAAAGATAAGAACCCGCTCCTAACAAGCTTTTGCACGTCAGACTTGAAATTGAGACAAGTCTCTATGTTATGCCCTGAACCTCCTTGATTATAAGGGCATGTTTGATCCACCTTAAACCAAAAATGCGGATTCTCCGGTACTGTAAGAGGAGACTTATTCTGGATGTGCCCCTTAGCCAGCAGTAACGGAAATAATTCTACGTACAACATGGGTATAGGATCAAACCCTGATGGTCGTGTTGTACGGTTGTTGTTATATGGAGGACGAGCCTGCTGAAGAGGCTGTTGGGTCCTTTGCTGATCAGGTTGGCTCTGCGCAACCTAAGGTTGATACGTAGGAATAGGCGCAGGGCTGATAGCAGGAGTCACAGCTGCTACCGGCTGATAACGTCGCCTTTGCTTTCCGAGAGAGATATTCCCAATATCTTGCTCTTTTTTCTTAGGGAGAGCACTACCGTATTTTTTAGTACCGCTCGTCGATCCAGTGTCTTTTACCAAACGTCCTTCTCGGACGGCTTCCTCAAGACGTATGCCCATGCCGACCATTTCGGTGAAATCACTGTGCGCACTGGCAACCATTTGGTCATAGTAAAATGAGCTTAAGGTCTTTAAGAAGATCTTTGTCATCTCTTTTTCCTCAAGAGGTGGACAAATTTGAGCGGCAATTTCACGCTACCTTTGAGCGTACTCCTTAAAGGTTTCCTTGTCCTTTTACGACATCGATCTGAGTTGATCTCTGTCGGGTGCCATGTCAAAATTGTATTTGTATTGTTGGACGAAGGCAGTACCAAGATCTCTGAATGTGCTAATCGTAGCACGGTTTAAACCCATGTACCATTTTAATGCGGCACCGGTTAAACTATCCTGAAAGTAGTGAATCAGTAGGTCCTGATTCTCCGTCTGAGCTGACATCCGCCGAGCGTACATCACTAGATGGCTTTGAGGGCAAGAGTTACCCTTGTACTTTTCAAAGTCGGGCACTTGGAACTTGTGCGGGACTTTCACATTAGGGACCAGGCAGAGATCTGCGACGTCCTTTCCAAATAGATCCTGACCGCGAATGGCTTGCAGCTCCTTCTGCATTTCCAAGAATTGCTCCTGGAATTCATCCATTCTATCAAACAAAGTTTCCTTCTTACCAGAAGGTGTATGTGGAATCTGTCCTTCCGGGACAGTGTGCACCACAGGGGGTGGTATCGTGACTACAGCTGTGAGTCCTGGCGTTTCCCGAAGTTTGTAACCTTCAGGAGTCTTCAACATGCCCCTGGCATCTTCGCTTTCCCGAAGTTTGTAACCTTCAGGCCCAGTGGCTTCTGTTGCAATTCCCTGATCTTCAGTGATCGGCGGAACATATCCTTCCAGGATATAGTTAACAGGCATGCCCCAAGGACGATCTTTCGGTATCTGATACCTAGGATCATACCTCTCCACTACGGGTGTTAAAGTGATCTCTGAGATCACAGTTCTTTGTAGCTGAGCTTCTGCCATGGCTTGCATGTCGTTACGAAGCTTTCTCATATCCTCTCTCAGAGCGTCGATCTCTTCTTTCAACTCTCTGTTTTCTTCCTCAAGATCATCCATCTTTTTCTGACGATTAACCCGAGTATTATACGAATGAGACAGTTTGACTCTAGAACCGAAACACAAACGTGAGATTCGTAGGTAAGAAGAAAGCGTGATGTGAGAATGATGAATGCAATGATTATATTAATTGTTTTTTTGGTTTAATCAAAATAAACTTCGACAATTAGATTGCAAATATCAAACAGTGGGGAAACCCCTTTTTATTGGAATTCAAAGGATTACAGAAACGGAAATACAGTAGATTACAAAGTGCAGAAACAGAAACCTAAGCTAAAGGGTCCCGAGTCCTCTCTGAAGAGAAATCGGGTGCTGATTCTGGTATCTTCCTTTTCTTTGACCGGGGCTCTTGGGCCGTTGTCGGGTTGTCATTCCTTTGCCAGGTGAAAGGAGTGAGCAAATTCCTTTGGTCATCTTGATTCTCTACAGCATGCTGCTCCAAAATTTCAATCAGAGCATCTTTTTCTTTCAGTAATTGCTGTATTTTGACGCACTCTATGTCAAGGGTGCGGTACTTGTTCTTCCAAGACCTTCTCTCCTTTTGAATTTTGTTGAGAGTAACCTGAAGCTTTTCAGTTTCCGTCATGAAGTACATGACAGATTCTTTTGGCGGAAGAATTCCGTAACGAGGATAAGGCATCTTTAGCTTGAGAGCTCTAGTTTGCACCCAGTGGAGGTAAGGCTCCACCGAGACACAATCCGGTTTTCCTAGAGACTCTCGTCCTTTCTTGTGAACCTGCTTCCAAGCGTGCACTATTTCCATCTTTACTGCTCTGTCATTTTCTCCTTCCTTGAAGAAAAGACCTTCCAGATGAACACCCAGTGGGATGTGTCTCATCGGGTATCCAAATTGACGACGAACCAATACCGGATGGTAGTTGATTCCTCCTTTAGTTCCTATAAGGGGTACGTTGGGGAAATTTCCACAACGATCAATGATCCTAATTCCCTCATAAATCCTATTGCACCAATCTATATCAGAGTTGGTAAGAGACATGATCTTCTGTGACCAGCGTAAGGCACTCTCACAATCCCAAAAAGCAGCAGACTTGGGCAAGTGAGAGATAAACCATTTGTAAAGCAGAGGTATACAGCATGTGATCTCCCCTCCACTGTACAAATTCCCCAAGTGTACAGAATGATACGCATCTACGAGCAAAGTCGGCACAGGGTTTCCGATGAGAAAAACCTTAATAGCGTTGATATCGACGAAGTTATTAATATTGGGAAACAAAAATAACCCGTAGGTGAGCAAGACAAAGATGCTTTCAAAAGCAGTCATGTTTCCTATACTGGCGAAATACAGGGCCTTCTTTGTCAAGAACTAGGCTGGCAAACCTTGGATGCCACCCTTAGCGGTCATGTGAGTCCTGACCTCAGACTCGTCCAAATGAATTGCTCTTGCAATTGTTTGATTCTTTGGAATTTCTTCCAGTCCAGAAAATGGAGCTCGATCCGTAATGTGTAGATCGATCAGATGAGAATACTCCTCCAGCGTTGGTGCTAGCTGGTAATCCGGGAATGTGAAACAGTGATAAACTGGATCATAAAACTGAATGAGCGCATCCATGATTCCCTCAATCACATGGATTCTTAACAGTGGTAGCAAACCTCCATGTTTGGCTCTAAAAGCCTCAGGGTTAGTGATCATCCTCGCTAACCTTCTCAAATCCCCTATTTTTGGAACCTTGAAGGTATACTAGTGAGTTCTCCTTCTACCGAAATCCATTAGTGCAATCCTTTTCTCTGGTATTTGCAATCACAGTCTTAGTTTAATTTGAAAAACAGAGAGACTAGAAGAGAAATATTTTGAATGTTTTAATGTTTTTTAGATGAATGCATGAATGCAGCACACAAAAACATAGAAAAAACATGGGGTCAAAGGGTCGTTGTCATGAAGTCAAGGCTCTACCCATCCCCAAAGGTTTATACTAGGGTGATATTTTGTACCTGTACTCATTATCATCAGCTCCTCCCAGGAAAGCAAAACAACAAGCGGATCGCCAGAGAGTTGTAAAGCAATCTTAGAGTAAGTGCCATTCACCGAGAATAGATCACCAGCCTCAAATGAGGGTAGTATCGCGTAACAACTATTTCCGATAGTTTCCGCACTACGAAAGGGTTTGGCTCCTCAGCTTCTCAGACTTAACAACTGGCCCATTGTCTAGGTGAGAGAATGGGTTGCGTTGGTCAGCCTCCACTGAGGTTGATGGTCGACCCCGTCGCCATCACTTATCTTAAGTGTATACTCAATCTTTCCACATACGGCATCACCCGCATTCCCATTAGCAGAAAAATAAACACGTATAGCAATTAGGAAAAGTAGTATATATATTTGTCCTAAACATCCTAGACCTTTAAAGCTATGAATCCTAAGTTCCAGACAGAAAATGGGTTCCCCGGCGGGAGCCCCAATCTGTGCTGGTCGTTCTCTGCGGTTGAGCTTAAACTACAGGTCGATTCATTTTTTATCCTATTAAAGCTGATGAAGAAAGGGAAATAGATGTCTCCAATTAACCCTGCTTTGCATACTGAGTTTAAACAGTGGTCTGTTAGGTTACGGATGTGTCGCTCCCGAAAGATTCGCATCCAACAGTACAAACGCGAGAGTGGCGCAAAAGACACAGAGTCGCCAGCAAAGTGTATTTATCCCAAGAGAGGGAAAGGAAATACTGCATAAACATAAAAGAAGGGAAAGAGCATGGTCTCATGACCAAGAGAACGGGTACGGGAGTCGGTTACGCGAAGGGAAGGTGTTAGCACCCAACACATCCATCGTACTCGATGGGATCCACGCTTGCTGCCTGCATCAAAGGGTGTCGTCGATTGGAACTCCACTGCTACTGGACCGGCAAAAAGAACGAGAACGAAAAGAAATGAAGAAACAAATGTAGGGAAAATAAAAGAAGTGCTCGCATGGGCCCTACCCCACTGCCTACGTATCTCATCGGGAGCATGAGAATCAGAGCGACGTAGTTCCCCTCACTAGGGGTGGATTGTGTTTTTTTTAAGGAACGGCTTACGTTCTTGCTCAGGTGTTGCAGCTCGCTGAATCGAGACTTAGGCGTTACCGTCTTGCAAGAGAACGAGAAGAAGCGCGTTCGTACGTCGAGAGTGAGTGAGATGAGAAAAGAATTCCCGAAGGAAAGACGTTATTGTTGGTTTTGAAGTTTTTTAGACAGAAGTGTTTTAAGTTAGTTCATAACTTGCATTGCACCAAAGTCTTAAACGTAGGAACGAATACTTCGTGCATCGTCCCCAACAGGACGTACACCAAGTATCCTAGAAGAACGAGAGGAAACCCCTCGTTCTCCACTTCCCACATAGAAGGCTAAAGCGCAATACACGTTATCCTTTATTACGTGTTTTGAAGAAGTTATGAGATAAGAAGAGAAAGGACTCAATGGAAACTATAACCTAAAGCTAACATGCAAATGAGATCCTAGGGTTAGTGAGGTTTAGGAGAGAAACAACTACCTAAGACCTAATGCTAATCCTACTCCAAGCTTAATCAGAAATTAAGTTGGACTAGGTAGCTCTAAGGGGAAAGGAATCCAAGACTTAATCAAGTCTTGAGATTCATGGGGTGAGAAAGAGTGAAAGAGAAGAAGGAGAAAGAGAATGATAAGATGAGAAGCAAGATGGGGCAGCAAGTACATCACAATCATCATGTCCAACTCAAGTCAATCAACATGTTTCAAAGATCAATGCAAATCACTTCAAGCAATCATGCAAAGGTAAACATGGAAGGATGCAAGCACACTTGAACTAAATGCACAATTGAACACACATAGATCTCATATCAAAGTGAAATGAAGGAGACAAGATGAAAATGAAACAAGACCAGAACTCACATCATATCATCATCAATAGTTCACATATGCAAAAGAGATGCACATTATGCAATATGATGCACCAAAGAAGTTACAAAGCAAAAGGGATGATATGCATCACATAATTCAAACCAAATGCACCCAACAATGCTCAAGTAACATGAAAATCAAGTATAGAACTCAAGAGGCAGTAACATATACATCAATGTTATATCAAACCCAAACTCAAGTCATACAAGATCAAACATCCATCAACAACTTCAAAACATGAACCAAAAATGAGAAAGACATTCACTTAACATCCATGCAAACCAACAAAGAAGTGTGTGAAGCAAAGAGTGAGAACATGTCACATAGAGCACCTCAAACCAAGAGGGTCAGAACCTCTAGCATATCATACAAGTCAAACAAAAGGTTTCATACATGAGTGAGATCACGCAAAGAAGCAACCACAAGATTAGGTTGAGCATACCACAAAGTTCAAGTCCAAAACAACATCCACTTGTAAAATCAATAACAAAATGAAAAAAATGAGCAAATGAGGATGATTCCAAAGCCACAAACAAGATCAAATAGAACATGATCACACCATATAAACACCTCAAGCATCACCCAATCACAAGTAAGCAAATGCACTCAAACTAGGTCAAGTATTAAAGTATGCTTCAATTAAACTTGCATCACAAGTAAAGATCAACCAAAAATAGAAAATCTATCCAATAAATTCCCAAAAAATGTTCAAACAGAAGTTAACTCAATCAAATAACATGAGCAAAAAGATTGGATCAAAAATGGTCAAATAGCTTGTCTAAAAGTGATCCACAAGTCAAGATGTGCACATAATCGAACAAGGATCGAGGGTCAATAAAAATTGAGTGGCAAGTCACTAAAAGTAACTCAAACCAACCTCAAACCAACATCAAAACATACTCATATAATCCTCCACAAGCAACCAAAAGATTGGTCTCAAATGATGAGTAAAAGTTAAAAACATCCTAACCCTAGATGAAGGGTATCATTGGAAATACGTCATCAATTTAAATTCAAAATAAAATAGGAAAGAGAAATTAAAAAAATTAAAAATAAAAAAATGGAAAATATCATAAGACATTAAATGATTAGAAAAATATTTTTGTGAATTTTTAAAATGTGTTTAACAACCAAAATAAAATTGAAACAAGCTAATTAAAACAAAAAAAAAGAAGTTAGAACAAGTAAGTAGCAAGGGGGTGCATGTAGTAAAAACAACTACAAAGGAACTCAGAACAACACGTGCATGGGCTTACAAAATGGAGGTGTGAATATCAAATGCATAAGCCCAATATCATTGTTTCATTCAGAATCAAACAAAAAAATAAATTAAATGAAATGATGCGTTTCATTGAGCCACGCTGGAATTACAAAAATGAGGTGGACGAGGACCGCGCTCTCATTGGCTGGTCAAAAAGTCAGCAACCTTGCCACCATCACACATCAGATGCCGGAGCCCTAGCTCCGGTCATCTTCTCCGGGAGGCTCGCCGGAGCTTCTGGACAAAACTTCACCAAAATGAATAAAAGAGGACATCATCTTGCATAGAATTTCAAGGAGATATCAAATCCACACTCAAAAACAATTTTCAACCGCAAAAACACCACGAATCGAAGCGAACAATAAAACATGTCCAAACTGAAACTCTTTCAAACTAAGACAACACACATTCAAACAATGCCTACTCAGTGGTAGGACTTCAGAATCACTAGCAACAAGCATGGTGGACGTATATCATGGCAGATTCGAAGGGAAGAGTATTACCTAACGGAGAAGTTCCGTTGACTCTTCTCAGTAGCTATTAGCTTCAGGAAACGATATGGAAAACTTCAAAATGCCTTGTAGGAGATAGATCAAAGCTTAATCTGTCCAGAAAGTTGCTGAAAATCTCACACAAATCACAACTGTTGATGGAGAAGAACAAGCTTGCAGGGTCCTTAATGGTGGATACAGAAGCTTAAGATTGCATACAGCAGCAAGATCTTGCTTGCTAGATGATGATTTCACTAAAAGTAATTCAAAAACTCTGAGAGAATGAAGAACCCGAAAATGAGAAGGTTGAGGGAAATTTGTGATTCAGATCTGGAAATTCAAGGGAATGAGAGTGTGTAGTCCACTTTAGGGTTTTGGAGGTTTTTATATCAGTGGTTTGGCACGTGAGAGGAGAATATAGAGTGAGAAATTGGCTGCACGATTTTCCCTTTAAAAATGAGAAACTTAGTGGGTGGAAATAGCAAGCAAATGGAGTAGGCAAAATGGGCTGGTGATTGTAGCAGCTCTTTTTAGTGTCCATAAGGGTGTAAAAATGAGATGGAAGAGGCTGGTACTTGTGGGAACCAAATAGTACAAGTTGCTCTCACCCCACTTTTCGAAATATGATAAAATTTGCATATGACATGCAAGACCACGTGCATGAGAGCATGATGATATGGTCTGCTCATTTGTAGTAAACAAGCTGAGGTTATGGTAACTCATGCTACAAGATACCATCGTTCCTTGCCAAAATTCACGACACCACATCTTATTATTCTTTGAAAAGTGTCCATTTAGTAAGGGCAAAACTCAATGAATATGGCTCCAAATGGTGCAAGTTTATGATCATTGGAAAATAGGAAAAATAGAGATCAATCTTGGTGTTGGAAACAAATTGAAATGATGCTTGGAGGATGATGAAAATCAGCCATAAAAACATGTCCACAAAACTTCCAAAACACTTAGAAAAATTCTAAGTCTTGAACTCATCATGAACATGAAAAACCTTGGATTTCAAGAGACCATAACTTGCTCAATATTGATCCAATCAAGGCATACTTGTACTCTTTGGAAAGAGGGGATTGTCCTCTACAATTCTTATGTTAGAAGTTTCTTAATTCAAGGCTTGGAAGTCACTCAAAATTGACCAAGAACAATGGGGTACCAAGCTGTCAAAAGTAACTTAGAAAAAATTCTAAGTTTTCCAATCTTCCAACTTGAAACCTCCATCTTTAAAACATCATAACTCTCTCAAAAATAATCAAAATGAGATAAACCTTACATGGTTAGAAAGCTTGGAACAAGCTCTACAACTTTCATGTTCAAAGGAAAATTGAAATTAGGCTTGTATCACGATGAAAGTTGGCTTGGAAGATGGCTGAATTCATGTTAGAACTTTCCCAAAATAGCAACTTCTTAAAAACCTAGATTTCCAAAAATAGCAACTTTTCCACATTTTTGATTTTTCATGAATCCTTGAACATTTCTTGATCAAATCTTGTCCATGGACCATATTTGACTTGAGAATCATGATGTTGACCTCAAAAAGTCAGGAGTTGACTTTTTCACTGCACCGTTGACTTTATTCCCAATTCTCCTGATTTTGAAATTTTTGATCAATTGAAAACCTTCTGAAGCAAATTGATGGGCAATCTTCCATCCCTAGACACTTGAGGACATAAGGAATACCATGAGATTGAGTCTTGTCCCAAAAATCAGAAATAACCTGATTCTATAAGAAACCCTAATTTTGGCTCCTCTGGTTAGGAGAAATCAGCACATCCTCCAAATTCACATTCCTCTGAGTATGATGTGTGTCATGTCCACCAATGATGATATGTGCCACTTGGAGATGATAAACAATCAAAGAGCTTGCTCATTTGAGGGTTAGATCTCAGAATCTCCAAAACCCTAATTTAGGAAATCAGGTTAGGAGAGTGTGATTCTTTTGAATTCCCCTGCCAATCTTGATCTTATGATGAGATGATGGACCAAATAAAACACCTTGAGGTTCAAGGCTCATTTGTGGTTCAAGAATTGATAGCATCAAGAATTTTCTCTCCTCTTAGCCCCTTGGACAATACACATGAACTGTTGCTTGAAGCCCTGAAAACCTCTTCTTCCCTTGAGCTAAACCAAGTACCTTGATCCCATGCTAAGAACCAATGATATGCAAAGACGATGATGCAAGAATGAAGAGAAACATAAGCCAGTTAGTATCAAAAACAAAAGGGCAAATTTTGAGGTGCTACAGCTGCCCCTATTCAAACTTCTTGGATCCGAAGGTACAGAAGCAATGGCTTTCGGACAATCGGGATACAGGGAGATTGAATACCAAAAGAACCTGGAAATTTGCAACCTGTGGGGATGATGAAAAAAGAGTGGTTTACGAGGACGGCCGCAGGCAAACTCGAAAAGAGTAGACCAACCAAAGGCGGACTACACTGGGGGATATAAAGGTAATACGAGGCCATGCCGAAGGTGGGCTCGAAAAAAAAAAGAAAGACTAAGCCGAAGGTAGGCTTTCAAAGAAAGACTATGCCGAAGGTATACTTTCAAATGAAGGATAATACGAGGCCAAGCCAAAGGTGGACTCGAAAAAGAAAGACCAAGCTGAAGGTGGGCTTTCAAAGAAAGACTATGCCGAAGGTAGACTTTCAAATGAAGGATAATACGAGGCCAAGCCGAAGGTGGACTCGAAAAAGAAAGACCAAGCCGAAGGTGGGCTTTCAAAGAAAGACTATGCCGAAGGTAGACTTTCAAATGAAGGATAATACGAGGCCAAGCCGAAGGTGGACTCGAAAAAGAAAGACCAAGCCGAAGGTGGGCTTTCAAAGAAAGACTATGCTGAAGGTAGACTTTCAAATGAAGGATAATACGAGGCCAAGCCGAAGGTGGACTCGAAAAAAGAAAGACCAAGCCGAAGGTGGGCTTTCAAAGAAAGACTATGCCGAAGGTAGACTTTCAAATGAAGGATAATACGAGGCCAAGCCGAAGGTGGACTCGAAAAAAGAAAGACCAAGCCGAAGGTGGGCTTTCAAAGAAAGACTATGCCTAAGGTAGACTTTCAAATGAAGGATAATACGAGGCCAAGCCGAAGGTGGACTCAAAAAAAGAAAGACCAAGCCGAAGGTGGGCTTTCAAAGAAAGACTATGCCGAAGGTAGACTTTTAAATGAAGGATAATACGAGGCCAAGCCGAAGGTGGACTCGAAAAAGAAAGACCAAGCCGAAGGTGGGCTTTCAAAGAAAGACTATGCCGAAGGTAGACTTTCAAATGAAGGATAATACGAGGCCAAGCCGAAGGTGGACTCGAAAAAGAAAGACCAAGCCGAAGGTGGACTTCCAAAGAAAGACTAAGCCGAAGGTAGACTTTCAAACAACGAAATGTAGAATCGACAGATCTACAAAGATGACTCCGCCGGGGACAAGAGAAATCTAAACAGACAACTCTGCAGGGGGAGTATAAGAAAGATCAACAAGAAGGACGAATCCACTGGTTGCGGTGTAATGTTAAACAACATCTCCTGAATCATGTTACTTTCTGCTAGGGAAAGAAACCGGCAAATGCTAACAAACCTGACTTATGCTTCGAATGCATATGTTTGAATTTTGCCGTAATGCTCCATGTGAAATGGAAATGCTACGCATTTAGGAGGATGCCATGCAAAGAAAATGCTTATGCAATGCAAGAGAGGCGTCCTATCAAAATAAATGCTGAAGACCAAGGCAACTCCACTGGGGATGACAAACTAAATTGCCACTGAAACCAAGGAAATCCTGTTGAGGAAAACTTCGCCCTGCTGGGGAAAATCACAATCACCGATTCTGCTGGAGATAGACAAAACTCTGAGAGAAAACCCTCTCTGTTGGGGATGGATACTGAGAGTAGAGATTCCTTCGCTGGGGATCACTAAATTCTTCAGAACCTGAATTCAAAAGAAAATGCTGGGGATACCAACCGTCAACAAACTCTGCATGAGGATCACCTGCTGAGGAAGGATGAGCCAAGCCACCATTCTGGCTGGGGACAAACCTCTTATATCCTGCTGAGGAGGACGATCCTTAATGACTCCGTTTGGGGAATTACTTCTTCATACTCTACTGAGGAAAACGATCCTTAATATTGAGGAAGCGAGTCAATAATACTGAACCTGCTCGGCGATGTTACTGAACTCAACCTACTACTGAGAGACATCTGCAGCTTCACCTTGCTGGGGAATATCATCCACTATCAGCGAGCTTGTTTAATGATCGACGACGTCAACTCTGCTAGGGGATACCATCAAGCCTACTCATCTGCTGGAGATCAGACCACACCATTGCTGATGAGAAAAAACACTTCCTGACTAGCCGGGGAAAATGAGTGTTCAGACTCTGTGGGGAAATAACATCTTTATCCAAAGAAGGTATCCCGTCAGTCTCTTGCTGGGGATGCTGAAACATTAAATCCTGGCTGCCTGCTAAAGGAGTAATCAAACACAACTTTAGCTGGGGAAATGATCCTCTGTACTCTGATGAGGAAGAGTAATAAACTGCTGAGGACGATCAGACTTCAAAGTTGGGGAGAGCTCTACTGGGGAAGCCCACCTGTCATCCTGCAAAACCAACAGAAAGGTCTACATGCAAAAATGATTACTTTGATTATCATCATAGCGACTGTCGCCTAAGCAATTACTAATGTTTCCCAACTTGTTTCACAGAGCTCCACATTTTAGCATGTAATGTTTTTATCAAAAATATCGGACATATTCACAAACAAAACAGGTAAAACAAAAAACAAAAGCTCTTTGACTGAAATGCAAACTTTATTGAATGAATTGGCCTGTAAATAGGCATTTACATCTGGAAGCAATTCCTGAAAAGAGGTAATTGTGTAAAAAAGTAAAGGAAAATACACATGTCGGCAATGTGGGGAACAGACATCCACCATGACTCGACTCAGCTATAACCCATATGACTCACTTATCCGCAGATACTTTGGCCTTCGAAGAGACTGACTGGACTGATTCCTTTCCTTCGGATTTTCCCAGTGTGAACAATGATCACAGATCGAACATGGATTGTAGTCTTTGCTTTTAAATCCCTAACTTTTGCCTGGATCGCCCTTTTCGGGTTTTCAAACCACCGGGATACCCATTTTTGCCAAGGTTGCCTTTTCAGGTTTTCAACCTTGCGGGTTTATTTCTTTTTTCTTTTATCCCTAATTTTTGCCCGAACCTTTTCTTTTTATGGTTCGCCAGGATGCCCCATTTTTGCCTAAACCTTTTCTTTTTATGTTCAGCGGGTCTCTTTTATGCAAAGTATTTTTTGACTACATCCGCGTTCACAGGGGACGTAAAATCTTCGCCATCCATAGTTGAGAGTAATAAGGCTCCACCGGAGAAAACCTGTCTTACTACATATGGCCCTTCGTAATTTGGAGTCCACTTGCCCCTGTGATCTGTTTGAGGAGGAATGATCCTTTTCAGAACTAATTCACCAGCTTGAAAACACCGAGGACGCACCTTCTGATCAAAGGCTTTCTTCATCCTGCTCTGATACAACCAGCCATGCGCAATGGCTCTCAGTCTCTTCTCTTCAATGAGGTTCAATTCATTCAGCCGGGAACGCACCCACTCGGCTTCATCAAGCTTCACATCTGTCAAAATTCTCAAAGAAGGAATTTCAACCTCTAATGGCAAGACTGCTTCCATACCATACACCAGTGAGAAAGGAGTTGCCCCAGTTGACGTGCGTACCGAAGTACGATATCCATGCAAAGCGTAAGGCAACATCTCATGCCAGACTTTGTATGTCACTACCATCTTCTGCACAATCTTCTTTATGTTCTTATTTGCCGCTTCAACAGCCCCATTCATCTTCGGACAATAGGGAGAAGAATTGTGATGTTCGATTTTAAAGCTCTGGCATAGCTCTTTCATCATCTTATTGTTCAAATTTGAACCATTGTCAGTAATGATTCTCTCCGGGACTCCATACTGGCAGATGATGTCCTTCTTAATAAACCGGGCTACCACTTGTCTGGTGACGTTGGCATATGAGGCTGCTTCTACCCACTTCGTGAAATAATCAATAGCCACCAGAATGAAACGATGCCCATTGGAAGCAGTCGGCTCAATCTTTCCAATCATGTCGATGCCCCACATAGCAAAAGGCCAAGGTGACGACAAAACATTCAGAGGAGTAGGCGGCACGTGCACCTTATCAGCATAAATCTGGCATTTATGACATTTCCGGGCGTATTTGAAACAATCAGACTCCATAGTTATCCAGTAATACCACGCTCTCAATAATTTTCTTGCCATAGCATGCCCATTGGCATGAGTACCGAAGGAACCTTCGTGAACTTCTTCCATTAACAGGCCTGCCTCGTGTTCATCAACACAACGTAGCAAGACCATGTCAAAGTTTCTCTTGTACAACACATCATCCTTGTTCAAAAAGAAGTTTCCTGATAACCTCCTCAATGTCTTCTTATCCTTGGAAGATGCCCCAGCTGGGTATTCCTGACTCTTCAAGAAAACTTTAATGTCATGATACCAAGGTTTGCCATCTGACACCCCTTCAACTGCAAATACAAAAGCAGGCATGTCCAAGCGCATGATTCTGATTGAAGGAGCTTCATTCCAAAGATTCACCTTATACATTGATGACAACGTAGCCAACGCATCAGCCATCTGATTTTCCATCCGGGGAATGTGATGGAAGTCGATTCTGTCGAAGAAAGGTAACAACCTTCTGGCATAGTTGTTATATGGAACAAGATTTGCTTGACGAGTCTCCCATTCACCTGTGATCTGATTAACCACCAACGCAGAATCACCATAAACATCGAGGTTCTTGATTCTCAAATCAATTGCTTCTTCTAACCCCATGATGCATGCTTCATACTCCGCCTCATTGTTGGTGCATATGAACGCTAATCGGGCAGTGAAGGGTATATGAGAACCCTGTGGAGTCGTAATGATTGCCCCGATTCCGTTACCATATGAATTAACGGCTCCATCAAAAACCATCTTCCACTGAGATCCAATCTCAGGTCCTTCATCAGGCAAAGGTTCTTCACAATCCTTCATCTTCAGATACATGATGTGCTCATCCGGAAACTCAAACTTCATCGGTTGATAATCATCAATTGGCTGTTCGGCAAGATACTCTAACAACACACTTCCCTTAATGGCCTTTTGGGAAACATACTGAATATCATATTCTGTCAGAACCATCTGTCAACGGGCTATTCTACCAGAAAGTGCTTGCTTCTCAAACACATACTTTATCGGGTCCATCTTCGAAATCAAAAGGGTTGTATGGTTTAACATATACTGCCTCAAACGCTTAGCGGCCCAAGCGAGTGCACAACATGTTTTCTCCAGCATCGAGTATCTTGACTCGCAATCAGTAAACTTCTTACTCAGGTAATAGATGGCGTGCTCTTTTTTACCTGACTCGTCTTGTTGACCGAGCACACAACCCATTGAATTCTCAAGAACCGTGAGATACATAATCAAAGGCCTTCCTGGCACTGGCGGCATAAGGACCGGAGGTTCCTGCAAGTACTCTTTAATATTTTCAAACACCTTTTGACAATTTTCATTCCAACTGACCGCTTGATCTTTTCTTAGCAACTTGAAGATTGGTTCACACGTGGCTGTGAGATGCGAGATGAACCTAGCAATGTAGTTCAATCTCCCTAAGAAACCACGAACCTCTTTTTCTGTTTTCGGTACAGGCATTTCTTGTATGGCTTTTACCTTTGCAGGATTAACCTCGATACCTTTTTCACTAACAATAAACCCCAGCAATTTTCCTGATCTCACCCCGAAGGTGCATTTGTTTGGATTCAACCTCAGTCTGAATTTCCTTAACCTTTCAAATAACTTCTGAAGATTCACCAGATGTTCTTCTTCCGTCTGTGACTTCGCAATCATGTCATCAACATAGACTTCAATCTCTTAGTGAATCATATCATGAAAGAGAGTCACCATCGCCCGCTGGTAAGTTGCCCCTGCATTTTTCAATCCAAAGGGCATCACTTTGTAGCTGAAAGTTCCCCACGGTGTTATGAATGTTGTTTTCTCCATGTCCTCTGGGGCCATCTTGATTTGGTTATACCCAGAGAAACCATCCATGAAGGAAAACACAGAATACTGAGCAGTATTGTCAACTAACACGTCAATGTGAGGGAGCGGGAAATCATCCTTTGGGCTTGCTCTATTCAAATCCCTGTAATCAACACACATCCTGACCTTCCCATCCTTCTTAGGTACAGCACGATATTAGCAACCCATGGAGGATAATTTGTTACGGCAAGAAATCCGGCGTCCAACTGCTTTTGAACCTCTTCCTTGATCTTGACAGACATTTCCGGTTTAGTTCTTCTCAACTTTTGCTTGACCGGAGCACAACCTTCTTTGAGTGGTAGCCGGTGTACGACAATATCAGTGTCGAGCCTAGGCATGTCTTGGTAAGACCAGGCGAAGATGTCAACATACTCTCGGAGCATTTCAATCAATCTTCCCTTGACATTGTCTTCCAATGCAGCCCCTACTCTTACTTCCTTTCTGGCGTCCTCGGTTCCCAGATTCACAATCTCAATTTCCTCCTGATGAGGTAGGATGACTCTCTCCTCTTGCTTCAACAATCTGGCCAATTCTTCGGGCAGTTCACAATCTTCGTCAGCCTCTTCTTCAGCCTGATAGATTGGATTGTCAAAGTCATATCGAGCTATAGCTGAGTCATGATCGGTGTCATCTGAACAAAAAGACCTGCAATGATTTATGAGGTATGTTTTATTATGATGCAACAAAAGAAACACATTGCCATTTTGATGTGGGTTTTTAATGCATAAAAATAAAAACAGAAAGACAGAGATCAAAATATTTGAGTGTGAAAAGTCCTTTATTGATGATAAGGCAAAACATGCAACAGTTAAAAGCCCTACAAACAAAATCACTGCATCTTGGGCAGAACGCAGGATTAACATAATAGGAAAACAAAGCAATTACTCGAAGCCTGTCACTTGAATGACTTTCTCGGAAGACCAGTTGTCTAAACTCTGACCAGGGTTGCAGGGACGGATCCATTCATCCATGTCACAGTCACTATTCCCTTCCTCTTCAATAGCATTAACTCTGTCGAAGAAAACTCCAGCGCTGGTGAAGCGGACAGGGCCATAGAATTTGGGAGGACCCTCATCTTTCTGGGCTGGCTTGTATCCCAATCCATAAGTATCCCTCTTTTCCTGCACTTTAACCACCTGGCCCCACCTCTGTGAGCTGCCAGCTTCAACCACAGCTTTGGCGTCTCTTAACGAAGACATGGAACCCTCGGGTTGATTTGCCACTGCAGGTTGCACTATAGCTTCAGACTGAACCACTTCTTCAGAAACCTTCACTTTTTCAAACCCTTGGCACAATGTTTCATGGATTTCACCATCCACTTCCACGTATTTGAAGGTTGACAGCTGACTGATCAATATATCTTCTTCTCCGCATACTGTCACTACGTGACCATCAATCATATACTTCAGTTTTTGATGCAAAGTAGACGTTACTGCCCCAGCACTATGGATCCAAGGGCGACCCAACAAACAACTGTAGGCAGGCTGAATATCCATTATGTAAAAGGTGGTGTTAAAAATCTCAGGACCCACCTTGACCGGCAACACTAACTCTCCAAAAACCGACCTCTTGGAGCCATCAAAAGCACGTACCACCAAATCACTCGGCGTACAAATCAACCCACGAGTATCTAGCTTCATCAAAGCTTTCTTTGGCAGCACGTTCAAAGATGACCCGGTATCAACTAACACATGCGACATTAAAGAACCACGTCATTCCTCTGAAATGTGCAGAGCATTATTGTGATTCCTCCCAGCTGGAGTCAAATCTAGATCGGTGAAACCCAAACCATTACCGACATTCACGTGAGCCACAACCCCTTCTAACTGATTGACAGATATTTCCTGTGGTACATAAGCCATGTTCAAAACCTTCAGCAATGCATTTCGGTGTGCCTCAGAGCACAATAGTAAAGACAGGATGGAAATCTTCGATGGAGTTTGGTGAAGTTGATCAACAATTTTGTAATCGCTTTTCCTAATCAATCTCATGAACTCCTCTGCATCTTCTGAGAAAGTATCCCCACCTGGCTTTGTCATAGAAGTATTTGCTTCCTGCCTCTGTACAGATTCATCCATTATCTGTTTACCTCTGTCTTGTTTTGAACTGCCAACTTGATCCTCAGACGGAATAAAGACTCTACCACTCCTAGTGATAGCATCAGTTTCAACTTTAACCCCTGAACTAGAACCCACTGGTGAAGTATTCATTAACTCTTGCTTTTGTCCATTGACAAACACCTCTGCACCGTAATTCCACGGAATGGCCTTAGAACTCTCGTACGGAACGGGTCCGGCCCTTGTGATAATGACTGGAGGTGGCCTTGCTGGACCAGAAATAGTAATTGTTTTGAATGGAATGGTGATAGTGGCAACCTTCTCACTAACAACCTCTTCTTGCTGATTACCTCTGTCAAACTGCAAATAACCCTCATCAATCATATTCTGAATACCCCTCTTCAACGAATCACAACCATTCACCTTTGTCAAACATTCGGAGCAGTTCTCATCACAACCCGGATAAACACCACCTTTTAATAGCCTGTTCTTAACCACAGCCAACGGAGTCTTCAGCTCTTCAACATCCATTATTAAATTTGAAGCTTCACATTCCTCAATTATTGCATTTACCCTCGGTCCGTTGTGATCAGGCATCGGATTTTGCACAACATTGGGCCCATCATTGGCAAAGTTGATAGCCTTGGAATCCACAAGATCTTGAACTGTGTGCTTAAAAGCTTTACAGTCTTCAATGTAGTGTCTGGGCGCTCCAGAGTGAAAGTCACAGTGGGCGTTAGGGTTATAACCCGGAGGTGGATTATCGGTGGGAGGAGCGAGAGTCCTTTTCTGGACTAGCTGTAACTGTAGCAAATGCTGAAACAACTGAGGATAAGGTAGAGGTGGGGTATCAAAATGCCTGTTCTGCCTAAGCCTTGGCTGATACTGACGCGGAGCCTGACCCTGATTAGCATTGTTCCTCTGTTGTTGTGGTGGAGGTAACGTTGCTGGGATGGTTACCGATGCTACTTGTTGATTATTGCCCTGACGTTGTTTCCCTTTTCCCCTGTGGGATGATACAGCGTTGGTCTCTCCTTTCTTCTTATAATTATCAAATGGCTTCTTTCCCTGTCCGGAACACGATCCGTCACCACTAGAAACCTTTCCAGCCTTAATTCCGACCTCTATCTTCTGTCCAATAGCAATCACATCTGCAAACTTTCCCAGAGAATAAGGCAAAAGCTTCTCATAGTAGTGCTTAGGCAGTGTGTCCATAAACATATCCAACATCTCTTTCTCCAGCATTGGTGGCTGCACCCTAGCCGCCAATTCACGCCACCTTTGCGCGTATTCTTTGAAACTCTCATCATTCTTCTGGGACATGCTCAACAGCTGAGTTCTGTTGGGAGCCATGTCTGTGTTGTACTGATAATGCTTGATGAAAGCTGCAGCTAGCTCTCTCCAGGTACGAACATCTCTACTTTCTAGCCCCATGTACCATTCCAAAGACGCGCCAGACAGGCTGTCTTGGAAAAAGTGCATCATTAACTTTTCATCCTTGGCGTGAGTAGCCATCTTCCTGGTATAAGCCTTGATATGAGTTCTAGGGCAGGTAGAACCATTATACTTCTCCATCGTGGGAATCTGAATCTTATATGGAATAACAATATCAGGGACCAACCCTAAGTCATCCAAATCTATTCCCAAATCATCCTGTTTCACCACTCCCTTCAATTGAGCTTCAATTAAACGGATCCTCTCATCACTGACCACAGGAAGGGCAGCATCAAAACTTCTGACTGAAGAGACATCATCCTGTTGGTCATCAAAACGAGGGCCATGGATAGCTCGAATTGTACTTCCGTCTCCAACCACTGAAGGAATTCTGCCCTGTCCGCCAGCACCAACTCCGCCCGGAGGGATATTACGGTTAATAAGACCACCGTGTAAGATACCATTTTCGTCGACCTGCGCCACCAATGGCTGAACCAGAGTTCTGAATTCATTCTGACTTTGCACCACACCCTGCATCATCTCCATGAACTGATCGATGCGAGCTTGCATAGCTGCCATATCTGCCTGAACTTTGTCCATCACTCTACTTTGATTGAGTCGAGTAGAATAACGATGAGTTGGTTGATCAATCCTGACTGAAAAAAGAGAGAGCATAAGAAAACCAGAGAAATCAAGAAAACCTGCAATGCAAAGAATGAATATGATTATGCAAATGCAAATGCAAACAAACATATCTGGACATTTCCAGGGCATATCCGCTTTGATTCCATTCCATAAAAAGAAAAGGCGAGGGATAAGGCACACTATCAGAAAATAAATCCGAACCCAGAGATGCCACCAGATCAAACCACAAGAACAAATACTCTCTGAAAACCAGAACTGCCAGAGCACAGATAATTAAACCAAATATTCCATTACTGAAAACAAAGTAGTTCTTGCAAATAGATTCAAGTACAATCAAAGGTGATTCCATCAACAAACCTGATGGTAATCCCAAAAGATAAACAACAAAAATCAACTATAAATCAATCCCAAACAGACTAGCTTCAACTTCTTCGAGAAGATCCACAGTGTCAGGATGTGCAGGTTGCTTAATCAACCCTTTGATCAACTTGTTCCTCTTTGCAATCTCTTGGGTCAACTTAGCAATCTGCTCCTCAGCGGTGATATCCTCGCGCTTCGACTTCTTGATCTCGGCTTGCAGCTTGAGCTCTTCAATTTCCTTTTGTGCTTCTTTCCACCTGGAAAAATAACGGTCTTTTCTCGCTTTCACCACCTGAAGCTCTTCTTGCAGTTCTTCATTCTCAATCTTGGCTTCCTCCCACATATCCTGATACGAGGCAAGCTTATCTTCTGCTTCAGTCAAAAGCTTCTTGTTTTTTCTCTTATCTTTGCCCGATGAATCAGCAGCCATACTGATCTTCTTGAAATGCTGAGCCCTGTCGGCGAAATCCTTCTCTTTTTTCTCTAGATATGCAGTCATGTCTTGAACTTTCCACTTCAACCCCAAGTTGTCATGTAGAGCATTCTGTAGCCGACTACTCATATCAGAGTTTTCCGCCCTCAAATCAGATACCAACTTACGCTGCTTGTCAAACTCTTCGAATAGCACAGTGAGTCTTTCCTCCACAATCTCTGGATACAATGGAGGCACCCGATCAAAAGGCAAATAGAATTCTTCTACCATCTTCTTCACCCATTCAACATACGGAGCGAAGGCTTGATTATTGGGTTTCCCCAAAACAGTTTTACCTATCTTCTGTCTGCTGAGCCAGGCTTGAGAAGCTTCTTGCGCAATAACCACACCATCAGTCATGTGAAAATACAAAGATTCTTCTAAGTCTTTTTCAGCTGGAGGATCCTTTAGGGCGTATGCAAACTGCCTGATAGCCAAAGACGGGTTATAGTTAATACCTCCCTTTCTTCCGATCAAAGGTACATTAGGATACCTGCCACAGCTATGCAAAATATCAGTCCCCAACAAACCCTTATCCACCCAGAGAATGTCTTTAGCAGCTAAGCCCATCAGACGCTTACTCCACTCTAAAGAAGTCTTCGAATCCACAAAAGCACCAGATTGGGGTAAACGTTTGGCAAACCACTTGTAGAAGAGAGGTGCGCAATAACAAACCACACCACCTCGCCTTTTCTCATTCCTATTGTATAGAGCGTAATGGAGATCACCTAACAAAGTCGGTACCAGATTCTGAGCTGTAAATATCTGAATAGCATCCGTATCGACGAAGTCAGACTCATTAGGGAATAACACAATGCCATATATACACAGAGCTAATATTGCATTGAAAGTCCTCCACCTATTTTCCTTAGCTTCCTCTCGAGCCCTCTTTACCAAGTACTCCAAATGATACCCTCGGGACTTTCCCTTCTTAGAAAAATCAGCCTCCACTGTAGATCTGCTCAAATAAAGAGCCTCAGACACTGCCTGGAAATCACACTCTCCTTGGGAACCACAGAAAGGAACACTCTCTTTGACAGGAATCCTCAACATGTTGGCGTACTCTTCCATGGTAGGAACCAACACATAATCTGGCATCATAAAGCACCTCAGAGAAGGATCATAAAACTGCATCAAGGTGTGTAGCCCATTATATTCATATTCACTGAGACTCCGAACCAGGGACAGTATCCAACCATACTTCTCTTCAAAGGCTCCCAAAACTTCCAGACCAACTATACTCTATAAACTGCTCAAAGGACCAAGAGTGATCTTTGGAAACTTGTAGATGATGATATTCTTCTTACCCCTCTTAGTGTCCATCCCTAAGAACGCCCTCTGATTGGAATCAAAGACTAGATACTACCTGAAAATGCACAAACATGAATGTCAGATAAATGGAATGCAATGCAGAGCATGGGATCAAGGTATCCACATAAACCGGCTGCACTGTGCTGACTGAACAAATCAAGGCTCTGTACCAAAACTCAGAATCAACAACAACCATAGTGATAACAACAGAAAACCGGGTCGGTTGAAGGTCACGGTTACCTGCAAACCTGTAAACAACCCGCCCCTCTCACATGTGGGTACTAGGATGTTCAGTATCCCGGGCTCTCAGGTCAAGAAATGATGATACGTTCACCATTTCTGGTTTGGCATCATCATCAATCGAGGAGGCCTCAACTGATTCTCCAAAAGCGAAAGATCCTCAGCTTCAGAGGTTTGAGAAGCAATAGCACATTCAGCCCGAAGGATACAATGCTAACGCCAATCAAAGAGGTCGTCTGCTGATTCACTTTCAAAAAAGAAGGGTCCTATGGCAAGTTCCCAGCATTGGGTCCTCGGGTCGAGAGTGTGCAATGGGTTTGCCACAGAAAGTGGGCTGCCACTGTCACATCCTAGGAGGAGTGCCGCAACTGAGTCCTCGGGAATGGTCATCAGAGTCGACAATTCCTCCAGAGAATAACTACTGGCCTGTATCAACATACAGTAGCAGAAAGCTCCGGATAGAACCTCGTCTGATTGTAGGGATCGTGATCACCCGCACGTGGCCAACACCACGGGAGCGTCACGCCTGCCCACGCTAAAACCTAGGTGTATACTCGAGCCTGGGTATTGAGCTCATCTCTCAGAACATCCCAACCCGCCAAACAGAACAACAGCCAGCACAGCGCAGTATATCCAGTATGACAATATAAAATGCAATGCGATAAAAGCTGTAAAAACAGTAAAGCAGTAAAGCAAAAATACAGTAAACAACAATACAGTAATATACAACAAAGCAAAGCACCATAGAAACACCCAACAAAAACAAACAGACAAGCGCTAGGATTGACTCGCTAAAGGGGAAGGACCAGCAGTAGGTCAACCAGGTCCCCAGCAGAGTTGCCAGCTGTCGCTCCCGAAAGATTCGCATCTAACAGTACAAACGCGAGAGTGGCGCAAAAGACACAGAGTCTCCAGCAAAGTGTATTTATCCCAAGAGAGGGAAAGGAAATACTGCATAAACCTGAAAGAAGGGAAAGAGCATGGTCTCACGACCAAGAGAACGGGTACGGGAGTCGGTTACGCGAAGGGAAGGTGTTAGCACCCAACACGTCCATCGTACTCGATGGGATCCACGCTTGCTGCCTGCATCAAAGGGTGTCGTCGACTGGAACTCCACTGCTACTGGACCGGCAAAAAGAACGAGAACGAAAAGAAACGAAGAAACAAATGTAGGGAAAATAAAAGAAGTGCTCGCATGGGCCCTACCCCACTGCCTACGTATCTCATCGGGAGCATGAGAATCAGAGTGACGTAGTTCCCCTCACTAGGGGTGGATTGTGTTTTTTTTAAGGAACGACTTACGTTCTTGCTCAGGTGTTGCAGCTCGCTGAATCGAGACTTAGGCGTTACCGTCTTGCAAGAGAACGAGAAGAAGCGCGTTCGTACGTCGAGAGTGAGTGAGATGAGAAAATAATTCCCGAAGGAAAGACGTTATTGTTGGTTTTGAAGTTTTTTAGACATAAGTGTTTTAAGTTAGTTCATAACTTGCATTGCACCAAAGTCTTAAACGTAGGAACGAATACTTCGTGCATCGTCCCCAACAGGACGTACACCAAGTATCCTAGAAGAATGAGAGGAAACCCCTCGTTCTCCACTTCCCACATATAAGGCTCGAGCGCAATACACGTTATCCTTTATTACATGTTTTGAAGAAGTTATGAGATAAGAAGAGAAAGGACTCAATGGAAACTCTAACCTAAAGCTAACATGCAAATGAGATCCTAGGGTTAGTGAGGTTTATGAGAGAAACAACTACCTAAGACCTAATGCTAATCCTACTCCAAGCTTAATCAGAAATTAAGTTGGACTAGGTAGCTCTAAGGGAAAGGAATCCAAGACTTAATCAAGTCTTGAGATTCATGGGGTGAGAAAGAGTGAAAGAGAAGAAGGAGAAAGAGAAGGATAAGATGAAAAGCAAGATGGGGCAGCAAGTACATCACAATCATCATGTCCAACTCAAGTCAATCAACATGTTTCAAAGATTAATGCAAATCACTTCAAGCAATCATGCAAAGGTAAACATGGAAGGATGCAAGCACACTTGAACTAAATGCACAGTTGAACATACATAGATCTCATATCAAAGTGAAATGAAGGAGACAAGATGAAAATGAAACAAGACCAGAACTCACATCATATCATCATCAATAGTTCACATATGCAAAAGAGATGCACATTATGCAATATGATGCACCAAAGAAGTTACAAAGCAAAAGGGATGATATGCATCACATAATTCAAACCAAATGCACCCAACAATGCTCAAGTAACATGAAAATCAAGTATAGAACTCAAGAGGCAGTAACATATACATCAATGTTATATCAAACCCAAACTCAAGTCATACAAGATCAAACATCCATCAACAACTTCAAAACATGCACCAAAAATGAGAAAGACATTCACTTAACATCCATGCAAACCAACAAAGAAGTGTGTGAAGCAAAGAGTGAGAACATGTCACATAGAGCACCTCAAACCAAGAGGGTAAGAACCTCTAGCATATCATACAAGTCAAACAAAAGGTTTCATACATGAGTGAGATCACGCAAAGAAGCAACCACAAGATTAGGTTGAGCATACCACAAAGTTCAAGTCCAAAACAACATCCACTTGTAAAATCAATAACAAAATGAAAAAAATGAGCAAATTAGGATGATTCCAAAGCCACAAACAAGATCAAACATAACATGATCACACCATATAAACACCTCAAGCATCACCCAATCACAAGTAAGCAAATGCACTCAAACTAGGTCAAGTATCAAAGTATGCTTCAATCAAACTTGCATCACAAGTAAAGATCAACCAAAAATAGAAAAGTTGTCCAATAAATTCCCAAAAAATGTTCAAACAGAAGTTAACTCAATCAAATAACATAAGCAAAAAGATTGGATAAAAAATGGTCAAAGAGCTTGTCTAAAAGTGATCCACAAGTCAAGATGTGCACATAATCGAACAAGGATCGAGGGTCAATAAAACTTGAGTGGCAAGTCACTAAAAGTAACTCAAACCAACCTCAAACCAGCATCAAAACATCCTCATATAATCCTCCACAAGCAACCAAAATATTGGTCTCAAATGATGAGTAAAAGTTAAGAACATCCTAACCCTAGATGAAGGGTATCATTGGAAATACGTCATCAATTTAAATTCAAAATAAAATAGGAAAGAGAAATTAAAAAAATAAAAATAAATAAATGGAAAATATCATAAGACATTAAATGATTAGAAAAATATTTTTGTGAATTTTTAAAATGTGTTTAACAACCAAAATAAAATTGAAACAAGCTAATTAAAACAAAAAAAAAGAAGTTAGAACAAGTAAGTAGCAAGGGGGTGCATGCAGTAAAAACAACTACAAAGGAACTCAGAACAACACGAGCATGGGCTCACAAAATGGAGGTGTGAATATCAAATGCATAAGCCCAATATCATTATTTCATTCAGAGTCAAACAAAAAAACAATTTAAATGAAACGATGCGTTTCATTGAGCCATGCTGGAATTACAAAAATGAGGTGGACGAGGACCGCGCTCTCATTGGTTGGTCAAAAAGTCAGCAACCTTGCCACCATCACACATCAGATGCCGGAGCCCTAGCTCCAGTCATCTTCTCCGGGAGGCTCGCCGGAGCTTCTGGACGAAACTTCACCAAAATGAATAAAAGAGGACATCATCTTGCATAGAATTTCAAGGAGATATCAAATCCACACTCAAAAACAATTTTCAACCGCAAAAACACCACGAATCGAAGCGAACAATAAAACATGTCCAAACTGAAACTCTTTCAAACTAAGACAACACACATTCAAACAATGCCTACTCAGTGGTAGGACTTCAGAATCACTAGCAACAAGCATGGTGGACGTATATCATGGCAGATTCGAAGGGAAGAGTATTACCTAACAGAGAAGTTCCGTTGACTCTTCTCAGCAGCTATTAGCTTCAGGAAATGATATGGAAAACTTCAAAATGCCTTGTAGGAGATAGATCAAAGCTTAATCTGTCCAGAAAGTTGCTGAAAATCTCACACAAATCACAACTATTGATGGAGAAGAACAAGCTTGCAGGGTCCTTAATGGTGGATACAGAAGCTTAAGATTGCATACAGCAGCAAGATCTTGCTTGCTAGATGATGATTTCACTAAAAGTAATTCAAAAACTCTGAGAGAATGAAGAACCCAAAAATGAGAAGGTTGAGGGAAATTTGTGATTCAGATCTGGAAATTCAAGGGAATGAGAGTGTGTAGTCCACTTTAGGGTTTTGGAGGTTTTTATATCAGTGGTTTGGCACGTGAGAGGAGAATATAGAGTGAGAAATTGGCTGCACGATTTTCCCTTTAAAAATGAGAAACTTAGTGGGTGGAAATAGCAAGCAAATGGAGTAGGCAAAATGGGCTGGTGATTGTAGCAGCTCTTTTTAGTGGCCATAAGAGTGTAAAAATGAGATGGAAGAGGCTGGTACTTGTGGTAACCAAATAGTACAAGTTGCTCTCACCCCACTTTTCGAAATATGATAAAATTTGCATATGACATGCAAGACCACGTGCATGAGAGCATGATGATATGGTCTGCTCATTTGTAGTAAACAAGCTGAGGTCATGGTAACTCATGCTACAAGATACCATCGTCCCATGCCAAAATTCACGACACCACATCTTATTATTCTTTGAAAAGTGTCCATTTAGTAAGGGCAAAACTCAATGAATATGGCTCCAAATGGTGCAAGTTTATGATCATTGGAAAATAGGAAAAATAGAGATCAATCTTGGTGTTGGAAACAAATTGAAATGATGCTTGGAGGATGATGAAAATCAGCCATAAAAACATGTCCACAAAACTGCCAAAACACTTAGAAAAATTCTAAGTCTTGAACTCATCATGAACATGAAAAACCTTGGATTTCAAGAGACCATAACTTGCTCAATATTGATCCAATCAAGGCATACTTGTCCTCTTTGGAAAGAGGGGATTGTCCTCTACAATTCTTATGTTAGAAGTTTCTCAATTCAAGGCTTGGAAGTCACTCAAAATTGGCCAAGAACAATGGGGTACCAAGCTGTCAAAAGTAACTTAGAAAAAATTCTAAGTTTTCCAATCTTCCAACTTGAAACCTCCATCTTTAAAACATCATAACTCTCTCAAAAATAATCCAAATGAGACAAACCTTACATGGTTAGAAAGCTTGGAACAAGCTCTATAACTTTCATGTTCAAAGGAAATTGAAATTAGGCTTGTATCACGATGAAATTTGGCTTGGAAGATGGCTGAATTCATGTTAGAACTTTCCCAAAATAGCAACTTCTTAAAAACCTAGATTTCCAAAAATAGCAACTTTTCCACATTTTTGATTTTTCATGAATCCTTGAACATTTCTTGATCAAATCTTGTCCATGGACCATATTTGACTTGAGAATCATGATGTTGACCTCAAAAAGTCAGGAGTTGACTTTTTCACTGCACCGTTGACTTTATTCCCAATTCTCCTGATTTTGAAATTTCTGATCAATTGAAAACCTTCTGAAGCAAATTGATGGGCAATCTTCCATCCCTAGACACTTGAGGACATAAGTAATACCATGAGATTGAGTCTTGTCCCAAAAATCAGAAATAACCTGATTCTATAAGAAACCCTAATTTTGGCTCCTCTGGTTAGGAGAAATCAGCACATCCTCCAAATTCACATTCCTCTGAGTATGATGTGTGTCATGTCCACCAATGATGATATGTGCCACTTGGAGATGATAAACAATCAAAGAGCTTGCTCATTTGAGGGTTAGATCTCAGAATCTCCAAAACCCTAATTTAGGAAATCAGGTTAGGAGAGTGTGATTCTTTTGAATTCCCCTGCCAATCTTGATCTTATGATGAGATGATGGACCAAATAAAACACCTTGAGGTTCAAGGCTCATTTGTGGTTCAAGAATTGATAGCATCAAGAATTTTCTCTCCTCTTAGCCCCTTGGACAATACACATGAACTGTTGCTTGAAGCCCTGAAAACCTCTTCTTCCCTTGAGTTAAACCAAGTACCTTGATCCCATGCTAAGAACCAATGATATGCAAAGACGATGATGCAAGAATGAAGAGAAACATAAGCCAGTTAGTATCAAAAACAAAAGGGCAAATTTTGAGGTGCTACAGGATGCTATCAATGTGGGAGTCCTTTGTACTGGTTATTTGTATTTTCGCCAATACTGATTTCTTTCTTTTTATCTAAACAGAGGGTTTCTGGCGGGGAACAAGGATTAGGATGTTAGGACTGACTTTTTTTTTTGAATTACTGCTTTTGATATGGGGTTTGGGTTTTTGTTTAGTGTGCTCGCTAAGATCTTTTCTTCAATCTTATGCCTACGTATTCCCGTTTACCAAAACAGGGAAATCAGAGCGTTCGTAGTTCCTCCTATTCTATGGGAGGAAAGGGGGTTTTTGGTGTCTTGTTCGAAGCACCAGACGTGAAGCGAAAAGGCAGTTTGTATCTTGTTCAAAGCCCAAGATGTGAAGCTGAAGGTCCTGACTTTAGAGAGAATTTGTCATCTCTAAAGAGGGGGTTGTATGTCACAACTGTTTATAAAGGAGAATTACTTTAACCGGGATACGCGGATCCTAGCAATGCCATAATTTCCTTTAAAGGGGATTTTAACCTGAAGGAGAAGACTTTAACTCAGTGTAGAGCAATGCCATCTTTCCTTAGGAATTTCTCATGCTAAAAGAGGGACAGTGGCATGGATGTAGATGATCCAGAGGCTTGCCACTTACAGTGATTAGATGAAGGGGAAGGAGTTGTTATTGTTTATGTACTACGAACGAGGCACAGTTTTGATGCTAAAAGGTTGATTGGATCAACCAGTGGTTTTCTTATACAAAGCCTAAGAGGAGGCTATTATGTGTCTCGTACGAAGCCCGAGAGAGAGGCTAAAAGGTTTTGACTCAACGAGGGAATCCTTTGGTATCTCGTATAAAGCCCGAGATGGAGGCTATTGGACTCAACAAGAGAGTGTTTTTGTATCTCGTACGAAGCCCGAGATGGAGGCTATTGGACTCAACAAGAGAGTGTTTTTGTATCTCGTACGAAGCCCGAGATGGAGGCTGAAAATGTTTGACTCAACAAGAGATTCTTTGTATCTCGTATGAAGCCCGAGATGGAGGCTGGAATTTGTTTGGCTCAATAAGAACCTTTTTGTATCTCGTATAAAGCCCGAGATGGAGGCGAAAAAGGTGATTGACTCAACGAGGGAGTCTTTTGTGTGTCTCGTATAAATCCCGAGAGAGAGGCTAAACGTTGTTTGACTCCGCTGGGGAGAATCCTTGTACAAAGCCCAAGAGGAGGCCAAGGTAACTGTTTTAGTTGAAAGTCAAATCCAATATACTGATTTTAAAAGAGAAAATTAGTTCTTATATGAGTAACACTGTACTCAGGGACTTTTGATGCGAGGATCAGGGTTATTCCCTATTCTTTGAGGAAAGCGGGAAATCCGAAGGGTATTGAGACTGTCCGAGTCTACGGGTTTCCTTCCTATTTAACGAAGAGGTCACTTGAGAATGTCTTTGAGACTCAAGGAAGTTAGACTGTCCGTATCTAGAGTTTTATCTTTTGTACTATGCTTTGAGAAACAGTAGTAGACTCTATGACAGGACTGTTCTATGAGGATGACTAGGTTCTGTTCCTATACCTCTAGGAGGTCGTCGGGACAATTTGTACGAAGCCCAAGAGGAGGCTGGAATCTTTTAAGAAGCCGACGGGTCCTTGTACTAAGCCCAAGAGGAGGCTATCATTCCCGGAGGAAGAGATCATTATACGAAGCCTAAGAGGAGGCTGTGAATACTTCTAAGAAGCCGTAGGGTCCTTGTACTAAGCCCAAGAGGAGGCGGGGTTGCTTTTAGGAAGCCTGTGGGTCCTTGTACGATGCCCAAGAGGAGGCCGATGCTTTTAAGAAGCTCATGGGTCCCCAAACCCCGAGAAATTCAAGGCAATGCTATTCACCGAGAATAGATCAAAGTCAGGAAAGTCTGGGAATTTGGAAGAAACTCAAAGATGCCATTCACGGAGAATACATTCATCTTTGGGAGTAGAGTTTCTTGACGATTCCTAATGAGGACAGCCGAAGAGAAGACTGTATCTGGTGATCCTATTGGGGATCTAGTTGTCTATTTCTACGAATAAACGAAACGGCGTCACCTAGTTCTAGACGTAGTTGCCAGGGAAACTCTAAATATCTATACTATTATTACATAGTTGATATGAGTTTATGAAAGAAGACTTACAGTGAAACAGCCCCACAATACAGTTATATGTATATGAAAGCGGTAAATGAAAGCGATAACCACTTACTCGGTTGTAGAGCTTCCATGCTGTTTGGTTAGTTGTTTAACAAAGAAAGATTGAAAACAACAGTATATTCAAAATCAAAGGAGAAAGTGCTTTGAAAAAGAAAGATTTGGGGCTTACAGCTCAAGGAGAGGCCCAGGATTTTATCAGTGAGCGCACTGTTTGAATTTGTACAGAGGGACTTATACAAGTGACTGGGGCCCAAAAAGGTTTTCTGTACAAAGGGATGGGTCTTACACTCTCTCAAGAGGCCCAAAGAGTTTAAAGAAAAGGAATGGGGCTTATAACACGAGGGTAGGCCCAGATGATTTTTCCGTTTAAAATGGCGATCGCGCCGAGGTTTTCTTTTAACGCAGAGGGACTTATACAATAAGTGAGGCCCAAAATAGTTTTGGTTAAAAGGGGGTTGGATCTTACACTCTATTAGAGACCCAAAAGTGTTTGAATGGGTCTTATAGCTCAAGGAGAGGCCTAAGGTTATTTTTCAAAAGGCGACGATCGCGCCGTTTGTTTTTGACGGTATCGGGACTTATACAATACACTGAGGCCCAAAAATGATTTGGTCAAAAAAAGGATTGGGTCTTACACTCTATTAGAGGCCCAAAAGTGTTGAAAATGATTTATGAGGGTTGAATTAATCCAAAAACCCTAATTTGTTTCAAAAATGTATTTAATTGAATAAAAATTCAATTAAAATGATCAAAATTGTTTAATATGTAAAAAAACAAATTGTGATCTTGGATTAATGCTTCAAAAATTAAGTATTGACCTACAAAACAATTAGAAAGCATTAAAAGTTGCAAAATCAATGTAGAAAAAATATTTAAAATGTCAAAAACAATTAAAATATTAATTCTTTGAAAAAATATCAATTATATGAAATAAATAATATTTTTGGGATTTTTTGATAAAATAAAATATTTTAACATTTTTGTGAATTATTAGAAAAAGAATTAACTCAAAATCATTAAAATTCAGAGAGAAATTAATTTTTGAATCAATTAAACAAAATCACAAAATTCAAATATTTGAATTTGTGAAAAAAGCGCCAAGAACACAAGCAAGAACACGCGCGTTTTTCTGGGTTTGGCTGATTTGCGTTTTCCATCCAATCTCACTGAATACGTAATCATATCATGCAATCCACATATCATTATGCTCGTCTCAACCTCACGATCATGTCTATAACACTTAATTTCATTTAAATTAAACATAAAACATGAAATTACGAAGAAACCTCAAGAACCCTAATTTCTGCATGAAGGCTAGGATTTTTTATACACGATTCAAACAATGCAATTAATTTAGGGAAAACATTCCATGCATGATTATGAACATATGGCCAAATTATTGTGCGAGGAAATATGCATAGATTGAGAGATGACCAAGTGTATGCTTACCTCTAGGCCGTGACAGCAAGTGAAATGTGATTTTTGATTTGGAGGTGTTACAGATGAGTGGTGATGATCTGAACAGCTTCCCTACACCCTATGGAGTGTGTTTGAATGCTTAGACTTGATTGAAATTGGCTGGATCAATTCGTGGCATCTCAGCTGCAACTTGATTGAAAATTTGAGCAACCAGCTGGTGATTTTGTGAAATCAGTGTTCCAGATGTTATGTGAGTGTTTGGATCACTTCTATATGATGTATGTGAGGTGTGTGAGTGATTGGTTTGATTGGAAAAGCTCTCAAACTCAAAACCCGATAGTGACTTGCCTTAGAAGGCAAAATTGGAGTGAAAGAAGAGATTTGGAGGAAAGCATCTGTTTGATGGCTTTGGTGTACTCAAACTGAACATAATTGAGCTCTATTTATAGTAGAGCAAGTTTTTTTTGGGATCCACAGTGAATGGCAACTGCAGCAGAGGTTTGGCCAATGTTGTCCAATGGAAATGCAAGTCTCCTCTAGCCATTGACTAGAGGTTAGGGCACAGAGCTTTGGTCCCCTTGGTCTTGGATAAGTCTTGACTGATTTCAGATGAGAATGGCTCAGTCCATGCCACCTTGATGCTTCCATTGAATGCCTCATTCCAAATTTGGAGTCTTGTCCCTATTTTGGCCATTCTAGGTTCAACATGGTATTTCTTGTTCCATGGACTTTGGAGGCTTGGCTCAGTGATTGTCCCCTTTAGATTCAATCCTCAGATGTGTCCAATTGGAGAGGAGCATTTGAATTTGGCTGATTTTGGCAAATCGAGCCAAAATGCAAAATCTGCCTTGCCTTTGACAGATTTCAGCAAGGCAACTTGACAATGTCATATCTCATGGTGTAAGTTGAATTTGGCAATGTTCTTGGCCATTTTGGAAAGCCCTTACATGATATAACAACTGTTTGAACAAGTTTGATTTTGATCTCTTCTGATTCCAAGTGAAAAATCCCTCTACATTTGGCAAAAAGTGAAGCAAAATCTGACTTAGTGAAATTTTCACTAAGTGTTGGAACAAAGTGTGATTTCTTGATTTTGATCACTCCATAACTCAAAATCCTTAATGAATTGGACTTAGGTCTAGTTGAAGTTTTTGTAGAGGGTAATGAGGGCTACAAATCCATCTTTGGATGAAAAAAAATGACCTTGTGGTTTAGGAGTTATGGTCCTCCAAAGTTGGTGCATTAGTGGTACTTTTTCCATAACTTAGAAAATTTTCTAAGTTTTATGGTTACCCCTTTTACAAGTTATCCCACTTTCCTTGATTTTTCTTGATGAATGATGATTCAAATCATACATTAACATCATTTTAGGGTTAAAAATCCATTTTGGTGAAAAATCTCAAAAAGTCAAAGTTGACTTTTGTGCACAGTTGACTTTTTATCAGATGAATTCCAAACTGTGCAATTCTTCATGAAATCATGTCCTTGACCTAAATCAAACTTGATGGACATGTTCCAAGGGTGTCATAGGGTATGTTGGGGCATGTCCTAGGGCTTGGGAGCATGTCCTGGTCAAAAGTCAAAGTTGCAGTTGGCTTTTTCCTTAAAACCCTAATTGTGGTGCGGATGAAATTGAGACTTGTTGCTCAAGCTTATTGGATTAATCCATTATTACAAATGGATCAATATAGCTCATTAGAGACCCTCAAGCCCTCTCTTGAGGTCTTGGCTCTTGATTTGCCCTAAAAGTCAGCTTAGGGGTGAATTAGGTCAAGAAACCCTAATTCCTGATTTTTGATGTATGCATCCCCTGAGGCAAAATTGACTTGATGAATGGGTCCATGAGGTTCCATGGAGTACATTAGGTTCTGTTTTGGATCTTTGGCTTGTGCCCAGATGAAAATTCCCATCTGGAGGCCCTGGTCGATCAAAACCCTAATTTGGTGATACTGACGATCTTGAGACTTGATCCACCTAGAAGGGAGCAACCTTGTGCTTAATCCTTGAAGTGGGAGTCCTTTTGATCCTTTGTGGATATGTTAGAGGCTAGACAAGTTGAAGATCAAGTCATTCCTTGATTGATCCTTTGTCTAAAGCTCTGAGAGGGCTCAAAACCCTAATTTTGATTGTAGTGAATGCTCAACAACCCTTGAGGCATTTGATGAGGCATGATGGTTCATCCATATTGTGATGATGATTTGCACAATGATGGGAAATCTTAGTGGTCAAAATTTGGGGTATGACATACATGAATCCAAATTTTGGTATTGAAATACCAATAAGTTCCTAGATAACACATTGTATACATTACATGCCCAAAATAAAAATCTAGGACTATGGCATAATATACACAAGAAGTTCCAATGTACTAAGAACTAGATCAACAAAATGATCTCAAAATAAAAATCTCCACAACGGAAGTTATGCCATCCAAAATGCCAAGATACGTAAGGATAATCAAACGGCTTTATCCTTACCCTTCACGGAACCTAAAGCACCTGTAATATAATCAACAGCGTGGGGTGAGATAATAAATCCCAATGAGTTCCATATCTTATGGATTCTCTCGGCTTTACAAGGTTCTAACCAATCCTAACTCAAGTCAAAGGGAAGGGAAATGACCTTGAGTTCACAATCTCACACTATATGGAAACATGTTCATGAGTTCAACAAATCAAACTATCATTAATCGGTAACCTCATCAAGGTATCCCCTTTTCCCGTCCTCTTCTACGTCTAGAAGTCGACATGAGTCATGGATCCTTGCACTTACTTAACATACGAAATGGATTCGGGTTCTAAGGGCCATTAACCTTTATGAACCGTCACTTCACATGGGCCATTAACCATCACAAGTCTCTACCCGTAGGTTCCATTCATACTACACGCAGGAATCAAACCTGCCAAGTAATATGCGTACATTCCAGAGGAGCCATAAGCTCATGAAACGGCAAGTCTCAAGGGAAAAGGTTCCGATTACGTGATCTCACATAAACGTGATTGTATTCGACAATCACAAGGCCACAAATGCCTTAATCACAAAGAACACAAGGTTCACACACATGTTCCATACTAGTGTTTCATTTTCCTCTAGACCATTACTCGTCAAGGATGCACGCCTAAGCATCGAATGCACGAGCATCACCATCTATATTCTCTACCACAACCCTAGTCACAACTAGGTCACGACACTAAACTATATCATTTGGTTTTTGGGGTAAAGTTTCCTCACTCGTCCTAATTCATTTTAGCATGCATTCACTCAATCACAATTAACAACATGAAGATGAATATAGCATAACACAATAGTATAACAAAATATATGTAATAGTACATCTCATAAAACTATCATATTCACTCAATCTCCACCGATTAATTAATCCCATATCTAAATCAATATTTTCACTTTTTATTGCGTAGAATATTTCCATAGCTTTCCAACGCTTCTTACTACGCCTCGATCGGAATCACGATTCAAAAGATATGAAATTTTCAAATATTTTTCATCCACCTACAATGTTAATCGGTTAACAGGATATGGTTAACCGGTTAACCATGTGGCACTGTTTACACAGAATCAAAATGAGAGTTAGAGGCATAATTTGGTAACCGGTTAACCATATTGGGTTAATCGGTTAACCAGTCATATTTTACACGCAGAACAGCAAAACGCGCGCGTCAACCGGTTAACCACCTTTGGTTAATCGGTTAACAATGTAACAGAAGTTCAAAAACTCATTTTTCATAATCCAAAATCCAATTAAATTCACTCCAAACATGTTGGGATACCAAAATCAGTATTCCAATTAAACTCATGCATTACCCGATTATACTATACAATCTATTCCGCATTTGAACCGTCAATCAGACAAATTACTCATAATTTATCAATTTCTAACCTAAGTTCTAACAATTCTAACTTCTAGAACTTAAAGATTCTAACTAGAACCCACCTCAAGACATGATTATGATGAGAAAGATGAGATGATTCGATGAAGGGATGATGAAGATCCAAGCTTTCTCTTCTTCTAGGTTTTCCTTCTCTTTCTCTCCTTGCTTTTCCTTCTCTCTTCTTCTTCTCTCTAACTCTTTCTTTCTTTGTTACTAAATGTTATTTCTTTGATTTTTTGGTTGGCATTTATTTTGCTAAAACTATTCTAGCAGCAAGATGTTGAAACAAGATGTTCTAATATTCTGCATTAAACATGTCGGATAAAGATGTCCCATCCTGGATCATAGGACATCGCGTCTGATTTTGGTTTAAAAGGAAGATTCTGTTGTTGGTATTTGTGACTAAATATTCTGTGAATATTTAGTTATCCTATGTGGCATCCAAAGTATTTTGGGTTGAGTTTTTGTGTGTTGGTTTTCGGATTTTCAACTTTTTCTAAATATGGAGACATATTAGGAAACTTTAGATTGAAGACCTATTTTCTTGGAGTTTATTTTGCAGAATTGTGTGCAGTCTCTTTGCTGCGTTTTTGAAGCCCAATCCAGTCCAGATTTAATGCTATATATTGACTAGTGTAAACCTAGCTTAGGTGTGGAACTTACGTGTGTTTTTTTAGGGTTTTTGAGTGTTATTTGTGAGCCTAACTGGTATCATTCTGATAACAGTACAAGGACTGGTTTTATGTTGTAAGTTCTGTCAGTTACTCATAAGCTTTTAAGCATTGAGTTTCTTGTGTGTCAAATCTCATAAGCTTTGAAGTATTGAGAATTGTGTGTTTTGGAAGTGTGGCTTTCGTTTTGTTACTTGTGTTGAAAGGAACCAGTCACGGTTTATGATTGAAGAGGGATTTGAGGAGGGCCTCATACCTAGGTGAGTCTTAGGTAGAAGTCATAGGAAGGGTAGTGATTAAGTGAGCGGATTGTAACCGGGTGTGGTTGTTGTATGATCTGTGAATTGATATTATCGTATATTGATTTCGTCCCAGGCTTGGTAGCCCCCAGAGTAGGATTGTTGATCCGAACTGGGTAAACATATCACTGTGTTCTTTACTTTCTGCATTGTTATTATTATTGTCAACTTTTTCATTGTGTTGGATATCAGTGTCTCAACATCTGTGTAGGACATCTGATATCTGTGCCAGAATTTCAATTGGCATCAAGAGCTTGCACCCTTGTTTGGTTCTGGGTGAGATTCAGGGAAGGTACTTTCTGGTGTAATGGACAAGGATGGAGGATTTTTGAACAAACCACCTCTGCTTGATGGTTCCAACTATGACTACTGGAAACCAAGGATGGTAGCATTCATCAAATCCATGGATGATCAAGCATGGAAAGATGTTATCAAAGGATGGGAACCCCCAAAGGTTAGATATGGAGAAGGTAGTCCTACTGATGTGGTGAAGGAAGAGGAAGACTGGGATGATGCAGACTACAAAGGGTCCTTGAGAAATTCCAAAGCCATGAATGCACTGTTTAATGGTGTTAATAAGAATATCTTTAGGTTAATTGAACATTGCACCATTGCAAAAGAGACATGGCAGGTCTTGAAGGTTGCTAATGAAGGGACTTCAAAGGTGAAGATGTCAAAACTTCAGCTTCTCACTACCAAGTTTGAGAATTTGAAGATGAAGGAAGATGAGAGCATTCATGATTTTCACATGAACATTATTGAGATAGCTAATGCTTCAAGTGCCCTAGGTGAAAAGATGTCTGATAGCAAACTGGTCAGAAAAATCCTCAGATCTCTACCTAAGAGATTTGACATGAAAGTGACTGCTATAGAGGAAGCTCAGAACATAGATAAGATGAAAGTGGATGAACTTGTGGGATCACTTCAAACATTTGAATTGGGGATCAGTGAAAAATCTGAAAAGAAGAAGAGTATAGCTTTTGTGTCAAATGCTGGTGATTCAGAGGATGAAGGTAATCAGGTCAGAGATGAAGGGGTGTCTAAAGATCTGGTATTGCTTGGAAAACAATTTAACAAAGTGTTGAAAAGGATGGACTGGAAGTCAAGAGCAAATGTTCAGAATAAGTCACTCGACATCAGTAAAAACCAGGATGGAGGCAGAAGGTCCTGAACTGAAGAAGACTCCAATCAAGGGAAGAGAGTTCAGTGTTTTGAATGTGAGGGATTTGGGCACATAAAAACTGAGTGTCCCACGTATCTCAAAAGGCACAAGAAGGGCTTATCTGTGTCTTGGTCAGAAGGAGAGTCTGAGAGTGATCTTGAAGAAGAATCAGCAAAATTGGTGACAGCCTTGACTGGAATCTGTAAGTCTGATGGAGAAACAACTTGTGAGTCTGATTCTGACAAAGAATCTTATATTGGAGAACTCACTAAGCAGGAAGTTATCACTGGGTTCTCAGAGTTGTGTATCAAGAATGAAGAAAGGTTTCAGATAATATTAGAACAGAAGGTTCTGATAGCTCAACTAGAAGCTGAGAAGGAAGAACATCTATCAATCATTGTTGATCTTAAAGAGGAGGTTGTATGGCAAAAGTCAAAACTTGACAATATGAACAAATCTATAAGGATGCTGAACAATGGTTCCACGCAGCTGGATGAGATTCTTTAGACTGGGAAAAATGCTGGAAATGTACAAGGTCTTGGTTTTAACAATCAAGCAGAGAACTACAAGAAGTCTGTATTAAAGTTTGTTCCTCAGAAAATAAAGCAAGAGGAGGAGATGTCAAATCACATTTTTCAACATCAGATGAAACATCAGAAAATAGTATGTAGTTCAAAGTATAAACCATGGAGATGTCATTACTGTGGAAAGATTGGTCACTTAAAGTACTTTTGCTACAATTTGCATGGTTATCCCAAAACTGCTCATCAACAAAATAAAGGACAGAATTGGGCTAAAGTAAAGAAAAGATAGACTCCTAGAAATATGATGGCTGGTTCCATAGCACATACCTCTCTCAGAGCATCTGCAAGGGAAGATTGGTACTTTGACAGTGGTTGTTCAAGACACATGACTGGTGTGAAGAAATTTTTGTCAGATATCAAGCCTCACTCTACCAATTATGTCACTTTTGGGGATGGATCAAAAGGTGATATAAAAGGTGTTAGAAAGCTGGACTACGCAGGACAACCAAAGGGCTGACTGCAAATTTGATCAGTATAAGCCAACTGTGTGATCTAGGACTCAAAGTAAATTTCACAAAATCTGAATGCCTAGTGACCAATGAAGAAAATGAAGTTGTCATGAAGGGAACCAGGTCTAAGGATAAATGCTATCTGTGGAACCCTCAAGAATCAGAAAGTTTGTCTACCTGTTTGATGTCAAAGGAAGATGAAACCAAACTGTGGCATCAGAAATTGGGTCACTTACATTTGAAAGGGATGAAGAAAGTTCTGTCAAGTGAGGCTGTTAGAGGTATTCCCAAGCTGAAGATTGATGAGGATAGAATATATGGTGAATGTCAAGTTGGGAAGCAAACAAGGATGTCACACAAAAAGCTTCAACATCTTACCACAACTTCTAGCATTCTGGAGCTGCTTCACATGGACTTAATGGGACCTATGCAGGTTGAAGGTCTTGGTGGGAAGAAGTATGTCTATGTTGTCGTTGATGATTACTCCAGATTCACCCGGATAAGCTTTATCAGAGAGAAGTCTAAAGTATTTACAGCTTTCAAAGAATTGTGTCAAAGGATTCAACGAGAAAAGGATTGTGGTGTTGTACGAATCAGAAGTGACCATGGGAAAGAATTTGAAAATAGCAGGTTTGAAGAGTTTTGTTTATCTGAAGGAATCACTCATGAATTCTCATCACCAATCACTCCTCAGCAAAATGGTGTGGTGGAACGCAAGAATAGGACTATTCAAGAGTGTGCAAGGGTCATGATTCATGCTAAAAAGCTTCCATATCATTTTTGGGCTGAAGCCATGAATACAGCGTGCTATATACACAATAGGGTGACTATCAGATCAGGTACCTCTGTTACTCTTTATGAGCTATGGAAAGGTAGAAAGCCAAATGTGAAATATTTCCATGTTTTTGGGAGTAAGTGCTATATCTTGGCGGATCGTGAGCAGAGGCGAAAGATGGATCCTAAGAGTGAGGAAGAGATATTTTTGGGATACTCTACAAACAGTAAAGCATATAGGGTATTTAATTCCAGAACTAAGGTGGTGATGGAATCCATTAATGTGGTGGTTGATGACTTTGGCAAAGACGAAGATGTCCCAGCTGATGTTGGAACATGCTTTCCCATGAACAATGAAATCTCACAAGACACTGAGTCCGTAGAAGATAATGCTCAAGAGACCGACACTAGACCTGAGAATGAAAGGTAGAGGATGCTAACAGGGGACCCTCTATAAGGGTTCAGAAGGATCACCCTAAGGAGTTGATTATTGGAAATCTGAATGAAGGTGTAAGAACCAGATTGAGGGAGGTTGTGTCAAATGTCTGTTTTGTTTCAAAGCTTGAACCAAAGAATGTTAAAGAGGCATTGACAGATGAGTTCTGGATAAGTGCTATGCAGGATGAGCTTTGTCAATTCAAGAGGAATGAAGTCTGGTAACTGGTACCACGACCAGCAGGAACAAATGTGATTGGAACAAAGTGGGTTTATAAGAATAAGTCTGATGAACAAGGAGTTGTTACCAGAAACAAAGCCAGACTAGTTGCTCAAGGATACACACAGATTGAAGGAGTAGATTTTGATGAAACATTTGCTCCTGTGGCTCGATTGGAATCCATCAGATTGTTGCTAGGAGTGGCATGTTTTTTGAAATTCAAATTGTTTCAAATGGATGTCAAGAGTGCCTTTCTGAATGGCTATCTTAATGAGGAAGTTTATGTTGAGCAGCCTAAAGGGTTTGTGGATCCAAATTTTCCTGATCATGCCTACAATCTAAAGAAGGCTTTGCATGGTTTGAAACAAGCTCCAAGAGCTTGGTATGAAAGGCTGACTAAGTTCTTAGTCAAACATGGATACAGGAAATGTGGTATTGATAAAACACTCTTTGTCAAGGAGAAGGATGGGAAACTAATGATTGCTCAGATTTATGTAGATGATATTGTGTTTGGTGGGATGTCGGATGAAATGGTCCAACATTTTGTCAACCAAATGCAATCTGAATTTGAAATGAGCTTGGTAGGTGAATTGACTTACTTCCTTGGATTGCAAGTCAAGCAGATGGAAGATTCCATTTTTATTTGTCAGAGCAAATATGCGAGGAATATTGTGAAGAAGTTTGGATTAGATAATGCCAAGCACAATAGAACTCTTGCTCCTACTCACTTGAAGTTATCCAAAGATGAAAAGGGAGTGAATGTTGAACAGAGTTTATACAGAAGCATGATTGGCAGTCTGATGTATCTCATAGCAAGTAGGCCAGACATAACCTTTGCAGTTGGTGTATGTGCAAGATACCAAGCAGAACCCAAGGTCAGTTACATCAATCAAGTTAAGAGAATTCTTAAGTATGTGAGTGGTACATGTGATTATGGGTTGTTGTACTCCCATGACTCAAGTTCCATTTTAGTAGGATATTGTGATGCTGATTGGGCTGGAAGTGCTGATGATAGAAAAAGCACCTCTGGAGGTTGTTTCTTTTTAGGAAATAATCTTATTTCATGGTTTAGTAAGAAGCAGAATTTTGTATCTCTTTCTACTGCTGAAGCTAAGTACATAGCAGCTGGAAGTAGTTGTGCTCAACTGGTGTGGATGAAGCAAATGCTATCTGAGTATAATGTCACACAAGATGTCATGACATTATTTTGTGAAAACCTGAGTGCTGTTAATATTTCTAAAAATCCTATTCAACATAGCAGGACTAAGCACATTGATATCAGGCATCACTTCATCAGAGAACTTGTGGAGGACAAAGTCATAACTCTTGAGCATATTAGCACAGAAAATCAGCTTGCTGACATATTTACCAAGGTTCTAGATGCAGTTCAGTTTGAAAACCTGAGGAGTAGACTTGGGGTTTGTATTCATGAAGAACTATAGCAATTAATGTTCTTTCTGGCTGCCAGACTAAAAGGAATAAAGGTAATTCTGGTAGTGCAGCTTGTGCAGGTGTTTATGAAGGGAAAGATGCTGAAGTTTGTGCATGACATTTGGTCATGTGATGTTGTGTGCATCTACTTTCTGATGTTGTTTATTCAGCTTTATGACTTGACCATTTCTCAAAATTAATAACTGTTCTACTTGCCTTTGTCATATTTATGGCTAAAAAGGGGGAGTAGTGTGCTTGTGGTGTGATTGTGCTGGTGCTGCAGCTGAGGGGGAGAATGTTGAATGTTGTTGTGTTGCAGCAGTTGAGGGGGAGAATGTTGAATGTTGTTGTGTTGCTGCAGTTGAGGGGGAGTTTTTGTTTTTTTTGTGTGAATTTTTGCTGCTGCTGTCTCTGATATTGATGTTTTGCTTGTGTTATCTTTGCAAGATTGTTTGGTGTGTAGTTTTAGCCAAAATTAGCCAAAAGGAGAGATTGTTATTTCTTTGATTTTGTGGTTGACATTTATTTTGCTAATACTATTCTAGCAGCAAGATGTTGAAACAAGATGTTTTAATATTCTGCATTAAACATGTCGGATAAAGATGTCTCATCCTGGATCATAGGACATCGCATATGAATTTGGTTTAAAATGAAGATTTTGTTGTTGGTATTTGTTACTGAATATTCTGTGAATATTTAGTTATCCTATGTGGCATCCAAAGTATTTTGGGTTGAGTTTTTGTGTGTTGGTTTTCGGATTTTCAACTTTTTCTAAATATGGAGACATATTAGGAAACTTTAGATTTAAGACCTATTTTCTTGGAGTTTTTTTTGCAAAATTGTGTGCAGTCTCTTTGCTGCATTTTTGAAGCCCAATCCAGTCCAGATTTAATGCTATATATTGACTGGTGTAAACCTAGTTTAAGTGTGGAACTTACGTGTGTTTTGTTAGGGGTTTTTAGTGTTATTTGTGAGCCTAACTGGTATCATTCTGATAACAGTACAAGGACTGGTTTTGTGTTGTAAGTTCTGTCAGTTACTCATAAGCTTTTAAGCATTGAGTTTCTTGTGTGTCAATTCTCATAAGCTTTAAAGTATTGAGAATTGTGTGTTTTGGAAGTGTGGTTTCGTTTTGTTACTTGTGTTGAAAGGAACCAGTCACGGTTTGTGATTAAAGAGGGATTTGAGGAGGGCCTCATACCTAGGTGAGTCTTAGGTAGAAGTCATAGGAAGGGTAGTGATTAAGTGAGCGGATTGTAACCTGGTGTGGTTGCTGTATGATCTGTGAATTGATACTATCGTATTTTGATTTCGTCCCTGACTTGGTAGCCCCCAGAGTAGGATTGTTGATCCGAACTGGGTAAATATATCACTGTGTTCTTTACTTTCTGCACTGTTATTATTATTGTTAACTTGTTCATTGTGTTGGATATCAGTGTCTCAACATCTGTGTAGGACATCTGATATCTGTGCCAGAATTTCACTAAATGAAGAGGAAAGGAAATGAAAAGATATGTAGAGATATCATTAAGTTAGTAACACTAACTTAATTGTCCAAATTGTCTCTAATGTACCAATTAGTAAAATCTCAGAGTCAGATAGTATTAATTAATCCAATCTGAGTTCATCAGTTGCTCTAATTATCTTAATAGATAAATTCTCAGAGCACACCGGAATTCAGTTAATCTCAGCTAATATTATCTAGAACACTTAAATAAATACGGGGTATTACATCCTCCCTCCCTTAAATAGAAGTTCTTCCTCGAATTTAAAGATTACCTGAAAAAGGTGAGGGTAAGCATCCCGTATTTCAGATTCAAGTTCCCAAGTTGCATCACCCGGATGTGTCATATCCCACTGAACCTTTGTCATACCCTAAATTTTGAACACAAGATTTCCCATCATTGTGCAAATTATCACCACAATATGGATGTACCTTCATACCTCATCAATCCTCTCAAAGATTGTTGAGCATTCACTTCAATCAAGAATTAGGGTTTTGGACTCTCTCAGAGCACTCAGGCAAAGGATCAATCAAGAATTATCATGATATTCAACTTTTCAAGTCTCTCAAACATCCATAAAGGGTCAAGAGGTCTCCCAAATTAAGAATCAAGCATAAAAGTGCAACATTTCAAGTGGATCAAGTCTCAAGATCATCAGTGTCACTAAATTAGGGTTTTGGTCGACCAAGGCCTCCAGAGAGAAATTTTCATCTGGGCATGAGCCGCTACTTCAAAACATGATCCAAGAAGCTCAAAGGGGCCTCATGGATCCAATCATAAGCTCAAAATAGCCTCAGGGGATGCATTCATCAAAAATCAGGAATTAGGGTTTCTTGACCTAATTCACCCCTAAGTTGACTTTTGGAGCAAGACATGAGCCAAGACCTCAAGGAATATTTTGAAGACCTCAAATATCTTATATTGATCCTCTTACAAGTTCAAATTGACACAAAGAACTTGGTTCATGAGCAATATAAAGATTCAAATTCATCTGACCATAAACTAGGGTTTATAAGGAAAAAGTCATCCCCACCTTTGACTTTTGACCAAGATATGATCTCAAACCTTGGGAGATGATTCAAGACACTCTAAAACATCTATGGAATCCATCCATTAAGTTTGATTTGGCCCAAGGACTTGATTTCATAAAGGATCACAAAGTTTGAAATTCATCTGACAAAAAGTCAATTGTGCCCAAAAACCAAGCTTGACTTTTAAGATTTCTTGACAAACATGGCTTCTTTAAGTCAAGGACAATGTTAACTCATGGTTTGGATCATCATACATCAAGAAAAATCAATAAAAGTGAGGTTACTTGCAAAAGGGGTAATCTCGAAAAACTTAAAATTTCTCTAAGTTATGAAAAAAGGATGATTTTTCTCAACTTTGCAAGGTCATAACTCCCAAACCACAAAGCCATTTTCTTCCATCCAAAGCTCAAATGAAAGCTCTCATTACATACTACAAAAGTGTCACATGCTCCATGAGCCAAAAAAATCTTGGATTTTGAGTTATAAAGCCATGAAGTTAGGGTTTCAAAACTTTTGAACTTGGACACTGTGTGAAATTTTTAGACAGAATCTGTCTTATATTTTTACCAACTTTGAGGCCATTTTTCATTATGATCCAAGATGAATCAAGACGAAAGTTAAACATCAAAGTTAAAGTATGATATAGGGCCTTTCTAAAAAGTACAAGAGCCTCCCATGATTCAACTTGAGCGAGAAGTTATAAACTTCCCAAAATGGCATTTTTCACCCTGCCTACACAACAGCATTAGTACATGACTTGTATCCCACGATTTCTTGAACCAATTTTGGACACTCGCATCATTGTATTTCTATCCAAGATCAACATGAATGATGAGGAATCTGAGCATAAGGCCACCAAGTCAAAAATGATATCCCTTAGGCATGTGGCATTCAAGATTCATTTCCAAAACCTTCAATTTTGTCATGAGGCATTCAATGGGTGCATAGAGGTGGCATGAACTGATGCATTGCTATTCAAATGAGTCAAGACATATCTAAAGTTCAAAAGACCTAAACCTGCAAAGCTGACCTCGAGTCAATGGCTAGAGGAGACTTTGGCTACATGACAAAATTCAATGGATAATAGGGTGATCCAGTCCCCAATCACTATTCCTTGCAAAACAAACTTCCTCTACTATAAATAGAGGTCATGTGTGACTGGTCAAACCACCCCAAAACATCTGAATTCGTGTCATCCTCCAAATCACCATTCAAAACCAGAATTTCCTTCTTTCGCAAGTAACATCGAATTTTCAAATAGAGAAGGATTCCACCACAACCAATAATCCTAACACCACACATACATCATATAGAAGCTATCCAAACACTTCTCCATCATCTGTAACATCAGAATCACAAAGCTCAAAATCCAACTTAGGCCTAATTGCAGTTGAGGCGCCACAACAAGATCCAGGTGTTTTCAATCCATTCCAAGCTTCTAAACACCTTACATATGGTCCATTGAAGCTGTCCAGATCATCACACAACATGTGTAACACCTCTACATCAGAATTCGAATTCCTCTTACACAAGTAAGCCTGACACTCTAAAACTCTATGATTCATGCATCATAAATGTGTTTTCAATTTACAAACATGTTTTTGTACTTGTATAGAGTGTTTCCCCTCAATCAATTGCTTTGTAGCTATCGTGTATAGGATTTCATAGTGTTCTTGCAGAAATTATGGTTCATGTGTTCATCACTTGATTTCTCACTCCACACTTAAAATAAATGCAATTAATTGGTACCATTGGAATCCTTGTTCAAAAACGAGAAACTTTCATGTTTACAAAAGTCAAAACCATTGAGTAATCAGAGAGATATGAGAGGTTTTGCAAATCTGGCAATGGAGGTTCGCGCAAGGAAGAAAAAGGTGGCCTTGGCGCCTTTTTTCAATTTTTAAACTAGTGGGATACCCGCGCGGACGCACGGGTTCCGCTGCGGACCTTTGAAATTGGACCAATATATTTTGACAGGAAAAAATGTAAATTCACAGTTAGATTATGAAACTCAAATAATAAATACAAAATATTTAAATGTAATGTAAAAAAAATTAACATAAAGTAGTAAAAGAAAAAAAAATATAAGTCAATCAAAGAGAAATATTGAAATGAAAGACATATTTATAAAAAATAAAAAATTTAATCAAATTTCCAATTTTTAAAAGAAAGAGAGCATTAATATATATTTCAATTATTCATATATTATCTTTAATAAAATTGTATGTTAAGTTAAAAAGAATTTCAAAAATAACAATATTAAATATCAATGCGTTTAAACTGATTTTGCCTCGGTCGTCACCGCGTTTACACGGTACTCGTGTACTATCCGTGCGTTCACAAAAAATTTGCCATGGGAACCCGTGCATTACGACACGGTACTGAAGTGTTACCCGTGCATTTGGTCTGGATACCCGTGTGTGCACACGGTATTGGTATAATATCCGTGCGTTGCCACAGTACCCGTGTGTTACCCGTGCGTTCACAGTAATTTTAGTCTGGTTACCAGTGCGCTTATACGACACAGGTGTGACCCGGTCTTTCGCACGATACGTGTAAATCCGGTAGGGAGGCTTGTGTTTTGAAAATATAATTAAATTTTTAAAAAGAAAAGCAAAAATAATTTACAAAAATTCTTAATTATGTATAAAAGAAAGTAAATTTTGTAATAAAATATATATTTATAAAAGAAAGTCAAATTCTTAATAAAATTTAGTTAAGAGTTGAGTTCTTAATAAGATATAGTATTATTTATAAAAATACTTGATATTATTCTGGTCAATAAAATTGTAATAGATTCGCAAAATTGTTTTCACAAATTGTAAGAAAATGGTCCACAATATTCGATTGTTCAATATTTCGAAAAGTAGTAAAATTGAGACCGTTTATAAGAATAGAGTTTTTACCTGTATGTAAAATGTTTTAATCATAAATGAATTGTTTGACCGTATAAAAACATAATATCTGTTTTGATGTTATTTGATTAAAAAAAAAGAATACGATTTGTTGTGACATAATTAAAAAAAGATATTTGAATCATAAGTAAAGTTGTTCCCTTTTTGTTTCCCGTTTGTAAAATTATATTTGTTTTGTAGTAAAAAAAAAAAAAATAAGTAGAAAAAAAATGGTAGTGAGAATTGAAAATGTTATACAAAAAATCCAATGCAAGTTTTAAACCAATCATTGAAATTTAAAATAAAAAAAGTCTAGAAACTGTATAACGTAAGATATACATTCAAGTCTTCAATAACTATGAAATTAAGCACACAGTAAATTAGTAAAAAAACTTTAAGTAATGTGTCCATAAACCTCAAATTAAAATTAACAAAGCTTGGTAATGCAGTACATCAAAAGGACAAAAAGCATGGAAACTTAATCACGATTTCTAAAACCGGATGATGTCATAAAGTTGTCCCACTTATAGTCGCGCTCATCGTCGTCATCAGAATCAAACATATCATACTCCGGTTCTTCTTCATCATCAGAATAAAATTTGTTAAACCTTCTACTCATTCTTCCTGGTCTTCTGAATCGTCTCCTCTTTCGTCGTTGTCGGACAGCAGCGACCTGAGGTACCTATTAGGAAAAACCATTAACTGATTATTGTGAAGAAGATGAACAGAAAATTTAATATGACATGAATAGAAAAAAGAAAGGAATATCCCAGAACCGTACCGGCAGGACGTGATGAGGATGTTCAACATGGGTAGGTGGTTGGTGCGGCAGGGGGTGTCCCTCGTCGGCAGGTGGTTGGTGCGGCAGGGGGTGTCCCTCATCGGCAGGTGGTTGATTTTCCTGAACTGGTTCGATGTCAGAAGGTGGTGTTCGATGGAGCGGCGCATCAACGTTATGTTGCGTCTGTTGATTTAATAAAAGAGAATGTAGAAAAGATGAAGCAAGAAAAATGCATAGTTGTATGTAGGTATTGAAAAAATAAGTAGATAATTTATGATTCGTACCTGGTCTGGTTGATCGACCTGAGATGGGGGTTGCGATGTCGTTGTTGGTTGGATTTCAGGCGCAGTCTGCACCTCAGAAGTGTGTGAAACCCAGACAATGTTGTTGGTGGCCATAGTAACAATTATACATTTCTGAATTTTTGTTTGTGTTGTTCATTGAAGAAGTGTTGTTTATATATTTTGCCCTGAAACCCATAAGCTTCTCCCTGCACTTGGTATTGTAAAAGCATTAATTATTTGGAAAATTTAATAGTGGAAGTTAGGGAGGCAAAATAATAAGCAACCATAGGGAAGATTAATGATAAGTTGGAAAACGTGGTGTGCTATGATTTGGCATTAAAGCCATATGGAAGTGACTATGGAAAACAGAAAGCCATGGGTAATTATAACAGTCTGATATGAAGTTTGAAGAAACTGAGAAAAATTAAATGCACATTTACATATAACAAACTAATTTTTGTTTAAACTGTTAAGTTGCAATAACTGGTAGAGTTATGATGTAATAAATCCTCTTAGTGTGTTAAACTCATGTCATAAAAGAGTAAACCAATTCATAAGAATGCCGCAAAGGATTAGACTTGACAGTTATAGAATTTTGAGAAAGTATGAAAGAGAGATGACCTTTAGGGTCGAAGAGTTACCTGATTGGGTGTCTGAATAGAGTCAATAGCAGCATTCCCTCTATAATATCTTCTAACTGCATTGGTAATATTGTTCCACCCCTTTGTTGTTTTGACAGATTTTGTATTGGCTAATACAATGTATAGAATAATTGGTCAATAAATGCAATGGAAAGCATGGACTTCTGAAATTAGTTGTAACGTTACATGAGATATGATTAACAAATGTGGTCTGAACAACAAATTTGACAAACATAAGAATACTCAAATTAAAAGATATGAAAGGTTAATGTAATGTATCAGCAAAAACAAAATAACCATGATCGAAAAAAAACACATAGATACAATGATATGGAAGTGAAGGGATAATATGTGTAGTTTTACCTTAGGTGTGCAAAGAGATTGTCATTTGGATAGGCTTCTCAATGCATCTGGCTAAACAATATACATTGAAAGAAAGCATACATATACACTGAATAGCATTTGGATGAAAAATCTGGTCCTACACATGGGAGTCGTACCTTTGAAGGAAGAAACTCCACTTCCGGTGACGCAAGATGAACATTTACACAAACACTGGTTTTTGTGATCCATTTGAAGTCCAGTTGCAGCAAGAAGATGTGTCTCACCACCCCAAGCATTTCTAGGTTCTGCGAAAGATGTGTCTTCACACAGACCCTATCACCAATCTGAAGACATTCAAATCATGTAAGAAAAAAAGGACATATATAGTAAATCAGACAGTAAAATAAAAATACATGGGAGAACTGAATTCGGACAGAAATCAATTTAACCATTACAAATGTCCCTCACCTTATGTTAGCTTATCAATTTGCACCTGAATTGAAATGATTTACGTAATTAGATTATTAGTTATAACAATGATATATGATTCAAAAGTAGATAAGTGTCGTGACCCTTATATGTTATGTAATTCAAAAACAGTGTTCTATGTCATTGGGAAATAGTAAAATATTGAGCATAGATAATTGAAACTCACATTCTGATCAGGCCAAAATGTGAATATGTCATAGAAGAAAAAACCCCAGGATCTGTAGCACCCAGTTCTGAACTTTTGAAATGCTCACTCACAAAATACTGTGCAATAACATATATGATGTGCTTAGAAAGTATCCAACTAATGAACAACATGAAATGAAAGTATGTGTGTGACATTTAACAATACCTAATTCGAATTTATAACTCGACCCCTGATGCCTGTTTATACTGTAGGAACGACCTGCAAAGAGTATGCTAAAACAACAATAAACCAATGTTCCACTTATTAAGAACACATTATTTGCTACTGGAACTTCTAAATAGGAAGTACTAAAGAAAGACAAATATGCTAATTTAATTATTTACAAACTCAAAAATAGTAAAATGTTTCGAATGTAAAACAAAGGCTTTACACTCTAAGTAAAAATAAAAACACAAATCAATAACAATACCGTTTCAGCAGCAAGAGCCAAAAAAGTAGATCCAAAAGCTTATTTAGTTCTCGGATTGACGAAAACAATACCGTTTCAAAACTACAATAGTATGAACATGAAAACTAATTGTGGCATACCATAAACAACCTTAGGAACTGTCTTACAACATCGATCGTACGTTGAAACCACTTATTTCCTAAGTCGTCAAGTGTCTGTGTTGCTGCCAATACCTACCATAACAAACTTTTAATCTCCCTACATCAAGTGAAAGTAAAAAGTACCATTCACAGCAAGAAACAAAATCTGTACCTCAATAAAACTATCGCCATAGTTGATGCCCCCTCCCGAATTATAAGTTTGAGCAATGTCGCAGTAGAGAGACAGAGAATAGAATTGCGTAAGGACACAGATTTTGTCCTATCTACTTAATCCATGAAAATATAGCTTCTCTGCATAACAATGAAAGAAAAAATAACATTTAGTAAATTATAAGGGGTTGGTTAGAAACTTCAGCAACAATCGTCTTCAAAGCTATGCTAGCAGTGTCCAGATGTTGATCCTATTATTATCGGCTGCAACAATTAAGAACATATTATGAAAATCTATCCTATCCTACCAAAATTACCGCAAAAAAATTGATCGAAATCAATCACCTGAAGAACACCACACCACGTTATGTGTTTTATGTCAACTCCATATGATAGAATGCCAGGTCAGATAGCTCAGCCTCCTCTGGTTCATAGCAATTAATTTTGATTCATAGCAATTAAGTTTTATTCATACATTCATAGGACCAGCACGTAAACCATGTCCAACACCATCTAATACATCAAACCTCTAATATCATTTACAAATTACAAAAACAGTGCATTGGTATCTTTTGATTTAAAAAAATACTGAAATTACAACAACAAAATCACTTAAGGCCATACCTTGTTAGTTTCAAAACTTAACGATAAAACTCGATCCAGTCTTAACCTCATGAATCTGCGAAAACACAAATAAGAGATAAGTTACAACTTGCCTGAAACATCACAACAAATCAACAAACAATAATCACCATCAACGCAAAAAAATACAATACAATAACAAACTAACAAAGACAATACCATCATTATCAGTTTCATTAACAGCAGTGTTGAACTTCATCCGCCAACACGTTATTCCTCAAACACCGCCGATATAGTTCAAACCTGCAACAAACCTCCGAAAGGAGCCAACTCAGTGGCAGGACCTATCACGTTGAATCAATTTAGTCAATAGCATATTGCAAAAAATATCATTTTATTCAAAATCTTCAGCTCTGTCACCTGGTTACTTCACTCCTGCAACATACATACACATATCAAGAATAACCGCATATTAAATTCTCTCTGGAAATTTCAAGCTTAAGATAATGTTTATTTTCAAGATGAGACACCACTCACTGTGTGTGATGAAACAATACCAGTGGATCCATGGTAGATCTCACCTTTCACAAAAACCAGAAAAATTGATAGAATAATCAAAAACACAAACCCTAAATTACCATAGAATACTAAGATATGAAATGAAGAAAAATTGAACACAAACAAAACGTATGAAAGGAAAAACAGAAAAGGTTTGAACTTTTCACTAATATATGAAAAACAACATATAGCAAAACAAAAAGAAAATCGCCGCCACACTTCTCACCGGAAAACTGCGAATCTTGACCACCACACGTTCCTCATGAATCCATCACCACCACTGAAGTACCCTTTCGTCCTCTGCTCGCAAGTTTGCACCACCGTGGCCGCCGATTTGTCCCCATTTCTGATTGATATTCCTTGATTTTCCAGTTTTCGTTTCTGTAAACAAAAGAAAGAAGAAATTAGAGGAAGACGGAAATAACGAAGAAGACGAAGAGAAGGTTTGATTGGGGAAAGCTCGATGAAGAGGAACAGTGAGATGAGCATCGAGAGAGAGAAAGAAGGAAACAGTGTGGTAGAATGGTGATGTACGTGTATCAGACATTGGTAGTAGGGAAAAGCAAAAAAAATTAATAGAATTGGTTAGTTTGTAACCAAAAAGGAGGACAACATATTATTATAACATAATAAATTGGTTAGAAATGAAAAAGGAGTACATTTAGTTAGGAAAAGTAATTTGTAGACATCAAATGCCCTCACTTTGGACACATGGCAGATAGACGAATGAGGGCAAAATTGGTTATTCCACAGCCTTAGGTTTTCTTATATAGTAAGATATTTGAATTTTTGTTTTTTTTTAATTGATTTCAAAAATTAATTTCTCTCTGATTTTTAATCAATTTTTTTCAAAATTCACAAAAATATTAAAATATTTTATTCTACAAAAAAATCAAAATAATATTATTTATTTAATATATTTTGAATTTTTGTAAAGAATTTCATTTTAATTGTTTTTAAACATTTTTAATGAAATTTTCCTCTTGATTTTTCAAATTCAAATGAATTTCACACTTTCATATAAATAAAACATGATTTTTCAAAATATTTTTCAAAGTTCACAACTTGTTTTTAAATATATTTGATATTTTATATCATTTTTTATTTAATTTTCTTTGAAAAATTGTATTTTTAATTCAAATTAGGGTTTTCTCTTGATTTTAAATTTTCAGATTTCATTTGAAACACTTATGGGCCTCTTTGTAGAGTGTAAGACCCATTCCTTTTTGTACATAAATATTTTGGCCCTCAGTCATTATATAAGTCCCACTGTGGTTTTTAAAACCGCGACGCGGTCGTCGGCTTTTCAAATAAATCATCTGGGCCTCTCCTTGAGTATAATCCCCATTTTGCTTCTTTACAAACACTTTTACGCCTCTAATAGAGTGTAAGACCCAACCCCTTTTGTACATAAATAAATTTTTGGGCCTCTGGTATAGTATAAGTCCCACAATGTCTTTCGGTATCGCAGTGCGATCACTGTTTTCAAAATAAGTCATCTGGGCTTCTCCTTGACAATAAGCCCCAGTCTTTTGTTCATAAACTTTGTTCTTAAAAATAAAAAACTTCCATGGGCCTCTCCTTAAGTTATAAGCCCCATATCTCTGTTTTCAAAATCATCTGTATGTTTTAAACTGGTACTAAGAGGAGCATTATTCCCGGTGAAACTGCTCGTAGACCACTTGGGCCTCTCTTTGAGTTATAAGCCCCAAACACCCTTTTCTTTTCAAACAACTTTCTTTTAATTCAAATTCAAATTCAAAGGTTTTTTTCTCAAAAGTTTCTTCAATTTCTTAAAACCCTAATCATACAGGTGTAATCAATACAATCAATCACAATACACTTGGGCCTCTTCTCAGAGTATAAGACCCAACATCTTTTAAATTCAATGCATACTTGTATATATATATATATCTGTTAATTTACTTATCTGTATATACTTGTGCATATCTATCTAGAGTTTCCCGAGCAGTTAGGTCTACACTTAGGTCAAACCATAGGTTCACTACTACGAAAAACCCATTTAACAACGATTGGGAATGACATATAATGACGCGGGCGAAGGCGTTGTTATGTAGATTGTTGTTGTAAGTTAGCTGTTTCTACAACGGGCTGGAAACCGTTATTGAAAGGTAGGGCGTGAGCCGTATATCACAACGGTTATGATAATAAACCGTTGTGATACATACACTTAGGTTCTGGGTTCGAAACCCATCAGCAGCGAAATTATATAAAACATAAATTACTTATGATATCGGTTACAATAGATAACCGTTGTTGTAAGTACCCTAAGTTTATTATATTAAATGTAGATTGCTTGTTTTCCAAACACCTCACTAAATAAATATACATGGATTCAATTTGATGAAGATGTCTATAATCTGCAAATTAAACTGTTCTTGAAAACCAAATTAAACAAACCAATGTTGTATTCTGATTGCATTCGTCTCATCGTGCATTTCACGCTCTTTTACATATATTATGGTTTATTGATCTGACTCCTTCAATATATCGCTATCTTCGATTATAGTTAAATTTCCATAAGATCAACAAGACATTGGATAATCTGCCTCATCTTTGATTTAACTATAATGGAAGATGGCGATGCATCTAAGGAGCCAGATCATTATACCATAATCTATATATAAAAGAACGTGAGATAAATGATAAGAGGCATGCAATCATAAAACAACATTGGTTTGTTTAAGTTGGTTTTCAAATACAACTTAATTTGCAGATTATAAGTATCTATGTTAAATTAACTGAATGTATTTTAAGTGAGGGTTAGTGAAACAAACAATCTACATAGAATATAATAAACTCAAACAATATTCTATACCAGATCCAGATATTATAAACTCATATAATACGCTTGCTACCACCAGCAAACTTTAAGTGAGGGTTAGTTAAACAAACAATGTAAATAGAATATAATAAACTCAAACAACATTCTATACCAGATCCAGAAATTATAAACTGATATAATACGCTTGCTTCCACCAGCATCATCACCCTGTATCATCCCCTTAACCTGAAAGGAAACAAAGCAAACTTCAAAAATGAGCATCCTCAGTTGAAAACAAACCCTAAAACCATAATCCAGTGAAGAGTAAAGAGAGGAACAGGAATAACACACCTTTTAATGAAACTAATCGCGGAACAGGAATCAATTATGATGTTGAACTAGTTTTGGAAGCAATGAAAAAGAAATATAAGGAGGAAGAAGCTTACACAAAAGCTTCATACTTCTTATACTTCTTTTCATTGTTTCTAAAACTAGATAAAGTTTGCTTACAGTGTTGATTCTTCATTTACTAGCATCTTATTCGTGAAGCTATGAAGAAAAAGTACAAGGTGGATGAAGTTTCTATCATAGCTTCATGCTTCTTGTACTTTTTTCCATAGCTACACAAACATTATGAAGTTTCCAAAGCATTGTCTTTGTTAAGGTAGTGAAAACGAATCTGAAAAAATGAAAACAATCAACAAAAATAACAATCCACAAATGAGATAATGGGAAATATCTAACAATAGATGGAAGAAGAAGAATACCTTAATGTATGATTCACGGCTAATGGTGAAAATGAAGAGAGAAAATGGGTTCTAGGGTTTCACTTTGAAGGCAACGGCGTTACTGTCAATTAAGTGAAAGTTATTTTGCTTATATATGGGTAAACTATTTCACAACCGTTAACAATAACAACCGTATAGATAGGTATTTATTTATTATAAATATATCACTACGGTTAACTAGAATAACCGTAGTGATAACCCTTTTATATGTGAATTTTAAAATAAATAAAAACCGTATAGATAGGTATTTATTTATTATAAATATATCACTACGGTTAACCAGGAGAACCGTAGTGATAACCCTTTTATTTGTGAATTTTAAAATAAATAAAAAAGAAAAGGTGCGCCTTAACTTCTCACTTAATGCATCTGCAGTTTAAACATCAACAATGTAATTCACAATGCATATGCAGTTTAAACATCAACAATGTAATTCACAATCAATCTGCAGTTTAAACATCAACAATGTAATTCAAACCCTAATTCAACTATTACATTTCATAACAAAGTAAACATTAAACATAAAGGAGACAAGAAAACATATCTTCTTGATATTTCCAGAAAATATCTCTGATTTCAGTTTGTTCTTCAAATTCTTTTTCTTTTTCTTTAAATCCTCATACATAACCTTCAGATAGCCCACAGCTTCCAACTATGACTTCATAATGCTCTCATCGTCATTTCCATCTCTTTCTCCCACGTCTTCATCCCATGTGAACAAATTACATGTTTCATCGCTCCTCCAAAATGGACATCTCCAAAAAATCCTTCCTTTATTTTGTCCCTTCTTGCATTGATACGAAACCATACGACCATCACAACCACAAAAATTTCCAAATCGAGATTTTACACTGAAAGAAGACGTAGAAACACCTTTGCATGATTTTGTATTCAAATGTGACATTGCAACACCTTAAAGTATAACATTTTCTTGTTGTTGTTGTCTTCTTCCTGACAATGGTGACGGCGTTGGTGTTAGGGTTGTTTCGTCTTGTTTCTTTTTTCAATGGATAAATTGATATATACTTGGTGTTTAAAATACATAACAGTTTGTAACAACGGTTTTAAGAAAAACCCGTCGTGATATCATTATTATTTTTTAGTTAAATATTAATAAAACTTAAAAAGGGAGCATTTACGTCAAAGGGATAAACTATTTGAGGGCGATGAGGTTCGAACCCATGATAGCAAGATTGTATCACCACGGTTTTCATAACAACCGTTATTATACCCTTGAGATTTCTAATTAAAATAAGAACGGTGTATAGGATGCCGTTGTAAACCTCGCGTTGTTGTTTGGGCATTTTGTAGTAGTGGTTACTTTTAACTTAGTCAAAACTAGTTCCCTCATAGGAAATTCCTCGCGATACAGTCTGCCTCCTCTTGGGATTATTCAATATGGAACAGAGAAAGGCATTACTCTCGGTGAATCTTTTCTCAAGACTGTCAAAACTTAGAAATATATATATATACAAGAAATTCATTTCCCCAGAGAGGATTAATTCCCGGTGAAACCTCTTTAGAATTTCTTCAACCTTAGAATTGTTCAACATAGAAAGGATTAATTCCCGGTGAAACCTTTCTTGAACTTTTCTTAGGCTTGGACCCACAGGCTTCCTAGAAGTTCCCCAGCCTCCTCTTGGGCTTAGTACAAGGATCAACAAGCTTCTTAAAAGTTCCTCAGCCTCCTCTTGGGCTTAATACATGGACCCAAAGGCTTCCTAAAAGCATAGGATAAGAATTTTGTCATCTATACTAGTTCAATCCATAGGAGAGTCAAAAGTCCAGAATATCCTACCATCCAAGAGTTTATCATCAACTAACAGCCTCCTCTTGGGCATCATACAAAGATCTCTCTACACCAAAGTCTACCATTTCTCAAATAGACTTGGATAGTCTCAACCTCCTCTTGGGCTTCATACAAATAGACTTTGACAGTCTCATTATCATAGTCTCCTTTTGGACCTCACACAGAGACCCTCAGGCTTCCTAAAAGTATAGGATAGATTCTGATCATTTTATCAATACACCAGTCTCCAGCAGAGTTAAAACCTCTAAGGTTTTCAAACTCACCTTTGAACTTCCCTGACCCCCCAACCAAGCTTGACGTTTACCTTGACATCCCATCCAGTATCAATTTACCATCAACAAATCCCCAATGAAATAAGAACCTCATGGCATCTGGTATTTCAACTCTTCCCTGATTCCCAGCAAAAGTAAGTTCCTTTTGGATTCCCCAATACAATTTCAACATGCTCTTGGATTTCAATAAATCCTCAGCAAGAGACAACCTTATCTTAGGCTTCATATAAGAATTTCCCCAGTCAGCCTCAATCTTGGGCTTTGTACAAGACAGATAAAACCCTCCCCGGTGGAGTCATTTTCTTTTAGCTTCAACCTTGGGCTTTGATCAAGGATCACAAAAATCAACATCCCCTCAGATGAGACCATGAGTCCTCTCTATAGGAGGATATCCCTTCTATACATCACATATTAAAACAAACAATCAAAACCTTTTTCCAGATAATTGCTATAAGTGGCACACTTGTTGATTCAAAATCCAAGTTGGAGTCCCTCCTTTATCCTGGCTAAAATCTCTCTTTCATCTAACTGTTGTAAGTGGCAAGCCTTTGGATTCCATACATCTACGCCAATGTCCCTCTCTTAGCATTAAAGATTCATAAAGGAAAAAGTGGCATTGCTCTATAATGAGTTAAAGCTTCTTCCTTCATGACATTCCTCTTATAAAGGAAATTATGGCATTGTTGGGTTTCTCATATCCCAGTTAAACTAATTTCCATTATAACCAATTTCTCAACATTTTGTGATGAATAGGTGAGATATCTCCCTTTAGAGATGACAAATTCTCTCTCAGTCAACCTTTAGCTTTAATCTTGGGCTTTGAACAAGACACAAATACTCTGATAGCTTCAATCTTGGGCTTTAAACAAGACACCAAATATCTTTCCTCCCATAGAATAGGAGCAACTATGATTGCTCTGATTTTCCAAATCTCTTTACGGGAATACGTAGGCATAATATTATGAAATCTTAGCGAGCACACAAATCAAAATCTTAGGTCCAGTACCTTCTTAAAAACAACAGAAAACCCAAAAACAACAAAAACATTCTCTCAACACTCTCAAAGGAGAAACTTTCCCAATCCACAACAGATAAACACAAGAAAGCATTTAAAATAACAGAAATACATGCAAAAAGAAGGTTCCTATAGATTACTATATACACACTGGGTGTTAACAGCTTCCCTTTGTATAACCAAACTCCGATCCCCGATCTCTTAGCATTTGTTAAAGAAAACATTTGCGTGCAGGGTTAGTTTAAGATATCTTCTCATTCCTTTCTAGCTTCATAGGATAAATACATAAATTAGAAAGTAACACCAATCATGTGGTAAGGTGGTCGCGTCACCAGGAAAAAACTGATGGCTACAGAAAAATGGCGACTCTGCTGGGGAGTTTAGGATTAGATTTCCTAAGAGGTCTAGGCCTTCTTTGCATTTATTTTTCTGTTATCTTACTTGCTTTCTCATTTTCTATATCATCTGTGGTCATATTACTTGATATCCGTGTTTACATTACTATTATCTGGGATTAATACGCATGTGGTGAGTCCGAGAGAACATTAAGATAAGTGGTGGCCCATTCAGGGAGAATTATAGGGAGTGAATCCCGACCAAGCTAACTTGAGAGTCCACCGAATCAGTGGAGGTGCCCACGTGGAATTACTAATGTTGAACGAGCATGTCGTGAAAGCATTGTTTTTTTCCCATTGGGTTACCCTTGAAGCTGAGGATTAGTAGACACTTAACCATTTGACCATTAGGTAGTGCGGTGGCTATCGGGAATAGTTGATATGCGATACTACACTCAAAGGAGATTCATCTTAGGATATTAAAGCTCTCATGAGTCAGTCGATTTGCTATTAATATCCTCAAGAGGGATCAATGATTTTGGGAACCTTTGTTAGAACCTGTTCTGCAGGTACAAAATTCAACCTTTAGTACACACCTTGGGGATGGGTAGATCCATGGCTCCATGCTCGTGACAATGAACCCTTAAACCCATGTTTTCAAATGTTTTTGTTTGCTGCATTCATGAATCCATGCATTCATTAAAAAACCTCTTTTAAACAAGAAAAAACCTTTCATCTAAAAGAACTGAAATTATAATTGCAAATATCAGAAGTTGTGTTATGGATTTCAGTAGAAGAAAAACGCACAAGTACACCTTCAAGGTTCCAAAACTAGAAGACCTAAGGAAATTGGGAAGAATGATTACTAATCCTGAGGCTTTCAGAGCTAAGCACGGAGGACTGTTGTCTCTTTTGAAAGTCAACATGGTTGAAGGGATCCTGTCTACACTGGTTCAGTTCTACGATCCGGTATACCACTGCTTCACTTTCCCAGATTATCACACCAACACTAGAAGAGTACTCTTGCCTGATTGATCTACCTATCACTGATCAAGATCCATTTTCCATACTGGAAGAAATTCCAAAAGATCAAGCCATTGCAAGAGCAATCTCTTTGGAAGAATCATAAATTAGGACTCATATGACCACCAAGGGAGGAATCCAGGGTTTACCAACTAAATTCCTGATGGAGAAAGCTCTATACTTTGCCAGTATAGGAAATATAATTGCTTTTGAAGATGTCTTTATTCTGCTTATATATGGGTTGTTCCTCTTTCCCAACATTGATAACTTCGTCGACACCAATGCTTTTAAGATATTCTTAATTGGGAACCCAGTCCCAACCTTGCTCGCAGATGCTTATTATTATGTACACTTAAGGAATTTGTACAGCTGAGGGATGATCAGATGTTGTGTATCATTACTTTACAAATTGTTTATTTCCCACTTGCCCAAATCTGCTGCTTTTTGGGATCACAAGAGTAGTTTGCGATGGTCGCAGAAGATTATGTCCCTTACCAATTCCGACATAGATTGGTATAATCAAATCTATGACGGGGTAAAAATCATCGACAAATGTGGAAATTTCCCTAATGTACCCTTCATTGGTATTAAAGGAGGGATTAACTATCTTCTAATTTTAGCTCGCCGTCAACTTGGATACCCGATGAAGAATATCCCGCATAATGATCATCTGGAAGGTCTTTTCTTCAAGGAAGGAGAAAATGACAGGGCACTAAAGAAAGAAATAGTGCATGCCTGGCAACATATTCACAGGAAGGTGAGAGAGTCCCTGGGGAGGCCAAATTGCATCTCTATAGAGCCTTATCTCCACTGAGTGCAAACTAGAGCCATCAAACTGAGGATGCCTTACCCTCGTCAAGAAGTTTTTCCCTTAAAGCAATTTGTCCTTTATTTCATGTCCGATGCGGAAAAACTCCAGGTCGCTCTCAACAAAGTCCAATGTGAGAAGAACTCTTGGAATAACAAGTACCAGATTCTTAATTTGGAATGTACCAAGATTCAGGAACTGCTAAAAGAAAAGGATGCTCTGATTGAGATATTAGAGCAGCATGCCATAGAAAGTCAAGAGGAACGAAGAAATTTGCTCTCTCCTTTCACTTGGCAAAGGATCGTCGACCCGACAACGGCGGAAGGAGCCCGATCGAAGAAAAGAAAAATTCAGGAACCAGCATCTGAGCTCTCCTCAGAGAGAACTCAGGATCCATAAGCCTAATTTTCCTTCTCGCACTTTGTAAAATACTGTACTTTTCCTTGTAAAATACTGTAATCTTTCGAGTTAAATAAAAGGGTGTCCCCCACTGTGTTATATTTGCAATATAATTGTTAAAAGTTCTTTTGAAAACAAAAACTAAAAAATATATCATTCTCATTCTTTGCATATCATTCATCATTCTCACATAACACATCTTTGTCTTTGAGTCTCACATATGTGTCGCACTCTAGAGTCAAACTATCTCATTCGTACAATACTCGGGCTAATCGACAAAAGAAAATGGACTATCTCGAGGAAGAGAACAGAGAGCTTAGAGAAGAAATCAATGATCTAAAGGAGAGTTTGGAGAAACTCCACAACACCATGGAATCCCTGGCAGCAGCCCAGGAACAACAACATCAAAGGACTGTGATCTCAGAGATTACGTATACACCAGCATTTGAAACACCTGACAGTCATCCTCAGTATAACATGCCTAAAGGTTTCCCCTGGGGCATGCCTATCAACTTTATACCTAAAGGATACATCCCACCGGTCACTGAAGACCCGAAAGTCGTAACAGGAATCACCGGACCTGGAGGTTACAAACTTCAGGTAAATGAAGATGCAAGGGTTACAACAGAAAATCTTGAAGGTTACAAACTTTAGGTCACTGAAGCGCCAAGAATTACTGCCGTAATGTTTATACCATAACCGGTGGTACACACTATCCCTGAGGAACAGATCCCGCAGGCCACTTCTGACAGAAACGAAGAAGTATATGAAATGATGAATGAATTCCAGGAACAATTCTTGGAAATGCAGAAGGAACTACACGCCATTCGCGGTCAGGACTTGTTTGGCAAAGATGCCGCCGACCTCTGTTTGGTGCCTACAGTAAAAATACCGCACAAATTCAAGGTGCCTGACTTTGAAAAATACAAAGGCAATTCTTGCCCTCAAAGTCATTTGGTAATGTACGCTCGAAAAATGTCTACCCAGACAGAAAATCAAAAGCTACTGATCCATTATTTCTAAGACAGTTTAACCGGTGTCGTACTCAAATGGTACATGGGTTTAAACCGCACCAAGATCAATTCTTTCAGAGATCTCGAGGCAGCCTTCGTTCAGCAGTATAAATACAACTTGGACATGGCACCAGATAGGGACCAGCTCAAAGCAATGTCACAAAAGGATAAAGAAACCTTCAAGGAATATGCTCAGAGATGGCGTGAAATCGCCGCCCAGATCTGTCATCCTCTCGAGGAAAAGGAAATGACAAAGATCTTCCAGAAAACATTAAGCTCGTTTTATTATGACCGAATGGTCGCCATTGCACCTAGTGACTTCACTGAAATGGTGAACATGGGAGTACGCCTTGAGGATGTAATCCGAGAAGGACGATTGGTCAAAGATGCAGAGCCATCCAACAGTACTAGAAAATACGGTAGTGCTTTCCAAAAGAAGAAAGTGCAAGATATCAGTAATATCTCTCTGGGAAAGCAAAGGCGAAGGTATCAACCGGTAGCAGCAGTAACTCCGTCTATCAACCCAGTGCCAACTCCGACATATCAACCTCAGGTTGTTCAAAGCCAACCAAATCAACAACGGTATCAGCAAAGGCAGCAAGAGCCTCTTCAGCAGGCTTGCCCATAGTACAATAACAATAATCGTACTACAGGACCATCAGGGTTCAACCCTATACCAATGTTATATCCAGAGTTATCTCTACTTCTGCTGGCCAAGGGGCACGTTCAGACCAAGACTCCTCTTACAGTACCAAAAAATCCACATTTTTAGTTCAAAGCAGATCAAACTTACCCTTACCATCAAGGAGGATCAGGACATAACATTGAGAATTGCCTCAGCTTCAAGTCTGATGTACAGAAGCTCGTCAGAAACGTGGTTTTATCTTTCAAAGATACTAATCCAAATGTTCAGACGAACCCATTACCGCAACATGAGAAGACTACAGTGAATTTGATAGAAGGAGAACCTGGCAGCAGTTATCAAATTCACAATATACGCTTACTAGGAACCAACCTGGTAAAGATGCATTGCAGACAGAGCGGGTACGGCCATGTGCCATCTCACAACTATCATCAGTGTGATATTTGTTCCAAGGATAACCAAGGATATGTCATAGTACAAGCAACTCTTCAAGAACAAATGGATCTAGGCTGGATTCAAGATCACATGATTCGTGAAGTAAACATGGCCCATGCACATCCAAACATTTTTCAAAACTATGACATTCGTGCAATGAACGTCAATCTAGTGGCAATACATTCAAGACAAAGTCAGTATTACAATTTGTGGCAGCACGATTAGCGCCTGCCCGATTTGTTCAAAAGACAATCAGGGATGCTCTTTTGTACAAGAGGCCCTCCAACATCAAATAGATCTCGGATTGATCCAAGACTACCATGAGAGGAATGATCATCAGGTTAACATGGTTCAGATCTTTGACATCCACTTAATGAATACCAATCTAGTGGAATTGCATGCCAAGCAGGTCAGACTTGGTTTCCTGGACTCGCACGATTATCAAGGTTGCAAAGAATTCTATGAAAACGGCCAAGGTTGTGCGCTTGTACAAAGGACTCTTCAACATCTATTAGACCACTGGTGGCTTCCAATCTACCAGGATAAAGACACGCAACAAGTTAGCATAACTAATGCAGATCCTGATAGGCACCAAAGCTGTGATATCCGCCTACTGGAGACGGATCTGGTAAAGATGCACTGCATACAAAGTGGGTACGGTCGGGTACCACCTCACAATTATGAACTTCGTGGAATATGCTTGGAAAATAACCAAGGATGCTATCTCGTACGAGCAGGTCTCCAGCATCAGTTAGACCAAAAGGATATTCAACCACACTTGAATTCTCAGTCAATCAACATGATACAAGATTGCCTCCCTGTTCAAAACAAGAACCAAGGACTACTAGACAAAAGCACCGTCTCAGTCTCCAATAAAAGAGAACCAGACAATAATGGAATAACCAAGGATGTTTGCGCCATAATTCCTCTGCTCAATTAGTCAAAAATCTCTCTTGACAGTAGAAAAGTGTCTGACCGGCCTAATCTGGATCCAATCGAGGTTGCCTATGATGGTCAAAAGGCCCAAAAAGCCCATATGGTCGTCTACTTGCCAGGTCCAATACCATACAAGTTAGAAAAGGCTATCCCATACAAGTATGGTACAACGACCATAGAAAATGGAAAATAAATTCCATTACCATCCATTGTGAACATTGCTGACATCAGTCAAGTTACCCGGAGCGGTCGAATCTTCAACAGAGTTGTTGGAGAACCTGCCAAAGAAAAGGAACCTCAAGTTGAAGTTCCTAATCAACAAATTGGTCAATCCAGTAACACAGAACCTATAAAGAACAACGATGAAATGCTGAAGCTCATCCAGAAGAGCGAGTACAACATTGTCGATCAATTGTTGCAAACTCCATCTCAGATCTCTGTGTTATCTCTCCTGCTTAGTTCAGAAGCTCACAGAGAAGCTCTACATAAGGTTTTAGAATAGGTCTTTGTAGAACAAGATGTGACAGTGGGTCAATTTGACAACACTATTTCCAACATCACTTACTGCAACAATTTGGGTTTCAGTGATGAAGAACTTCCAGAGGAAGGCAAGAATCATAACATGGCACTCAATATTACAGTCAATTTCCAGGACGATGCTTTAGCCAGTGTACTGGTAGATATAGGTTCATCCTTGAACGTCATGCCAAGGTCAACTTTGGTACGGCTATCCTTTTAAGGTACTCCGATGAGAGGCTGTGAGATCATCGTCAAAGCCTTTGACGGTTCCAGGAAAACAGTTATCGACGAAGTCGATCTTCCCATAACCATTGGTCCTCACACTTTCCAAGTCACTTTCCAGGTCATGGACATCCGAGCAGCATACAGTTGTTTACTAGGAAGACCTTGGATACACGAAGTCGGGGCAATCACTTTGACACTTCACCAGAAGCTAAAGTTCGTCAAGAATGACAAATTAGTCACGGTATGCGGAGAGCAAGTTTTAATAGTAAGCAACTTATCATCATTCTCCTGTGTAGAACTAGAGGAGATCATTGGAACTCAATTCCATGCACTCACGGTGAGCAATGAGAATCACCAAGAAAAAGGAACGTCGATTTCCTCATACAAAGACGCTCTCAAAGTAATGGGGAGTGGTAACATAAAAGGATGGGGACAGATTATAATTCCTACTGATAACAAGACAAGAAAATGTCTTGGTTTTTCTCCAACATGTACCCAGACTACAAAGAAGGATGAAAGTTTTCATCCCAATAAGGATTTCTTTCACAGCGGGGGCTTCCTCTGTAATACCCCGTATTTTATTTTGCTCGGGATAATATTAATTGTGATCAACTGGGTTCTGGTGTACTCTGGGAAATTATCTGTAAAGATAATTAGAGTAACTAATGAGCTTAGAGCAGATCAAATTAATAATTATCTGACTCTGAGGTTTTAAGTTTTGGTGATATAGAGACTTTTTGGACATTTAGTAGTGTTACTATCTAATTGAATTTCTCTATATCATTTCATTTCCACACTTGGGAAAAAATAGAAACAAAATTGGAAAAGATAGAAAAGGTTAGAAAGAAGGAAGAGGAAAGGAAACAAAGGAGAGAAACTTGGAAGAGAAGAACAAGAGCTTGGATAATCATCTCTTCTTCATCCAATCAACCCAACATCTTCTTCATATTCCTCATCTTGTTGTTGGTGAGTTTTAGTTAGAACCCTAAGTATAGAAACTTAGGTTAGAATTGGATAAAAATGGTGAAATTTGATTAATCATGCTAAATGATGTTTGCTATGGTTGAAATCTGAAATAGAGCATATAATATGTGTGGGTTGTATGAAATATGAATGTTGGATGCTTGCTGATCGTGAAGGCTAGATCAAATCCTGTAGAAGTGGTCCACCAAGTACGTCTGGGATGCTGGGCGTAAGGAGAGGAGGATGGGAGTGTACCTGCAAGGCACTCCGACGCTCAAGTAAGAAAGGGTCAGAGAAAAGGGGCAAGTACAAAGTATTAGTTCGTAGAGTGAATATTTGATATCTGACCCTCTCAAGTGAAAGGGTTTATATAATGCCCCCAGCACGTGGCCAACGGTCCTATTTTTGGGGCGAAATAACCGTTTTCCCGAAGAATAGGTAACTGCCCCAAAACTAGCCGTTATGTCGGGCGAGGTGCCCAAAACTAGCAGTTATGTCGGGCATAAGCATAGTTTAGGGCACATGCCCTTAGCTGTTCGGGGAGCGAAGAAGCCATGCGTAACGGGCAGCGGTTCCGGGGAGGAACGATGCAGTCCTTACCCGACTGGAGGGGAAGAGAGGTAACTTTTGCCCCTTTGTGGATTAGACTTAGGTAATTGGGCCATTCTGAGAGCAGAAGTGGATTGGGCCGTATCTAGCCATTGGTCCAGTCCAGAACAGGAGCCCCTAAGTCGTTGCTCCCGAGCATGGAAGTGATGACTTAAGGACAGCTCGACGTTCTGGGGAGATAGCGTAAAGTCGTCATTTGGAGACGAGGAGGATTGTCTTGTGGTGTCCGTGACCCCTGGTGTCCGTGGCATTCATGACCGTGACCGTGTTGCCCGTCGCCCGGGGAGACTAACGGTTAGTCAGAATTGGAAACGTTAGGGCACCACGTGTGCCTAGAGCTCCGTGTAGCAATTACTAGGCAATGATGGCTAGTTAATAGCCATCATGACCTATGAGCGCGTGCCACTGCACGTACCCCTCTGTAAAAAGGGGGAAACTCGTTCCATTTTTAACTTTTCGCCCTGATTTCTCTTCCTCTTCTTCAGAATTCCTGCTCGTCGCTGTCGTTTGCTATTCCGGCCACCGTACCAGCTTCCAGGGAACTGTTTTTCATCTTCTAAATCAAGTAAGTTTGCTCATTTTGTGCTATTTTACCCATTAAACGGTTGTTTGTAGTCTTGCATGCGGCTAGGTTTAGGTTTAGGAGATGAAATAGGCTGATTTCTGGTGATTGTTGGTGGTGGACATTGTCCTCAGCCCTTTGCCCTTTCACTTGAGTAGCGGCGGAAGGATGGATTTGATCTATTATCGAATTCACTTTTTTCTCTGCTTTTCAGGTGATCGATACGGCGACGGGGCCAGATGGAGAAATTATCCTGGACATGTCCTAGGAAGAGGTGAGTTCCTCGGACAGCAGTAGCTCGACGACTTCAAGTGTCCCCAGCGAGGTCGGGGAAGAAGAGGAAATGGAAGATATGGAGGAGGATGTCATCGACGATTCTGCGGAGGAGTGGGAGGTGGGTGAACCATCCGAGCACGGGTCCACCTTTGCCACGTATCTAGGGGATGTTTTTACGGAGGTCGGACCGGAGGGGGAGTGGAAGGTGCACTTTCCCTCCGAAGATGATCGGGTCTGCACGGATTTCAGGGACCGCTTTACTATATACGAATATGCCTTGAAGGAGCTGGGATTGAGATTGCCATTCACTGATTTTCAGCAATCAGTGTTTTTGCACTTGAAGTTGGCTCCCACTTAGCTGCACCCAAACTCATTGGCCTTCATACGGGCGTTTGAGCTAACCTGTGACTTCTTGAAGATTAGGGCTACTCTTCCCTTGTTCTTCACAGTCTTCCACCTTCAACGGCAGCTGTCGGGGAGGAAGTACGGGTGGGTCTCGTTAAAGCAGCCACGTAAGTTGTTCAAGCCTTTCTCTGAATCGATACAGACGTTTAAGGAGAGGTACTACATTATTGAGCCTGTATCGGAAGCTGCCTAGGACATCACTTATCACTGGGAGATCAAGGTTGACGAGGAGGGAAATGAGCTACGTGACGAGTCCGGGAAGTTCATCGGGGAGAGAGTGTACAAGTTCCCCCTCCACTAGGGACCTGGCCATTTCACCAAGAAGCCTGGCGATTATGTCCTTCAGCCGCACCAGTTAAACGGGCAGGACGTCGTTGCGTACGAGACGCTGGTGAAGTACGTTAACTCCTTCCGGCTCGCTGAATGCTGGACAAAGAAGGGGTCTCCGTTATGCGAGGAGGATGGTAGCCAGAGGGTTGAGTATCGTTTTATTAATACCAAGGCCCTCATGGAGTGCAAGACTCCTGCGGAAGCCCAGAAGCTTCTCGGTAGTCTTAGTTATTATAATTTGCCCGAATTATTTTCTTTTCTCGTATCTAATATGCTCGTGCTCTGTTTGTGCAGGTGAGATGCCCCAGGCCCATGAGAGGATGGTGAAAAATGCTCTCGAGAGGAACAAGTCCTGCGCGGCTCCTCTGAAGTCTCGATTTACCAACGCACGTGCTCCCACTCCTGCTCAGTCTGCTGCGGTGACCTCTTCTTCCACTCCTGCTCCCCGTGGGTCTCCCCTGCCTTTGGATTCACAAACCAAGCGGTCGAGGGGTAACGACGCCGTGGATCTCAGTCGGGCCCCAGAGAAAGGGAAGTTTGAGCTCCCTCCTTGCATACTTGATAGAATATTGTTTGAGGGGAACTCCTTGGTCGTGCCGCGGGTAGAATCTCTACGGCTGGAAAGCATGGATCGCCCGAGCAAGAGGGCGTTGGTGGCCCAGGATGCCTCTGCACTGGTCAGAGTTCTGGAGATGGCGACCATATATGCTGAAGAAAACTATGCAAATGAGGATAAACTCAAGGCTGCTCTGGCTACTGTGGCGTCCCTCAAGGAAAAGTTGAAGAGTGCTGATGATGCGTGAAAGACAGCTGTCGAGGAGGTGGCCAGGCTGAAGAAGGAGAATTCTATGCTGGCAGCAGAGAAGGCAGCGGCTGAGGAGCTGGTCCAGCAGCTGAGGGTGGTTAATGCTCCGGGAGAGGATGAACCTGAGGTCGTGAAGGAATTGAAGACAAGGTCTGAATTGGTTGCCCGTATGTTGGCGGCCAAGGATGACAATATCGTCATTGCAGACGAATCCTTCGGGAATGCTGTGTCTCAACTGCGGGTGGTGAACCCCGAACTTGAATTCTCCACCGAGGGTACTTACTACCTTGCACGAGTTAAAGATTGTCGGATCATCATGCCCGACACCCTTTTTGCTGAGCGTGTCGAGGATCAGACCGCGGAGACTCAGGAGCCTCAGCCTAACTCTGAGCAGACCGACCGGATGGACGAGTAAAGGGTTTTCTTGTTATTGCTGTAATTTGTCCGGCCTGCATGTCGTGTATTTGTTGTAATCTATTTTAGGGGCATGGCCCCCGGTTTATGTAATTCAGTACAATCGTGGCCCTAGTGGCCATTTATCATACTTAAATTATATGTCCGGTCTTGGTGGCCGGTTCTGTTATTTGCATGGTTTTACTCACTTTTATTTTCTGCTAAGTGTTGTACTCATGCTTGTTGTGAATGTATGCCTGCCCGTGATAGGGAATATTTAACTTATGTGAAGTTTTAGGGGATTTCTCGTTGTAGATGTGTTCGTCAGTGAGGGGTACTGGTCGAATGGCCGGGGAATATCCTGGCGGGTGTGCGGAGCTTAGGTCGGGTTTGAGGCCTGAGTTCGTGGGGTGAACGTCCCATCGCGAGCTGGGGTTCTTCCAGTCATGGTACTTTAACGACGGCGATGCTCGATCGAGGACCGCTATCGAGCAGTTACTCGGCCCGTTACTGAGCGGGGTTCTGCTTTATTGGTATGTGACGCTTGTACCTATGCGTGCATAGTGGTCGGCAGCTGACGTTCGTCGTCGTGACGGGTCGAACCGAGAATTAGCTATAGTATTATTTTAGTTTTTCGGTGTTCCATGGTCAAGCAAGTTCTTCCCCGTTAAGATGTTCTAGGTAATAGGCTCCATTCTCCGTTTTTGCTCGGACACGATAAGGTCCTTCCCAGTTGGCAGCTAGTTTGCCCTCGCGAGAGTCTTTGTGGTTTCTCCTTAGAACAAGGCTTCCCACGTCGAACTCTCGTCGTATCACCTTGGCATTGTGCCTGATTGTAATTTTTTGTTTTAATGAGGCTTCGTGGAGGGCTGCCCCAATTCGGATTTCCTCGACGAGGTCGAGTTCTTCTCTTAACGATTCGTCGTTCATCTCCTCGTCTAGGGGCGACTCTGTACGCCTGGAGGGTACGTGAACTTCGACGGGGATTACAGCCTCGGTCCCGTACGCTAGACGGAAAGGTGTTTCCCCGGTTGTAGAGTGTGGAGGTGTGCGGTATGCCCATAACACACTGTGCAGCTCCTCGACCCAAGCTTTCTTCGTTTCATCCAACCTTTATTTGAGGCCTCGAAGGATGGCCCGGTTCGCCGCTTCAACTTGGCCGTTTGTCTGGGGATGTTCGACGGATGCGAAGTGTTGCTTCGTACCTAGCTGGGCGATGAAGTCCTGGAACTTCCTGTCCGTGAATTGTGTCCCATTGTCTGTGACTATCGCCTGGGGGACGCCGAAACGTGCAAGGATGCTTCATTTGTAGAAACGGAGTATGTGAAGGGCAGTTATTTTGGCTAGAGCCTCTGCTTCTATCCATTTTGTGAAGTAGTCTGCGCCCACTGTTAGGTATTTGTTCTGATTTGATCCTACTACGGAGGGTCCTAAGATGTCTAGGCCCCACCAGACAAATGGCCACGGGGAGGACATTGCCTTGAGCTCGTTAGGTGGAGCCAGGTGTGTAACGCCCCAGTTTTTGTTAGTTTTATTTAATCGAGTCGATTTAATTATTTTTATTATTTTATTACTTTATTCTTGACTTTTATTTGATAATATATTATTTTTCATCGTTGTTATGTTTTATCGCGTTTTGAGAGCGTTTCCGAGATATTTAAGTGTAGGGGTAATATGGTCATTTCTTTTATTTTCTTAAGTTAGAAAACATAAAATAGAAAGAAAAGAGAGAAAATAGTAAGGAAAGAAAAAGAGAAGAAGAAAAAGAGAAAGAAGGAAAAGAAGAGAAGAAAAAGAGAGAAAACTTGTGGGTTAAGAAATCGATCAACCGACTTTCAAAAACACGATTAAATCGGGTAAGGGTGCGAAACTCGATTATCTTATACTTGTGTATGATTATGTATGTATGTATTTGGTTGTTATTGGATTAAAATTGGATATAGAGTAAAAACCATAATATGTTGGAATTGTTCGAAATTGATATAATTTATGTCTGAAATCATGTTTTAGTGTTCCTTATTGTTGATACATGTTAGATAGGTATTGTGGTGCACTCTATTGGTAATTTTCTGGTGTTTAGGTGAGATTGGGAGTGATTTTTGGTTGAATTTCGCAGAAAAATTATGCAGGAAATTTATAGTTTTTCAACTGCCCATACACGTATCACTCAAGGCAATACGCGTATTGGTTAAGGCAATACGCGTATGGCAATGAAGGAATGGGGGCAATACGCGTATGGAAGTTTCATTTTCTCGGCCATCTGCCCATTTGCGTAATGGTACGCGTAAGGTTGAGGACAATACGCGTATGAAGCAAGGCAATACGCGTATTGGATTTTTAGTGGGAATTTTGGGGAAAAATTGGTCTCTGCTCATACGCGTATCACCTTGGGCAATATGCGTATGGATGGGCGGGTGAGCTGGGCAATACGCGTATGGCTCAAGGCAATACGCGTATGGCCAGCAAGGGTGCAAAATGTTGTCTTTTTGCGATTCCATTTCTTTTTACTTCCGTAACTTGTGTTCCGATTATCCGTTTTGAACATACTTGGTATCGGTGGAAAGCTATTGAGATGTACTTTCTTATTAAAATGGTTTTGAAATTGTTGGCCGATTTAATTATGTCGGGAATTTGAAAATGTGTCGTTTTGTCGACTTTTACCATTTTAACAGTATGTATTTGATGTGTTATCATGCGATATGCCTTGGATAGAAATAATATGATTTGTGTGTTGTCGTATGATGTAAATGCATGTGTTTAAATGTTGTGATGATCGTTTGTGGCCTTATGGCAAATAAATGCATTGTTTTGGGCTTGATTGCAAAACATGATTATTGTTGATTGAGATGGTTGCATATATGTGTGCATTTGAATGTCATGAGTCATTGTATGCCAAGCATCATGATATGCATTCTTGTGATGTCGTGTGCCCTAGTGGGTGTGAGGGATGAATCGATTCCAGAGGGGATCCGCTATAACATCGTGTGTCTTAAAAAAATAAGAGGACCTAAAGCGATGATTATAGACGATCGTGTGCCTTATACAAAGAGGACCTAAAGCGATCGGATCGTGTGCCTTATACAAAGAAGACCTAAAGCGATCCATAAATGTCGTGTGCCTTAAAAAAATAAGAGGACCTAATGCGACGGGGAACATCGTTTGCCCGACGGGGTGTTACATGAGTAATCCTAAGTAACAAACGATGATTCCAATAGTTCCTGAGTGAACTAGTGTTGTGATGATGGATGGAACGGTACCGCATTGCATTGCATAGAGTCGTTGTGTCGGTCTCTATGCATTTGCATAAATCATGAATGGATTGATTTTGTGTGGAAGTTTGAATGAATTTGATGAGTTGAGATATATATATATATATATATATATATATATATATATATATATATATATATATATATATACGTTGTTGATAAATGCATTGAGCTTGATTATTTATACCTCGGTGATGGATATATGAGATATGCATTGTGTTGTTTTGTGTTTGAATTCTGGTATAAGTTGTGGTGAGAATATTTTACATGTGTATTTTGGTGTTATTATATAATTGTATGCAATTATATTATGATTGTGTTTCTCACCCTTATGCTATTTTAATACTCTATGAGGCATTGCAGATTAGATGCTGGAGGTCTTTTTGTGAAGCCTAGGTCTTCATTCTTTTGTCACTTGGCTTTGATATGTAGCATCGGGTAGTCGGGGAGACCGTTTATGATTTTGTGTATATGTATATGTATCTTTTGGATTGTATATGTATGAATCTGTATATGACAGACTAACTTTTTATGTGATATATATATATATGAGATTCAGTACAGATTTTTCGCTTTTATTCTGTATCTGAATTGTGGGTAGTAGGAACTAAGTTCCTCTGTTAATTGCTACCTGATTGTTGCATATCTTTATGAGCAGGTTTATTGGGTTTTGTCTCAATTGATGTGACGCCTCTGTCTATGCCATGAATGTTTAATTATACTCTGATGAAATTTTTATCGCTTTTATTAATTTGGGGTATAGATTGGGGGTGTTACATTAAGTGGTATCAGAGCCAGTCCGTGTCAGTTTGTGTCAGTCCCTGTTGGTCTTTGTGTTTGGGTGAGCTGGTTGTTTAACCATAGTTGCTGTTATTGGAAATGAACAGAATATGGCTGGTAGGAATGATGCTTCTTTGGATGCTGCTATGCAAGCTATGGCTCGGGCTGTGCAGGGTGCACCTAATGCTGCTGGTAATGATGAGTTTAGGAAGAACAAACCGCCTGTCTTCAAAGGAAGATATAATCCTGATGGTGCCTAGATTTGGCTTAAGGAGATTGAAAGAATCTTCCGAGTGATGGATTGTGCTGAGGATCAGAAGGTGAGACTGGGAACTCACATGTTGCTGGAAGAAGCTGATGATTGGTGGGTTAGTACACGTCATGTGTTGGAAGCTGCTGATGAAGAGATCACTTGGGTTGTGTTTAGCATTGAGTTTCTGAGGAAGTATTTTCCTGAGGACGTAAGGGGAAAGAAGGAGATTGAGTTCTTGGAATTAAAACAAGGTAATATGTCTGTTGTTGATTACACTGCTAATTTTGTGGAGCTTGTGCAGTTTTATCCACATTATGCTGAAGCGACTGCAGAGTTTTCTAAGTGTGTAAAGTTTGAGAACGGATTGCGTCCTGAGATAAAGCAAGCAATCGTTACCAAAGGATTAGAAGGTTTTCTGATTTGGTGGATTGTTGTAGGATTTTTTAGGAGGATAGTAAAGCTCGTTCTACTCACTATAAGAGTGTGAACGAAAGGAAAGGGAAGCAACAGTTTCGTGGTGGTCCTTATGTGTCACCAGCTGATAAGGGTAAGCAAAGGGGTAATATTGAAAGAAGGCCAAATGGAGGAGGTATGTCTAGTCCTCTGAGATGTTTTAGGTGTGGTGACTTAGGACATCGTCAGTTTGAGTGTAGAAAGGATATGAGGAAGTGTTCCAGTTGTGGAGGTTTAGGACACGTCGTAGCTGATTGTAAGAAGAATGTGGTGAAGTGTTTTAACTGTGGTGAACCTGGTCATGTTAGTACAAAGAGTCTGAAACCAAAGCAAGCTCAATCAGGAGGGAAGGTATTTGCATTGGCGGGGACTCAGACTACAAGTGCAGACCGTCTGATCAGAGGTACTTGTTTTATTAATAATATGCCTTTAGTTGCTATTATTGATACTGGAGCGACTCATTTGTTTATTTCGTCTGAGTGTGGGAAGCGTTTGAATCTTGTGTTGTCTTCGATGGGTGGTGTAGCGAGCGATTTTGGACATGGTTCTTAAGCGTTGGTCGCTCTCTGCGGTTTGAGCTTTAAACTACAGGTCGATTCATTTTTTATCCTATTAAAGCTGATGAAGGAAGGGAAATAGATGTCTCCAATTAACCCTGCTTTGCATACTGAGTTTAAACAGCGGTCTGTTAGGTTACGGATGCTATCAATGTGGGGGGTCCTTTGTACTGGTTATTTATATTTTCGCCAATACTGTTTTCTTCTTCTTTTTTATCTAGATAGAGGGTTTCTGGAGGGGAACAAGGATTAGGATGTTAGGACTGATGTTTTTGAACTACTGCTTTTGATTGATGGAGATATGGGATTTGGGTTTTTGTTTAGTGTGCTCGCTAAGATTTTTCTTTCAATCTTATGCCTACGTATTCCCGTTTATCCAAAACAGGGAAATCAGAGCGTTCGTAGTTCCTCCTATTCTATGGGAGGAAATGGGTGTTTTGGTGTCTTGTTCAAAGCCCAAGACGTGAAGCTGAAAGTCTGTTTGTATCTTGTTCAAAGCCCAAGATATGAAGCTGAAAGGTCTCAACTTTAGAGAGAATTTGTCACCTCTAAAGAAGGGTTTGTCTGTCACAACTGTTGGGTGACTGGTTATAAAGGAGAATTACTTTAACCGGGATATATGAATCCTAGCAATGCCATAATTTCCTTTAAAGGGGATTTTAACCTGAAGGAGAAGAATTTAACTCAGTGTAGAGCAATGCTATCTTTCCTTAGGAATTTCTCATGCTAAAAGAGGGACATTGGCATGGATGTAGATGATCCAGAGGCTTGCCGCTTACAGCGATTAGATGAAAGGGGAAGGAGTTGTTGATTTTGTGTATTGTGAACGAGGCACAGTTTTGATGCTAAAAGGTTAATTGGATTAACCAGTGGTTTTCTTATACAAAGCCAAAGAGGAGGCTAATATGTGTCTCATACAAAGCCCGAGAGAGAGGCTAAAAGGTTTTGACCCGACGATGGAGTCTTTTGGTATCTCGTATAAAGCCCGAGATGGAGGCTATTTGACTCAACAAGAGAGTTTTTTGTATCTCGTACGAAGCCCGAGATGGAGGCTGTTGTTTATTTGGCTCAATAAAAACCTTTTTGTATCTTGTGTAAAGCCCGAGATGGAGGCGAAATGGGTGATTGACTCAACGAGGGAGTCTCTTATGTGTCTCGTATAAAGCCCGAAAGAGAGGCTAAACGTTGTTTGACTCTGCTGGGGAGAATCATTGTACAAAGCCCAAGAGGAGGCTAACTTCACTGGAGAAGGATCATTATACAAAGCCTAAGAGGAGGCTATGGTAACTGTTTCAGTTAAGTGACAGGTCCAGTATACTGATTTTGAAAGAGAAAATCAGTTCTTATATGAGCAACACTGTACTCAAGGATTTTATTCGAGGATTCAGGTTATGCCTGTCCTTTAAGGAAGCGGGAAATCCGAAGGGTATCGAGACTGTCCAAGTCTACGGGTTTCCTTCCTATTTAACGAAGGGGTCACTTGAGAATGTCTTTGAGACTCAAGGAAATTAGACTGTCTAAGTCTAGGGTTTTATCTTTTGTACTGTGCTTTGAGAAACAGTAGTAGACTCTATGAAAGAACTGTTCTATGCAAATGACTAAGTTCTGTTCCTATACCTTTAGGAGGTCGTCGGGACAATTTGTACGAAGCCCAAGAGGAGGCTGGAAACTTTTAAGAAGTCGATCGGTCCTTGTACTAAGCCCAAGAGAAGGCTACCATTCCCGGAGGAAGAGATCATTATACGAAGCCTAAGAGGAGGCTGTGAATACTTCTAAGAAGCCGTAGGGTCCTTGTACTAAGCCCAAGAGGAAGCGGGGGTACTTTTAGGAAGCATGTGGGTCCTTGTACGATGCCCAAGAGGAGGCCGATGCTTTTAAGAAGCCCGTGGGTCCCCAAACCCCGAGAAATTCAAGGCAATGCTATTCACCGAGAATAGATCAAAGTCAGGAAAGTTCGAGAATTTGGAAGAAACTCAAAGATGCCATTCACGAAGAATACATTCATCTTGGGGAGTAGAGCTTCTTGATCATTCCTAATGAGGACAGCCGAAGAGAAAACTGTATCTGGTGATCCTATTGGGGGATCTAGTTGTCTATTTCTATGACTAAACGAAACAGCGTCACTTAGTTCTAGACGTAGTTGCCGGGGAAACTCGAAATATTTATACTATTATTACACAGTTGATATGAGTTTATGAAAGAAGACTTACAGCGAAACAGCCCCACAATACAGTTATATGTATATGAAAGCAGTAAATGAAAGCAATAACCACTTACTCGGTTGTAGAGCTTCCATGCTGTTTGGTTAGTTGTTCAACAAAGAAAGATTGAAAACAACAGTATATTCAAAATCAAAGGAGAAAGTGCTTTGAAAAAGAAAGGTTTGGGGCTTACAGCTTAAGGAGAGACCCTGGGTTTTATCAGTGAGCGCCCTGTCTAAATTTGTACAGAGGGACTTATGCAAGTGACTGTGGCCCAAAATGGTTTTCTGTACAAAGGGATGGGTCTTACACTCTCTCAAGAGGCCCAAAGAGTTTTAGAAATGAAATGGGTCTTACTACTCGAGGGTAGGCCCAGATGATTTTTCCGTTTAAAATGGCGATCGCACCGAGGTTTTCTTTTAAAGCAGAGGGGCTTATACAATATCTAAGGCCCAAAGTGATTTTGGTTAAAAGGGGATTGGGTCTTACACTCTAATAGAGGCCAAAGAGTTTTTGAATGGGTCTTATAGCTCGAGGAGATGCCCAAAAGGTTATTTTTCAAAAGGCGGTGATCGTGCCGTTTATTTGAAAATGTACAGAAGGGACTTATACAACGAATGAGGCCCAAAAAAATTATGTACAAGTGGGTTGGGTCTTACACTCTAATAGAGGCCCATGAGTGTTTGACAATGATTTGTTTTGAGTGAAAATCAAAGAAACCCTAATTTTATTCTTTAAAAATAAATATTTAAAGAAAATCAATAAAAATACCAAATAGGTTTAAATAAACCACTTGTGACTTTTGTTTAAGGTTTAAAAAAAATGAGGTATAAATCACAAGAGATATTAAAACTCATTTGGTCTTGATTTTTCAAGATGAATATTCATTTTAAAATGCTTAAAAATAAATAAAAATGAATTTATTCACAAAAATACTAATTATATTAAATAAATAATACAAACTCAATTTTTTTGTGGAATAAAATATTTCAACATTTTTGTGATTTTTTGCAAAAAGAACCAATCAAAAATAATTAAAATTGAAAGAGTTATTAATTTTCCAAATAATTAACAAAACATGAAAATAGTTGGAAAAATAGCAAAATGTGGAAAAAATCACAAAATGGCATGGGTGGGGTTTGAACCCACGACCTCAAGCATACAAGGCGCGCGCCTTACCACTGGGGTGGTGATACATCCATTGTTTGAAACAAACCAACAAATACACAAGTCATGCCTTGGTTTTGGCTTGCCCAAGGCAAGTTTTGGCTCAAAAACGTGAAGGTCGTAACTTTCTCAATTCTTAATGGTTTGAGACAAAATTTATATGTATCTGGGCCAGAATTTCATAAGGAATTCAATGGTGGTGGTAGTTTTTTCAGATCACACTCCCTCCTCAAAACCCGATAGTGGTTTTGAAAATGACCTATAAATGCATTTTCTATGCTACAACTTGGTACAAGCATGGATTACATGGTGAATTAGCTCAAACACAACATATATGACATGTATGAGATGTTTATGATCAATGGACTTCAAATGCACACATGTTTTGGTGAGTGCAAGTTGAGAGGCTTACCCTTCTTTGAGATTTTGGAGGTTTCTCTGCAATCTGCCAACCCTCTTGCTCTAGATATGATTTTATGCTTTGAACCACCTCAAATGATCCCTTGGATGCTTTTAGGATGATTGGAATCAGCTGGTACCTGCAAAAACACAAACTGTCCCTTTCTTGCAAAAAGGGTTAAAAGTGACCAAAATAGCAACTCCCTCAAATGGTGTTCCAGATGGTGGGAACCATTTGGGACAGTTCAAGGATGATATTTTGAGTGTGTTTGAGGTTTTATCTGGTTTGGAAAGTGACTGAATCAAGACATGGCTTGAAAAATGCAAAAAAGTGCTATTTTGAGGCTTTGAGAGGTGACTTTGTGATGTGATTACAGGTCACTTTTGATGGTTTGCACAGCTTACATATGATATATATGAGGTGTGTGTGTGATTAGTTTGGGTGGAATTGCTCTCTAGCTCAAAAACTCAGAATTACTTGCTTTGGAAGGCAAGTTTAAGGTGAAAGAATAGATTTTGAGGAAAGCATCTGTTTGATGGCTTTGGTGTACTCAAACTGAACACAATTGAGCTCTATTTATAGTAGAGCAAGTTTGTTTTGGGATCTACAGTGAATGGAAACTGCAGCAGGTGTTTGTTCAATGTTGGCCAATGGAAATGCAAGTCTCCTCTAGCCATTGACTAGAGGTTAGGGCACAGGGTTGTGGTTCCCTTGGTCTTGGATAAGTCTTGACTGATTTCAGATGAGAATGGCTCAGTCCATGCCACCTTGATGCTTCCATTGAATGCTTCAATCCAAATTTGGAGTCTTGTCCCTATTTTGGCCATTCTAGGTTCAACATGCTATTTCTTGTTCCATGGACTTTGGAGGCTTGGCTCAGTGATTGTCCCCTTTAGATTCAATCCTCAGATGTGTCCAAGTGGATAGGAGCATTTGAATTTGGATGATTTTGGTAAATCGAGCAAAATTGCAAATTCTGGCTTGCCTTGACAGATTTCAGCAAGGCAACTTGCCAATGTCATACCTCATGGTGTAAGTTGAATTTGGTAATGCTCTTGACCATTTTGGAAAGCCCTTACATGATACAACAACTGTTTGAACATGTTTGGTTTTGATCTCTTTCGAATCCAAGTGAAAAATCCCCCTACATTTGGTAAAAAGTGAAGACAGATTTGGACTTAGTGAAAATTTCACTAAGTGTTGGAAAAAGTGATATTTTCACTTTTCAGCCACTTTGATCACTCCATAACTCAAAATCCTTAATGAATTGAACTTAGGTCTAGTTGAAGTTTTTGTAGAGGGTAATGAGGGCTACAAATCCATCTTTGGATGAGAAAAAATGGCCTTGTGGTTTAGGAGTTATGATCCTCCAAAGTTGGTACCCTTGTCACTTTATTTTTAACTTAGAAAATTTTCTAAGTTTTTATGGTTACCCCCTTTTACAAGTTATCCAACTTTTCTTGATTTTTCTTGATGAATGATGATTCAAATCATACATTAACATCATTTTAGGGTTAAAAATCCATTTTGGTGAAAAATCTCAAAAAGTCAAAGTTGACTTTTGTGCACAGTTGACTTTTTATCAGATGAATTCCAAACTGTGCCATTCTTCATGAAATCATGTCCTTGACCTAAATCAAACTTGATGGACATGTTCCATGGGTGTCATAGGGCATATTAAATCATGTCTTAGGGCTTGGGAGCATGTCCTGGTCAAAAGTCAAAGTTACAGTTGACTTTTCCCTTAAAATCCTAATTGTGGTGCAGATGAAATTGAGACTTGTTGCTCAGGCTTCTTGGATTAATCCATTGTTCCAAATGGATCAATATAGTTCATTAGAGACCCTCAAACCCTCTCTTGAGGTCTTGGCTCATGGTTTGTCCCAAAAGTCAACTTAGGGGTGAATTAGGTCAAGAAACCTTAATTCCTGATTTTTGATAAATGCATCCCCTAAGGCAAAATTGACTTGATGATTTGGTCCATGAGGTTCCATGGAGTATATTAGGTTATGTTTTGGATCATTGGCTTGTGCCCAGATGAAATTTTCCATCTGGAGGCCCTGGTCGACCAAAACCCTAATTTGGTGACACTGGCGATCTTGAGGCTTGATCCACCTAGAAGGGAGCAGCTTTGTGCTTAATCCTTGTAGTGGGAGTCCTTTTTTATCCTTTGTGTATGTTTGAGAGGTTAGACAAGTTGAAGATCAAGTCATTCCTTGACTGATCCTTTGTCTAAGGCTCTGAGAGGGCTTAAAACCCTAATTTTGATTGTAGTGAATGCTCAACAACCCTTGAGGCATTTGATGAGGCATGATGGTTCATCCATATTATGATGATGATTGACACAATAATGGGACATCTTAATGGTAAAAATTTGGGGTATGACAGATGCCCCTATTTAATCTTCTTGGACCCGAAGGTGTGAATGACGAAGGTATTCGGGCATTCGGGGTGCAAGAGGATTAAATATCGGAATACCCGAAATTTTGATGGTGGTTATGAATGGCGGATCGCATCCATCTTCTTTTGCTGAGCAATGATGCTTAAAAAAGGTAAACTTCCCCTCGATCCTGGTCTTCAGCCAAGGAACTGGTCTCAATTTTCTTTTGTCAACCTCCCCCCCGTTCCTGGTTTCCTACCAAGGAACTGGTCTCAGTTGCTGATTTAAACTTCCTCTCGATCCTGGTTTCCTACCAAGGAACTGGTCTCAGTTTCTTTTGTCAATAAACTTTATTGACAAGGAACGCTATTTGTAGCGGATTTCCCTTCAAACTTCTCGCCGAATTTTCCTGGGGAGATGCCATTTGATGGAAAAAGCTTTTATGTCAGACTTGCTGGAGAACCCAGTCGTCTGAGTCGTAGAGTTGCACAAACTTCTCTGTTGGAGACGCCATTTGTCGATTCTACTGGGGAAAGCGAGTCTCTTGAGAGACTATTTTCGTTTGGGGGCTCACATCATACTTTTCTCGGGATCTTTTCGGAGAAATGCCATATGATGGGATCCAATTTTGAGGTGCCGATGACCTTTTCATCAGGGTTTTTTTTCAGAGAAAACTGTTGTACCGTCGAATCTCTGATTAAGAGGCTTTCACTGGGGATTTTCCTTAATCTGGGAAAGCAAGGATATCATCTTCAATGGCGAAGAGTGATATTTGTTGAAAGTTTTCTCTGGCTTTTCAGAGGTTCAAGTTATCAAAGTGGTCAAGGACCGTCTCTAATCCAGAGATAAACGGGAGAGAGATTGCTTAGATGATTCACTTCCTAACGAGGAAAGGTTTGACAACTCGATTGAGAGAACTTTTATCACCAGGGGACAAGACCGACTAGAGTGATAGTGATGCAATATGAAATGTGAATGCAAATCAATAATGCAATGATGCATGTATGTTTATGCTGACAAAACTGACGCGACATACAAAATAAAAGATGAACATGACTGGTTACTCAGCCATCGCGGGGCATGGAAGAAATATCGTTGGTTCAAGATAGCAATTCTACCTTGCTTAGGAGAAATAGTCCCTGCGGGGAATACCGGTGATCGGGCTTAGGAGATGAGAACTCGGCCGAAGCGTGTCAGACGAAACAAGGTCTCTGACACAGTTGATCCCTTCATTCAGGCGTACTGGGTTAGAAGGAGTACTTTGATTCTGCACTTTGAGGTTCGATTACTTCTGGAGAAGCGACCGAAGTTCTTCTGATGTTCAACAGTCAAAAGAAATTGTCGTCTTTAATTTAAAAGTAGAAAAAGTTTTAACAAGTAAATTCATTTTTTGTTTTATTTCAAGAATCGTTAATCATGTCAACAACGTCGTTCTGTAAAGCTAAAACAAATAAGAATTACAAACAAAAGCACAAAGGCTCAAATTTTATTGATAAGATGGAGATCAGCCAAACGCGTGATTCCAAAGAGTATATACAAAGTTAGAAAATGGTAATTTACAGGGAAAAGGGCTATGTTGAAACATAACGATCACTATCCTTCTACCAACTTTGAATTCGGGACATCCTGAACTTCTGTCGAAGATGACCTTGACTGGAGTTTTCTGACAGGTGATGTAACCGCTGCTGCTGAGAGACTTGCCTCTGTTGAACATAGTTACTTGCCATTATCCCTAATTTTTGCCTGGATTGTACTATGATGTTTCCAATCCATCGGGATGATTTTTTTTCCATGTCTCTAACTTTTGCCTGGACCGCCCTTTCGGGCTTTCAATCCACCGAGACGTTTTTTTTTTCTTTTTTTTTCTAGGCGAAGTATTTCTTGACTACATCAACATTCGTGGGGTAGGCAAATTCCTCTCCGTCCATGGTTGCAAGTCTCAAGGCGCCGCCTGAGAAAGCTTTTGTGACCACATAGGGGCCATCATAATTTGGAGTCCACTTGCCCCGAGAGTCAATGAGAAATGATTGCATCTTTTTGAGCACGAGGTCTCCTTTTCTGAAGACACGAGGTCGGACCTTTTTGTCGAACGCCCTCTTCATTCTCTGTTGATACAACTGACTGTGGCATAGTACCGTTATTCCCTTTTCTTCGATCAGATTCAGTTCGTCGTGTTGACTTTGACACCATTCAGCTTCTGAAAGCTTAGCTTCCATCAATACTCGAATTGACGAGATCTCTACTTCTATGGGGAGCACTGCTTCCATGCCATATACTAGAGAGAAAGGGGTTGCCCCTGTTGAAGTGCGGACAGATGTGCGATAACTGTGAAGAGCAAAGGGTAGCATCTCGTGCCAGTCTTTGTAGGTTACAACCATTTTTTGAACGATCTTCTTGATGTTCTTATTAGCCGCTTCTACCGCCCCGTTCATCTTGGGTCGGTAGGGAGATGAGTTATGGTGTTCGATTTTGAACTCTGCACACAACTCTTTCATCATCTTGTTGTTTAAGTTAGATCCATTATCAGTAATGATCTTGCTTGGAACACCATAACGGCAGATGATATTGTTTTTTATAAATCGGACCACCACTTGCCGGGTTACATTGGCGAATGACGTTGCTTCGACCCACTTGATGAAATAGTCAATGGCTACCAGGATGAACCGATGTCCGTTTGAAGCCTTAGGTTCAATCATGCCGATCATGTCGATTCCCCATATGGAAAATGGCCATGGGGAAGAAAGAACTTTGAGATGTGATGACGGTACATGAATTTTGTCGGAGTATATTTGACACTTGTGACATTTCCTCATGTACTTGTAGTAGTTGGATTCCATGGTCAACCAGTAGTACCCTGCTCTTACAATTTTTCTCGCCATTGTATGTCTGTTGGCATGAGTGCCAAAGGATCCTTCATGAATTTCTTTCATAAGCATGTCTGCTTCTGGTCTGTCGATGCATCGGAGCAAGACCATGTCAAAATTTCTCTTATAGAGAGTGTCACTGCTCAGGAAGAAGTTTCCAGCCAATCTTCTGAGGGTTTTTCTATCTTTCCTGAGTGCCCCAGGTGGGTACTCTTGTTTCTGAAGGAAGCATTTGGTATCGTGATACCAAGGTTTGTCGTCTATGACTGCTTCAATCGTGAAAACGTAAGCGGGTCGTTCAAGGCGCATTATGTCGATCTTAGGTATGTCATTCCATTGACCTACACTAATCATGGAAGAGATAGTGGCTAATGCATCAGCCATGTGATTCTCATCACGAGGGATGTGATGAAACTCAACTCTGTTGAAGAAGGGTAGCAACCTTCTTGCGTAGTCTTTGTAAGGAATCAGTCCTGATTGGTATATGTTCCAATCTCCTTTTATCTGATTGATAACCAAGGCTGAGTCGCCGTATACGTCCAAGTTTTTTATCCTTAAATCAATTGCTTCTTCGAGACCCATGATACAAGCTTCGTATTCGGCCTTGTTGTTCGTACATTTGAACGTAAGTCTGGCAGTGAAAGGAATGTGGGTACCCTGAGGGGTAACAATGATTGCCCCAATTCCGTTTCCATAATGATTAACTGCTCCGTCAAAGATAAGTCCCCATTAAGAACCTGGTTCTGGCCCTTCACTGGGTAACGGTTCATCGTAATCTTTCATTTTTAGATACATGACATCTTCATCTAGGAAGTCAAACCCGATTGATTCTTGATCGTCAATCGGTTGATGAGCCAAATGATCGACTAAAATACTTCCATTAACGGGTTTTTAAGCGTGGTACTCTATGTCATATTCTGATAACAGCATTTGCCAACGGGCAATCCTTCCCGTGAGAGCAGGTATTGGCGAACCAAGTAGTATGACGAATCATGTATTGGCGAAGATGTTTGGCTGCCCAAGCCAAAGTGCAGCAAGTTTTCTCAAGCATTGTGTACCGAGTTTCACAGTCGGTGAATTTCTTGCTTAGATAGTAAATGGCAGACTCTTTCCGTTTAGTTTCGTCTTGTTGGCCAAGTACACATCCCATTGAGTCCTCTAGGACTGTGAGGTAAATGATCAGTGCTCTTCCTTCCACTAGAGGTGATAGAATCGGAGGATTCAACAGATATTCCTTAATACTGTCGAAGGCGGTTTGACAATCTTCTGTCCAAACGCAATCCTGGTTCTTTTTGAGTAATTTGAAAATCGGTGCACATGTGGCGGTCATAAGGAATATGAATCTGGAGATGTAGTTCAAACGTCCCAGGAATCCTCTGACTTGTTTTTCAGTTTTTAGAGAAGGCATTTCTTGAATGGCCTTGACCTTGTCAGGATCAACCTCAATTCCTTTCTGGCTGACGATGAACCCTAATAGTTTCCCTGAACGGACACAGAAGGTGCACTTGTTGGGATTTAAGCGGAGTTTGAATTTTCTTAGACGTTCAAACAATTTTGACAGATGTTCAATGTGCTCACTCTCTGTTTTTGATTTTGCAATCATATCATCAACATATACTTCGATTTCTTTGTGTATCATGTCATGAAACAGAGTAGTCATGGCCCTTTGATAGGTTGCCCAGGCGTTCTTCAAACCGAACGGCATTACCTTGTAACAAAAGGTGCCCCATGGGGTGATGAACGAAGTTTTCTCCATGTCTTTTGGTGCCATTTTGATCTGGTTATAGCCCGAGAATCCATCCATGAAGGAGAAAATTTTGAACTTTGTTGTGCTGTCTACCAGCATGTCAATGTGTGGTAAAGGAAATTCGTCTTTTGGACTTGCCTTATTCAGATCCCTGTAATCAACACACATTCTGACCTTTCCGTCCTTTTTGGGAACGGGTACGATGTTGGCTAACCATTGAGGATATTCAGATGTAGCGAGGAAATCTGCGTCGATCTGTTTCTGTACCTCCTCTTTGATTTTGATGGCCATGTCCGGGTGAGTCCGTCTCAACCTTTGCTTTACTGGCGGACATTCCGATCTTAACGGTAAGTGATGTTCCACGATGCTGGTATCCAACCCTGGCATATCCTGATAGGACCAAGCAAATACATCGAGAAATTCTTTGAGAAGCTTTATCAAACCCTCTCTGGCAGTTGGACTGAGCAGTGCCCCAATCCTGATTTCTTTTCTCTCTTTTTCTGAACCCAAGTTTACCGTTTCCAACGGCTCTTTGTGAGGTTCAATGGACCTTTCCTCTTGTCTGAGTAGTCGGGAGATCTCTTCTGGAATTTTGGCGTCATCTTCTTCTTTAGCCTCAAATACCGGGAACTCAAAGTTGGGAGAAGGCATTGGATCGTATGTTTAAACGGGGTTTAAAATAAGCAATCTGCATGACGTGATGATTCTTGTTTAGAAGGGATAGAGGAAAATGCAAGTGTGTGCAGTCTATTTATTTTATTACTGCTTGTTTTTATGATTGAATTATTTTTTAGTATTACCATTTTCTGAAAAAGCAAAAAGAGAAAACAGCAATAAATGCAGAAATTATAGAACGACGTTATTTTATTAATGAACAAGTCGATCCTTGAAATTACAGCCCTATAAAACAAAACTCTGTCGCTTCGGGCAAAGCGAAGAGGGAAAATTTACAGAAAGCGAGCCCTATCAAAACATCTGTTTCACCTGGGCAGGGTGAAAGGTTAAAGATGGCAATTACTTTGACTGATGAACGATCGTCGGAACCTCGACAGCAACCCATTGGCGGCGAACTCCTCGGTGAATCACAAAGTCTGGCACCTTCCTTGATTTGTCTTCAGAAATGACGTTGATTTTTGGTGGAGCAGGATCATTGGAATCTGTCTCCCAGGCATAGTTGTCGTAGGAGAATTCCTCAGTTGCATTTTGCAGAGTAGTTGTGCTCTCAGGAAGATCTCCCCATCCAGTAGGCTGGATATCTTCGAGCCTGATACGAGAGCTTTCGGGAGCGGTGTACTTGACCATATAGTCATATTTTCCACTTGGTTCTCCCAAGGTGTCCCAAACTTCTTTGGAACTGGAGGAGCCATCTCTCTCGATGACGTTGACCTCGGGAAAAGCATAGTTGATGAATTCAAGTCCGGCGAACGTTGCAAATTCATCTTCATGTCGAGTAGTTTCTAAATGACCTGAGTGTTGATCTCATGACATGGTGGGGACACAGGTATTCTGTTCAATGATGCTTAGCCGATTTTCATTGCTCGGCTGACTTTCTTGCCCCAAGTTTCCTGGGTAAGGCTGCCACATTGGCAGACCATCCATTGGGCCATAGTAATCGCGGTCAAAGTTGTCTTTCATCAGAGTGTCCTCCTCTAATGAATTTGGCAGAGCACGGCATCCTTTCGGATCACAATCTCCATATATCATTTCGACGTCTGACCTTGGTATAAATCTCGAACTCTGTGCGGGATAGAAAAATGGTGTAGGCACCTCTTCCTGAGACATATAACCGTCCTCATTAAGATAGGATTTCCATTCTTTATTTGGGTCAGAGGGATCTTCCCCATTAATAGCATGTACTTCTTGAGACACTGGGTGAAGGAAACCTCCACTGTGGAAGAAGTTTTGAAGGGGATGAAAACTTTCATCGTTAGCAGCTGTCTGGGTACAGGTTGCAGAAAAACTAAGACCCTTCTTTGTTTTATTGTCAGTGGGAATGACAAGTTGTCCCCATCCTGTTGTATCGGTACTCTCGACCGCTTTGATAGCATCTTTGTATGAGGAAATCGAGGTTCCTCCTCTGAACTACTTGTTCTCGCTCACCGACAGTGCTTGGAACTACGTCCCAATAACCTCCTCGGGTTCTATACTAGTAGATGATGACAAGTTGCTTACAAGCAAGGCCTGTTCCCCAGAAACTGTGACAAGTTGATCGTTCTTGACGAACTTTAGCTTTTGGTGGAGGGTTGAAGTAACCGCTCCAGCCTGATGTATCCAAGGTCTTCCTAATAAACAACTGTATGTTGCCCGGATGTCCATGACCTGGAAAGTGACTTGGAAAGTGTGAGGACCGATAGTTATGGGAAGATCAACTTCGCCGATAACCGTTTTTCTGGATCCGTCGAACGCTTTGACGTCGACCTCGCTGATTCTCATCGGAGGGCCTTTGAATGATAATTGCATCAAAGTGGACTTCGGCATAACATTCAGGGCTGACCCTGTGTCTACCAGTATGCTGGCTAAAGCATCGTCCTGGCAGTTAACTGTGATATTGAGCGCCAAGTTATGATGGCGACCTTCTTCGGGTAATTCCTCATCACTAAATCCCAAATTATTGCAGGAAGTGATGTTAGAGACAATGCTATCGAACTGTCTGATTGTTACATCCTGTTCCACAAAGGCTTGCTCCAAGACTTTCTGTAGAGCCTCCCTATGCGCTTCTCAACTGAGTAACAGTGATAACACCGAGATCTTTGAAGGAGTCTGTAACAGTTGATCGACAATGTTGTACTCACTCCTTTGGATGAGCTTCAGCGTCTCATCATTGTTTTTCGAAAGGTTGGGATCACTGGAATGACCGACTGGTGGATCGAGAGCTTCTGTCTGAAGTTCCTTTTCTTTGTTAAGTTCTCCAACTCCTCAGTTAAAGATTTGACCACTCCGTGTTACACGACTGATGTATGCAATATTCACGACGGAGGGTAATGGAATTTCCTTTCCATTTTCAATGTTCATTGCACCGTATTTGTAAGGGATAGCCTTAGTTGATTCATACGGTAGTGGTCCCGGCAGATAGATGACTATGGGAACCTTCTGATTTTTCTGACCATCATAAGTGATCTCGATTCGTTCTCGGTTGGGAACTTTAGATTCGTCAAGTAGAGGAATAATGGCAAAAACATCCCTGGTCCTGTGATGACCAGAGATCGTGACAACATCCTCAACTTGATCGGCAAGGTAGTTCGGCGTCCAGTCGATGAGTCCAGAACCCGGATATGGAAGAATTTCTCCACGATCGACCTGACCCTGAAGAGCTGCTCTCACAAGGTAACACCCTTGGTTACTTTCCAAACAGGCGCTACAACGGTCATAATTGTGTGGTGGCACCTGGCCACGCCCACTTTGAATACAATGTAACCTTACTAGGTTAGCTTCTACTGATCGGACATCCTGACTTTGACGCCGAGTGGGGTTTCTATTATTGATACTAATCTGCTGAGTATCTTCATCCATATAGATTGGCATCCACCAATGATTTAACAAGTGCTGAAGTGCCTCCTGGACAAGGGTACAACCTCAATCGCTTTCACAACCCGCTTTACAGCTTTGATAGTCATGTGATATTAAGAATCCGAGTCGGACCTGCTCAGCATGTAACTCTACCAGGTTGGTATTCATCACGCGAATATCGAAGATCTGAACCTTGTTGATCTGATAGGAATTCCTATCATGGTAGTCTTGGATCCATCCAAGATCCATCTGACGCTGGAGGGCCTCTTGTATGAAAGAGCATCCTTGTTTGTTTACCGAGCAAGTCAGACAGGAACTGTAATCGTGCCGCGGCAGATTATGATACTGGCTTTGCCTTGAGTGCATTGCCACATAGTTGATATTCATCGCACGGATGTCGTGGTTTTGAATGATGTTAGAATTCGTGTAGGCCATGTTAACTCCACGAACTCGGTGCTCTTGGATCCATCCGAGATCCATTTGTTCCTGCAAAGCTGCTTGCACTACAGAACATCCTTGATTGTCTTTAGAGCAGATATCACACTGATGATAGTTATGAGGTGGCACATGGCCATATCCACTCTGTCTACAATGCATCTTGACCAAATTGGTTTTCAACAAGAGTACATCGTGAATTTGATAGACATCGTTAGTCTCTCCTTCTATCAAATTGACTGCAGCTTTCTCGTGTTGAGGCAGCGGGTTTGTGAGAACATTGGGATTCGTATCTTTGAAAGATAAGAGCCCGCTCCTAACAAGCTTTTGCACGTTGGACTTGAAATTGAGACAAGTCTCTATGTTATGCCCTGAACCTCCTTGATGATAAGGGCATGTTTGATCCACCTTAAACCAAAAAGGCGGATTTTCCGGTACTGTAAGAGGAGATTTAATCTGAATGTGCCCCTTAGCCAGTAGTAATGGAAACAGTTTTGCGTACGTTACGGGTATAGGATCAAATCCTGGTGGCCGTGTTGTACGTTTGTTGTTATATGGAGGACGAGCCTGCTGAAGAGGCTGTTGTGTCCTTTGCTGGTCAGGTTGGCTCTGTGCAACCTGAGGTTGATACGTAGGAATAGGCGCAGGGCTGATAACAGGAGTCACAGCTGCCACCGGTTGATAACGTCGCCTTTGCTTTCCGAGAGAGATATTCCCAATATCTTGCTTTTTTTTCTTAGGGAGAGCACTACCATATTTTTTAGTACCGCTCTTCGATCCAGGGTCTTTTACCAAACGTCCTTCTCGGACAGCTTCCTCAAGACGTACGCCCATGCCGACCATTTCGGTGAAATCACTGGGCGCACTGGCAACCATTCGGTCATAGTAAAATGAGCTTAAGGTCTTTAAGAAGATCTTTGTCATCTCTTTTTCCTCAAGAGGTGGACAAATTTGAGCGGCAATTTCACGCCACCTTTGAGCATACTCCTTAAAGGTTTCCTTGTCCTTTTGCGACATCGATCTGAGTTGATCTCTGTCGGGTGCCATGTCCAAATTTTATTTGTATTGTTGGACGAAGGCAGTGCCAAGATCTCTGAAAGTGCTGATCGTGGCACGGTTTAAACCCATGTACCATTTTAATGCGGCACCGGTTAAACTATCCTGGAAGTAATGAATCAGTAGGTCCTGATTCTCCGTCTGAGCTGACATCCGCTGAGCGTACATCACCAGATGGCTCTGAGGGCAAGAGTTACCCTTGTATTTTTCAAAGTCAGGCACTTGAAATTTGTGTGGAACTTTCACATTTGGGACCAAGCAGAAGTCTGCGGCGTCCTTTCCAAATAGATCCTGACCGCGAATGGCTTGCAGCTCCTTCTGCATTTCCAAGAATTGCTCCTGGAATTCCTCCATTCTGTCAAACATAGTTTCCTTCTTACCATAAGGTGTCTGTGGAATCTATCCTTCCGGGACAGTGTGCACCACAGGGGGTGGTACCGTGACTACGGCAGTGAGTCTTGGCGTTTCCCGAAGTTTGTAACCTTTAGGAGTCTTCAGTATGCCCCTGGCATCTTCGCTTTCCCGAAGTTTGTAACCTTCAGGCCCAGCGGCTTCTGTTGTGATTCCCTGATCTTCAGTGATCGGCGGAACATATCCTTCCGGGATATAGTTAACAGGCATGCCCCAAGGACGATCTTTCGGCATCTGATACCTAGGATCATACTTCTCCACTATGGGCGTTGAGGTAATCTCTGAGATCACAGTTCTTTGTAGCTGAGCTTCTGCCATGGCTTGCATGTCGTTACAAAGCTTTCTCATATCTTCTCTCAGAGCATCGATCTCTTCTTTCAACTCTCTGTTTTCTTCCTCAAGATCATCCATCTTTTTCTGACGATTGGCCCGAGTATTATACGAATGAGACAGTTTGACTCTAGAACCGAGATACAAACGTGAGATTCGTAGGTAAGAAAAATACGCGATGTGAGAATGATGAATGCAATGATTATATTAATTGTTTTTTGGTTTAATCAAAATAAACTTCGACAATTAGATTGCAAATATCAAACGGTGGGGAAACCCCTTTTTATTGAAATTCAAAGGATTACAGAAATGGAAATACAATAAATTACAAAGTGCAGAAACAGAAACCTAAGCTAATGGGTCCCGAGTCCTTTCTGAAGAGAAATCGGGTGCTGATTCTGGTATCTTCCTTTTCTTTGACCGGGGCTCTTGGGCCGTTGTCGGGTTGTCATTCCTTTGCCAGGTGAAAGGAGCGAGCAAATTCCTTTGGTCATCTTGATTCTCTACAGCATGCTGCTCCAAAATTTCAATCAGAGTATATTTCTCTTTCGGTAATTGTTGTATTTTGATGCACTCTACGTCGAGGGTACGGTACTTGTTCTTCCAAGACCTTCTCTCCTTTTGAACTTTGTTGAGAGTAACCTGAAGCTTTTCAGTTTCCGTCATGAAGTACATGACAGATTCCTTTGGCGGAAGAATTCCGTAACGAGGATAAGGCATCTTTAGCTTGAGAGCTCTAGTTTGTACCCAATGGAGATAAGGCTCCACCGAGACACAGTCCGGTTTTCCTAGAGACTCTCGTCCTTTCTTATGAACGTGTTTCCAAGCGTGCACTATTTCCATCTTTAGTGCTCTGTCGTTTTCTCCTTCTTTGAAGAAAAGACCTTCCAAATGAACACCTAGTGGGATGTGTCTCATCGGGTATACAAATTGAGGGCGAACCAATACCGGATGATAGTTGATTCCTCCTTTAGTTCCTATGAGGGGTACGTTGGGGAAGTTTCCACAACGGTCAATGATCCTGATTCCCTCATAAATCCTATTACACCAATCAATGTCAGAGTTGGTAAGAGACATGATTTTCTGCGACCAACGTAAGGCACTCTTGCAATCCCAAAAAGCAGCAGACTTGGGTAAGTGAGAGATAAACCATTTTTAAAGCAGAGGTACACAGTATGTGATCTCCCCTCCGCTGTATAAATTTCCCAAGTGTACAGAATGATACGCATCTGCGAGCAATGTCGGCACAGGGTTTCCAATGAGAAAAACCTTAATGGAGTTAATATCGACGAAGTTATTGATGTTGGGAAACAAAAATAACCCGTAGGTGAGCAAGACAAAGATGCTTTCAAAAGCAGTCACGTTTCCTATACTGGCAAAATACAGGGCCTTCTTTGTCAAGAATTGGGCTGGCAAACCTTGGATGCCACCCCTAGTGGTTAGGTGAGTCCTAACTTCAGACTCGTCCAAATGAATTGCTCTCGCAATGGTCTGATTCTTTGGAATTTCTTCCAGTCTAGAAAATGGAGCTCGATCTGTAATGTGTAGATCGATCAGGTGAGAATACTCCTCCAGCGTTGGTGCGAGCTGGTAATCCGGGAATGTGAAACAGTGATAAACTGGATCATAAAACTGAATGAGCGCATCCATGATTCCCTCAATCACATGGACTCTTAACAGTGGTAGCAAACCTCCGTGCTTGGCTCTGAAAGCCTCTAGGTTAGTGATCATCCTCGCTAACCTTCTCAAATCCTCTAGCTTTGGAACCTTGAAGGTATACTGGTGAGTTCTCCTTCTACCGAAATCCATTAGTGCAATCCTTTTCTCTGATATTTGCAATCACAGTCTTAGTTTATTTTGAAAAACAGAGAGACTAGAAGAGAAGTTTTTTGAATGTTTTAATGTTTTTTAGATGAATGCATGAATGCAGCACACAAAAACATAGAAAAAACATGGGGTCAAAGGGTCGTTGTCATGAAGTCAAGGCTCTACCCATCCCTAAAGGTTTATACTAGGGTGATTTTTGTACCTGTACTCATTATCATCAGCTCCTCCCAGGAAAGCAAAACAACAAGCGGATCGCCAGCGAGTTGTAGTGCAATCTTAGAGTAAGTGCCATTCACCGAGAATAGATCACCAGCCTCAAATGAGGGTAGTATCGCGTAACAACTATTTCCGATAGTTTCCGCACTACAAAAGGGTTTGGCTCCTCAGCTTCTTAGACTTAACAACCGGCCCATTGTCTAGGTGAGAGAATGGGTTGCGTTGGTCAGCCTCCACTGAGGTTGATGGTCGACCTCGTCGCCATCACTTATCTTAAGTGTATACTCAATCTTTCCACATGCGGCATCACACGCATTCCCATTAGCAGAAAAATAAACACGTATAGAAATTAGGAAAAGCAGTATATATATTTGTCCTAAACATCCTAGACCTTCAAAGCTATGAATCTTAAGTTCCTGACAGAAAATGGGTTCCCCGACGGAAGCCCCAATCTGTGGTATTCACACAAGAGGTGAAAAGGAAATCAGAAAAACAGAGAGAAAGGCCCCACGGTGGGCGCCATTTTTCTGTAGCGAGCGATTTTGGACGTGGTTCTTAAGCGCTGGTCGCTCTCTGTGGTTTGAGCTTTAAACTACAGGTCGATTCATTTTTTATCCTATTAAAGCTGATGAAGGAAGGGAAATAGATGTCTCCAATTAACCCTGCTTTGCATACTGAGTTTAAACAGCGGTCTGTTAGGTTACGGATGCTATCAATGTGGGGGGCCTTTGTACTGGTTATTTGTATTTTTGCCAATACTGTTTTCTTCTTCTTTTTTATCTAGACAGAGGATTTCTGGCGGGGAACAAGGATTAGGATGTTAGAACTGATGTTTTTGAATTACTGCTTTTGATTGATGGAGATATGGGATTTGGGTTTTTGTTTAGTGTGCTCGCTAAGATTTTTCTTTCAATCTTATGCCTACGTATTCCCGTTTATCCAAAACAGGGAAATCAGAGCGTTCGTAGTTCCTCCTATTCTATGGGATGAAATGAGTGTTTTGGTGTCTTGTTCAAAGCCCAAGACGTGAAGCTGAAAGTCTGTTTGTATCTTGTTCAAAGCCCAAGATATGAAGCTGAAAGGTCTCAACTTTAGAGAGAATTTGTCACCTCTAAAGAAGGGTTTGTCTGTCACAACTGTTGGGTGACAAGTTATAAAGGAGAATTACTTTAACCGGGATATGTGAATCCTAGCAATGCCATAATTTCCTTTAAAGGGGATTTTAACCTGAAGGAGAAGACTTTAACTCAGTGTAGAGCAATACTATCTTTCCTTAGGAATTTCTCATGCTAAAAGAGGGACATTGGCATGGATGTAGATGATCCAGAGGCTTGCCGCTTACAGCGATTAGATGAAAGGGGAAGGAGTTGTTGATGTTTGTGTATTGTGAACGAGGCACAGTTTTGATGCTAAAAGGTTAATTGGATTAACCAGTGGTTTTCTTATACAAAGCCTAAGAGGAGGCTAATATGTGTCTCATACAAAGCCCGAGAGAGAGGCTAAAAGGTTTTGACCCGACGATGGAGTCTTTTGGTATCTCGTATAAAGCCCGAGATGGAGGCTATTTGACTCAACAAGAGAGTTTTTTGTATCTCGTACGAAGCCCGAGATGGAGGCTGTTGTTTATTTGGCTCAATAAGAACCTTTTTGTATCTCATATAAAGCCCGAGATGGAGGCGAAAGGGGTGATTGGCTCAATGAGGGAGTCTCTTATGTGTCTCGTATAAAGCCCGAGAGAGAGGCTAAACGTTGTTTGACTCTGCTGGGGAGAATCATTGTACAAAGCCCAAGAGGAGGCTAACTTCACTAGAGAAGGATCATTATACAAAGCCTAAGAGGAGGCTATGGTAACTGTTTCAGTTAAGTGACAGGTCCAGTATACTGATTTTGAAAGAGAAAATCAGTTCTTATATGAGCAACACTGTACTCAAGGATTTGATTCGAGGATCCGGGTTATGCCTGTCCTTTAAGGAAGCGGGAAATCCGAAGGGTATCGACACTGTCCAAGTATACGGGTTTCCTTCCTATTTAACGAAGGGGTTACTTGAGAATGTCTTTGAGACTCAAGGAAATTAGACTGTCCAAGTCTAGAGTTTTATCTTTTGTATTGTGCTTTGAGAAACAGTAGTAGACTCTATGAAAGGACTGTTCCATGCAAATGACTAAGTTCTGTTCTTATACCTTTAGGAGGTCGTCGGGACAATTTGTACGAAGCCCAAGAGGAGGCTGGAAACTTTTAAGAAGTCGATCGGTCCTTGTACTAAGCCCAAGAGAAGGCTACCATTCCCGGAGGAAGAGATCATTATACGAAGCCTAAGAGGAGGTTGTGAATACTTCTAAGAAGCTGTAGGGTCCTTGTACTAAGCCCAAGAGGAGGCGGGGGTACTTTTAGGAAGCCTGTGGGTCCTTGTACGATGCCCAAGAGGAGGCCGATGCTTTTAAGAAGCTCGTGGGTCCCCAAACCCCGAGAAATTCAAGGCAATGCTATTCACCGAGAATAGATCAAAGTCAGGAAAGTTCAAGAATTTGGAAGAAACTCAAAGATGCCATTCATGGAGAATACATTCATCTTGGGGAGTAGAGCTTCTTGATCATTCCTAATGAGGACAGCCGAAGAGAAGACTGTATCTGGTGATCCTATTGGGGGATTTAGTTGTCTATTTCTATGACAAAACGAAACAGCGTCACTTAGTTCTAGACGTAGTTGCCGGGGAAACTCGAAATATCTATACTATTATTACACAGTTGATATGAGTTTATGAAAGAAGACTTACAGCGAAACAGCCCCACAATACAGTTATATGTATATGAAAGCAGTAAATGAAAGCAATAACCACTTACTCGGTTGTAGAGCTTCCATGCTGTTTGGTTAGTTGTTCAACAAAGAAAGATTGAAAACAACAGTATATTCAAAATCAAAGGAGAAAGTGCTTTGAAAAAGAAAGGTTTGGGGCTTACAGCTCAAGGAGAGGCCTTGGGTTTTATCAGTGAGCGCCCTGTTTAAATTTGTACAGAGGGACTTATGCAAGTGACTGTGGCCCAAAATGGTTTTCTGTACAAAGGGATGGGTCTTACACTCTCTCAAGAGGCCCAAAGAGTTTTAGAAATGAAATGGGTCTTACTACTCGAGGGTAGGCCCAGATGATTTTTCCGTTTAAAATGGCGATCGCGCCGAGGTTTTCTTTTAACGCAGAGGGGCTTATACAATATCTGAGGCCCAAAGTGATTTTGGTTAAAAGGGGATTGGGTCTTACACTCTAATAGAGGTCCAAGAGTTTTTGAATGGGTCTTATAGCTCGAGGAGAGGCCCAAAAGGTTATTTTTCAAAAGGCGATGATCGTGCCGTTTATTTGAAAATGTACAGAGGGACTTATACAACGAATGAGGCCCAAAATATTTCTGTACAAGTGGGTTGGGTCTTACACTCTAATAGAGGCCCATGAGTGTTTAACAATGATTTGTTTTGAGTGAAAATCAAAGAAACCCTAATTTTATTCTTTAAAAATAAATATTTAAAGAAAATCAATAAAAATACCAAATAGGTTTGAATAAACCACTTGTGATTTTTGTTTAAGGTTTAAAAAAAAAGAGGTATAAATCACAAGAGATATTAAAACTCATTTGGTCTTGATTTTTCAAGATGAATATTCATTTTAAAATGCTTAAAAACAAATAAAAATGAATTTATTCACAAAAATACTAATTATATTAAATAAATAATACAAACTCAATTTTTTTGTGGAATAAAATATTTCAACATTTTTGTGATTTTTTGCAAAAAGAACCAATCAAAAATAATTAAAATTGAAAGAGTTATTAATTTTCCAAATAATTAACAAAACATGAAAATAGTTGGAAAAATAGCAAAATGTGAAAAAAATCACAAAATGGTATGGGTGGGGTTTGAACCCACGACCTCAAGCACACAAGGCGCGCGCCTTACCACTGGGGTGGTGATACATCCATTGTTTGAAACAAACCAACAAATACACAAGTCATGCCTTGGTTTTGGCTTGCCCAAGGCAAGTTTTGGCTCAAAAACGTGAAGGTCGTAACTTTCTCAATTCTTAATGGTTTGAGACAAAATTTATATGCATCTGGGCTAGAATTTCATAAGGAATCCAATGGTGGTGGTAGTTTTTTCAGATCACACTCCCTCCTCAAAACCCGATAGTGGTTTTGAAAATGACCTATAAATGCATTTTCTATGCTACAACTTGGTACAAGCATGGATTACATGGTGAATTAGCTCAAACACAACATATATGACATGTATGAGATGTTTATGATTAATGGACTTCAAATGCACACATGTTTTGGTGAGGGCAAGTTGAGAGGCTTACCCTTCTTTGAGATTTTGGAGGTTTCTCTGCAATCTGCCAACCCTCTTGCTCCATATATGATTTTATGCTTTGAACCACCTCAAATGATCCCTTGGATGCTTTTAGGATGATTGGAATCAGCTGGTACCTGCAAAAACACAAACTGTCCCTTTCTTGCAAAAGGGGTTAAAAGTGACCAAAATAGCAACTCCCTCAAATGGTGTTCCAGATGGTGGGAACCATTTGGGATAGTTCAAGGATGATATTTGGAGTGTGTTTGAGATTTTATCTGGTTTGGAAAGTGGCTGAATCAAGACATGGCTTGAAAAATACAAAAAAGTGCTATTTTGAGGTTTTGAGATGTGACTTTGTGATGTTGTGATTACAGGTCACTTTTGAGGGTTTGCACAGCTTACATATGATATATATGAGGTGTGTGTGTGATTAGTTTAGGTGGAATTGCTCTCTAACTCAAAAACTCAGAATTACTTGCTTTGGAAGGCAAGTTTGAGGTGAAAGAAGATATTTTGAGGAAAGCATCTGTTTGATGGCTTTGGTGTACTCAAACTGAACACAATTGAGCTCTATTTATAGTAGAGCAAGTTTGTTTTAGGATCTATAGTGAATGGCAACTGCAGCAGGTGTTTGTTCAATGTTGGCCAATGGAAATGCAAGTCTCCTCTAGCCATTGACTAGAGGTTAGGGCACAGGGCTGTGGTTCCCTTGGTCTTGGATAAGTCTTGACTGATTTCAGATGAGAATGGCTCAGTCCATGCCACCTTGATGCTTCCATTGAATGCTTCAATCCAAATTTGGAGTCTTGTCCCTATTTTAGCCATTCTAGGTTCAACATGCTATTTCTTGTTCCATGGAATTTTGAGGCTTGGCTCAGTGATTGTCCCCTTTAGATTCAATCCTCAGTTGTGTCCAAGTGGATAGGAGCATTTGAATTTGGCTGATTTTGGCAAATCGAGCAAAATTGCAAATTCTGCCTTGCCTTGACAGATTTCAGCAAGGCAACTTGCCAATGTCATACCTCATGGTGTAAGTTGAATTTGGTAATGCTCTTGACCATTTTGGAAAGCCCTTACATGATACAACAACTGTTTAAACATGTTTGGTTTTGATCTCTATTGAATCCAAGTGAAAAATCCCCCTACATTTGGCAAAAAGTGAAGACAGATTTGGACTTAGTGAAAATTTCACTAAGTGTTGGAAAAAGTGATATTTTCACTTTTCAGCCACTTTGATCACTCCATAACTCAAAATCCTTAATGAATTGGACTTAGGTCTAGTTGAAGTTTTTGTAGATGGTAATGAGGGCTACAAATTCATCTTTGGATGAGAAAAAATGGCCTTGTGGTTTAGGAGTTATGATCCTCCAAAGTTTGTACCCTTGTCACTTTATTTTTAACTTAGAAAATTTTCTAAGTTTTTATGGTTACCCCTTTTACAAGTTATCCAACTTTTCTTGATTTTTCTTGATGATTGATGATTCAAATCATACATTAACATCATTTTAGGGTTAAAAATCCATTTTGGTGAAAAATCTCAAAAAGTCAAAGTTGACTTTTGTGCACAGTTGACTTTTTATCAGATGAATTCCAAACTGTGCCATTCTTCATGAAATCATGTCCTTGACCTAAATAAAACTTGATGGACATGTTCCATGGGTGTCATAGGGCATATTGAATCATGTCTTAGGGCTTGGGAGCATGTCCTGGTCAAAAGTCAAAGTTACAGTTGACTTTTCCCTTAAAACCCTAATTGTGGTGCAGATGAAATTGAGACTTGTTGCTCAGGCTTCTTGGATTAATCCATTGTTCCAAATGGATCAATATAGTTCATTAGAGACCATCAAACCCTCTCTTGAGGTCTTGGCTCATGGTTTGTCCCAAAAGTCAACTTAGGGGTGAATTAGGTCAAGAAACCCTAATTCCTGATTTTTTATAAATGCATCCCCTAAGGCAAAATTGACTTGATGATTGGGTGCATGAGGTTCCATGGAGTATATTAGGTTATGTTTTGGACCATTGGCTTGTGCCCAGATGAAATTTTCCATCTGGAGGCCCTGGTCGACCAAAACCCTAATTTGGTGACACTGGCGATCTTGAGGCTTGATCCACCTAGAAGGGAGCAGCCTTGTGCTTAATCCTTGAAGTGGGAGTCCTTTTTGATCCTTTATGTATGTTAGAGAGGTTAGACAAGTTGAAGATCAAGTCATTCCTTGACTGATCCTTTGTCTAAGGCCCTGAGAGGGCTTAAAACCCTAATTTTGATTGTAGTGAATGCTCAACAACCCTTGAGGCATTTGATGAGGCATGATGGTTCATCCATATTGTGATGATGATTGACACAATGATGGGACATCTTAGTGGTCAAAATTTGGGGTATGACAGGTGGTGAGATGGTTATTGATACTCCAGCAATGGGGACAGTAACTACTTCTTTGGTTTGTTTAAGTTGTCCTTTGACCATTTATGGTAAAGAATTTGAGATGGATTTTGGTGTGTTTACCGTTGGAGGGTTTAGATGTGGTTCTGGGAATGAATTGGTTGCAGTTTAATCGGGTTCATATTGATTGTTATCATAAGCTGGTACGATTTCCTTCTCTTGAAGAGGACGGGGAATCGAGTTTCTTGTCTACCAAAGAGTTGAAGAAACTTTTGGTGGATGAAGCTCAGTTGTTTGGGTTGTTTGCATAGTTGACTGTGGATAGTCGAGTTGCACTTGATGTGTTTCCAGTTGTGTGTGATTTTCTGGAGGTGTTTCCGGAGGATATTTCAGATGTACCGCCAAAGAGAGAGGTGAAGTTTTCTATAGATCAAGTTCCTGGTACTAGACCTGTATCTATGGCACCATATCGAATGTCGGCATCTGAGTTGGTTGAGTTAAAGAAGCAATTGAATGAATTGTTAGAGAAGAGGTTTGTGAGGCCTAGTGTATCGCCTTGGGGTGCTCCGGTTTTATTGGTGAAGAAGAAAGATGGAAGTATGCGATTGTGCATTGATTATCGCCAGTTGAATAAGGTGACGATTAAGAATAAGTATCCTCTTCCGAGAATTGATGATTTGATGGACCAATTGGTAGGTGCTTGTGTGTTTAGTAAGATTGATTTGAGGTCAGGTTATCATCATATTAGAGTGAAAGAGGAAGATATTCAGAAGACGGCTTTTAGGACACGTTATGGTCATTACGAATATTCTGTGATGTCGTTCGGGGTTTCTAATGCGCCAAGTGTGTTTATGGAGTCTATGAATCGTATTTTCCACGAGCATTTGGATTGATTTGTTGTTGTATTTATTGATGACATCTTGATTTATTCTAAGTCCCGGGAGGAACATGCGGAGCATTTGCGTGTGGTGTTGCAAATTTTGAAGGAAAAGAGACTTTTTGCCAAGTTGTCTAAGTGTGAGTTCTGGTTGTCGGAGGTGAGTTTTCTTGGGCATGTGATTTCAGGTAATGGTATTGCTGTGGATCTATCTAAAGTAGATGCAGTTCTAAAATGGGAGGCTCCTAGATCTATTACTGAAATTAGAAGCTTTTTGGGTTTAGCCGGATATTATCGAAGATTTATTGAAGGCTTTTCTAAGTTAGCACTTCCTTTGACCCAGTTGACTTGTAAAGGTCAAGCGCTCATTTGGGATATTCGGTGTGAGGAAAGTTTTAGTGAGCTGAAGAGAAGATTGACTACAACTCCGATTTTGATCTTACCGAATCCTACTGAACCATTTGTGGTGTATTGTGATGCGTCTTTGATTGGTTTAGGTGGAGTGTTGATGCAAGAAGGTAAGGTTGTGGCTTATTCTTTGAGGCAATTGAGGATTCATGAGAAAAATTACCCTACTCATGATCTGGAATTAGCGGTTGTGGTTTTTGTGTTGAAGATTTGGAGGCATTATCTCTATGGTGCAAGATTCGAAGTCTTTAGTGATCATAAGAGTTTGAAATACTTGTTTGATCAGAAAGAGTTGAATATGAGGCAACGAAGATGGTTGGAATTTTTGAAGGACTACGACTTTGGCTTAAATTACCATCCTGGTAAAGCTAATGTGGTAGCCGATGCGTTAAGCCGGAAATCTTTGCATATGTCTGCTTTGATGGTTAAAGAGTGGGAACTTTTGGAAGCGCTTAGAGATTTGAGTTTGGTGTGTGAATTGACGTCTGGCAGTGTGAGGCTTGGTATGTTGAAGGTTACTAATGATTTTCTGTTAACCATTAGCGAGAAACAGAAGATGGATGTGAAATTTGTGGATTTGATGACGGTTGGAGATACAAGTGAAAAGGGTGACTTTAAAGTAGATGATCATGGTGTTTTGAGGTTCCGAGGTAGAATTTGTATTCCTGATGATTCGGATTTGAAAAGGATGATTTTGGAGGAAGGACATCGGAGTAGTTTGAGTATACATCCGGGAGATAATAAGATGTATCAGGATTTGAAGAAGATCTTTTGGTGGTCCGGGTTAAAGAGAGATGTGGCTCAGTTTGTGTATTCATGTTTGACGTGTCAGAAGTCGAAGGTAGAACATATGAAGCCTAGTGGATTGTTGCAACCGTTAGATATTCCTGAGTGGAAATGGGACAGCATTTCTATGGATTTTGTGACAGGGTTGCCGAATACTCAAAGGGGACATAATGCCATTTGGATAGTTGTGGATAGGCTGACTAAATCGGCACATTTTATTCCGATTTACATCAGTTTTTCTTTGGAGAGGTTGGCTGATATTTATATCAGTGTGATTGTGAAGTTACATGGTGTTCCTTTGAGTATTGTTTCAGATTGATATCTGAGGTTTACTTCCAGATTTTGGGAAAGTTTGCAAAAGGCGTTAGGTTCCAAGTTGAGGTTGAGTTCTGCTTATCATCCTCAGACAGATGGACATACCGAAAGAACTATTCAGTCGTTGGAAGATTTGTTGAGAGCTTGTGTTCTTGAGCAAGGTGGTGTTTGGGATAGTTATCTTGCGTTGGTTGAATTCACGTATAATAACAGTTTCCATTCGAGTATTGGAATGGCACCTTTTGAAGCATTGTATGGACGAAGATGTCGAACACCTTTGTGTTGGCATGAATCTGGTGAGAGTTCGGTGGTTGGGCCAGAGTTAGTGCAGCAGACTACATAAAAGGTGAAACTTATTCATGAGAAAATGAAGGCGTCTTAGAGTAGGCAAAAGAGTTATCATGGTCGAAGAAGGAAAGATCTTGAGTTTCAAGGGGGCGATCATGTATTTTTGAGAGTTACACCGGTGACGGGTGTTGGTCGTGCATTGAAGTCGAAGAAGCTTACTTCTCGGTTTATAGGTCCTTACCAGATATCCGCGAGAGTTGGTGTTGTGGCTTATCGGGAGGCGTTGCCGCCGAGTCTTTCGAATTTGCACGATGTGTTCCATGTTTCACAGCTTCGAAAGTATGTTCCGGATCCGTCACATGTGATTCCGATGGATGAGGTTGAGGTAAGGGAGAACCTTATGGTTGAGGCATTACCGGTGAGGATTTTGGATCGCGAGGTGAAGCAGTTAAGAGGCAAGGATATTGCGCTTGTGAAGGTAGTGTGGGGAGGCGCTGCTGAGGGCAATTTGACTTGGGAGTTGGAGAGTCGGATGCGGGAGTCGTATCCGGAGTTGTTCGTCTCAGGTAATATTTTTGAGGACGAAAATTTCTAAGTGGGGGAGAGTTGTAACGCCCCAGTTTTTGTTAGTTTTATTTAATCGAGTCGATTTAATTATTTTTATTATTTTATTACTTTATTCTTGACTTTTATTTGATAATATATTATTTTTCATCGTAGTTATGTTTTATCGCGTTTTGAGAGCGTTTGCGAGATATTTAAGTGTAAGGGTAATATGGTCATTTCATTTATTTTCTTAAGTTAAAAAACATAAAATAGAAAGAAAAGAGAGAAAATAGTAAGGAAAGAAAAAGAGAAGAAGAAAAAGAGAAAGAAGGAAAAGAAGAGAAGAAAAAGAGAGAAAACTTGTGGGTTAAGAAATCGATCAACCGACTTTCAAAAACACGATTAAATCGGGTAAGGGTGTGAAACTCGATTATCTTATACTTGTGTATGATTATGTATGTATGTATTTGGTTGTTATTGGATTGAAATTGGATATAGAGTAAAAACCATAATATGTTGGAATTGTTAGAAATTGATATAATTTATGTCTGAAATCATGTTTTAGTGTTCCTTATTGTTGATACATGTTAGATAGGTATTATGGTGCACTCTATTGGTAATTCTCTAGTGTTTAGGTGAGATTAGGAGTGATTTTTGGTTGAATTTCGCAGAAAAAATTATGCAGGAAATTTCTGGTTTTTCCACTGCCCATACGCGTATCACTCAAGGCAATACGCGTATTGGTTAAGGCAATACGCGTATGGCAATGAAGGAATGAGGGCAATACGCGTATGGAAGTTTCATTTTCTCGGCCATCTGCCCATTTGCGTAATGGTACGTGTAAGGTTGAGGACAATACGCGTATGAAGCAAGGCAATACGCGTATTGGATTTTTAGTGGGAATTTTGGGGAAAAATTGGTCTCTGCTCATACGCGTATCACCTTGGGCAATACGCGTATGGATGGGCGAGTGAGCTGGGCAATACGCGTATGGCCAGCAAGGGTGCAAAATGTTGTCTTTTTGCGATTCCATTTCTTTTTACTTCCGTAACTTGTGTTCCGATTATCCGTTTTGAACATACTTGGTATCGGTGGAAACCTATTGAGATGTAATTTCTTATTAAAATGGTTTTGAAATTGTTGGCCGATTTAATTATGTCAGGAATTTGAAAATATGTCGTTTTGTCGACTTTTACCATTTTAACAGTGTGTATTTGATGTGTTATCATGCGATATGCCTTGGATAGATATAGTATGATTTGTGTGCTGTCGTATGATGTAAATGCATGTGTTTAAATGTTGTGATGATGGTTTGTGGCCTTATGGCAAATAAATGCATTGTTTTGGGCTTGATTGCAAAACATGATTATTGTTGATTGAGATGGTTGCATATATGTGTGCATTTGAATGCCATGAGTCATTGTATGTCAAGTATCATGATATGCATTCTTGTGATGTCGTGTGCCCTAGTGGGTGTGAGCGACGAATCGATTCTAGAGGGGATCCGTTATAACATCGTGTGCCTTAAAAAATAAGAGGACCTAAAGCGATGATTATAGACGATCGTGTGCCTTATACAAAGAGGACCTAAAGCGATCGGATCGTGTGCCTTATACAAAGAGGTCCTAAAGCAATCTATAAACGTTGTGTGCCTTAAAAAAATAAGAGGACCTAAAGCGACGGGGAACATCGTTTGCCCGACGGGGTGTTACATGAGTAATCCTAAGTAACAAACGATGATTCCAATAGTTCCTGAGTGAACTAGTGTTGTGATGATGGATGGAACGGTACCGCATTGCATTGCATAGAGTCGTTGTGTCGGTCTCTGTGCATTTGCATAAATCATGAATGGATTGATTTTGTGTGGAAGTGTGAATGAATTTGATGAGTTGATATATATATATATATATATATATATATATATATATATATATATATATGTTGTTGATAAATGCATTGAGCTTGATTATTTATGCCTCGGTGATGGATATATGAGATATGCATTGTGTTGTTTTGTGTTTGAATTCTGGTATAAGTTGTGGTGAGAATATTTTACATGTGTATTTTGGTGTTATTATATAATTGTATGCAATTATATTATGATTGTGTTTCTCACCCTTCTGCTGTTTTAATGCTCTATGAGGCATTGTAGATTAGATGCTGGAGGTCTTTTTGTGAAGCCTAGGTCTTCATTCCTTTGCCGGTCGGCTCTGATATGTAGCATCGGGTAGTCGGGGAGACCGTTTGTGATTTTGTGTATATGTATATGTATCTTTTGGATTGTATATGTATGAATCTGTATATGACAGACTAACTTTTTATGTGATATATATATATATATATATATATATATATATATATATATATATATATATATGAGATTCAGTACATATTTTCCGCTTTTATTCTGTATCTGAATTGTGGGTAGTAAGAATTAAGTTCCTCTGTTAATTGCTACCTGATTGTTGCATATCTTTATGAGCAGGTTTATTGGGTTTTGTCTCAATTGATGTGACGCCTCTGTCTATGCCATGAATGTTTAATTATACTCTGATGAAATTTTTATCGCTTTTATTAATTGGGGGTATAGATTGGGGGTGTTACAAGGTGCATGTCCCCGTTCCGTTGGCATTTATCGTATTTCTTCACGTGTTCTTTAGCGTTGTGTTGCATGGTCGACCAGTAATATCCTGCTCCGAGGGCCTTTCGGGCAAAGTACCTTCCACTGAGACGTTGGGCTTTGATTCCCTCGTGGATTTCGCGCAAGATATGTGCGACCATTTCTTCCTCAACACACTTGAGTAGCGGAATAGAGAATCCTCGCCTATAGAGTTTATCTTCGACCAGGACGAGCATGCTCTTCGCCTAACTACGCTGGCCTCTTTTGGGTCGGACGGAAGTTCATCTTTAGCGAGATAGTTGTAAACAAGGGTCATCCAGCCGTTGTTGTCGTCGATCACCTGTACGTCGAGGGTCAAGGAGGGCTTCTCGATACTGGGTCGAGGAAGTACCTCCTGTATGACGGACTTGTTTTCGCCTTTCTTCTTTGTGCTGGCTAGTTTGGATAGAACGTCTTCCCAGACATTATGTTCGCGGGGAACATGTCTTACCTCCACCGCTGCAAACTTCGTCATTTCCTTTTTGACCAGTGCTAAGTATTCGGTTAGGGTGTTATTTTTAGCTTGATACTCTCCTCGGACCTGAAGGGCCACGAGTTGTGAATCTGTGCAAATGATGACTTCTTCTGCGCCCAGGTCCTCGGCTAGACGTAACCCAGCGAGGAAGGCTTCGTACTCAGCCTGGTTGTTAGAGGTTGGGAAAGACAGGGGTGAGCGACACTTCAACAATGATTCCTTCATTGCTTTCCAGTATGATGCCCACACCGCTTCCTGCCGATATGGAGGCACCGTCCACAAAAATGGTCCATTGCGCGCATCGCTCACGGGGGAGTCTGCGAACGTCATTTCTGCGATGAAGTCGGCCAGAGCTTGGGCCTTGAGGGCTTTCCTGCTTTCATATTGGATATCAAATTCGGATAGTTCAAGCGACCATTTGAGCATTCGACCGGCCATATCTGGTCGTCCCAGCAGCTGCTTTATGGGTTGATCTATTCGAACCACGATCGTGTAGGCTAGGAAGTAGTGTCTTAATCTTCTGGCTGCATTGATGAGCGCCAGAGCCACTTTCTCTATCTGTTGGTACCTTAGCTCTGGTCCTTACAGTGCTTTGCTCGTGAGATATATGGGCTTTTGTCCGTCAGGTGTCTCGCGGATGAGAGCGGCGCTTACTGCTTCGGTTGCTACAGCGAGGTATAGGTACAAAGTTTCGCCATTGTCTGGGCGAGAGAGGACTGGTGGCTCTGAGAGAGCCCGTTTCAGATGGATAAGAGCCTTGTCATATTCCTCGGTCCATTTGAACGCTGCCTCTTTTCGGAGGAGTTTGAAGAACGGTAGGGCGTGCTGGGCAGATTTGGCCACGAAATGAGATAGTGACGTGAGCATCCCGTTGAGGGACTGGATGGATTTATTTGACTTGGGCGTTGGAAACTCGGATAATGCTCGGCACTTATCAGGATTGGTCTCGATTCCCCACTCTATTAAATAGAAGCCGAGGAACTTTCCTTCCCGGACACCGAACGTGCACTTCTTCGGGTTGAAACGCATTTTGTATTTTCTGGCCTATTTGAAAACCTTCCTTAAATAGGCAGTGTGATCGGTTTCCTCGTGGGATTTTACGATCATGTCGTCCATATAGACTTCGAGCATATCGCCTATCTCTCCCCGGAAGACTTTGTTCATCATTCTTTGATAGGTCGCTCTGGCGTTCTTCAGGCCGAAGGGCATTACGTTGTAGTAATAATTGCCCGATTCGGTCATGAAGGCCGTGTATTTTTTGTCGGCCATCGCCATTGGAATTTGATTATAGCCTGAGTAGGCGTCCATGAACGATAAAAGTTTAAAACCGGCAGAATTATCAACAAGTTTATCAATATTGGGGAGGGGGTAGGCATCCTTCGGGCATGCCTTATTAAGATCGGTGTAATCAATGCACATTCACCATTTGCCATTAGATTTTTTCACAAGTACAACGTTGGACAACCAAGTGGTGTACTTGGCCTTCGAAATAAATTTGGCCTCGAGGAGGTCCTTTACAGCTTTTTCTGCAGCCTCCGTTTTCTCCAGAGACTGCTTTCTCCTACGTTATGTTACGGCCTTGGCGGCCGGGTCAATCGTCAGTTGGTGGCAGGCGATGGATGGGTCCAAGCCGGGCATCTCGGCGGCGCTCCAGGTGAAGAGGTCGGCGTTCTCACAGAGGCATTCTTTGAGATGTTTTCTCGCGATGTCGGGCAGGTCTGCTCCAATCTTCACTCCCCGCTGAGGGTCGTCGCCGAACAAAATGAGCTTGAAGTTGCCATCCGAGATTGGGCGCATCGGATGGGAGTTGCTGCTGGACGAGGTAGACGAGCTGGCTGAAGCTGCTTGGTCCTCCTGTTGGTCTTCTTTGGGGAAGCGGTTGTCGAGGTCAGTGGAGTCGACCTGAGGCAGGGGCTTGGCTTCCTCGGAGCTGCTGGGCAATGCTGGCTTGCTCGATGCTTTTGGCTTGGACGCAATGGTGTTGAGCCCCTTTGTGGCTGCTTCGAAACACCGTCGGGAAGCCTCGATATCGCTGTGGAAGGTGGCGACCATCGCTTTTGAAGTGTAATACTTCATCTTGAGGTGGACTGTTGAAGGCACTGCTGCCAACTCGGTCAGGGTTGGCCTTCTGAATATGCACTGGTAAAGCGACGGGCAGTCAATTACCAGAAATTATACCTTGACGAATCTGGTCATCTCAGCTGATCCAAAGGTTACGATTAGTTTAACGTATCCCTATGGCTTGGTCACTGATCCATTGAATCCCTGCAAATCAGACCCCACATAGGGGGTAAGGTGTGATTCGTCCAGCTGAAGTATTGAAAACAGCTGGGAGTACATAATGTCGACCGAGCTACCCTGGTCAACGAGGATTCTGTGAACGTCGAAGTTCGCCATCCGGGCTCTGATGAGCAAAGGTATGCTCGAGTTCGGGGATCCCCCTAGGAGCTCTTCCCGGTAGAAGGAGATGGGGACAGATCCCTTCTGGGCCTGATCGAGCGTGGTCACCTTATTGGAGCTTGTGTTGATCAGATGCTCAAATTTTCGTTTCACGGAGCCCACCGTGACTTTGTTGAAGCCCCCGCCAGAGATAACCATGGCGGAGGGAAATGTCTCCCATGGGCTATGGGCTACAAAATAAGTAGGGGCGCTGAGCTCATCCGGGACGTAGAAGTCCTCTGGTCGCGATATGGACATAGCTACCTGGATGTTGGCTTCTTCCGAGGAGGGTACCTCTTCCTCTATTTTCTTGGACTCCTGGGCGTCCTGCCAAGGAGTGTCCTTCTTCTTCGCGAACTATTTTAGGTGGCCGTCCCTGATCAGTATCTCGATAGCATCCTTCAGATGAATGCAGTCTTCAGTAGTGTGGCCGTGACTCTTGTGGAAACGGCAGTACTTCAATTTGTCGGTGTTGGGTTTGGCCGGCAGTTGTTTGGGGAAGTGGATTCCCGCCTGCTTGAACTCCGAATTCGCACATTCAGACAGTATCTTCTCCCTGGAGACGGTCAGGGGGGTATAGTTGTGGAATTTCCTGGAGGGCCCCTTGCTGTCGCGGGAGTCCCGAGGACGGTCCTCGCGCCTCCTTTTGCCTCGACGAGATGTCGAGGCTTCCTCACCTCTGGAGGCCCGAGCGTTCTCCTGATAGCGTGATGCTCGGATGTTGTTGGCCGTAACCTTTTCTTCCTACTGAATGTACGATTGGGCTTTGAGGAGTAGGGCATCTAGGTTCCTCGGAGGTGCGAGGCCGACAGCTTTAGAAAACTCGGAGCCCGGGCGGAGTCCTTGCTCGAGCAGAAACTTTTTCATCTCATCCGTTGTAGGGACCTGTACTGCTTCTTTGTTGAACCTCTTAATATATGCGCGGAGGGGTTCGTCCTTTCCTTGGATTATGGCTCCAAGGGAGGCCTCAGTCTTGGGGTGACGGCGAGAAGCTGTGAAATGCCGTGAGAACATTCTGCCCAGTTGCCTCCATGAGGTAATGGATTCTTCGAGAAGCTGCTTGTACCATGTCATCTCCCCTTTTTGGAGCATGGTCGGAAATAGCCGGCACTTGATGGTGCCCCGTACGCCGCGGTAGTCCAATAGCGCATCGATGTTCTCGATGTGCTCGCCGGGGTCAGTAGTCCCATCGTACGTACCTAGTGATGGGGGCTTCTCCAAGCCCTTAGGAAGACGGGTTGCCAAGATTTCCTGGGACAATGGGCCGCGAGACTCATCGTCACTGCTGGAACTGGTGAATGACGGGGACCGAAGGGTACGCTCGTGGCGTTGGTTTCTTCAGGGAGATGGTGAGCGGTTCCTTTGTAGAGAAGGTGATCGGGCCCGGCCTTTAGACTTGACCGGGGGAGACTGCTCGTTCCTTTGGGTCCTCTTGTGGCTGGGAGAGTGTTGGTTACGCGGGGAAACCTGGTCACGCTTTTAGGCGGCGCGAGGGTCAGGTTCTTGGCATAGTCTTTGGTCGATGTCTCTCCGGGGCTGCGAGCTCCCTTATCATCGTTGTTTCCTCCTCGGAGGAGGGGATCTTGGATGGTTTAACTCTTCTAATGCCCCGATCCTTTCATTTTGTTGCAGGATCAGGGTGTTGGTTTTGTTGATTGCCTCCAGGAGGGCCGCCACGGCCGGGTCGGCGTTGGGCGGAACAGAAATGGGTTGGACGTCCAGCGAAGGCTGATTGTTGTTGCGGTCAGCAGGGGTAGGGGAAGGAGAAGCTGTGGCCCCATCCCTTAGAAAATGGGCATCTCAGAGGAGAGATGATGGGCCATCAATGTCAGTCTTGTTGATGGGGAGGACAGCAGTTTGGAGAGCACCCTTGGCGTGATCTTGAGAGGCCATGATGATGATCTTTGAAATTTGCTTTGATCTTTGGTTTCCGGGGAAAGAAAGATGGGGAGAACAATGATTCCCATAGACGGCGCCACTGATCGTGAAGGCTGGATCAGATCCTGTAGAAGTGGGCCACCAAGTACGTCTGGGATGCTGGGCGTAAGGAGAGGAGGCGGGGGTGTACCTGTAAAGCACTCCGACGCTCAAGTAAGAAAGGGTCAGAGAAAAGGGGCTAGTACAAAGTATTAGTTCGTAGGGTGAATATTTGATATCTGACCCTCTCAAGTGAAAGGGTTTATATAGTGCCCTAAGCGCGTGGCCAGCGGTCCTATTTTTGGGGAGAAATAACTGTTTTCCTGAAGAATAGGTAACTGCCCCAAAACTAGCCGTTATGTTGGGCAGGGTGCCCAAAACTAGTCGTTATGTCGGGCATAAGCATAGTTTCGGGCACATGCCCTTAGTTGTTTGGGGAACGAAGAAGTCGTGCGTAACGGGCAGTGGTTCTAGAAGGGAACGATGCGGTCCTTGCCCGGCTGGAGGGGCAGAAAGGTAACTTTTTCCCCTTTGTGGATTAGACTTAGGCAATTGGGTCGTTTTGAGAGCAGAAGTGGATTGGGCCGTGTCTAGCCATTGGTCCAGTCCAGAACACTTTCTATGAGGTTCCCATGAGTATTGATGGGTTCCATTGGGTTTTGATGCTGAAAATAACAGGTTTTTAGGTCTCATACTCAGTGGTAATCGGTTACTCTATATGAAGTAACCAATTACTTGCAGGAAAAATAGCTATTTTACGCAAAAATGAACTGAGTAACCGGTTACCCAAAAGTGCCTCTAACTCTCATTTTGGCTCTGTTTCGAAGTAACCAGTTACCCTATATCGAGTAACCGGTTACCACTATTGTATTTTGAAAAATATTTTAGAAAATTAATATCTTTTGAACCGTGCTTCCGATCGAGGTGTTTTTGGTACCGATGGAAAGCTATGGAAATGTACTACATGATAAAGGTGAAAAATATTATTTTCGGTGCCCGATTAAAGAAATCGGAGGAAAACCCAAGAATGTGCTAATTTTATGATTTGAATTATTATATATAATTTTGTTATACTATTGTATTGTGTTACAATTAATCCCTCATTGTGAAAAGAATTGAGTGATAACATGTTTAAAATATGGAATAGGAAGAGTGAGGAACTTTACCATGAATTTATTGTAGAACCTAGTAGTGTGACTAGGAAGTTATAGATAATCTAAATGGCAATGCTCATGCGTTCGATGCCTATGTGCGCATCCTCGACGAGTAATGGTCTAGAAGAGTGTAAGACACTAGTATGGAACATGTGTGTGAACCTTTGTGTTATTTGTGATGAAGGCAATTACGACCTTGTGATTGTCAAATACAATCACGTTTGTGTGTGAGATCACGTAATCATAACTGTTTATATTGAGTGTAGTTTCATGGGTATCGAGCTCCTATGAAACGTATGCACAACTACTTGGCAGGTTTGATTCCCGCGTACAGTACGAATGGCGCCCATGGAGCGTATGCTTGTGACGGTTAATGGCTCGTGTGAAGTGACAGTTCATAACAGTTAATGGCCCGTAGAACCCGAATCCATTCGTATGTCAAGTAGATTACAAGGATCCATGACTCGAGTCGACTTCTAGACGTAGAAGCAGACGGGAAAAGGGGATGCCTTGGTGAGGTTATCGATTAGTGATATCTTTAGTTGGTGAACTCATGAGCATGTTTCCATATAGTGTGAGATTGTGTACTCAAGGTCACTTCCCTTCCCTTTTGACTTGAGTTAGGTTTGTTAGAACCCTGTAAAGCCGAGAGAATCTATAAGATGGGGAACTCACTGAGATTTAATATCTCACCCCATGTTGTTGATTATATTACAGGTGCTTCAAGTTCCGCGAAGGGTAAGGATAAGGATGTTTGATTATCCTTACTTATCTTGGCTTTTGGGATGACAAGACTTCCGTTGTGGAGATTATTTTGAGAACATTGTTTTGATTTAGTTCTTAGTGTCTTGGAACATCTTGTATACATTATGCCATAGTTTTTTTGTATTAAGTATTTTGGGCATGTAATGTATATAATGTGTTAACTAGGAACTTGTGGTATTTTAGTACCAAACACTGGGATTCATGTATAGTATTTATGCTTTGATGTATGATATTATATATGGATGTTACAGTTGGTATCAGAGCAAGTTGTATCCTCGACCTAGCCATGAAATAGTATAAGTATTTCTTTCCGTTTCATATGCGTTGTGTCGCCATTGGTCTTAAGTGTTATATTTATGGTATTGAGCCTGATCAACTTAATCCTATCTGTATGACCTTTAGGAACATGGCTAACGGACGCAGAAGCAATCTTGGTAGACCCAAAACTACTCCTATTGGGACGAATCCGCCGAGCGGCGAGGAGTATGTCCCATGGCCTCAGTTTTTGCAACAGATGCAGCAGCAGCAGAACCAGTTCATACAGCAGATGGTACAACAGATGAATGGGGGTCTTCATCCTCTAGTGGTTGTTCCAGATGCTGTAGGTGGGAGTTTTCGGGATTTCCTCCGTATGAATCCTCTAGAATTTCATGGTGGATTAGATATCGTGAAAGCTCACGAATGGATAACTGGCATGGAAAGAATTTTCTTGATAGTCCATTGTAGTGAGGAGAACAAGGTGGTATTCGCTTCTCATTCGTTGAAGGGTCCTGCCATGAGGTGGTGGGAGAGTGCCTCAGCCCTAATGACTATCCAAGGGGTGCCTAAGGTCTGGGAGCAATTTAAGATTACTTTTATGGAAAATTATTTCCCTAGTTCCTTGAGGACCCAGAAGGAATTTGATTTTCAACAGTTGAGACAGGGTACTTTGATTGTGGCTGCTTATGCTGAGAGGTTTAAGATTATGGCTGCTTATTCTAGGCAGGCCATGTATGCTCCGGACAAGGTGGAAAATTGACCAGTTTCTTTTTGGTTTGAAGGCTGAAATTTCGCATAGTGTGTCTCAAAGAGAGTTCACTAGTTATGCTGAATTGCTAAGGCAATGTTATGTGGCAGAGAATAGTTTGAGGAAAGTTCAGGCAGAAGGAGATTTGAGTAGGTCGAATCAGAGTGATCGTGGGAGATCAAATCAACAATTTAGGCCTAGACAACAAGCTTTCAAAGGGAAGTAGGTTCAGAGTTCTAGGACTAGCGCACCTCCTGTGTGTCGCACTTGTGGTAGGAATCATTATGAAAGGTGTGGTATCGAAAGTGTGAGGTGCTATCAGTGTTAGAAGATGGGTCATATGGCGAGGGATTGTCCTCAAAATAGGAATCAGATGCAAGGGAAGAGTACCGGTCGAGTGTATACTTTGGATGTGAAGAAAGCAAAGGGCGATAACTCTTTGATTGCTGGTACATGTTTCGTTAATGGGAATCCTTGTTTTGTATTATTTGATTGTGGAGTAACACACTCTTTTATGTCGATGCAATGTGTGAAGCGACTTGGGTTGCAAGCTATTCCGTTGTCTCCACCCATGGTGGTTACTACTGCCATGGATGAGATAGTTGAAACATCTTTAATGTGTGAAAATTGTGTTTTATCTGTGGATGGGAGAGTTTTTTAGATTAATCTTATTTGTTTACCGCCTAAGAAAGTGGATGTTGTTTTGGGAATGGATTGGCTTTCTGCTAATTCGGTATTTATTGGTTGTGAGGAAAAGCTAATTATCATTCCATCCGTTGCGGCTACTCCGAAGGATGTATTGACTACTATTTTGGAAGGTACAGTTGGAATGATAAATTTCTTGTTTGAGAAGGAAAAATCTATTTTTTTGGTTCTCACTAAGGAAGAGAGTAGCAACCTTCAAGTTCTGAGTATTCCTGTAGTCTTTGAGTTTTCCGAAGTTTTCCCCGAGAATATTACTTCTCTTCCTCCAGAAAGGGAAGTGGAATTCTCTATTGACCTGATACCGGGAACGGCTCCTATATTCGTTTCTCCGTATCGGATGGCACCACTTGAGTTAAGGGAATTAAAGGATCAGTTGGAAGAGTTAATGGCTAAGCATTTTGTCCGACCTAGTGTTTCTCCCTGGGGAGCTCCAGTGTTATTGGTAAAGAAGAAGGATGGTGGAATGCGGTTATGTATTGATTACCGGCAGTTGAATAAAGTCACCATCAAGAACAAATACCCATTACCCAGGATAGATGACCTGTTAGATCAATTGAAAGGAGCCAGTGTGTTCTCAAAAATTGATTTACAGTCGGGTTATTACCAGATCCGTGTAAAGAGTTCAGATATATCAAAGACCGCGTTTAGAACCTGTTATGGTCATTATGAATTCTTAGTAATTCCTTTCGGTGTGACGAATGCTCCGACAGTTTTTATGGATTATATGAATCGGATATTTCAAGCTTATTTTGACCAATTTGTGGTGATCTTTATTGATGACATTCTTATTTATTCTCGTACTTCTCAAGAGCACGGAGAGCATTTAAGAATCGTTTATCGATCCTACAAGAGAGACAAATTTTTGCTAAGCTAAGCAAGTGTGAGTTTTGGATGTCGGAGGTTAGTTTTCTTGGTCATGTCATATCTCAGAGAGGTGTGGCGGTAGATCCATCAAAAGTTGAAGCGGCGATTAATTGGGAGAGACCAAAGAATGTTTCAGAAGTTAGAAGTTTCTTGGGACTGGCAGGTTATTATAGAAGATTTATCAATGGCTTTTCTCAATTGGCCTTACCAATGACTAAACTTACTCGAAAGGATTGTCCTTATGAGTGGGATTCGGCTTGTGAACGAAGTTTTATGAGTTTGAAGGAAAGATTGACGACTGCTCCTATTTTGATTATTCCTGATCCTAGCAAGTCGTATGAGGTATTTTGTGATGCATCAAAGATGGGATTAGGAGGTGTTTTAATGCAAGATAGTCACGTGGTGGCTTATGCCTCTCGACAGTTAAAAGTTCATGAAGAGAATTATCCAACACATGATTTGGAATTGGCGACAGTTGTGTTTACACTGAAAGTGTAGCGTCATTATTTGTATGGGGTACATTTTGAGATGTTCAGCGACCACAATAGTTTAAAGTATCTATTTGACCAAAAAGAGTTGAACATGCGTCAAAGGAGATGGATGGAGTATTTAAAAGATTATGACTTTGAACTAAAGTACCACCCGGGTAAAGCGAATAAAGTAGCGGATGCATTAAGCCGAAAAGTGTTGCATAATGCCGAGTTGATGATATTAGAGTATACCTTATTGGAAAAGTTTCGAGATCTTAATCTCCAGTTTGTTTGGACTTCTAATGGTGTGATTATGGGAAATTTGAATGTTAATTCTACTCTTAGGGAGGAAATTCAACAAGGACAAGTGTTGGATGAGAAGTTGCAAGAATTGTTAGTTCAACCGGGTTTCGTGCGAGCTACCAGTGGAGTTATTTTATTTAACCAAAGGATTTGTGTTCCGGATGATGCGGTGTTAAAAAGAAGAATTTTGGAAGAAGTGCATAAGGGTGCTTTTATTATATATTTTGGTTCTTTGAAAATGTATCAAGACTTAAAGAGGGACTATTGGTGGTTCGGTATGAAAAGAGATATTGCGGTATATGTATCGGAGTGTGCGATATGCCAACAAGTAAAGATTGAACACCAAAGACCGGGTGGCTTATTACAATCCTTAGAAATTCCGGTATGGAAGTGGGATAGTATTTCTATGGATTTTGCAGTTAGATTACCCCGTGCGCCGGGTGGTTATGATTTTATTTGGGTAATTGTGGATCGGTTGACGAAATCTGCGCAATTCTTAGCCGTAAAGACTACTTACAAGGAAAGTCATCTTGCAAGGTTGTTTATTTCGGAAATTATGAGGTTGCATGGTATTCCCTCTAGTATTGTGTCCGATAGAGACCCGAAGTTTGGAGAGATTTTCAACAAGTTATGGGAACAAAGTTGTGTATGAGTACGTTGAATCATCCGTAAATGGATGGTCAGACGAAACGGACAATACAAATGATGGAAGATATGTTAAGGGCTTGTGTGCTTGAAAGTGGAGGAAATTGGATAGAACTTTTACCGTTGATTGAGTTTTCATACAATAATAGTTATCATGCGAGTATTGGTATGGCTCCTTACGAGGCATTATATAGAAGGAAATGTAGGACGCCTTTGTGTTGGGCGGAAGTTGGCGAAGATAGAATTTTGGGACCCCGAGATTATTCAAGAGACTACGGAAAAGATTAGAATGGTCCGTGATAAAGTTAAACAAGCACAAGATCGTCAGAAGAGTTATGCGGATAACCGTATGAGACCTTTAGAGTTTGATGAAGGTGATCACGTGTTCTTGAAAGTTACTCCGAGATTGAGGTTGAAAGGACAGTTTAAGTCGCGGAAGTAAAGTCCGAGATACGTGGGACTGTATCAAATTTTAGAAAAGATTGGTGAAGTAGCTTACAGATTAGCTTTACCGCCTTCTCTGTCAGAAATGCATGATGTCTTCCATGTGTCTCAACTTTGGAAGTTTGTCCCAGATCCTCTTCAGCCAATTCTACCAGATACGATTGAGATAGAAACAGATTTAACGTTTGAACCTCAACCAAGTCATATTGCAGGAAGAGAAACTAAGGTGTTAAGGAATAAAGAGATTCCTCTTGTTAAAGTTCAGTGGGACGAGACACATCCGGGTGATGCAACTTGGGAACTAGAATCAGAGATGCGAGAAGTTTACCCTCATCTATTCAGGTAATTTTTAAATTCGTGGGCGAATTTATATTTAAGGGGGGAAGATGTAATACCCCGTATTTTATTTTGTTCTGGATAATATTAGTTGTGATCAACTGGGTTCCGGTGTACTCTGGGAAATTATCTGCAAAGATAATTAGAGTAACTGATGAGCTCAGAGCAGATCAAATTAATAATCATCTGACTCTGAGGTTTTAAGTTTTGGTGCTATAGAGACTTTTTGGACATTTAGTAGTGTTACTATCTAATTGAATTTCTCTATATCATTTCATTTCCACACTTGGGGAAAAATAGAAACAAAATTGGAAAAGATAGAAAAGGTTAGAGAGAAGGAAGAGGAAAGGAAAGAAATGAGAGAAACTTGGAATAGAAGAACAAGAGCTTGGATCATCATCTCTTCTTCATCCAATCAACCCAACATCTTCTTAATATTCCTCATCTTGTTGTTGGTGAGTTTTAGTTAGAACCCTAAGTATAGAAACTTAGGTTAGAATTAGATAAAAATGGTGAAATTTGATTAATCATGCTAAATGATGTTTGCTATGGTTGAAATCTGAAATATAGCATATAATATGTGTGGGTTGTATGAAATATGAATGTTGGATGCTTGTTATGAGGCTCTCATGAGTTTTGATGGGTTCCATTGGGTTTTGATGCTGAAAATAACAGGTTTTTAGGTCTCAGACTCAGTGGTAACCGGTTACTCTATATGAGGTAACCGGTTACTTGCAGGAAAAATAGTTATTTTACGCAAAAATGAACTGAGTAACCAGTTACTCTATATGAGGTAACCTGTTACCCAAAAGTGCCTCTAACTCTCATTTTGGCTCTGTTTTGAAGTAACCGGTTACCCTATATCGAGTAACCGATTACCATTGTTGTATTTTGAAAAATATTTTAGAAAATTAATATCTTTTGAATCGTGCTTCCGATCGAGGTGTTCTTGGTACCGATGGAAAGCTATGGAAATGTACTACATGATAAAGGTGAAAAATATTGTTTTCGGTGCCCGATTAAAGAAATCGGAGGAAAACCCAAGAATGTGTTAACTTTATGATTTGAATTATTATATACAATTTTGTTATACTATTGTATTGTGTTACAATTAATCCCTCATTGTGAAAAGAATTGAGTGATAACATGTTTAAAATATGGAATAGGAAGAGTGAGAAACTTTACCATGAATCTATTGTAGAACCTAGTAGTGTGACTAGGAAGTTATAGATAATCTAAATGGAGATGCTCGTGCGTTCGATGCCTATGTGTGCATCCTCGACGAGTAATGGTCTAGAAGAGAGTAAGACACTAGTATGAAACATGTGTGTGAACCTTTGTGTTCTTTGTGATGAAGGCAATTACGGCCTTGTGATTGTCAAATACAATCACGTTTGTGTGTAAGATCACGTAATCGTAATCGTTTATCTTGAGTGCAGTTTCATGGGTCTCAAGCTCCTCTGAAATGTATGCACAACTACTTGGCAGGTTTGATTCCCGCGTGCAGTACGAATGGCGCCCATAGAGCGTATGCTCGTGATGGTTAATGGCTCGTGTGAAGTGAAGGTTCATAACGGTTAATGGCCCGTAGAACCCGAATCCATTCGTATGTCAAGTAGATTACAAGGATCCATGACTCGAGTCGACTTCTAGACGTAGAAGCAGACGGGAAAAGGGGATGCCTTGGTGAGGCTATCGATTAGTGATATCTTGAGTTGGTGAACTCATGAGCATGTTTCCATATAGTGTGAGATTGTGTACTCAAGGTCACTTCCCTTCCCTTTTGACTTGAGTTAGGTTTGTTAGAACCCTGTAAAGTCGAGAGAATCTATAAGATGGGGAACTCACTGAGATTTAATATCTCACCCCATGTTGTTGATTATATTACAGGTGCTTCAAGTTCCGCGAAGGGTAAGGATAAGGCCGTTTGATTATCCTTACTTATCTTGGCTTTTGGGATGGCAAGACTTCCGTTGTGGAGATTATTTTGAGAACATTGTTTTGATCTAGTTCTTAGTGTCTTGGAACATCTTGTATACATTATTCCATAGTTTTTTTGTATTAAGTATTTTGGGCATGTAATGTATATAATGTGTTAACTAGGAACTTGTGGTATTTCAGTACCAAACACTGGGATTCATGTATAGTATTTATGCTTTGATGTATGATATTATATGTGGGTGTTACATCCTCCACCTAGTATCTCAAGAAGTCCACACCATCGATGTGAACAACTCTTCTGATATCGATGAGGAGTGGAAATCTTATCTCAACGATGAAGGTTATATGTCTCTGGGAGAAACGTGCATACCATTCTGCTCTCTAAAGCAAAGTCCCAGATATATACCAAGATCAGATGTTAGAATGATCTACGGAGATTGTGATCCAGAAGGATGTCGTGCTCCAACCAACTCATTAGAGGACGACACTCTGATGAAAGACAACTTTGACTACGATTCTTATGATCCCCTGGATGATTTGCCTATCTGAAAGTCATACATGGATGACTCGGGGCAAAAGAGTCAGCCGGATAATGCATATCTTCTGAATGACCTTGGGAAAAATACAATTGTTCTCCCAGAGCCATGAAATCTTTACCCAGAACATTCTGAAAATGTCGAACACCATGTTGATGAATTTGCAAAGATTGCAGGACAAGTATTCATTAACTATGCATTTCCTGAAGTCAACGTCATTGAGGAAGATGACACATCTATTCCCATAGAAACCTAGGATACCTTGGGCAGCCAAGCGGCAAGTACGATTTTCTAGTCAGATACACTGCTCCCGAAAGCTCTCGCATCAGATATGAGGACATCCATCTAACTGGATGGGGAGATCCTCTTGAGAGTGAAAACACTATGGAAGATACAACAGAAGAGTCCTCATATGATAACTCTGCATAGAAAGAAAACTCCAATGATCCCACTCCGCCAGAAATCAGTGTCATTTCTAAAGACAAACCAAGAAGGAAAGTACCGAACTTTGTGATCCACAAAAGAGTTCGTCGCCATTGGGTTGCGGTTGATGTCCCGAAGGTCGTTCATAAATCGAAGTAATTGCCACAACTTTGTTTTGACTTTTCACTTTGCTCAGGTGAAATGGATGTCTTATATGGCTTACTTTTCTGTAAATGTCCCTCTTCGCTTCGCCCAAAGTGACAGAGTGTTGTTTTATAGGGTTGTGTTTCAAGAGTCGACAACTCATGAATAAATAATGTCATTCTAAATTCCCGCATTTATTGCTATTTTCACTTTTCGTTTTTCAAAAAATGGTAATCCTAAAAAATAACCCAAAATAAAAACAAACGTTTTCAGAAAATACATTGCACACACTTTTGCATTCTCTCTGTCTATTCTAAAAAGGAATCATCACGTCATGTAGATTACTTGTTTTAAACCCTCATTAAAACATACGATCCAATGCCTTCTCCCAACTTTGAATTCCCGATATTTGAAGTAGAAGAAGAAGGAGACGAAGAAATTCCCGAAGAGATCTCATGACTACTCAGGCAAGAGAAAAAGTCCTTTGAACCATACAAAGAGCCGTTAGGAACGGTCAATTTGGGTTCAGAAGAAGAAAGGAAAGAAGTTAAGATTGGAGCGCTGCTCAGTTCAACTGTCAGAGAAGGCTTGATAAAACTTCTCAAGGAGTTTCCAGATGTGTTTGCTTGGTCCTACCAGAACATGCCAGGTTGGATACCAGCATCGTGGAACATCACTTACCACTGAAAAAAGAATGTCCTCTGGTAAAACAAAGACTGAGAAGGACTCACCCTGATATGGCCATCAAAATTAAAGAGGAAGTGCAAAAACAGATCGACGCAGGTTTTCTCGCCACCTCAGAATATCCTCAATGGTTAGCCAACATAGTGCCAATTCCAAAAAAGGACGGAAAAGTTATAATGTGTGTAGACTATAGGGATTTGAACAAAGAAAGTCTAAAGGATGACTTCCCCTACCACACATTGACATGCTGGTAAATAGCATAACAAAATTCAAAGTATTCTCCTTCATGGATGGATTCTTGGGTTATAACTAAATCAGAATGGCACCGAAAGACATGGAGAAAACGTCATTCATCACCCCATGGGGCACCTTTTGTTACAAGGTATGTCGTCTGGTCTGAAGAACGCAGGGGAAACCTATCAAAGGGCCATGATAACTCGGTTTCCTAACATGATGCACAAAGAGATTGAAGTGTACGTCGATGACATGATCGCCAAATCTAAAACAGAAGAAGAACATGTGGAACACCTGTCAAAGTTATTCGAGCGTCTGAGAAAGTACAAACTCTGCATGAATCCCAACAGATGTACATTCGGTGTTCGCTCAGGAAAACTCTTTGGATTCATCGTCAGCCAGAAAGGAATTGAGGTTGATCCCGACAAAGTTAAGGTCATTCAAGAAATGCCTTCACCAAAGACTGAAAAACAGGTCAGAGGATTTTTGGGACGTCTGAATTACATCTCAAGATTCATATCCCTCATTACCGCAGCATGCGCGCTGATCTTCAAACTACTCAGAAAGAACCAAAGTTGTGTATGGACAGAAGATTACCAAAAAGCTTTCGACATCATCAAAGTATATATGTTGAATCCACCTATTTTATCTCCCTTAGTGGAAGGAAGACCAGTTATCATCTACTTAACAGTCTTAGAAGACTCTATAGATTGTGTGTTTGGCCAACAAGATGAAACGAAAAGAAAAGAGTCTGCCATTTATTACCTGAGTAAGAAATTCACACACTGTGAAACTCGATACACTATGCTCGAGAAAACTTGCTACGCTCTGGCTTGGGCAACTAAACGTCTTCTCTAGTACATGATTTGTCACACTACTTGGTTAATCTCCGAGATGGACCCGGTCAAGTATGTCTTCGAAAAGCCTGCTCTCACAGGAAGGATTTCCCGTTAGAAAATATTGTTATCAGAATATGACATCGAGTACCATGCTCAGAAAGTCGTCAAAGGAAGTATTTAGCCGATCATTTGGCTCATCAGCTAATTGACGATTAGGAATCAGTCAAATTTGACTTCCCAGACGAAGATGTAATGTACCTAAAAATGAAAGATTGCGATGAACTGCTACCAAGCGAGGGGCCAGAACTCGAATCCCAATAGGGACTAATATTCGACAGAGTTGTCAACTCTTATGGAAACGAAATTGGGGTAATCATAGTAACACCTTAGGGTACCCATATTCCTTTCAATGCCCGATTGACATTCAAATGCACAAACAATGAGGCCGAATACAAAGATTGTATCATGGGTCTCGAAGAAGCAATTGACTTAAGGATAAAGAACTTGGATGTGTATGGAGACTCAACCCTGGTTATAAATCAGATCAAAGGATAGTGGAACACATATCAATCAGGATTGATTCCTTACAAAGACTACGCAAGAAGGTTGTTACCCTTCTTCAACAAGATTGAGTTTCATCACATCCCTCGTGAAGAAAACCACATGGAGGATGCATTGGCTACTCTATCCTCCATGATTAGTGTGAGTCAATGGAACAACATACCCAAGATCGACATAATGGCCCTTAATAGGCCTGCTTATATATTTACAATTGAAGTAGTCATAGATGACAAACCATGGTATCATGATATCAAATGCTTCCTTCAAAGACAGGAATATCTGCCAGGGGCATCAAGAATAGATAGGAAGACTCTCAGAATAATGGCTGGCAACTTCTTCCTGAACAATGATACCCTCTATAAAAGAAACTTTGACATGGTTTTGCTCAGATGCATAGACAGGTCAGAAGTAAACATGTTGATGAAAGAAATTCATGAAGGATCCTTTGGCACTCATGCCAATGGACACACAATGGCAAGAAAAATTCTTAGAGCAAGATATTATTGGTTGACAATGGAATCTGATTGCTACAAGTACATGAGGAGGTGTCACAAGTGTCAGATATACGCCGACAAAATCCATGTGCCACCAACGCATCTCAAAGTTCTCTCTTCTCCATGGCCTTTTTCTATATGGGGAATCAACATGATTGGCATGATCAAGCCCAAAGCCTCAAACGAACATCAGTTCATCCTGGTAGCCATTGACTACTTCACCAAATGGGTCAAAACAGTGTCATACACTAATGTGACCAGACAAGTGGTGGTCTGATTTATCAAGAAAAATATCATCTGCCGTTATGGTGTTCCAAGCCAGATCATTACAGATAATGGATCGAACCTGAACAATAAGATGATGAAAGAGTTATATGCTGAGTTCAAGATCGGACACCATAACTTATCTCCCTACCGACCTAAAATGAATTGAGCGGTAGAAGCGACTAACAAGAATATCAAGAAGATAATTCAGAAGATGGTTGTACTCTACAAAGATTGGCATGAGATGCTACCCTTTGCTCTTCACGGTTATCGCACATCTGTCCACACTTCAACAAAGGCAACCTCTTTCTCTCTAGTATATGGCATGGAAGCAGTGCTCCCCATAGAAGTAGAGATCCCATCAATGAGAGTATTGATGGAAGCCAAGCTAAGAGAAGCTGCGTGGTATCAAAGCCGACACGATGAACTGAATCTGATCGAAGAAAAGAGAATGACGGCTTTATGTTATGGTCAGTTATATCAGCAAAGAATGAAGAAGGCGTTTGATAAAAAGGTCTGACCTCGTGTCTTCAGAGAAGGAGACCTTATGCTCAAGAAGATACAATTATTTCTCACTGACTCTAGGGGCAAATGGACTCTGAATTACGATGGCCCTTATGTTGTTAAGAAAGCCTTCTCAGGTGGTGCCTTGAGACTCGCAACTATGGATGGAGAGGAGTTTACCTACCCCACAAATGTTGATGTAGTAAAAAAATACTTCGCCTAAATGAAAAAAAAAACGTCTCGGTGGATTGAAAACCTGAAAGGGCGGTCCTAGCAAAACTTAGGGACATAAACAATGGTCATCCCGATAGATTGAAAACCTGAAATGGCAATCTAGGCAAAAGTTAGGGATTCAAGGTAAGTAACTATATCTGACAAAGTTGACGCCTCAGTGGTAACGTCATCTGTCAGGAAAACTTCAGTCAAGGTCACATTCAACAAAAGCTCAGAATATCTAGAATTCAAAGTTGGTGGAAGGATAACGGTCGTTATGTTTCAATATAGCCCATTTTCCGTTAAATTACCATTTTCTAAACTTTGTAATGCTCCATGGGATCGTACGCTTGGCTGATTACCATTATATCAATAAAATTTGAGTCTGTGTGCCTTTTATTTGGAATTCTTATTTATTCTGCTTTGCAAAATGACACTTTAATATGATCAGCGATTCTTGAAACAAAAAAAATGAATTTAATTTTGTTTTCAAAATGAAAAGTTCAAGTTTTACTTTCGCTTTTAAAATAAGGATGGCAATCTCCTTTCGATTACTGAACGCAAAAGGGAACCTCGGCGGCTTCTCCGGAATTGATTAAAACTTCAAAATGCATAATCAAAATACTCTTTTTTTACCAGTACACTCTAAATGAAGGATCGACTGTTTCAGATGAAATGTCCCATTTGACATCCCCGATAGAGTTCTTACCTCTAAGAACCAATGATTGGTTTCTCTCCCCAGTAGAGTCTACCCTCGAAAAGCAAAAACGGATTTTGACCCCTAGCAGGTTTGTACCTCCAAGAACAAAAACAAACGCAGGGGTTCCCATACCCAAACGAACGTACAACTTTCAGAATCTCCAGTGATACCCCTGTCTCCCAGAGTGGCCAAGTATCCAGTTGAACAATCACTAGTTTGTACGTCGTGTCTGTTTTGTCAGCATCAGCATCTCATACATCGTGCATAATTGATTCATATTCATACTCATATTGCGTTAATATCACTTTGGTCATACTCATCATCAAGTGATAAATGTCCTCTCTCTCCATTAGAGTTGTCATCTACGTCATATAGGACAAACCCCCAGTTAGAGTTCTTTCCTCGTCAGGAAATATATCGTCTAAACCATCTCTCTCCAGTTTATTCCTGGATCGAAACTGGTCCTCGACCACTTTGATAACTTGAACCTCTGAAAGGAAAGAAGCCATTTGGACATACACCTTTAGAACTTCATTCTTCACCAATAAGGATGATATTTTGCTTTCCCAGATTAAGGAAAAATCCCCAAAGAAAGCCTCTCGACAGAAGACTCTTGGCAATACGGCAGTTTCTGCCCGAAAAATTTGCTTTTAATGAAGTCATCAGCACCTCAAAGTTGGATCACATCACATGGAATCTCTCCGAAAAAGGTCTCGAAGAGAAGTATGATGTAATCTCTCCAAGCAAATGACGTCTTCGACTGAGAAGTTTGCACACCTTTGTAATTCAGACAAATGGGTTTCCCAAGCAAGTCTGACATCAAATCGTTTTTCCATCAAATGGCATCTCCCTAGCGAGAAGTTTGGTGAAAACCATCACAGATAGCATTCCTTGTCAAGAGAAGGACTCGACAAGAAGAAACTGAGACCAGTTCCATGGCTGAAGACCAGGATCGAGGGGACGTTTATTTCAAAAGAAACCGAGACCAGTTCCATGGCTGAAGACCATGATCGAGGGGAAGTTTATTTCAAAAGAAACTAAGACCACTTCCGTGGCTGAAGACAAGGATCGAGTAGAGGTTTTACCCTTTTCTAAGTAGCATCACTTAGTAAGAGAAGATGGACGAGCAAATCAGCTACCATTCACAACCACAGTCAAAATTTCGAGTATTCCGATATTTAATCCTCTTTTACCTTGAATGTCCGAACGTCTTCGCCATTCACACCTTCAGGTCCAAGAAGATTAAATAGGGGAATTTTCCATGCCCTAAATTTTGACCACAAGATATCCCATCATTGTGCAAATCATCACCATAATATAGATGTACCTTCATACCTCATCAATCCTCTCAAAGATTGTTGAGCATTCACTTCAATCAAGAATTAGGGTTTTGGACCCTCTCAGAGCACTCAGACAAAGGATCAATCAAGAATTGTCATGATCTTCAACTTGTTAAATCTCTCAAACATCCATAAAGGGTCAAGAGGTCTACCACATTAAGAATCAAGCACAAAAGTGCAACATTTCAAGTGGATCAAGTCTCAAGATCATTAGTGTCACCAAATTAGGGTTTTGGTCGACCAAGGCCTCCGGAGAGAAATTTTCATCCGGGCATGAGCCAATACTTCAAAACATGATCCAAGAAGCTCAAAGGGACCTCATGGATCCAATCATAAGCTCAAAATAGCCTCAGGGGATACATTCATAAAAAATCAGGAATTAGGGTTTCTTGACCTAATTCACCCCTAAGTTGACTTTTGGAGCAAGACATGAGCCATGACCTCAAGGAATGTTTTGAAGACCTCAAATATCTTATATTGATCCTCTTACAAGTTCAAATTGACACAAAGAACTTGGTTCATAAGCAATATAAAGATTCAAATTCATCTGACCACAAACTAGGGTTTCTGAGGAAAAAGTCAACCCCACCTTTGACTTTTGACCAAGACATGATCTCAAACCTTGGAAGATGATTTAAGACACTCTAAAACACCTATGAAATCCATCCATTAAGTTTGATTTGGCCCAAGGACTTGATTTCATAAAGGATCACAAAGTTTGAAATTCATCTGACAAAAAGTCAACTGTGCCCAATAATCAAGTTTGACTTTTGAGATTTCTTGACAAACATGGCTTCTTTAAGTGAATAACAATGTTAAATCATGGTTTGGATCATAATGCATCAAGAAAAATCAAGGAAAGTGAGGTTACTTGCAAAAGGGGTAATCTTGAAAAACTTAAAATTTCTCTAAGTTATGAAATAAGGATGATTTTTCCCAACTTTGCAAGGTCATAACTCCCAAACCACAAAGCCATTTTCTTCCATCCAAAGCTCAAATGAAAGCTATCATTACATACTACAAAAGTTTAACAATGCTCCATGATCCAAAAAAGCTTGAATTTTGAGTTATAGAGCCATGAAGTTAGGGTTTCAAAACTTTTGAACTTGGACACTTAGTGAAATTTTTAGACGGCATCTGTCTTGTATTTTTACCAACTTTGAGGCCATTTTTCCTTATGATCCAAGATGAATCAAGACCAAATTTAACCATCAAAGTTGAAGTATGATATAGGGGCTTTCTAAAAAGTACAAGAGCCTCTCATGATTCAACTTAAGCAAGAAGTTATAAGCTTCCCAAAATGGCATTTTTCACCCTGCCTACACAACAACATTGGTACATGACTTGTATCCCACGATTTCTTGAGCCAATTTCAGACACTTGCATCATTGTATTTCTGTCTAAAATCAACATGAATGATGAGGAATCTGAGCATAAGACCACCAAGTCAAAAATCCTATCCCTTAGGCATGTGGCATTCAAGATTCATTTCCAAAACCTTCAATTCTGTCATGAGGCATTCAATGGGTGCATAGTGGTGGCATGAACTGGGGCATTGCTATTCAAATGAGTCAAGACATATCCAAAGTTCAGAAGACCTAAACCTGCAAAGCTGACCTCAAGTCAATGGCTAGAGGAAACTTTGGCTACATGATAAAATTCAATGGATAATAGGGTGATCCAGCCCCTAATCACTATTCCTTGCAAAAGAAACTTCCTCTACTATAAATAGAGGTCATGTGTGACTGATCAAACCACCCGAAAACATCATAATTCATGTTTTCCTCCAAATCACCATTCAAAACCAGAATTTCCTTCTTTGGCAAGTAACATGCGAATTTTCAAATAGAGAGGGATTCCACCATAACCAATTATCCTAACACCACACATACATCATATAGAAGCTATCCAAACACTTCTCCATCATCTGTAACATCAGAATCACCAAGCTCAAAATCCAACTTAGGTCTAATTGCAGTTGAGGTGCCACAACAAGATCCAGGTGTTTTCAATCCATTCCAAGCTTCTAAACACCTTACATAAGGTCCATTGAAGCTGTCTAGATCATCACACAACATCTGTAACACCTCTACATCAGAATTCAATTTCCTCTTGCACAAGTAAGCCTGACACTCTCAAACTCTATGATCCATGCATCATAAATGTGTTTTCAAGTTACAAACATGTTTTTGTACTTGTATAGAGTGTTTCCCCTCAATCAATTGCTTTGTAGCTATCGTGTATAAGATTTCATAGTGTTCTTGCAGAAATTAGGGTTCATGTGTTCATCACTTGATTTCTCACTCCACACTTAAAATAAATGCAATTAATTGGTACCATTAGAATCCTTGTTAAAAAAAGAGTAACTTTCATGTTTACAAAAGTCAAAACCATTGAGTAATCAGAGAGATATGAGAGGTTTTGCAAACCTGGCAATGGAGGTTCGCGCGATGAAGAAGAAGGTGGCCTTGGCGCCTTTTTTGAATTTTTAAATATTTGAATTTTTGTGATTTTTTTAATTGATTTCCAAAAGTTATTTCTCTTTGATTTTTAATCATTTTTTATTGATTCTTTTTTTCAAAATTCACAAAAATGTTAAAATGTTTTATTCTACAAAAAAATAAAAAAAAATATTATTTATTTAATATATTTTGAATTTTTGTAAAGAATTTAATTTTAGGCAAAATACCCTTTTTGGTCCTTTAACTTTACCTCGGGGTTCATTTTGGTCCCTTAACTTTAAAAAGTGTCATTTTGGTCCCTTAACTCTTCAAAACGTTGCATATTAGTCCTTTTGTCTTAGTAGCGACGGATTTAGCGACTGATTTTTGAATTTTTCTGTCGCTAATAAGACGAAAATGACTAATATGGAACGTTTTGAAGAGTTAAAAGACCAATATGACATTTTTTAAAGTTAAAGGACCAAAATGAACCCCGAGGTAAAGTTAAAGGATCAAAAAGGGTATTTTGCCTTAATTTTAATTGTTTTTAAACATTTTTAATGAAAATTTCCTCTTGATTTTTCAAATTCAAATGAATTTCACACTTTCATATAAATAAAACATGATTTTTCAAAACATTTTTCAAAGTTCTCAACTTGTTTTTAAATATATTTGATATTTTATATCATTTTTATTTAATTTTCTTTGAAAATTTGTATTTTTAATTAAAATTAGGGTTTTCTCTTGAATTTAAATTTTCAAATTTTATCTAAAACACTTTTGGGCCTCTTTGTAGAGTGTAAGACTCATTCCTTTTTGTACATAAATATTTTGGGCCTCAGTATTTGTATAAGTTCCACTGTGGTTTTCAAAACCGCGACGCGATCGTCGCATTTTCAAATAAATCATCTAGGTTTCTCCTTGAGTATAAGCCCCATTTTTCTTCTTTACAAACACTTTTGGGCCTCTAATAGAGTGTAAGACCAAACCCCTTTTGTACATAAATAAATTTTTGGGCCTCTGCTATAGTATAAGTCCCACAACGTCTTTCGATATCGCAGTGCGATCACTGTATTCAAAATAAGTCATCTGGGCTTCTCCTTGACAATAAGCCCCAATCTTTTGTTCATAAACTTTGTTTTTAACAATAAACAACTTCCATGGGCCTCTCCTTGAGTTATAAGCCCCATATCTCTGTTTTCAAAATCATATGTCTGTTTTAAACTGGTACTGACAGAAGCATTATTTCTGGTGAAACTGCTCTTAGACCACTTGGGCCTCTCTTTGAGTTATAAGCCCCAAACACCCTTTTCTTTTCAAACAACTTTCTTTTAATTCAAATTCAAATTCAAAGGTTTTTTTTCAAAACTTTCTTTAATTTCTTAAAACCCTAATCATACAAGTGTAATCAATACAATCAATCTCAATACACTCGGGCCTCTTCTCAAAGTATAAGACCCAACATCTTTTCAATTCAATGCATACTTGTATATATATCTGTCAATTTACTTATCTGTATATACTTGTGCATATCTATCTAGAGTTTCCCCAGCAATTAGGTCTACACTTAGGTCGAACAGAGGTTACTTCTAACTTAGTCAAAACTAGTTCCCTCATAGGAAATTCCTCTCGATACAGTCTGCCTCCTCTTGGGCTTATTCAATATGGAACAGAGAAAATCATTATTCCCGGTGAAACTTTTCTCAATACTGTCAAAACTTAGAAATATCTATATACAAGAAATTAATTTCCCCAGAGAGGATTAATTCCCGGTGAAACCTCTTTTGAATTTCTTCAACCTTAGAATTGTTCAACATAGAAAGGATTAATTCCCGGTGAAACCTTTCTTGAACTTTTCTTAGGCTTGGACCCACAGGCTTCCTAGAAGTTCCCCAGCCTTCTCTTAGGCTTAGTACAAGGACCAACATGCTTCTTAAAAGTTCCTCAGCCTCCTCTTGGGCTTAGTATAAGGACCCAAAGGCTTCCTAAAAGCATAGGATAAGAATTTAGTCATCTATACTAGTTCAATCCCCAGGAGAGTCAAAAGTCCAGAATATCCTACCATCCAAGAGTTAATCATCAACCAACAACCTCCTCTTGGGAATCATACAAATATCTCTCTACACCAGAGTCTACCACTTCTCAAAGAGACTTGGATAGTCTCAGCCTCCTCTTGGGCTTCATAAAAATAGACTTTGACAGTCTCATTATCATAGTCTCCTTTTAGACCTCTCACAGAGACCCTCAGACTTCCTAAAAGTATAGGATAAATCTTGATCATTTTATCAATACACCAGTCTCCATCAGAGTTAAAGCCTCTAAGGTTTTCAAACTCACCTTTGAACTTCCCTGACCCCCCAACCAAGTTTGACTTTCACCTTAACATCCCAGCCAGAATCAATTTACCATCAACAAATCCCCAATGAAATCAGAACCTCATGTCATCTGGTATTTCAACTCTTCCCTGATTCCCAGCAAGAGTGAATTTCTTTTGGATTCCCCAATACAATTTAAATCTGCTCTTGGATTTCAATAAATCCTCAGCAAGAGACAGCCCCCTCTTAGGCTCATATAAGAATTTCCCCAGTCAGCCTCAATCTTGGGTTTTGTACAAGACGGATAAAACCCTCCCCAGCAGAGTAATTTTCTTTTAGCTTCAACCTTGGGCTTTGATCAAGGCACACAAAAATCAACATCCCCTTAGATGAGACCATGATTCCTCTCTGTAGGAGGATATCCCTTCTATACACCACATATCAAAACAAACAATCAAAGCCTTTTTCCATATAATTGCTATAAGTGGCACACTTGTTGATTCAAAATCTAAGCTGGAGTCCCTCCTTTATCCTGGCTAAAATCTCTCTTTCATCTAACTGCTGTAAGTGGAAAGCCTCTAGATTCCATACATCCAAGCCAATGTCCCTCTCTTAGCATGAAAGATTCTTAAAGGAAAAAGTGGCATTGCTCTACACTGAGTTAAAGCTTCTTCCTTCGTGACATTCCTCTTATAAAGGAAATTATGGCATTGCTGGATTTCTCATATCCCAGTTAAATTAATTTCCCTTATAACCAATTTCCCAACATTTTGTGATGAATAGGTGAGATATCTCCCTTTAGAGATGACAAATTCTCTCTCAGTTAACCTTTAGCTTCAATCTTGAGCTTTGAACAAGACACAAATACTCTGATAGCTTCAATCTTGGGCTTTAAACAAGACATCAAATATATTTCCTCCCGTAGAATAGGAGGAACTACGATTGCTCTGATTTTCCAAATCTCTTTACGGGAATACATAGGCATAAGATTACGACATCTTAGCGAGCACACAAATCAAAATCTTAGGTCCAGTACCTTCTCAAAAACAACATAAAACCCGAAAACAACAAAAACATTCTCTCAACACTCTCAAAGGAGAAACTTTCCCAATCCACAACAGATAAACACAAGAAAGCATTTCAAAATAGTAGAAATACATGGAAAAAGAAGATTCCTATAGATTACAATAGATACACTGGGTGTTAATAGCTTCCCTTTGTATAACCAGACCCCGATCCCCGATCTCTTAGCATTTGTTAAAGAAAACATTTGCATGCAGGGTTAGTTTAAGATATCTTCCCCTTCCTTTCTAGTTTCATAGAATAAATACAAAAATCAGAAAGTAGCACCAATCATGCGGTAAGGTGGTCGCATCACCAGGAAAAAACTGACGGCTACAACCTTAATAAGAAGAATTTCCTTGTTTCTTAGTACCTTAGTTTCTCTCCCTGTGATACGACTTGGTTGAGGTTCAAACGTTAAATATGTTTCTATCTCAATCGTGTCAGGTAGAATTGGCTGAAGAGGATCAGGAACAAACTTCTGAAGTTGAGACACGTGAAAAATATCATGCATATCGGATAGAGAGGGCTGTAAGGTTAATCTGTAGGCTACTTCACCAATCCTCTCTAAGATTTGATACGGTCCCACGTATCTCAGACTTAACTTCCGCGACTTAAACGGTCCTTTCAATCTCAATCTCGAAGTAACCTTTAAGAACACGTGATCACCTTCTTCAAACTCTAAAGGTCTCCTACGGTTATCGGCATAACTCTTCTGACGATCTTGGGCTTGCTTAACTTTATCATGAATCATTCTAATCTTTTCCGTGGTCTCTTGGATGATCTCGGGTCCCAAAATTCTATCTTCACCAACTTCCGCCCAACACAAAGGCGTCCTACATTTCCTTCCGTACAATGCTTCGTAAGGAGCCATACCGATACTCGCGTGATAACTATTGTTGTATGAAAAATCAATCAACGGCAAAAGTTCTATCCAATTTCCTCCACTTCCAATCACACAAGCTCTTGACATGTCTTCCATCGTTTGTATCATCCGTTCCGTCTGACCATCCGTTTGAGGATGATTGGACGTGCTTAAACACAACTTCGTCCCCATAGCTTGTTGAAAAGCTCTCCAAAATCTTGAAGTAAACTTTGGGTCTCTATCAGATACAATGCTAGAGGGAATACCATGTAGTCTCACAATTTCCAAAATAAACAATTGTGCATGATGACTTGCCTAGTAAGTAGTTTTTACGGCTAAGAAATGTGTAGACTTCGTCAATCGATCTACAATCACCCAAATAGAATCATAACCACCTTACGTACGGGGTAATCCAACTGCAAAGTCCATAGAAATACTATCCCACTTCCACACCGGAATTTCTATCGGTTGTAGTAAGCCACCCGATCTTTGGTGTTCAATCTTTATCTGTTGGCACACCGCACACTCTGACACAAACACCACAATGTCTCCTTTCATTCCGGACCACCAATAGTCCTTTTTTAAGTCTTGGTACATTTTTGAAGAACCAGGATGTATAGTAAAATCACCTTTATGAGCTTCCTCTAAAATCCTCCTTTTTAATATTGCGTCATTCAAAACACAAATTTTTTGGTTAAACAGAATGACTCCATCCGTAGCTCGCACGAAACCCGGTTGAACCAACATCTCTTGTAACTTCGTATCCAACACTTGTCCTTGTTGAATTTCATCGCTAAGAGTAGAGTTAACATTCAAGTTTCCCATAATCACACCGTTTTGAGTCCAAATAAATTAAAGATTAAGATCTCTAAACTTTTCCAATAAGGCATACTCTAAGATCATCGATTCGACATTATGCAACACTTTCCGACTCAATGCATCCGCCAGTTTATTTGCTTTACCCGGATGGTACTTCAATTCTAAATCAAAATCCTTTAAATACTCAATTCATCTTCTTTGACGCATGTTCAATTCTTTTTGGTCCAATATATACTTTAAACTCTTATGGTCGTTGAACATTTCAAAATGCACTCCATACAAATAATGACCCACACTTTCAGTGTAAAAACAATCGCTGCCAATTCCAAATCATGAGTTGGATAATTCTTCTCATGAACTTTTAAGTGTCGGGAAACATAAGCTACCACTTGACCATCCTGTATCAAGACACCTCCCAATCCTCTCTTGGATGCATCACAAAATAGTTCGTACGACTTATTTGGATAAGGAATTATCAAAACAGAAGCAGTCGTCAATCTTTCCTTCAAACTCAAAAAAACTTTGTTCACAAGTCTAATCCCAATCATAAGAAAAGTCTTTTCGAGTAAGTTTAGTCATTGGTAAAGCCAATTGAGAAAAGCCTTTGATGAACCTTCTATAGTAACCTGCCAATCCCAAGAAACTTCTAACTTCTGAAGCATTCTTCGGTATTTCCCAATTAATTACCGCTTCAACTTTCGATGGATCTACCGCCACACCTCCTTGAGATATGACATGACCAAGAAATCTAACTTCCGTCATCCAAAACTCACACTTGCTTAACTTGGCAAAAAGTTGTCTCGCTTGTAAGATCGATAGAACGTTTCTTAAATGTTCTCCGTGCTCTTGAGAAGTACGAGAATAAATAAGAATGTCATCAATAAAGATCACTATAAATTGGTCCAAGTAAGGTTGGAATATCTGATTCATATAATCCATGAAAACAGCTGGAGCATTTGTCACACCGAAAGGCATTACTAAGAATTCATAATTGCCATAACGGGTTCTAAAAGCGATCTTTGGCACATCTGAACTCTTCACACGGATTTAATGATTACCCAATCGTAAATCAATCTTCGAGAATACACATGTTCCTTTCAATTGATCTAACAGGTCGTCTATCCTAGGTAATGGGTACTTGTTCTTGATGGTGACTTTATTTAACCGCTGGTAATCAATACATAACCACATTCCACCATCTTTCTTCTTTACTAATAACACTAGAGCTCTCCAGGATGAAACACTAGGTCGAATAAAATGCTTAGCCATTAACTCTTCCAATTGATCCTTCAATTCTCTTAACTCAAGTGGTGTCATCCGATACGGAGAAACATATATAGGAGCCGTTCCCGGTACCAGGTCAATAGAGAATACCACTTTCCTTTTCGGAGGAAGAGAAGTGACATCCTCGGGAAAAACTTTGGGAAACTCACAGACTACAGGGATATCCAGTACTTACAGGTCACTACTCTCCTCTTTAGTGAGAACCAACAGAACAGACTTTTCCTTCTCAAACAAGAAATTTATCATACCAACCGTACCTTCAAAAATAGTAGTTAATACATCCTTCGGAGTAGCTTCAACAGATGGAATGATGATTAGCTTCTCCACACAACCAATAAACACTGAATTAGCGGAAAACCAATCCATCCCCAATATGACATCAACCTTCTTAAGCAGCAAAAAAATAAGATCAATCTGAAAAACTCTTCCATCCACAGATAGTACACAGTTTTCACATTAAAGGTGTTTCGACCATCTCATCCATGGCGGTAGTAACCACCATGGGAGGAGACAAAGGAATAACTTGCAACCTAAGTCGCTTCATGCATTGTATCGACACAAAAGAGTGTGTCGCTCCACAATCAAATAAAACAAAACAAGGATGTCCATTAACGAAACACGTACCAGCAATCAAGGAGTTATCACCCTTAGTCTTCCTTGCATCCAATGTATAAACTCGACCAGTACTCTTTCCTTGCGTCTGATTCTTATTCTGAGGACAATCCCTCGCCAGATGACCCATTTTATGACACTGATAGCACCTCACACCTTCGATACCACATCTTCCCTGATGATTCCTACCATAAGTATGACACACAGGAGGTGCACTAGATCTAGAATTCTGAACTTGTTTCCCCTTGAAGGTTTGTGGTCTAGGCCTAAACTATTGGCTTGATCTCCCTCGATTATTCTGGTTTATCTTACTCAAATCTCCTTCTGCATGAACTCTCTTCAAACTATTCTCAGCCACATAACATTACCTTAGCAACTCAGCATATGTAGTAAACTCCCTTTGAGACACACTATGAGAGATTTCAACTCTCAATTAAAAAAGAAACAGGTCAATCTTCCGCTTTTCGCCCGGAGCATACACGGCCTGCCTAGGCTAAGCAGCCATGTTCTCAAACTTCTTAGCATAAACAACCACTGTCATACTACCTTACCTCAACTGTTGGAAATCAAAATCCTTTTGGGTCCTCAAGGAACTAGGAAAATACTTCTCCATAAAAGTAGTCTTGAATTGCTCCCACATTTTAGGCACCCCTTGGATAGTCATTAGAGCTGAAGCACTCTCCCACCACCTTATAACAGGACCTTTCAACGAGTGAGAAGCAAATACCACTTTGTTATTTTCACTACACTGAACTATCAGAAAGATTCTCTCCATACCAGCCACCCATTCATGAGCCTTCACAGGGTCTAATCCGCTATGAAGTTCTGGAGGATTCATGCGGATGAAATCCCGAAAACTTCCACCAACAACATTTGGAACAACTACTGGAGGATTAAGACCTCCATTCATTTGTTAAATCATCTGCTACATGAATTGGTTATGTCGCTGCTGCATCTGTTGCATAAACTGGGGCCATGGGACATACTCGTCGCCACCTGGCGGGTTCGTCTCGGAGGATTAGTTCTGGGTCTACCACGGTTTTTGGGTCTATCAGCCATGTTCCTAAATGTCATACAGATATGATTAAGTTGATCAGGCTCAATACCATAAATATAACACTTAAGACCAATGGTGACACAACGCATATGAAACAGAAAGAATTACTTATAATATTTCATGGCTAGGTCGAGGATACGACCTGCTCTGATACCAACTATAACACCCACATATAATACCATACATAAAAGATATATATTATACATGAATCCAATTTTTGGTATTGAAATACTAATAAGTTCCTAGATAACACATCGTATACATTACATGCCCAAAACAAAAATCTAGAACTATGGCATAATATACACAAAATGTTCCAATGTACTAAGAACTAGATCAACAAAATGATCTCAAAATAAAAATCTCCACAACGGAAGTTATGCTATCCAAAACGCCAAGATACGTAAGGATAATCAAACGGCTTTATCCTTACCCTTCACAGAACCTGAAGCACCTGTAATATAATCAACAACGTGGGGTGAGATAATAAATCCCAGTGAGTTCCCTATCTTATGGATTCTCTCGGCTTTACAAGGTTTTAACCAATCCTAACTCAAGTCAAAGGGAAGGGAAATGACCTTGAGTTCACAATCTCACACTATATAGAAACATGTTCATGAGTTCACCAAATCAAACTATCACTAATCGGTAACCTCATCAAGGCATCCCCTTTTCCCGTCCTCTCCTACATCTAGAAGTCGGCACGAGTCATGGATCCTTGCACTTACTTGACATACGAAATGGATTCGGGTTCTAAGGGCCATTAACCTTTATGAACCGTCACTTCACATGGGCCATTAACCATCACAAGTCTCTACCCGTAGGTTCCATTCGTACTACACGCGGGAATCAAACCTGCCAAGTAATCATGCGTACATTCCAGAGGAGCCCTAAGCTCATGAAACGACAAGTCTCAAGGGAAAAGGTTCCGATTACGTGATCTCACATAAACGTGATTGTATTCGACAATCACAAGGCCACAATTGCCTTAATCACAAAGAACACAAGGTTCACAGACATGTTCCATACTAGTGTCTCACTCTCCTCTAGACCATTACTCGTCAAGGATGCACGCCTAGGCATTGAATGCACGAGCATCACCATCTAGATTCTCTACCACAACCCTAGTCACAACTAGGTCACGAAACTAAACTATATCATTTGTTTTTTGGGGTAAAGTTTACTCACTCTTCCTAATTCACTTTAGCATTCATTCACTCAATCACATAAAACTATCACATTCACTCAATCTCCACCGATTAATTAATCCCATATCTAAATTGATATTTTCACTTTTTATTGCTTAGAATATTTCCATAGCTTTCCAACGCTTCTTACTACGCCTCGATCGGAATCACGATTCAAAAGATATGAATTTTTTAAATATTTTTCATCCACCTACAGTGTTAATCGGTTAACAGGATATGGTTAACCGGTTAACCATGTGACACTATTCACACAGAATCAAAATGAGAGTTAGCGGCATAATTTGGTAATCGGTTAACCATATTGGGTTAATCGGTTAACTAGTCATATTTTGCACGCAGAACAGCAAAACGCGCGCGTTAACCGGTTAACCACCTTTGGTTAATCGGTTAACACTGTAACAGAAGTTCAAAAACTCATTTTTCATAATCCAAAATCCAATTAAATTCAATCTAAATATGTTGGGACACCAAAATCAGTATTCCCGATTAAACTCGTGTATTACCCGATTATACTACGCAATCTATTCCGCACTTGAACCGTTAAAACAACAATCCGACAAATTACTCATAATTTATCAATTTCTAACCTAAGTTCTAACAATTCTAACTTCTAGAACTTAAAGATTCTAACTAGAATCCACCTCAAGACAAGATGATGATGAGGAAGATGAGATGATTTTATGAAGGGATGATGAAGATCCAAGCTTTCTCTTCTTCTAGGTTTTCCTTCTCTTTCTCTCCTTGCTCTTCCTTCTCTCTTCTTCTTCTCTCTAACTCTTTCTATCTTTGTTACTAAATGAAGAGGAAAGGAAAGGAAATAATATGTAGAGATATCGTTAAGTTAGTAACACTAACTTAAATGTCCAAATTGTCTCTAATGTACCAATTAGTAAAACCTCAGAGTCAGATAGTATTAATTAATCCATTCTGAGTTCATCAATTGCTCTAATTATCTTAACAGATAAATTCTCAGAGCACACCGGAACTCAGTTGATCTCAACTAATATTATCTATAACACTTAAATAAATACGGGGTATTACATCTTTGAGATATTTTAAGAATATCCAAAATAGAGTTAAGATTTATTCTAACTTGAATGATAGACTCTAACCAATTCCATAAGCTAATCGCAAAGGGACAATGAAGAAATCGATGAGTGGAATCTTCAACCTGTTTACTATAAAGGTTATAAAGGGAGCCAATAGTATAACCTCTAAGCTTGATATTATCATCCGTTGGGACTTTGTTGTGCAAAAGTTGCCAAACTAATAAGGACTTCGAATGAGGTATTGAAGCATTCTAAACCAGCCCATCCCAACCATTAGTGTTTTTAAAAGGCACGTAAAAGAGGTAGGCATCCTTAAGGGAACACCACAAGAAAATTGGCAAATTGTGACGGTTCATTTTGGTAGGTTACGACGGTTAGAATCGCCGTAATTTGCATGTTACGACGGTTGCATCTCTGTCCCGGAAACGTGCGTCGCGAGGCTGGATTGTGACGTTTATCAAAACCTTCACACCAACTGTCGCTCTCTTTCACGAAGGTTAGAAAAGTGACGTAACCTGAATTTTGCGACGGTTATCAACCGTCGTGGAATTTCGTTTTGATTTTTGTTTTCATTGTTGATTGCAACGGTAAATTGTGGTCGTTTGAACCGCCGTAAATTGTAAATATTTAAAAAAAAAAATTCTACCCTCAATGTTTTAGCATTATTATAAAAATAAAATAAAAAAATAAATTCTAACTCTATTCCAACTCTATAAAAAAATACATTCTAACTCTATTCCTGTAATGTTTTAGCAACAATGTATATGAAACAGACAACAATTTTGTTCAAATTCAAGAACATATATATAGTTGTCATTATTATAACAAAGAAAAAAGTCTAAAACTTTCCCCCTCCAACTTAGTGACATGCACAGTTTAATGCAGTGCATCTCTCTACCTCAGTTTTCACTTCAAGATATAATTCTTGAGACTTGTCCTTGTCCTTAAGCTCCTGTTTCCTTCCTGTCAAACAATATTTCAAATTTTACCACCACATTTTAGTTATTCCAAGTTGAGAAATATGCATTGGTCATTACTTTGCGTTTCAATTGGTTTTCCAAAATAATAGTAGAAGCGACCTGGAACTTTAGGCAAAATTCCAGGTGGATACACTTGTTGATTTTCCACCTCACCACCAACACCAGCCCTAATTTAACAATATATAAGGGATAAAAATAATGCTTATGTGTTATATATAAAGATGGAAAACAGGGAAAGTATATACAAAATAGTCTGAATCAACAAAAAGCAAAGATAGTTATCTCAACTGCACAACCTCATTGGTAAGGTTTTCTATTTCAGACCTAAGGTAAGGAATATTCACCAAGTCATCATAATCAATCATAACCTGAAAAGAACGATGAGACATGGTGTTTTGAAATTCAAATCTTGGTTCAAGACATCCACATAAATTCAAATATGGAATTTGCAATCCGTGTTATATGCTACGCTACAGCTATAGATAACCTCTAACATTTATAGAAAATGTGAATGTTATAGTACACAAATTCTTCATAGTGCCAGCCATATAGATTTTCACGAGATGGAAAATAAACTCTGACTTTTTCAAAGAGTTGCAAAAAATGGTGATAAATAACAACCCATTTGAGTCTTCACTTCCGTTCAAGTTGTGAAGGAATTATTATCGCCGCTAGAATTGAGTACTTGCAAGAGAGAAAAGAACCTAGAGCACTGCTTGATAGGGGAAAAGAACATGACAATGATGTTTGTTTAATTGCATTTGTGGGAACGAGGGTGGTGGGGGTTTGCTAAGAGAACAAAAAATGGTGTATTATGTGAAAATGGCCAATCATTGGACACTACAAGTGTGAAGGTACACTTAGGGTGGCTAGCCCGTTGAGGACATTGGACACTACAAATGTTGTTAGTTTCTATTATTAAATGGTGGAGGATGAAGGGAGACTTAAGGTGACAAGTTCAGTGTATTAATGAAGAGGGGTTTCTCTATAAAATCTGTTGTTGGTTTAGCAATATGGTTCAACCATATGCCTCGTGGTTGTTATGTGGTGTACTGGATAGTTGATCCAAGCAAGACCATAAAAGCCTGGACTTCTTCTGGGTTTAGTTTGTTTTTAATGGGTGTTAGCAGAAACGGTCTCTCTAGTTCATGGAGGATTGTTCCTATGGATAGGGAATAGGCTGTTGAGGCTTCATTGGGGTAGTGGTCATGGAAGCAAAGAAGGTAGTGATAGGGGGTAGTTGCTGGGAAACTAGACAGAAAAGCAATATAGGAGCTTCTGTTGTTTTTTCTTTTAAACATACTAACTCCCCAAGACAATTCAATGATTAATAATATGTCACAACATATGTTATTTTCGCTAGAATACAACATATCTTCCATCCAAATTCCTAAATTGGATCCAAAATCTGATCTACTCATCCACTTCAGTATGCAAGAGGCCATATACTGCCTTGACCACAATGCAACCGAAAACTCTTGATGACAGCTTAGAAGAACATTACACTAGTAGTGATAAAAAAATTGAATCCTACAGTTTATAATAACTTACCGAGTAAGAAACTATAGTAGAATTATGCTTCCTATAAAAATTGGTAAGAGTCTTCCTTCAATGCCGACATTTTGAGAAAACTAGTTACTTTGTAAAGGAAAACCATTGGCTTATTAAATATTGAAACTTACTTGACTAAGATAATCTTCTCCAACAGAACCAAATGGTACGATTTTGACTCTAAATCTAGCAGCCATTCTGACAAACTCAGATTGTTCAGGCCAAAATATTTTGTATTCTTCACCCTGATAGTTAAAATCGAACAAACCAAACCAAAGTAATGCAGTTTGGTTCAGTTCGGTTGGTTCGATTTTTTTACAAAAAATTATTGAGTCATACATACACATATAAACGACAACACAACTTTCTATTTAGTTATTCATACACTGCCAAATAACAACAAAACTCATCATAGTTGTACAATAACTTTCAATTTAATATATATAAATCATATTAGACAAAATTGGAATAATAAATGTAAAACAATATCGAAAAACTTAAAATGAACAAAAAAAAGAGATTAGAGAAGAAGAAATGCGATAAAAACGAAATTGAAAGAGAAGACAATGAATTTTTTACATAAATACCCCTAATTTTGGAAAAAATTCCCTAAATAACCCATGTTTCAAAAATATTCCCAAAATGCCACCATTAGGGTTTTGGTTTGAACTATGTCGCCATTGGAATTGGCGACTTCCTTGTAGAGGTCTAACCATGTCGCCAATGCAACTGGAGACACCCTTCCAAGTCACCAGTGCAATTGGCGACACAGTGTAATGGTTAAACCAAGTCGCCAATCCAAGTGGAGACGTGGAACAAACCAAGCTTAACACCCCTATTTATAGTGAAAATTTTCAGTTTGAAGGGTGTCTCCACTTGGATTGGCGACTTGATTAAACATTACACTGTGTCGCCAATTGCACTGGCGACTTGGAAGGGTGTCTCCAGTTGCATTGCCGACATGGTTAGACCTCTACAAGGGAGTCGCCAATTCCAATGGCGATATAGTTCAAACCAAAATCCTAATGGGGGCATTTTGGGAATATTTTTAAAACATGGGTTATTTAGGGAATTTTTTCCAAAATTAGGGGTATTTACGTAAAAAATTCGAAGACAATAGTATAAAAATGAGAAGGTGAAAAAGAAATAATATAAGAGAGTATAAATTAGAGAAGAAGAAGAAAAAATTATTTGGCAACGAAGGCACGATCCTACTAGGATAGATTTGAGAAAGCTGAGACCGAAGTCCTAAGTGTGAGGAAGAGAAAATCGTTTCTATTTGTAAAGTTAAGGCATAATATGCTTAAATTTGGGTTGAATGTGAGTTAAGTGAAATTTGATTTGTAATATAATGCAGTTTGATTCCGTTTACAAAATATAAACCACAAACCAAACTGAATCGCATAGTTTTGTTAAAATATGACCCAAATACATACGAAGTAAATACAGTTTTTTATGATTTTTAATTTGATTTGGTTCAACTTGCAGTTTTCTAATTCATAAAATAATTTGTATTAAAAAAAGACATTAACAAAAAGGTTCATTGAAATAATTGAAATTTCTACGTAGTTCCAAGAGAATGGTGAATTAAAATTTAAATTTGCAAGAGATTTAAATGTGGTTACGTTAACCAACCAAGTGTGCAAATTTCTCACTAACTCGACATTTTAGAAAACTCTCGAGGTTGATCTAGTGATGGAAGTTTAGATTTTGAGAATGTGCTACTCTAAAGATTTCAAATTCGAATCTTACTAAATAATCAATCCATATAAAGTTTTACTCTGGAAAAATATGTCTCAAATCTATGAAATTAAATATTTGTAAATAAATTACATTGGAGAAAATTTTATTTTTAGCAGTTTTGTATTTTCATTTTCTAGTCATATAAAAAATCAATTTTTTAATGCTGAATTATTATTTTATTTTAAAAAATCAACAATGTTTGTCTAAGTTTTATTTTTCATCTTTGCCTACTCTCAAAAAGTCTTAATTGTTTATGTTAAAAAAAGAGTTTACTTAACAATATAAAAAACTAAATTACATCTAAGTTACTAGTATATTATAAACATTATAACAATGTATAGTCCTCGAAAAGTAATAAAAAAAATTAAGTCAAACAACGTCATTCAATTTTGTTTTTTATATAAAAAATAGTAAAGTATTAAAATTAAACGGTAAAGATAACGTTATTTTAAAAAGATGTAAATAGTAGTAATCGTAAAAAATGATAGAAAGTGTCGGCATTTATAAGAAGAACAAAGAATATTCTCTTAACCTTTGCTATACAAGTCACTCGCAGTTCATTAGAACCTTATTAGCTTCTTATTTTTTATTGTCGTTTAAAAGTTGTAATAAAATTAATAAATTAATTTCTTTTAATAAATAATTAATTTTTTAATATAATAATATAATATTTTTAATCATTTATTTTTAAAAAATATTTTTTATTTATAATTATTTAAATTTAATTTAACAAAAAATAATAAATAATTGATAAACTGATTTATAACATATAATTATGAATATATTAGTAATAATTTACAAGTTAATATCTGATAACTTATAATATGCTCCTTCCAAACTTATTTTTCTTTAGGTTCATTCAAAGATATAGCATATACATTAATAATTCAATAAATCTAAAAAACAATTTGTTTTTCTTATCAATAAGACTGGAAAAATATATAAATTAACTAATTACATATATAGTATTCAATAAAATTAACTAATGATGTACAATGCATAAAAATATAATTTATTATTATTTCATTAGAATATTAAATTGAAAGATAAAATAATAAATTATAAACTTTAAATTAAAATTAGTTTATTAAAAAACTATAAATAAATATATATAAATTATATACTCGTGAGAAAATAATAGTAAATAATTAATTATTTTATAAATATATAAATTTATAAATTACTATTCACTCCAATCCTATCTATAATTATTTATAAAATACAGTTTATTTTTTAAATTTAATGAGTAATTAATGTATTTGTTATATAAAATAGATTAGACACATTCATTATTTAATAATTTAAAAAAAATAATTTTCAATTATAAACATGATAAGAGGGAAATAACATATCCTTTCTTCACTATTTTAACAAGTATTTTATTTTTAAATATTAAATATTTAATATATTTGATTTTAAAAATAAATTAAATACATTGAATAAAGAACGTATTTCTTTATAAGAGTAATGAGAGAGTATAAGTAAGCTTAAAAATATAACCCACTGAAAAAGAAATGAAAGAGTTATTTATTATTATTATTATTATTATTATTATTATTATTATGAGTTTAATGATAGTGCACTGTCGGGCTAATTTGACAGGATACATGGTTGTCATTGGTTAACAGTGTAAAAATAATTTACACTGTCACCATCCCTTTTCTCTATTATTATTATTATTATTATATATATATATATTTTTTTTTTAATACAGCTCAAAGAAGAACACTGCAAATTGAAGCGAAAGAAACGTTTAACCTAAAAACCTAAAAGAAATAAAATTGATACACCCATTTCATGTGTAATAATGAACTAATTATAAATTTAACATGATAACTAATGATTCCACCACCGAACCATTAAGACAGCGAGTCACCAAACTAGAAAATTCCCCTTTGACTCCACTTCGTTTCCTCTCACCTCATTGGTCCGTCACGTGTCATCCCTCACAGTATCGTTTTCTCACTCACATAACATAACATAACACCCCCTTTTTTGTGTGACTTCAAAGCGAACGAAACACACCAAATAACGCTCTTCCAATTTACAACAATTCCTTCGCATTTTTTTCTCTCTCGATTCCCATTTCCTTTCTTAGATACATACAAATCACTCACAAATATCTCTAAATCACTCTTGCGCTCAAATCTCAATTCAGATTCTCCCAATCACCTTTCGCCAGCTCCAGATCAGAAACCGAGTTCCCGTCGTCAATGCTCGGTTTGGACTCGATCTAGGTTTTCTCTTCCTTCTTCAAATCTCAATTTCTATATTTTACTTCTTCTCGTTTTTTGTCGGTGATTTTATCTTCGTTTCTTCGCAAGATCTCAGCTCTTATGTTATTTCGTTTTCTAGAACTTTCACTAATCGTTGAAGATCTCTGTTTTCTTTTCGAATTTCTGTTTAATTTTGTTTTTCAAATTATTTTTTAGCTGTTTTTATTTTGTTTAATTATGGATGATTGAATTGCAGATCGAGTTCTTCAACCTATTATAGTGTGGGGTGGGGGATACAGATGAATAACGGGATGATAGAATGCAGTGTTTGCCATTCCAAATTGGTATCGCCCGCCAGCAAAACTGTATCGAGGGCTTATGATCGCCACAAAAGTAGGATAACATCCAAACAACGTGTACTCAACATCTTGTTGGTTGGTGGGGACTGTATGTTAGTTGGTTTCCAGGTGATTCTTATATCTCTTGATTCATATTTCGCATTATGATATTACCGGATTCAAAGGGTTATCTTGCATAGCTGGGAATTGATTTAGATTTCACTTCTAACATAATGACTAGTTAACAAAGGGATTACTGGCAATTTAAAGGGTTCAGGACTCCAAGTCTATAGGAAAATAAATTGATGGGTTGGCTTAGTGGTGAAGGCTTGGGGTCCTAAGATCGAATCCAGCTAGTTGCTAATAATCCTTGTGTTGGGTCAGTCCATACAGGGTTTTGCTCTGACTTTAAATGGAACCCCGTTAGTGGACAGTGGTATTGGTCCTCTTGGATTATGATTATCGATCACGAAGTTGGATACCAAGATTTTAAAATAAATAATTGAGATCTAGCATATATATTCTTAAAAAAAATTGCTTTAATGGCATGTGATTTCTTTGACTTGCAGATCTAAATTTCTGCATCTGGAAATTAAATAATCCAATACTCTATTGTAGATTAGAAACTCCTTTGGTGTTGATATGGTATTTCATGCCAAGCCTTTATGTTTGTTGTTTAGTGGCTGACATATACTGTTTCTTTCTTTTGGCAGCCTATCCTAGTCTATATGTCCAAGGTGGATGGGAAATTCAATTTTAGCCCAATTAGTGTTAATTTTTTGACAGAGATCACGAAGGTTTTCTTTGCTATTGTTATGCTTCTTATCCAGGTAAATACCACTTTTCCTTTTGTATAGTCAAATTAAACTGTCTTTTCTATCGCATATTTAGAACGTGTGTCGAGTGAAAGTAGATTATGAAGGAAACACATGCACATATTTTGAAGCATGTCATTTATTAGTTTATCAATTGGGACTTTAAGAGCAGTCACTGCTTTTCTTCTGTGATGGTAGCAATATATGCCCTTAATTTTCATGTTCAAGCGTAATGAAACATTGGAATTAAAAACCCCAAAAATAGTTTTTTGTTGGTTTGCAATCATCCTTGTCCGATTTACTTAATAGATCTTTCACAATAGGCTAGAATTGCTCTATAGTGAATGCCAGGGTATGGATCTGTCGTCTATCTTTGCAAGCAAATGGAAACAAAACTAAAATTTGAATGTTTAGGGTGTGTTTTTTAAATCATCTTTACTTCCATATCCATACTATTAACATTAATAAAAGTATAAAACTCAGTTTGGTTATATATGTCGCACCATGTGGCGGCGTCTCCAACTATCTTTTATATAAGAGAAGAAACCCTCAATCTCTGTTGATTTTCTTGCACCCATTATGATGACAGAAAAGTAGGCGTGCTGAAGACATGTTAAGAAAATAGTTACAAGCATTATGTAGACAAAAACAGATGTGAATGGCTGGTAAATTGAAAGAAAGTATTATTAAATTGGCAGAAGGTTTTTTGCTCAGGGCTCCTTAGGCATGCATTTGCTTATGAACTCATCATTATTCTTATTACCAGCTTTACATCCATAAAAAGGAGGCTTAGCCTCAGCTTATTAGCATTAGAAAAAATAGAATCCTTACAAAATCATAAAGCTTTAGGCTTCTCATTGTTACTAAACTAGCAAAGAACACCTGGACACCAAAATAAGAGTCAGTAAAATACGAGTAGCACAAATCTCAAGCACACACCCAGGACTTGAACATGGACTGCAAAGATACTGAAAATCCCTAGAGATTGAAAAGATAACTTAACCTTTGCACCAATCTTTAGCTGATAATATAGTGCTATAGGATTCAGATCTAGAAATCTTTATGGAGTGGTATATCTTGCCATTTATCTAAGGTTTGATTGCCTGTGCAGGCTAGGAATCAAAAAGTTGGGGAGAAGCCTCTTCTCTCAATTTCTACACTCACACAGGTACTATGATTTATTTATAATATTAATTTTGCATGAATTGACAGACATGTGGAGACCATATATCACTTAGTTTTTCTGATATAGGATATCTCTTCACTGTTTTTGATTTGCTAGGTCTAGGTGCCCTACTTCCTGGGACTGGCTAAATTATTTATCCAATTGTTCATTCTTACTCTTAATCTTAGTTACCTGATATTGATTACTGACTTAATAACAATGTTGTTGATTGCGGAACGTGAAAAATAGGGGTTGTTCAAATTGTGCAATGCTACAAAGCTATGACTTCGCAATAGCAATAGCGGCTATTTGACAACACATTATACTGAATAGCGTATTATGGCGGAACAGTAATCACTTGTTCAAATTCCTCTATACAATAGCGCTATAGCTCTGCTATAACCACTATTTGACAACCCTGCCTGATGAGCCGTGCTCCATTAGAATCATATGTATAATGAATATGAGAGAGCGTCTTTTTTTAATTTTCTCGAGTCTTTTCTTTTTATATGTATATATTTGAAATTGAACAATTCTTAAACACTGAATTCAAGATTTTCTCGGTACCTTCTTGATGTTCATCCTCAATGTGGTAATTTGTCTCTTGTAGGCAGCCCGCAACAATGTCCTTCTTGCTGTTCCAGCATTTTTGTATGCAATAAACAACTATCTGAAGTTTGTCATGCAGGTATATAAAGTTATTCCATAAATATTGCATATGCCATATATATGGTTTTTGGCTAGAATAAGAATGCTAATCTTTCTTCTATGTTTGATATGCACCTATAAAGTCAAGAATTGGCAACTTGTTTTTCTGTCGAGTTTAGGTAGTACATATTTGTATCCCACATATAGGTAGATGTAACCCACATATAGGTAGTACATATTTGTGTCCAGTTCCTGTGTTGTGGGTTTAATTTTCCATATTAGTAATTAAATGTTCTAGAAGCAAAATAAAATTTTCATTGCTTGTTAGAGTATTAGTTGTTACGTTTTTAGGACTTAGAGTCTTATTTTATTGATAATCTTATAGTGCTAGCATTGTGTTAGTAATACTACACAAGGATTTGGCATTGGTTGTTACTTATGATGCACCTATCTTCTTTCTTATTTAATTTTCCATCTAATCCATCTAATTTCAGTATGGCTCATATTACAAACTGATGAATTATTGTGTTGCTTCTGCATCCATATGATACCTAATATTTACTTGGTTGTGTCTTAATGATAACTTAAGGGTTGATTTTACATTTCATGCAGCTTTATTTTAATCCCGCTACTGTGAAGATGTTAAGTAATTTGAAGGTAATTTCTCATTCACTGTGCTGTATGATTGATTTCTGTATTTTTGCCAGCTAAATAACGACTTGCTTAAGAATTACATATGATATATCTTGTGATAGCTGATGGGTGTTTCTTAAATTTTGAGTCATTGCTTTCAACCAAATTTTTCTTTTCACTTCATTTCAAGAAATTCTTTTACTCTCTTCTCTCCATTATATTTTATTCTTTAAGCTGTTTTCTGTCAGATTTCTTGAGACAATTGAAAATACTCTTCTCTTGATAGTTAGCTGAAATTGAACATGTTTTTAATGGTCGGCTGTTGACTCTGCATGTTTCAGGTGTTGGTAATCGCACTTTTGTTAAAGGTGGTTATGAAGCGCAGGTTTTCTATCATTCAGGTCAGTGCATAAGATCTATCATGTCGATAGGATATAGGGATTTTAGAGGTATCCTTGCCATTATTTGGCTCTGTACTGCAGAGTTTAACAAGTTGAAATCCTCACATAAATCTAAATTGCTTCTATTCTTTTATCTAGCTGGAAAATTGAATTTTGTTGTTTTCGTTTTTACAGTGGGAAGCTCTTGCTCTTTTGCTTATTGGTATAAGTGTTAATCAGCTACGATCTTTACCCGAGGGAACTACAGCTTTAGGTCTTCCTGTCACAATGGGTGCATATGTCTATACGTTTATTTTTGTAAGTGATGTTTGTTATTTGTTCCTTCGGTATATTGATTATTATTATGCAATCAGTGCATTTTTCATCTATTAGGATTCTTTGTTTTTTGTTGAACTTCAACTTTGGAATTATTTTTTCAGGTCACGGTTCCATCAATGGCCTCTGTTTATAATGAGTATGCTTTGAAGAGCCAATATGATACAAGTATATATCTACAGGTGAACTATGCCTTTTAATGTATATTGATCAGCAGCTTAATTAGTGTCCAGTTTTTGCCCATGTGCATACCCATGTGTGAAGACACTCTTACATTGTATAAAAATTGAAATGTATTACAGTTTATATTAGAAATATAACTTTGGTCACTTTGTATTCGAAAAGAAACTAACATGATTTAATTGTAATGGACAGTACTTAATAGACATAAAGTAATAGTGATGCTTGACGACTGAAACTAAACTAGAAGAATCCTCTTGATATCATTGAAGTCAACTGTAGAGTAAAATAAAATAAATGGAAAGTGTCGAGAACCGCACTTTAGTGGTGCCAGTCTGCTTAGAGATACTTTTAACTGCTTTAATATTTGTACTTTAGATTTTTATTCTCTATTTCTTGATTTGCAGAATTTATTCTTGTATGGGTATGGAGCCATGTTCAATTTTCTTGGAATAGTCGTGTCGGCTATTGTCAAAGGTAAGAAATTGAATCTCTTAAAAGTTGAACTCTTGAATTTAAATTTAATCCATTTAAGTGCCAGTTGAAATTCTAGTGAGTAAATCATACATAAATTCAGGCAGCACTTGGGATTCGTCTCACAAATTTAATAACAGGATGAGCAAAATCAGGAATTTGATATCCACTTATGTCAACAAATTCAGATTATGATACACACATATAAGCGTTGGGTTTAATTAACCTCGTTGATTTTCTAATTCAAAATAGATCTACATAAATGAAAATGAAAATGTCACGTGAATGATTCTACGCTCTTGAGACATTGTATTTTATTCAAGTGTTTGTCATATATCATTGTGTTTTCGTAGCAAGGCAGCAAAGAGTCTTTTTTCTATACACAGCTTCAAAGGACTCGTATAAACCTTTTTTATTAGTTTAGTTGTTGATGGTTTATTCAATTTGTCGATTCTATCAACATCTGTACACTTGAAATATTTATTGATAGGAAGTTCTGTAATGCTTTTCAGTTTTAACCCAAGGTATATAGATTTATTTTTTCTGACGCTCAAACCATGAACATTTTTAAATGCTGTTCCAAATGTTCCAGGTCCTAGCAGCTTTGATATCCTAGAAGGCCATTCAAAAGCCACTATGCTATTGATTGCAAACAATGCTGCCCAAGGGATATTATCCTCTTTCTTCTTCAAATATGCAGGTCAATAATTCAGATTTACTTATTTTTTCCGTTGCATCGCCTTCTATTTTGTAGATGGCCTTGTTATTTGCCCATTCTCTCAAAAACATACTTAATATGTTGCAGATACAATTTTGAAGAAGTACTCATCAACAGTTGCAACAATCTTCACGGGCATAGCATCTGCAGTACTATTTGGACATAAACTAACAATGAACTTTCTTATTGGCATTTCTATCGTATTCATCTCAATGCACCAGGTAAATAGCATTTGAAATTTTCTAGTTGATAATAAAAACTGAAAACTAAGCCACTAGTTTTTCCTTTGAGTGGGGAGAGCAATTTAGTCAATACCCTTTTTTTATAACACCGTGCTCATTTCCTCTTCAGTTCTTTTCACCATTGGCCAAAGTCAGAGATGAACAAAATGGTGTGCTGGAACTGCCAGAGGTTCAGGATAAACAAAGGTGCGAACTAATTGCTTACTAATCTCATTTTTTTTCCTTTTTGTTTGTGGAAAATGTTATCATATGCACGGGCATCTACTTAATTTCGAGCCCCCAAAAATTTATGGTTTATATATTTGATAGCCGGACTTTATAAAAAATTGACTCGTTCTGGGGAGGAAGAGAAAAAACAATTCATTTACACAATTGGTGTTTCTGAAAATTTTAGTTGTTGGATATTTTGTATACGGCCATATGACTTGAACACTTCTAAAAGGAAACTCGTTTCCTTCTTCCTTTACAATAACAAATGCTTGTGTTTATTTCAGGTCAAAGGACGCATTTATAAATATGGCAGCTGGAGCAAATGAAGAGGTAGGGACTATGTCACCATATATTGTTTTATTTTTATGGTGTCTCTTTTGCATTCAACTGATTGCTTTTGCTTTTGTTGTTAATATGCGCATTTCCAGGCCACTCATCGAGTGGGACATGATGAGAGACAGCCACTTCTCCCCACCTAAATTAACCTATTGTATGTTCTTTTCTTCCTTTCTCCATTTTAATTATAATCGTCTCTACGAAATTTTGGTTAATTTACACCGAACAGCTTTTAGTATATACAGCTTAAGAAGTTATTTTTGTTCAGTAAAGAAAAAATATCATGCTTTTCTAGTCGGATACCCCACTTTTATGACCCATTTTGTACTTTATAAGTAATCCACTCGTTTTCACGTGTCCATATCATTGCAGGAATTTTCAAAGAATGTTTTTTTTGGTGATATCTGATAGCTATGGTCCCACACAGTTTAAAGTCATAATAAACTAGAAGATTTTGCTGCCTTTCTTGCTTAGCTTTCCGCAGAAAGTATTTGTCTAGTGGTTCCATAAATTCAGACATGAATTATCGGCTTCGTGAGGTGGTGAACAAGCCAATGCTTTCCGTTGCTGAAGATTTTGATAGAGCATAGCAAATCGATTCGTAAGAGCTTTTGGCATATCAATGTGGATTTACCTGTACTTCATTTATTCTTTAAATCGTGGACATTCGATTCCTCTATATTTGTTTTCGGGATATATTTACTTCAACCCATTCTATCTATAGTGTTATTCTTTACATTTATTACTTAGTGTGGACATTTTACGCCGGTCTTTCTTTATTGGGATATTTAAGGGTTGATAGAGAACATGAGGATTCCGTTCGTTCTTGTAGAAATTTATATTTGCATGCATACAAAGCAATGGAGGACGATATTTGTATATGTTTTTATATTGGTAACTGATATACTTGTGTCTCCTTCATATATTTTACACATCCATTATAAAATGTTAATGTAGAGATAAATATTTTGATATGATAAGGGGAGGGATAAATGATTTTGAAAACATATGGATCTATTTACTTTGTGAATATATTGCGTTTTCTTTTTCTAAATTATGTTCATTTTAGCTTGCAACTAGTTAGCAAGCATGTGCAAGGTTTGATTATAATGGGTTTTAAATATTTTATTTAATGAAAAAGGCATTAATTTATATTTATATTTATATGTATTCCCTCCGTAATGAAAAATAAGTAAAAATAATTCACAATTATAAAGAGAAAACATAATAATTTGGATTCATACTTTTTGTATTTGTAATAGAATAAGTTTCATAAGATATAAAAATAATTCCAATTTGTCTTTGGCAATTAAAGAAACTGAACGAGAAAATTAATTTAATGCAGCTATATTTAATTTTATATTGGAAAAGATGAATTTTTAAAACAAAATAGTTGAATAGAATAAGTTGATTATTTTTTTTTAGACTTTTTAACAAGCAAAATGAGTGTTTTTAGAAATAGTTTTAATAATAAAAAGTGATATCTAAACCCGCTGAAGAAGTTATATTTGGGGAATCATCCCATATCTCTTTAGCCGAGTATAGTAATAAAAGCAACAATTATTGTTTTCAATCATCCCATAGGATTCAAAAAATAAATGTGTAATCGTTTCCTCAGAGTCACAAAAGCAGCAATTATTGTTTTCAATCATCCCATATCTCTTTAGCCGAGTTTTCGTTGCAAGCCTTTGGTGGCAAGTTAGCCACAACGTCATAACCACCCTTGGCCTGGCAGCATTACGGTACAACAACTTCCTCCACTATATTATGTCTGTTTCAAAACCCCTTAGCTCATTGTATAGACTGGTCATATGGAATTTATTATTTAGCAAGCATGTCATCCCACTTCCTTTGGATTCGAGGCATAAGCTCTCTATTATTCAAGATTGTTTTCATTATCCAGGAGCTGGTTGGCTTTATATCCATTCCCATCACATTCTTAGTTTTGAGATGATATATATGTATCCACCGGACCCACAAGCTATCTACTTTTTGGCAAATGTTCCACAGAAGCTTTAGCATAGTCACTATATTCCAAGTCTCCAAATTAATAACATTCATACCTCCATGCTTAACAGGTTTGCACACACTACTCCAAGCAACTGGGCTGCGATTGCTAGCCTCCAGCCCACCCGTCCATAAAAATGTATGGCATATAGTATTTTATCTTCTTAATCACAAATTTTGGCAAGGGCAGACATTGTAGCAAATAATTTGCAATTGCAAGTGCAATATTTTTGAGGAGTTGTAGCCGTCTTGCATAACTTAACAGTTTCGTGCTCTAGTGCCTTGCCCTATCCACAATTTTATCAACCAAAATCATATAGTGGTTGATAGATAATCTTTTTGCAGTTAACGGGACGCCAAGGTATTTAAATGGAAGAACTCCTTCTAGAAATAAGCTCTTCTGCATAATTTCAGCTTTTACACCATCATTCACTCCACCAAACACTACTACAAAAAATCCATTTAACAACGGTTGGAAATGACATATAATGACGCGGGCAAAGGAGTTGTTATGTAGAGTGTTGTTGTATACGCGGTACGTACAATGACGACCCAGTAACCGTTATAATAAAATGGAAAACGCGCTACCTATAATGACGGTTATTTTAAGTACCCGTTGCTGTATGTCTTTTAATAAAATAAAAAAATACAAAATTAGAACTACCTATAATGACGGTTATTTTAAAAAAACCGTTGTTGTATGTCTTTTAATAAAATAAAAAAATTGCAGCATTAGAACAAGAACAACAGCAAGAACATCAAGAACAACAATAAGAACAAGAACAACAGTAAGAACATCAAGAAGAAGAAGAAGAAGAAGAAGAAGAAGAAGAAAAAGAAGAAGAACAACAACAACAATAATAACAATAATAACAACAAGAACAACATCAACAACACCAACGACAACAACAACTATAATAACAATGATAACAATAATAACAACAAGAACAACAATAATAAAAAAAAACAACAAAAACAACAATAATTAAAAAAGAACACCAACAACTAACATTGCTAACTCGAGTTCTGAAATTTGTTATGAAATTTGGTTTAGTGGAGAAATAGAGTATCGTAACTGAAAGATGATGTTTGGAGGTAGAAGATGTAGTTCGCTAAGTTTTAGGTTTCACGCGGATCACTAATAGTAGTGTCTTGGCCGTTGATAATCACTAAATGGATGACCAAGATTTGTTTAAGGATAGTGAATAAACTCAATATGCGCGCCACCTATAATGTTGGTAATGAGAATTGAAAAAAAATAAATAAAAGAAGTTACCTATTACAACGGTTGGTTTAAATACCTGTTGTGAAAGGGTCTGTCAGCATTTTGAAAAAATAGGAAAAAATGATTAAAATATATTCATAAAAATCTAAAAACACGAAATTTAATCTAATTTGGTAAAATAAGAATTTTGAGAATTTTTGTAGAATTTTTTGAGACTATGAAAACAGTAAAAAATTCATTAAAAATAGAAAAAAGATGAATTTGGGATTTTGAGGGTGAAGTCCCGTAACTCTTTCAGAGTAGGGGATTAATGACCGCACGATTTTTCTGCTTCAGATGCACGAAACAGATCTTAAAAAGGAGACGATTTTCCCTAAAACCGATTTTTTGAAGTGCAATACCTAAAACTAAATTATTGGCTATAATGATGGTTGAAAACATACCAATGGTGAAAGGTTGGGGTTATTTTGAAAAAATATGTAAGAAAACCATAAATGTTGGTGCTGGGACTTGAACCCATGACCATGCGCTACCTATAATGACGGTTGAAAACATACCTGTGGTGAAAGGCCTCACATTTCACCACGGTTTGAATATTAACCGTCATTAAAAGCCTTTTAACGATATTAAAAAAAGCGCGCATCTATTACAACGGTGAATAGACAATCCGTTGTAAGCCTGACGTTGTTGTTTGCGCGTTTTGTAGTAGTGAAAGTATATGCGGCTTTTGGTAGCATTAAGAATTAGACTTGTAGCTTTTGTAAAGTTGTTGAAAGCTTCCATCAGTATCTCAACCGAACGCGCATCCCCCCTGGAGAACAATAAAATATCATCTGCAAATGTTAGATGAGTGATATTCAGCTTTTCACATTTTACATGGTGGTTATAGGCTGGATTTTTTTTTGCATTTTGTACAACACTCTACCAAGGTATTCCATTATGATCACAAACAGGTAAGGGGAAATTGGATCCCCTTGCCTCACACCTCTGTTAGCTTTCATGATATCACTGTATTCTCCATTGACGTTGAATCTGTAGGAGACTGTTGAAACCGCGAGCATAATCCATCTAACAAATTTTGCTGGCATCCCTATCTCATTCAGAATCGTTTCTAATGCTCTCCAGTCCACCATATCGTACGCTTTTTGCAAATCCAATTGGATCATACATTTCGGTGCCCCTCCCTTTCTACTGTAACCTTTGATCAATTCGTACGCCAAGAGGATATAACTATGGACTTGCTGGCCTGGGACAAATGCAGCCTGGCTGCAACCAATTATATCAAGCATGGCCTTGCTCAATCTCAAGGTGAGGATTTTAGAAATAATTTTATATAACGTCGTACATCCTGCAATGGGTATGTATTCACGAATTTCCTTCGCCTCGTCGTGTTTTGGGAGAAGTGTGACCAAAGTGCAGTTCACAGCCAGAAATATTTGTTCGTGTTCAAAGAATTCCTTTACTGCTGCAATCACATCTGTTCTTATAGTATGCCAACTCTGCTTAAAGAATTTTGCACCGAATCCATCAATCCTCGGAGCATTGAGATCCCCTATGCTATGGAGTGCCTTTAGAATTTCGTGTTCTGTTACTGGTGCAGTAAGCATATCAGACTGTTCTACACTTACTTGAGGGCCCTCTCTCATTGCCACAAGATCAATAGCTTGGATAGTTTCTTCTTTCTTCCCCATTAAGTCTCCATAAAACTTAAGAACCTCTGCTTCTATGGCCTTTTGCTCAGAGATGACTGTGCCATCCTCCACTTCCAGGGCAGTAATGGTTTTTGCTTGATGTTTGGCTCTAATTGACGCAAAGAAATACGAGTTATTACCATCTCCCAGCTTGAGCCACTCTACTTTTGCTCTCTGCTTAAGAACTTCTTCATCTATCTCATTCCATCTAATGACATTTTCAGTGCATTTCTTCACAATTTCTATCTTGTCTTTATTCATCCTCTCATTCACGAGAGATTGTTGCGCCTCTGCAAGGTCTGCTCTAGCTTTTGCTAGATGTTGTTTGGCATGAGCAACATGATTTGTCAGTTTGCTAAGCACCTTTTGGAGCCTCTTGAGCTTTTCCAGACCACTACCATGGGGCTACCGTCAACTGGACTATTCCAGATATTAGCTACAGCGTCATCATAACCATCCATCTTTGTGATACAGTTCAGCAAATTGAATTTTCTTTTCCTGTATTGTGGTCTCGTCTGTCCTGTCAAGTGGAGAATAGAGTGGTCCGATACATTTGGAGGTAGAACATTGAAGCTGACATCCTGATGTGTTTGAAACCAATCTACATTTCCCAACAACCTGTCTATTCTTGAGTAAATGGGGTTCACACTGTATTTGTTGAACCATGTATAATAATCACCCTTTGATTCCATTTCAAATAAACCAGTTATGTGCATCACATTTTGAAGATCACTATATTCTGATTCAGTAACTCTACTACCTCTAATTCTATCCTTAGTCTTGAGAACATTGTTAAAATCTACAACAATGCACCAAAGGCCTTGTTGTTGAGCCTGTTCTATATCGTGCCACATTTTTCTCCTTAGTTCAAGTTTGTTGTGTGCATAAATAACAGTAAGCCAGAATTTGAAATTCCCGTTTGCATCCTTTATCTCACAGTGTACCATCTGATCCGTGCTTCTAATTTCTGTGATCCCTACATTTTTATCATTCCAATTCAACCATATTCTCCCATTCCCATGATGATTATAATTGTCTAAGTATTGCCCTGGTAGTTTCAGCTTCTCCCTAACAGCCTTTGCATTTTCCTTTTTTACGCGAGTTTCAAGCAGGACATTTATATCAGCCTTAATGGATAGGAGATGGGAGCTAATCTCCTTATGTTTACCTGCTTTGTTTAGCCCCCTGACATTCCATGAGATTAACATGGACCTGGATCATGTAATGCACTAGTGTCCTTCGAAACTCCTAATGCATTAAATCCGTTGGTACATTGTAACTCGCTTGGTGTTGCTTTCTTTCTTTGCCCCTTTCCTCTATCAGTACTTGTTCTTGTAGGAGTAGTCCACTTCTCATTAGGCTCTATTGCAGCCACACTTTGGCTTGGTTCATTGGTAATAACCACTTCTGTTGGTTTTGCAGGGATTATCTCTTGGTCTTGGGTCTGCTTCTCTTTGTCTGGCATCTTTAATTTAGGTTTCCATTGTTTTTCAGCTTTCCTTTGCTCCCCACATCGATGTCCCATCTTTTGGCATTTGGTGCAAAAGTCAGGCTTCCATTCAAATTCCACCGCATGTTTTATCTTATTGCCTCCCTTGTCTTTGATTGTGATCTCTTGTGGTAACTCTTTTGTGATATCAACTTCCACCAATACTCTTGCATACGATACTCGGTACTTACTTGTCGTACATTCATCTGTGACAATAGGGCTTCCAATTGCACTTACTATCTTTCCCAAGCTATTCTCCCCCATAGGTATAGAGGCAACTTTGGTAATTTGATCCATAATGGTAGGGTTATGAGTAGATTCGTTTTTAGGTTAAAGTCTGGTCTTCATTCCCGTAGTAGAATTGGCATATTTCTGATAGTGTAGGGGCCTTTCATCAGGACTTCATCTCTGTCGTTGTGTGATCCAAACCGTAGCAGAAAATATCCCTCATCGTGATAATACATATCCGACAGGGAGACAAAATTTCAGTTCTTCATCATGAATTGCTTGATTGCATTCATACTTATATCAGCTCCCAGAACATACAAGATAAGCGTAGTATCTCAGAATTTCAACTTTGTTTCAACATCAGCATCCTCAATTTCTACCTCTACTTCTCCATTAACTATTTGTGGTGCGAAGAATTCCTACCTTTTTTAAAATAACTTTGAGTGTTTTTTTGTGAAATAGTTTTAATAATAGAAAGTTATTTAGACCCCTGTAGATGTTATATTGGGGAAAAGTTTATAAGATTAAAATTGAATTTTCTTTTATAAAAACAATAATTTAAAGATACTTAAATTGTGGATTAATTTTGACGATAATATTATATTAGGTATTAATATTTGTTTTTTATTCAAATTTAATTATATTAAAAATTATAAAAACTAATAATTAATATTACAAAATATATGAGTTGTTTGATGATATATTATATTATTTAATATTTATTGTTGTGCCAATCACAATTATATTGAAGAAGTCAATTAAATATATATTATATATTACATTTTTGTATATCGTATAGTTCTTATCTCTTATTTTGTTTAATAATAAGAATAAGAGTTAGTATAGTTCTTTTTTTTTTTTTTAAATAATAAGAATTTATAAACTATTTGATGAATTACTTGCGAATGGTGAAATATGATGCAATTCCATATAATATAATATGATATAAACTTTGTTTTTTGTTTATATTCATTGCATAACATTTTTTTTGAAATTATTTTCGTCGCAAAAGAAAAGGCCGTTTAAAATTAATAAAACTTTGTGGTCAAGAACAAAGTCGACGATGCGGCCTCTAAGGCATTGAAATAATTTATAGTGATTTTTGCAAATGAAATGATTTTTGTTATTAATAGTGATCGAAGAGGATGAGATAATTTATAGAGTGAGATTGGTAACTGATTCGGGCAAGCTATGAGGCAGGTTTGTTACAAGTTAGGGTAGATGTTAACAGTTACCCTTATGGGGCAGGTTTGTTACAAGCTATGGGGCAAACCTGCCCCATAGCTTGCCCGAATCAGTTATCCTTTTTGTTAATATATTTGTATATTGTATAGTTCTTATTTCTTATTTTTGTTAATAATTGTTTCATGGAGAAAATTAGTTAGAGAAGTTAAGAAAGTTAGGGTTCTGTTAAATGTTAATTGTTATGTTCAATTCGATGTTATCCTGTTAGTGAAGCATAATTTTAATGATTTAAACAAAGTTAGGAACTTGAACTGAAACTGTTAGGAAATTTCTGTTAGAGTTGTTAGAGGTTAAACAAATGGAAAATCAAAATGAATTGGATTAGTTGTTAGGGAGTGAAAATTAGAATTAATTAGATTTGAAGAGTTGGTGTGTTATGAAGCTGACAATTGAGTTAGTGTTCGTGAAGGATTGAAATGCTTGAATTTGATAATCAATTGTTATAGGTCGAAGTTAATGAATTGGATTTGAATGGAAAATGTTATCAATGTTTGGATGTCACTGATTGTTAAAGAAAATAAAGGATAATCAGTTAGCTCATTGTTGTTGACTTGTTAAATGTTAAACATTGATGTCATATGTGAAGGTCTTTTGAGTTGGTTGAAAATGTTAGAATGTGTTAGGAAATAGGTTTGTCAAATTGGTTCATGAGCTTTGAATTAGTTAGTGTACTTATTATGTCATGCCTTCTTGCGCTACAATGAATGCTATGACACTGTTATGATAGTTAGAAATCAAATGTTAATGAGTTGAATTGAACAAATATCAGTGAATCCATGTAGTCAGTGATGCTGTTATGAGATGTTGAAATTGTTTTGCATTGTGATTAGTTGCTATGTTAAGAGTTGTTAGAGTTGTTAGTGTATGTTAATTAGTGAATGCCATTATGTTAGTATGTTATTTGGATTGGTGTTATGTTAAATGTTTGAATTGATGCTATTGTTAGATAAGTTGCTAATAGGAAAAACATGCAGGCTGTTAGTGAAACTAGTGAGTTAGAATTGACGAAAGTGCACAGGTTATGATCTTGCATTGGCCATGTGTATGTGTGAATTTGGTTTGGTATGTGTCATGTATGTTAGTTTTTGTATGGTTCTCCTTGTAGCTATGTGCATAGGTCCTGTCATGTTGGATGTTGTTGTATGGACTATTATGGTGTGTGCTTTTTGGAGTATGTAGCCGTTATTTGACATGTTAAAGGTTTTGTTTGATGCAGGGCTGGTGTGGGATGAACAAGACTTGGCATTATATGTTGGCAAGGCACTTTGGACATGGAGAAATCATGGCATATCAAGATATCAATTGTTGGAAAACATCAAGATTCATGAATAAACTTGAAGACTTTAGAGGCAATGATGGGATGGCTTGTAACTGAGGAAAAAGTGGGGATTAGGGTTTAGGATTAGTAGTTGACTTTGGTCAACGATTTGACTAAAAAGTCAACAGTTGACCTAAAGTCAACCCTAGGTAAAAAATGTGTAATTTTGTGTATAACTTCATGATTTGAACTTTCTAATATGATTTGATGTTTATGTAATGAAAAATGACATCTCTTTGAAATGAATTGTGTATGTGTAACTTGTATGTTTTTTTCCTCCAAGTTGAATTTGAATGTTTGAACTTGAATTGATCTCTTGGATAAATCCCAACCCTTACCCTGGACTCCAAAATCAACTGTCCCATGATGCAATTCATAGTAACCAAAAACTATAGTCCAAGAATTAGGATTCCACAAGAGTTAATCAATAAAGAATGAACCAACCACTATTGTTGTGCCAAAATAGTCAAGACATAACATAAGCTTGATCTACTAGATTTGTATCATAAATAGAAAGATCCTTTTGAATCAATGATGCTTGTTTAAAGATGTAATTGTGCATGAGTGGCATAAATAAATGTGGCATGAGTATGCCGATGAATTGAGGATCAAGAGCCAGATGAAAAAATGGAAAGGGTATGAGAAATTTTGGGGTATGAGATGTCTGACATTTCCAAAAGGATTAGGAGTACCCACATCAGAATCAGATACTTCAAAATCATCCATTATAAAATATGTATTTTTTAAGATCTTTTCTACACTGATGTTAAGTGTTTATCACATACCTTACTCTGATGCCAAGTGGAGGTGAGAAAAATACACAAGAAGGGGGGTTGAATTATGTATGGATAATTATTTCAACATCTGAAAACCGGCTTCAGAATCTGATCTTAGAGATAGCAGCGGAATATAAAGATTCAGAAGTAAAGCATAAATAAAGAATGACACACATAGTTATCCTGGTTCCTCCCATAAACTAGGAATAATCCACTCTCCTTGTAATACAAGATATATTCAATATAATCAAACATATTACAACTTGCTAAAGCAAACTAGTAAGATATTTCAGCTGCTCAATCACACTGGAAAGAGATTTCTGCTTAAGCACATAGGCAAGAGACATCAACTGCTCAAGAAAACTAGCAAGAGACTTCATAGACTCTAAACAATCAGTTTCGAAGAATAGATAACAACTACATTTGAGGTATACTCATAGGTGCAAAATTGATACAACACACACAAAAAATCTTTATACTTAATACTTATAAGTTATACAAAGATAAAAAATCTTAAGGACTTGTGCAAAGAAACAACTCTGTTCACTTAAGCTCAAAGTTGTTGTGCAATGTGTTGTTTGCTTCCTTCAAATATTCATCTTCTTTTATAGAGGTATAAAAGACGTTGGAGGATAACTTTTACAAGAGGTCTCTGTAGAGAAGCTTTTCCAAAAGATACGTTGGAAGTTGTTATACAAAAAAGTTACTGCTTTTTCTAACAACTTTAACTAAAACACCTTTTACAAACCAGGTATCTACTAAATTGTTGGAGTAGACATAAGGAGACAAGTCAACTCTTCTTGAGCATTGCACTGTAAACCCTATTTGACATTCTTCAAGATCTAGTTTTTACAAAGTAGTTGTACTTCATAGTATGAGCTTTATTCAGAAGTTGAGATCCATTGTCTTGGTCTCCAGAGTCAGAGTCATCAGATTTCGAGCCTACAAAATCTAAGTCTTTAGCTTCACTTCATATGCTCTTTCAGTGTCAGAACAATGTTAAATTTTAGCTTATGATCCTGCACACTTGAACATATGTTAGTATATCCTATTGTTCTTTAAGTACTTTATTATCATAAAAACTTAAGAGATATGGACATTTTTGTTCCAACATCTACTTCTTTGAAGACTTCTCCACTCAAGAATAAGATAACACTTTAAAACGATACTTTGTCTATAGAGAAGTGTACATCTCACACTACTTGGATGAATAGCTCTTCAAAAATCGTCTCTTCGTAGAAGCCTTCAATAAGGCCGGTCTAAAGGACTTCATTTTTGAGGTGCTTCATGAAAGATATCCCAAATCGGTAAGAATGATATACTCAAACCTAAGATACTCAAATGGTGTTATTAACTCCGATGTTAAGAAAACCCCATTTCTCCATCCCTTGTAGAAGTTGCGCAATATTGTAACCTACCTTTTATCAATCAAGGTTACAATTATAACGACGATGAAGGTAATGAATTCAACTTTGATCTCCATGCCCAAACTATTTTCAGATGATGCTGGTCTGATATGCTATTAAGACTCTAATTGATGTGAGGACATATTAGACAGAAGTACTACAAGATACATGTTTAGGTATCTGGAAGCCCCAATTTCTTGGTACTTCAAGAAGAAACCAGTGGTTGCATTATCAACCTGTGAAGCTGAATACATAGTTGGTGCTTTGTCAGCTTGTCAGCCTGTTTGGCTGATGAATTTGCTAGAGAAATTGAAGTTCAAGGTGAACAAACCAGTCAGATTGATGGTTAACAACAAATCATCCGTAAGTCTTGCTAAGAATCCAATGTTGCATGGAAGAAGCAAGAACATTGATACTAAGTACCATTTTCTGTGCAATCAAGTTCAAAATGGAGTACTTAAGGTTGTTCATGTCGGTACTTAGAAGTAACTTGCAGATGTGTTGACAAAGGCGATCAAAACTGAACACTTAATCAATTTGAAGGATAAAATTTGTGTTGTTGATTTTTAAACTTAAATGTGAATTAACTGATGATTTTGAATGTAATTTAACATTTAAGATTAATTTAGTTTTGAGTTTCAATTGCATTTAAATTTACATTTGCATTTGAATTTAAATTTGAATTATTATAAAAATCCAAAGTTAGTTGGAGATTTAACAAAATTGTAAATTTGAGTTTGAAGAAACTCTCTCTCTCCCTCCCTCCCTCCCTCCCATCCATCCATGTGCATCGATGAAGGTTTAGAGTAAACTTCAACACTTGTCTTGATTCTTAATTGATTTTATTTATTATGTCTACGCACACTTAGACAAACTATTTCATGTATCCCTAAGCTTTTAAGGAAGCATGTTTAAATTATACTATTTTTTGCATAACCTTTTTTGAGTATTCGTTCTTATCGTTTGTTCACAAATTGTAAATTTAGTCTTAAAAATCTGATCTAAAGAAGCTTTCATTCTCATGTTTGTTTGAGGTTTATATAAATTATGCTCAAGTATTTTTTATTCTCGAAAAAATAATTTATACTTAATTTTGTTATTTTTAATTTTCATTTTATCTGGTAAAAATCTTATATTTCCACAAAAATAAGAAGGAATCACTCATTACTTCCTATTTCCAAATATTTTAACTCCTTTATTTTTTATTTTGAAATTTAATTAAACATATTTCATAAATATTTTTGGAAAATTTTATTACTTATAAATATAATTTATGGTAATAATGTTTTCAAAAGTTATATCTTCATAATAATAATTTAATCATAGAAGCAAGCACGCCCTTAAAGTTTATCAATTTTAATGGGTCATTTTCAATTAAGACTTTGATAGTAATCCATGAAGTTAACTAGATGTATTTTTATTTGTTATTAAAGGAATGACCTATCCTATAATAACTACACTTTTTTCATTACTATAAATTTAGATCAGATTTTTTCTAGATTTATTGATTAATAGTTGTATATAGTTTTTATATCGACTCGATACATCAATTACTTGAAGAATTTGAAAATAGAATATTTTTTATAATAATAATCGGAGACATTATTTACTCCTTTCTTAAATTTTCATTTTTGTCTCCAAATTTAAATTAGAGTGTATGGAAATTCAATCAAATGTAAAAATATTTAAAAATTTACCATTTTTTTTCAAAATCTAATATATAATTACTATATTTTACAATATATTGCATCCATTCAATATTATAAACAATTTTTTATTTATTTATTAACTAATTGATGTATTTAGTTTAAATATATGTCAATGTCAAATACATCAACTATTTAATCAATATAAAAAGAGATTTTTTTTTTTTATAAATTTATAATAATGAGTATAAGGATAATAGTACTTTTACTAAAACTAAAAACTAAATGTATTATTCACTGAATTTTAATTTTTTTAAAACGAGTTTAGAATAAAAAGTTTTGATTTCACATGACTGAAACAAGTTTTTTTTCAATAGTTTCGATTTATTTGACTTATTTTCTCATATTAAAACAAGTTTATTCAGCATCTTCTATCATTCACATTGCTCCAATAGAAACAAGTTTACAACAAGGATTATTATTTATGTTAATTTGTATCTCCTTCCTCACTTATATCATCTTCTTTCTTAGCTTTACTTTCGCATTCCTTTGCATCATCTTCCTTCTCAGCCTCGGTTTTACTCTCCTCTTTATTGTCATCTTCCTTCTGAGCAACAGTTTTACATTCCTTTCCCCTTATTGCTCTTCTTTTTGCCTGAATTTGACGAACAAATTTAGGCACCAATTCATGAAAATTAGGACCCACTTTGCCCGTGGGGAGATATTCAGTCCCGCTTTCTTCAATGCCACAACGAGATGCATCTCCGCCTTTTGCATGTGGACAGCGCAGTACGACGGAGTTGTGGAACTCATTATAGGTTTCTGGCATGCTACATGTTCATCCGCTGACCTGCAAACAAAAATCTATAATGATTACATAAGATCCCTAGGATTACGAAAAAAATCTATAATGGATCCCTAGGATTACATAAGATCTATTGTCACATGAAAAGATTAATGATTAGCCATATTAATGTTGAATAAACTTTAATGTTATATTTAGTGGGTTTCTATTAATAAGTTAGTGGAAAAACAAAGAGTCTGTTGTAGTTGGAAGGCCAAGAGATAGTGGCCTAATAATAGTATTTATTTGCTTTCCTAGAATAGTAGAAATCTGAGTTTATATAAAGGCCAAGATTGTAGTTTCATGATGTTCTGGACTGGGCCGAGGCTGCCCAACAGTCGAGCAGGCCCAACCCATACAGCCTGGGGAGGCCCAATAAGGCCCTTCTACAAGACACGCGACTGCCACGAGCTAGCCGCAGTTTCGCCGGGCACTTAAGCAGTGTCGGGCACTTGGTTCAATAGGAGAGGAGGACCTCACACCCTGCTGAGATGTATATCCCCGACAGACTAGCTTCTCCCCGCGAGAATGCTACACATCACTCCTCGACGACCATGGCTCCTCCCCGCGAAGCCATGTCCGTTCCACGGGCATCATCTCTCCTCGACCATAAGGCTCCTCCTCGCGAGGAGTATACATGATTCACATCTCCTCGACCACACGAGGCTCCTCCCCCGCGAGGAGCACCCAAAGGTCCACCCCGCGTGGACACGTTCCAAGTAACCTCCCACTTCCGAAAGATTCGGTCTGCCCTACTTCCGAAAATCTAGGAGCAGTTACTCTAGGGCGAAGACCACGTGCTGGTCTTCACTACTACACGTAAGCCATAACAGTTAATTGGAGTGGGCCTAGTTGATCCAGCCCATTACAGGTAACCGTTGGCCCCGCGTTGGGGGCTCTCTATAAATACCCTCTCATTTGAGAGGGTCAGGTTAGACACTTTCTTCCTACCTTTCACGCTTTTTGTATTTGCTGATATTCTGTACACTCTCTCACTTGAGCGTCGGAGTACCTTGCAGGTACACCCCCCCGGTACACCCCCCCCGGCCGTCTCTCATCACCATCGGAGCTGCCGTTCCAGACGCCGTTGGCCACTATCACTGTCTGATCCAGGTACGATCAGTGGCGCCGACTGTGGGGACTTGTAAGCTTCCCCGTTTTTCTGTTCAATAAACCAAAGCTTTCTCCGTTCAACAACCATCATGGCCAACCCGTCGGCGAATCAAGCTCTAGACAACGTTATTGCGTAGCTTAGCACTGGCAACCACGTCGACAACAACTCTGCCTGACCTGTCGCGGAGAACGACGTCAGAGACGGACTCACCGCTTCTCCATCTTCCGAAGAAGTGGAGTACGAGACAGCTCACCAGGACGGACAGGAAACCGTCCTCCAGCCCGTGGACCCGCCGCCAAATGCGGATCCGAGCACTGCTGCCCTGTTTGCGTTGGTCAATCAGACCAACCAGATGATCTTCAACCAGAACATCCGGATCGAGGCGCTGGAGAAAAGTCGTGGTCGGTCTTCCCCGCGAAGACACCGACCACCACCATTTCCAAGACGTTCACTGTCCCCGGAGGCATCTCGCAGCCCCTCCCCGGTTCCCAGGGGTCGCAGACCACGCTTGGAGCGTACTCAGCCGGAGCATCCTCAGAAACGCCACCGCTCCTCGCCACCAAAGGGACCAGTTCGTTCCTCAAAAAATAAAAGGAGCAGGTCGGACGCCGAGGAGCCCAGATGCCGCCCGAAGAACCACTCCCCGAGACGTCACTATGTTCACGGACAACACTCCCCCTCTGTGTCTCCGGGAGCCAGCGAGGATGACGATTACCGAACCCCTCTGGCCAGGCACATCATGGACGCCCCTATTCCTAAGGGCCTGGAGAGGCCCCCATCCTTAGGGACATATGACGGGACATCTGATCCTGATGACCATGTCGAGAGTTTTGAAGCTCTGTTCGATTTTAGGAATGTCTCCGGCGCTATCAAATGTCGATTATTCCCTACGACTCTTCGGAAAGGGGCGATGGCTTGGTACAAAAACCTAGCATCTGAGTCAATCACGTCGTGGAGAGTCCTGAGGGAGCGTTTCAGAAAACATTTTACGGCTTCACGTCGACATCCGAAGATGATAGCCTCCCTGGAAGCCATCTTTCAGGGGAAGGACGAACCTCTCCGGAGTTACATAGAGAGGTTCAACAAAGAAGCGGTCGAAATCCACGTGACCGATCATATCAAAATGTATCTCATCATCAAGGGTTTGAGGATAGGATCTAAGTTCGCAGAATCCGTCGGGATGCACCGTCCCCGCAGCTTTGAAGGCCTCCTCGAGAGGGCTCAGTCGCATATTGAGTTCGAGGAAGCTGAAGCTGCACAAATTGCGCTCGATTCGAGATGCAGAGAAGGTCCCCGCGGCAACAAGGAAGAAGATTCCCCTCCACCCAAGCGAGGTGGAGACAGGAGAAGAGAAGACTCCCCTCCACCCAGGGAGGCGGGGAAAGAAAGAAAGAAGCCCGGACCAAAGAGCCCCGCGAGTCACGGGGACCGTCTGGCCTTTTCAAAGACTACACACCGCTGAACGCGTCCCGCGCGCGCATTTTCAGCAACTGTGCCAATTCGGAGTTCGTCAAAGGGGGGATCCGCTTCCCGAAACTGGCGGCTTCCAAACCAAATGCTGACAAGTCCAAGTATTGTCAGTTCCATCGCAGTCATGGGCACGTTACTAAAGATTGCGTCCACCTTAAGGACGCAATCGAGACGCTGATTAAAGAAGGGTACCTGAAGAAGTACGCCAAGCAGCAAGAGGCCCCCCGCCCCAGCGGCCAGGAGGCCCAGAATGTCGAGGAGTCAACTCCCTCTCCCAACAACGGATCGCTGCAAGTCGCGTTGAGCATCACGCGACCTGAAGACTTCAGTTTTTCAGGAGAACTCGACAGCCCTGAAGTTGTCCGAAACATGTGGAAGAACTTCCCAGCAGAAGACTCGATAAGTGCCCGCAGCACCTGGGAGTCTTTCCCCCAAGCCCTGGTCATATCGGGCGGAGCCCCTGACCGTTTGACCGTGGGGTCAATAAAGAGGAAGTTCGACGAACTGAAAGCAACAACTCCTCGAGCCCCTACCCTCGAGAGAGTTAAAGGAAGATCAAATCCGATTACCTTCTACCTCGAGGAACTTCCCGGTGGGGCACCGAACGCCAACATCCCTCTCTTGATCCGGGCACAGATGGCCAACTTTGACGTCCACAGAATTTTGGTCGACCAGGGGAGCTCGGTGGACATCATGTACGTCCACCTCTTCGAGACCCTCCAGCTGACCAAGCAACACCTGTCCCCGTACGTAGGATCAGACCTACAAGGCTTCAACGGCGCGACCACCTGACCATGGGGCTTCGTGGAGTTGATGGTCACCTTCGGGATTGAGGAAACTGCCAGACAGGTGAAGACACGTTTCTTGGTGGTGAACTGCTTGTCCCTCTACAACTGCATAATGGGGAGGACAACACTGGCGGAGCTAACGGCCGTACCATCAACGGTCCACCTGAAGATGAAATACTACACGAAGCACGGACGTGTGGTCACTCTCCACGGGGACATCAACGCGGCCATAAGATGTTTCGACGCAGCAATCAGGGGTCTAAGTTTCGTTGGCAACATCAAATCTAAGACTCAGGTCGAGACACCTCCAGACGTCGTGCAGGCTCCACTCCCGCCGGTTAGCGCGGTCGACCTTGACAGCAGGTTTCCCGGGGAGCAGGAAGAAGCTGCAGGCGAGGACCTCCCAGTTGAAATCAACGGGCAGCCTCTCCACCCAACGCGCCCCGTCCCAGATGGAGATTTCGAGCTAGTTCCCCTTGGCGACAACCCAGACCGAAGCGTGAAGATTGGCTATGGACTCCCCGACCTAGCGAAGAGGCAGCTGAAGGCTTGCCTCCGAGAAAATGCAGATTTGTTCGCCTGGAGTGCTGCAGAGATGCCCGGACTGGACCCTGAAGTAGCTTGTCATCAGCTAACTATAGATCCGGCCGCTAGGGCTGTAGCTCAACGTAGGCGTAGGTAGTCTCCGGAAAAAATGGAGGCTGCTGAAAAAGCTGTAAAAGACCTCCTAGAGGCAAACTTTATTTCCGAGGCCAAGTACACAACTTGGCTCTCAAATGTTGTACTCGTTAAGAAAAATAATGGAAAATGGAGGATGTGCGTTGACTACACGGATCTTAACCGGGCATGCCCGAAAGAATCTTACCCTTTACCTAACATCGACCAACTGGTCGATAATTCTGCAGGATTCAAATTACTATCCTTTATGGATGCCTATTCGGGGTAAAACCAAATCCCCATGGACGAGACCGACAAGCAGCATACCGCTTTCATGACCGAGTCGGGCAACTACTACTATAACGTAATGCCCTTCGGCTTGAAAAATGCTGGCGCCACCTACCAACGGATGATGAACAAGGTCTTCCGGGCAGATATCGGCGACGTACTCGAGGTTTACATAGACGACATGATCGTCAAATCTGCGGAAGAAGTCGACCATGCCGCTCACCTCCAGAAAGTGTTCGACGCGGCGAGGAAATGTCGCATGAGGTTCAACCCCAACAAGTGCACCTTCGGTGTTTGCGCGGGGAAGTTCCTCGGCTTCTACCTCACGGAGAGGGGCATCGAGGCGAACCCCGACAAATGTAGGGCATTCTCCGAAATCCCTACCCCGAACTCGAAGAAGTCGATCCAGTCACTCAACGAAATGCTGACTGCTCTCTCCCGTTTCGTGGCCAAATCTGCTCAGTACGCACTCCGCTTTTTCAAGCTTCTCCGGCAGAAGGTGACTTTTGAATGGAGTGAAGAATGCGAACAAGCCCTCCTCCATCTAAAACAAGTCTTGTCACAACCCCCGGTCTTGTCCCGACCAGATATCGGGGAAACACTTTTCTTATACCTAGTCGTCACCGGCGAAGCGGTGAGTGTTGTCCTTATACGGGAGACCCCCGACGGACAGAAACCGATTTATTTCACGAGCAGAGCTCTTCAGGGCCTCGAGCTCAGATACCAACAGATTGAAAAGGTCGCCCTGGCCCTCGTATCTGCAGCCAGAAGATTACATCATTACTTTTTGGCCCACACAATCGTGGTAAGGACAGAGCAGCCCATCAGACAGCTCCTCAGTCGGCCAGATATGGTGGGGAGAATGCTCCGGTGGTCTCTCGAGCTGTCCGAGTTCGACCTTCGATACGAAGGAAGAAAAGCCTTGAAAGCCCAAGTACTGGCCGACTTCGTAGCAGAAATGACCGTCCCTGAATCCTCGACCAGTGGCTCCCAGAAATGGACGATTTACGTGGACGGGGCCTCCAGTGCAAAAGGTAGCGGAGCGGGCATTATCCTCTAAAACGAGCAGGGCATCCTGATAGAGGTCTCCCTCGAACTGTCCTTCAAGACATCGAATAACCAAGCCGAATACGAGGCCTTCCTCGCGGGACTTCGACTTGCGGAAGACCTTGGCGCAAAAGAAGTCAAAATCTTTACAGACTCCCAGCTCGTGGCGTCACAGGTTCGGGGAGAATTCCAGGCCAAAAATGATAGTCTCATCGAGAACCTAACCTTGGTGCAAGAAAAGTTGAAGAAATTTGTCTCCGCGAAAGTGGCTCACATCCCGCGCGAGCACAACACTCGAGCAGACGTGTTTTCCAAGCTTGCGAGCACTAAGAAAAAAGGAGGGAACAAATCAGTTATCCAGGAGATACTGACCCAACCGAGCATAAACAAAACCGCACCGACCACAGAGGTCAACGCAATCGGGGATGCAAACTGTTGGATGACCCCAGTTTACGAATACTTGACGATGGGCAAACTGCCCGACGATCCTAAAGAAGCGGGGATAGTCAAGAGGCGGGCATGTGTGTATACCGTCGTCGAAGGTAAGCTATACCGTCGAGGATTCTCCATTCCCTTACTCCGGTGTGTCGGAGAAGGCAAAGTTTCGGGGATCCTCCAAGAAATCCACGAAGGGATCAACGCCCAGCACCTCGGCGGAAGGTCCCTAGCCCGAAAAGCACTCCGAGCAGGGTATTATTGGCCCACTATGCAACATGATGCAAAGGAGCACGTTAAGAAATGTGACCGCTGCCAGAGACACGGAGACATGCACCTCGCTCCTCCAAACGAGCTTAAGTCACTGTCGTCCCCGTGGCCATTTGCGTGGTGGGGAATGGATATCCTCGGACCTTTCGTCATGGGGTCGTACTAAAACAAGTACCTCATAGTCGGGGTGGATTACTTCACGAAGTGGATTGAGGCCGAGGTGCTGGCCAAAATCACTGCTTTCAACATACTCCGTTTCTACAAGAGAAACATCCTCGCCCAATTCGGGGTGCTCCAAGCCATTGTCACGGACAACGGGACACAGTTCACCGACAGGAACTTCCAAGACTTCGTCACCAAACTAGGCACAAAACAGCACTTCACGTCGGTCGAACACCCTCAAACCAATGGGCAAGCCGAAGCAGCGAACAGAGTGATACTCTGGGGACTGAAGCGACGACTCGGCGAGGCCAAACAACGGTGGATCGAGGAGTTGCACAGCGTCCTCTGGGCGTATCGAACGGCCCCACACTCCACGACCGGGGAGACCCCGTTTCGCCTAACGTACGGGACCGAAGCTGTTATCCTCGTGGAGATCAGGGAACCCTCGAGGAGAACAAAAGCTCCCCTCGATGACGAAACAAACAACGAAGCCCTGCGAGAGGAACTCGACCTTGTCGAAGAGATAAGGACCGACGCTTCCCTCCGAGAAGCCTCTTTAAAACAAAAAATAACTTTGCGTTATAACGACAAAGTTATTAAACGAGACTTCCAAGTAGGCAGTCTCGTCCTACGGAGGAATCAAGAAGATTCACGCGAAGGAAAGCTGGCTGCAAACTGGGAGGGCCTATACCGCGTCACTGCAAAGACGGGGACGGGTGCCTATTACCTCGAGAACCTCCATGGTGAACAACTTGCTCGACCATGGAATGCTGAGAAGCTCAGGCAATACTACAGTTAGACACTGTCCGGGACAGTACAACGTCGCGACCACGGGGGCGTGCAACGGTACATGTGCGACACCTCTATATAACACACGACGGCCAAAAACCACGAAGTGTGTGCGTGAGACTTTTTGGCCCGACGAAGAGGCCTCAATCGAGCTCCGTCATCGACGTACCAATTAGGCAGAACACCCAGCTTGCGATGGGAAGTTCGCGCCACAGAGCTAAGACCTCGACCGACGTCTTGGCCTCGTTGAAGGTCGGGGGTACAACCCCCGACCAATCGACTAGCTCTCTCCGCAGTCGAGGATCATCAAAGTCGAGCAAACTCCCAAGGCGCCAGTGATCTCAACTACTTAGGCAAAAATAAGTAACGTATAAAATATCACACACAAGCAAAATTAATAAAGAGGCATAACGAAGTATGAAAATCGGGCAAAGCCCATTGTACGAATGTTACATATATAAGCCCACAAGCCGGGCAAAAATAACCATTGTGCGAATATTACAAGTAAGCCCACAAGCCGGGCAAAAACAACAAAATGGCACGCAGGCCAAGCAAACTGTATTCCTACTCTGCGGCAGTCTCAGCGGTGTCTGGTCCACCTCCCTCGTGGGCATTTCCTCCTTGCCCGGGCGGCACTATCCGGTCGTCGACAACCTCGTAGTCAGCATCTGCCCCATCGGTCACCAGGTCGGGATTTAGGATCCGAAGTTGCGCCACTGCATTTCGGAACCCTATGCCCGCAATTTCAAGAGCATCATCCTCGGCTAGCCGGAGATCCTGCTCAAGTCTCCTGAGTTGGGCCACCAGCGCCGCTCGGGTAGTTAGGAGCTTATCTTCTTTAGTTTCTCCTTCAGCCGGCCGAACAACATCCTCTAACTCGGCAACCCTCTCCCTGAGCCGCTTCTCCTCTGCCTCCATCTCAGCGATCCGGGCAAGATGGCATTTCTCTGCTTCCTCGGCTTCCTTTAGCTTGGTCTCAGCCCGCTGCTGGTGCTAGCTCTGTTCTTTGTTCAGGTCCCTGCATTCCTTCAACTCTTTGCGCAGGTCGAGCAGCTCAGCATCCAAGGTCTCGAGCTTTTCTTGCAGTCGAGAAAGTTCAGCAGCGGGGCGAGTCTCATCGTTCAGGACAATGGCAGTCGATCAAAGCCGCATGACCGGGGACATGTCTTCAAAGATCGTTTTCCTCCTCGCTTCCGCAGCGGCCCCCAGCACAACTTGGATTTCAGAGGGAGGGACGCGAGGATAGATGACTTCAGAGAAGAAGCGGGGCTTTTGATGGCATGGTGGGAGTTCAAAGCTTGAAGGAGGTGGGGGACTGTCTTCGTGGGCCAGGTCGACGACCTCCGCGTTTGAAACCCGTTGTCGTTTCGGCGTCCCTTGGACACCCGGAGACTGGCTCCCAGCAGAAGGTGTCCGCCGGTCTGAAATCCCCGACACGGTCGCAGCCAGCTGAGATTGGCTGGAACCCTCGGGCATCGCGGCGAAGGAAACACCCTCAGGCACGACCCCAGAAGGAGCAACATCTTGACCCTTTGAACGAGATGCCTCTCCCCGGGCCTGCTCTTCCCGAGCCCTCTTCACCTTCAACTTTTTGAGTCTCTCCTCGACTCCGGCCATTTTTCCTGCAAAAAGAAAAGAAAACATTAGTAAGGCAAGATATACAGACGCGAGGAAGGATAAGATCGTGGATGTTTTCACCACCTAATAACTCGACTGCTTCTTCGTCGGAGAAGGTCTCGAGCAGAACACGGGTATTGATCAAACGACGTTGTTTCTTCACCTGCCCGTCTGCACCCGTTATAGGCTCGCCGCCCAGCGTTTTGTATCGGGCTTCATTGAAGCTCTTGACGAAAGCGACGATTTTATCGTAAGCTGCCCGGTCGTCGACGTCCAACTGATTATGTTTCACCTTGTATTTGTCAACTCCCTTCTTGAAGTGTTCCTCCGTCCAGTACAGGGGGAACCTTGGCTCCAGAACCTCCTCGGAGCGACCGTCGACCTCGCGGGTGACTTTTCGGTACAGCGAGTTGATAGCTTCAAGGGTGACCGGCTTCACGAAATAGTAGCAGAATTTGAAGTCCCGGACGGAATCTAAATACGTATGGAACAAAGCTTTGCTTTGCTTGAAGGACACCCATCCGTGTCGTCCACCAGCCGATGACCGTTGAAGATGGAATATCCGAAAGAAGAGGGACACTGTCGAAATAATTTTTAAGTGCTTACAGACGAGCTCGAAGGCCCGGATGAAGGCCAGCGAGTTCGGGTGAATCTGCGAGGGGGCCAGCTTCAACCAGGCGAAGATCCCCTCTTGTAAGTCCGTGAAGGGCAGCCTCCACCCTGCCTTGTCGAACATGAATTCAGATAACGGGATGCGCATTCCCCGGTAAGGCGAACATATCCGATGATGCTCCTCTGGATGGAAAACCTTCCAAGATTTGTCGGACCCGATGAGCCTATGCTCAACGGTGCAGAACGCGTCGTCCACGTCTTTGTAGACGAAGATAGACGACATCTCCAGGGCTTCTTCACATACCCACTCCTCGAGCGGGCGCTCCTGTGCGAAAGCCATGTGAGCCATAGGGGATTCGGGTTGGTCGTCTTCTTCGAAGGATCCTACGGCCACCTTCGCAGCCAAATCGTCCATTTACCTGAAAAGCAGAAGGAAACGGTGAATTCGATGGGTCATATCAAATTCACCCCTCCACCGCTGTTCAAGCGAACGGGCGAGGAAGGGGCAAGGCTCTCTCGGCTCCCCGACATAACCGACCGAGGATCAACATGTTCACCGGGGAACTCATCGCCTCCCCGGAAAATTCTGCCCCCGTGTTCCCGTGACGCTAACGAAAAGAGTAAATATTGGGGACCCTGGGACATTCAACGTGTCCCCGAGATGTTCATCCCCGGTCCCCGAGATATTCAACAAAAGCGGGTGAAATTCTTAGCACCCCCTCTCTCAACAACTAAAGATTCCCGCCGTATTCGCCAGGAATCCTTTCATTTCTCGTGGGAACTTTATCAGTTCACCAAGGAAATGCTATACACTAGTTAAAATTAAAAAGAAACGCAAGAAAAAGATCAGTTTTGGAGCAAATACCTTATAAGCGGCGGGTTAGGGTTCCGGCGCGGAATTTCCGGCGGTTGACGGCGGCGAACGGCTACTGTAGAAGGTAGAGAGAGAAGGAGCGAGGTTGTTGAGAGAGAAACGGAAAAGTGAGAAATGAGCGAGGGGAGGAGTTTTTATAAGGGTTCTTGCGGAACTCGAGGGACATAGGGCACTTGAGTGCACTACCCTAGCCAGCCGCCCTAGCCTCCCTAGGCAATAATGGCAGGCTACACGTGGCACACATGCAGCCGCTCATCTTCCCACGCGTGTCGTTTCAATTTTCCCCAACGTTTCGAATCTGAAACCTCTCGTCTCCCCGGCGTTACGACCAAATGCAGCTATCCGATGCCCGACTTATGTGTGACTGTAGGAACGTCGAGCACGAGAATGGCCTCCTCGATTCCTCTCTTGGCGTATCCCCGACATGACCATAACCCTTAAGTCATTGCTCTGACATCTCAGAGCAACGACTTGGGGGGCTCCTGTTCTGGACAAGGCCGAGGCTGCCCAACAGTCAAGCAGGCCCAACCCATACAGCCTGGGGAGGCCCAATAAGGCCCTTCTACAAGACACGCGACTGCCACGAGCTGGCCGCAGTTTCGCCGGGCACTTAAGTAGTGTCGGGCACTTGATTCAATAGGAGAGGAGGACCTCACACCCTGCTGAGATGTATATCCCCGACAGACTAGCTTCTCCCCACGAGAATGCTACACATCACTCCTCGACGACCATGGCTCCTCCCCGCGAGGCCATGTCCGTTCCACGGGCATCGTCTCTCCTCGACGCATAAGGCTCCTCCCCGCGAGGAGTATACAGGATTCACATCTCCTCGACCACATGAGGCTCCTCCCCCGCGAGGAGCACCCAACGGTCCACCCCGCGAGGAGCACCCAACGGTCCACCCCGCGTGGACACGTTCCAAGTAACCTCCCACTTCCGAAAGATTCGGTCTGCCCTACTTCCGGAAATCTAGGAGTAGTTACTCTAGGGCGAAGACCACGTGCTGGTCTTCACTACTACACGTAAGCCCTAGCAGTTACTTGGAGTGGGCCTAGTTGATCCAGCCCATTGCAGGTAACCGTTGGCCCCGCGCTGGGGGCTCTCTATAAATACCCTCTCATTTGAGAGGGTCAGGTTAGACACTTTCTTCCTACCTTTCACGCTTTCTGTATTTGCTGATATTCTGTACACTCTCTCACTTGAGCGTCGGAGTACCTTGCGGGTACACCCTGTAACACCCCTTCTATACCCCGTACAAAAACCGGAATAAACTAATCTTATAAATAAAACATCAGAGCAAAGAATAATTTATCATGATATAGCCAGAGATGCCACACCAACGTGAACTAAAAACAACCTGCTCATAAAGATATATAACACCTGGATAGTTTTTATAAACAAAGGAACTCAGTTCCAAAATACCTTCGTTCAGTTACAGAATTAAAGCGGAACATCCATAACTGATGTCATCACAAAAGATAAGTATGTCATATACATATTCATACAAGGCCACTATATACAAGCTAAAAGAAACATCTACACTCGAACCCCGACTACCCGTGTTACATATCAGAGCCGACGGAACGACAAAAAGACGAAGACACTAATCTTCGCAAAAGATCTCCAGCGTCTAATCTGCAATGCCATTACAGCATTAAACCACAGCAGAAGGGTGAGAAACAAGATTATAATATAATTGCATATCATTATATAACACTTAGCAAAATATGCACAATTATTCTCACCACACAAATACGATACTTGTAAACAACACAAGACATATTAAACCCATTTCACACATCAATCACATAAGCATATACATTAACGCAATGCATAACAAATCCTTCTCAAAATTCAACACATAAACATTCATGTAATGAATTATGCAAATGCACAGAGACCGACACAACGACTCTACGCATGCGGTACCAATCCAACCTTGTAATTCATTAGTCCCCCAGGAACTCTTGGAATCATCGCTCGTTACATAGAGTAACTCCCCGTCGGGCCTACGATATTCCCCGTCGCTATAAACCATTATTTCAGGGCGTACGACATTTATGGATTGCTTTCGACCACTATTTCAAGGCGCACAATCCGATTGCCATAGTCCACTATTTCAGGGCGCACAATCATTTGTGATTAATCGCTTCTACCATTATTTCAGGGCGTAAGACGATAAAACTGATTCATCTATGAATCTTCCAATGCAAGAATGCATATCATGATACTTGACACATTAATGACTCATGCCAACATCAAATGCTCATGCATTAACAATAATCATGTATTTCAAGTACATATAAAGTAATGCACACAATTGCCCAAAATGGCCACAAACACCAATATACCATTCCACAACATCAAATTCCCATCAAAGAATCATCACACAAGCCATCTCATAACATATCATAATATGTCTTACAATATTGAAAAATAACTCAAAATTCCATTATTCGGTTTTCCGAAAAAGTCGGCTAAAATCGGCCAAAAATAATATTTTCTATCATCATCAAAAAGTACTCATCGACAGCTTCGATTCGGTATAAAGAACTCTTAAATACGATAAACGGTTAACAAGATATGAATATTTCAAAATAATGCGAAAACGTAAATCGGACGCCCGACACTACGAAACGGTTCGTAAAAACTGTACCGATTGGACCAAGTTCAGACCCCAAAACTATTTTTCCTAGAAAGAACATCTCGTTAGCTTTCCAACGCTTCGAACGGGGATCAAAACCGACTTACGGTTCAAGAGATATGAATTTCCGAAGTTTCCCCGACAAACCAGAATTTCTGCTTCAGCACAGTAGGTATCGATACATAGGCTTTATGTATCGATACATAAAGACCTCATGTATCGATCCCTAACTCGCATGTATCGATCCCTGCTGTAGTAAAAATTCCATTTTTCCCAATTTTCACAGTAGGGATCGATCCCTGGGATTATGTATCGATCCCTAACCCTGTTTTTCACAAAAATCAGATTTTCTCAAAATACACCTTTGCTGTCCCTTTTCCAAAATGCCCGGAAACTCGACTAAATCGAACATTTTCACCGAAACAAACATATACACTTAACCACCAAATACATAAGAACAATTTAGAATGCATAAACGAAATTTCTACGACGTTCGATTTTTCGATTAAATTTCAACCTTTCAAAAACCAGAATTTTCAAACATCACCAAATTGAATAAAAAGCACGACATACGACGACCTAACCTTACTCGATACAACTACGTAATTTATTTCGAATTCTAACCGTGAAAACATCGGTTTTTATCGATTTCCTACAATTCGACCTAAACGGACAAAATAACGGAACATAACGAAAACTAACCAAAACATAACCAAACTTCATGAAACTTTAAACAGCAGCTCACATACATATAACCAACCAACACATGTATTTATACGACTTTTCGACCGTAAAAACATCGGTTTCTATCGAGTTCGTCCAATACGGCATAAACGGAAACATGTGGAAAACCAACCAAAACATCCATACAAAACATACATAATCATACACAATGATATAATAACCGAGTTTCGCACCCTTACCCGATTTAATCGTGTTCTAGAAAGTCGGGAGATTGATTTCTTCCTTCACAAGTTTTTCCTCTCTTTTCTTCTTTCTCTTCTCTTTTCCTCTTCTCTCTTTTTCTTCTCTTTTGGGAAACTCTTACTAACTTTTCTTTTTCTTCTTTTTCTAAACTTATACTAACTATTTTCTTTTATATATTTTCTTAACTTAAAAATTCTAAACATTTCTAATAAATATCTAAACGAACTATTATTAACTAACACTATTAATTATGAAATATGTCAAATACCCTCTATTCCAATTTTCCCCGCAAACTCTCAAAAACGGTAAAAATACACAATGTGCAAAAATAACATATATTCATACCAATTAGAAATTAAAATAAATATTGCTCAATTAAAAATAAAGACTCGACCAATTAACACCAAAAAGCACGGGAAAAGGAAATATTAAAAACGGACCGTTACAACTCTTCCCCACTTTAGAAATTTTCGTCCTCGAAAATATTACCTGATCCAAACAACTCCGGATACGACTCCCGCATCCGACCTTCCAATTCCCATGTCAAATTACCCTCAGCAGCACCTCCCCATGCCACTTTCACAAGTGCAATCTCCTTGCCTCTTAACCTTTTCAACTCGCGATCTAAAATCCTCACCGGTAAAACCTCAACCGTAAGATTATCTCTTACCTCAACCTCATCCATCGGAATCACATGAGACGGATCTGGAACATACTTCCGTAGCTGTGAAACATGGAAAACATCATGTAGATTTGAAAGATTCGGTGGCAATGCTATCCTGTAAGCCACTGCACCAACTCTTTCGGATATCTGATATGGACCAATAAAACGTGAAGTAAGCTTCCTCGACTTCAAAGCACGTCCAACACCAGTCACCGGCGAAACCCTCAAAAACACATGGTTACCCGCTTGAAACTCAAGATCTCTTTTCCTTTTATCATGATAACTCTTTTGCCTACTTTGAGAAGCTTTCATCTTCTCCCGAATAAGTTTCACCTTTTCCGTCGTTTGTTGAACTAACTCAGGTCCAACTACTGCACTTTCACCAGATTCATGCCAACACAAAGGTGTTCGACATCTTCTTCCATACAGTGCCTCAAAAGGTGCCATTCCGATACTAGAATGGAAACTGTTATTATACGTAAACTCGATCAATGAAAGAAAACTGTCCCAAACTCTACCTTGCTCAAGAACACAAGATCTCAGTAAATCTTCCAATGACTGAATTGTTCTCTCCGTCTGACCATCAGTCTGCGGATGATAAGCAGAACTCAATCTCAGCTTAGAACCTAACGCCTTTTGCAAACTTTCCCAAAATCTGGAAGTAAACCTCGGATCACGATCAGAAACAATACTCAACGGGACGCCATGTAACTTCACAACCACACTGATATAAATCTCAGCCAAACGCTCCATAGAATAACTGATATCAATCGGAATGAAATGCGCCGATTTAGTCAGTCTATCCACGATCACCCAAATAGCATTATGCCCACTCGGAGAATTAGGCAAACCCGTCACAAAATCCATCGATATACTATCCCATTTCCACTCCGGAATATCCAACGGTTGCATTAATCCTGCAGGCCTCTGATGTTCCACTTTCGACTTCTGACAAGTCAAACACGCATACACAAACTGAGCCACATCTCGTTTCAAACCAGACCACCAAAATATTTTCTTCAAATCTTGGTACATCTTATTAGCACCAGGATGTATACTCATACTACTCCGGTGTCCTTCCTCAAGAATCATCTTTTTCAACTCTGCATCATCCGGTATACAAATTCTACCACGGAATCTCAAAATACCCTGATCATCCACTTTAAAGTCACCGTTCACTTCTTGATTTCCAACTAGCAACAAATCAACAAGTTTCAAGTCCAACTTCTGTTTCTCTATAACAGACAACAGAAAATCATTAGTGATCTTTAACATACCAAGCTTCACACTCTCATGTGAAAGCTCACAAACCAAACTCAAGTCTCGAAATTGCTCCAGAAGTTCCCACTCTTTCACCATCAAAGCAGATATACGCAAAGATTTCCGACTCAAAGCATCAGCTACCACGTTAGCCTTACCAGGATGGTAATTCAAGCTAAAGTCATAGTCCTTCAGAAGTTCAAACCATCTCCGTTGCCTCATATTTAACTCTTTCTGATCAAACAAGTATTTTAAACTTTTATGATCACTAAAGACTTCGAATCTAGCACCGTAGAGATAATGCCTCCAAATCTTTAATACAAAAACCATCGCAGCTAATTCCAAATCATGAGTAGGATAATTCTTCTCATGAACTCGTAACTGCCTCGAAGCATAAGCAACCACCTTACCATCTTGCATCAAAACACCACCTAAACCAATTAGAGATGCATCACAATACACAACGAACGATTCATTAGGATTCGGTAAGATCAAAATCGGAGCTGTAGTCAATCTCTTCTTCAGCTCGTTGAAACTTTCTTCACATTGAATATCCCAAATAAATGCCTTACCCTTACAAGTCAGTTGAGTCAACGGAAGTGCCAACTTGGAAAAACCTTCGATAAACCTTCGGTAATATCCAGCTAAACCCAGAAAACTTCGAATTTCAGTAACAGATCTAGGAGCCTCCCATTGTAGAACAGCCTCTACTTTGGATGGATCCACAGCAATACCATTACCTGAAATCACATGCCCAAGAAAACTCACTTCTGACAACCAGAACTCACACTTGGACAACTTAGCAAAAAGTCTCTTCTCCTTCAGAATCTGCAACACAATTCGCAAATGCTCCGCATGTTCCTCCTGTGACTTAGAGTAAATCAAAATGTCATCAATAAACACAACAACAAATTGATCTAAATGCTCATGGAATATACGATTCATATACTCCATAAACACACCCGGCGCATTAGAAACCCCGAACGGCATCACAGAAAACTCGTAATGTCCGTATCGTGTCCTAAAGGCCGTCTTCTGAATATCCTCCTCTTTAACCCGAATTTGATGGTATCCTGACCTCAAATCAATCTTACTAAACACACTTGCACCCACTAGTTGATCCATCAAGTCATCGATCCTTGGAAGTGGATACTTGTTCTTAATCGTCACTTTATTCAACTGCCGATAATCGATACACAAACGCATACTTCCATCTTTCTTTTTGACCAACAAAACAGGAGCACCCCAAGGTGATACGCTAGGCCTTACAAACCTCTTTTCCAACAACTCATTCAATTGTCTTTTCAACTCCACCAACTCAGATGCTGACATCCGATATGGTGCCATAGAAACAGGTCTAGTACCAGGAACTAGGTCTATAGAAAACTCCACCTCTCTTTCTGGCGGCACATCTGAAAAATCATCCGGAAACACCTCCTGAAAATCACACACAACAGGAAAACTTCCAATTGCAACTTGACTCTCCACAGACAACGATGCAAACAATCCAAACAACTGAGCTTCCTCCGCCAAAAGTTTCTTCAACTCTTTGGTAGATAAGAAACCAGATTCCCTTTCTTCTTCAAGAGAAGGAAATCTCACCCGCTTAAGATAACAATCAAGATGAACACGATTGAACTCTAACCAGTTCATTCCCAGAATCACATCCAAACCCTTCAATGGCAAACATACCAAGTCCATCACAAAATCTCTACCAAAAATTGTCAAAGGACAACTTAAACAAACGAAATAAGTAGTTACCGACCCCGAAGCTGGAGTATCGATAACCATCTCTCCACCCATCTTAGACAACACCAAATTTAAACGTTTCGCACAATCAATCGAAATAAACGAATGAGTCGCTCCAGTATCAATAATAGCAATTAAAAGATTACTATTAATAAAACAAGTACCTCTGATCAAACGATCTGCATTAGTAGGCTGAGCTCCCGCCAATGCAAATACTTTCCCTCTAGGTTGAGCTTGCTTCGGTTTCGTGCACCTCGTACTAACATGACCAACTTCCCCACAATTATAACATGTAACCCCATTCTTCCTCCTACAATCAGCAGCCACATGACCCTTCAAACCACAATTAGCACACTTATCCACATTATTCATATTCCTCTTACATTCCGATATACGATGACCTAAACCACCACAATTGTAACATTTCACAGCAGAATTCATTCCTCCACCACTAGGCTTCCTATCAAAAGTAAACTTCTGTTTCCCTTTATCAACAGGGGTAGCATAAGGCCTACCTCTGAACTGCCCCTTTCCTTTCTTATCATTCAGATTCTTGTAATGAGTAGCACGCGCCTTGCTATCCTCATCAAAAATCCGACTCTTGTTCACCAACACTGAAAACTGTCTTATCTCCTGATAACCGATACCTTGCTTAATTTCTGGCCTCAAGCCATTCACAAACTTCAAACACTTAGACCTCTCCGAACCAGCCGTATTATAATTGGGACAAAACTTCACCAGTTCTTCAAACTTAGCAGCATAATCCGCAACAGAGGAATTATCCTGCTTCAGTTCAAGAAATTCAATTTCCTTTTTACCTCTCTCATCTTTCGGAAAATACTTCTCCAGAAAAGCATCTTTGAACACAGCCCATGTAACCACTATCTCATCCTCCTCAAACCTCTGAGAAGCATTCGCCCACCAGTCTTCAGCTTCCTTTTCCAACACATGAGTACCAAACTGCACCTTCTGATCCTCGGAACACCTAATGAAACGGAAGATCTTCTCAATCTTCTTCAGCCAAATCTGTGCTCCCTCAGGATCATGAGTACCCTTAAAGCTCGGTGGATTATTCTTCTGAAACTTATCCATACTACGCGATTCCTCGTCTGCCGCAGCATTGGGTAAATTCTGCATCGCTTGCGCCATAGCTTGCATGGCCGCAGTCATAGCAGCATCGCGTCTTCCCGCCATAATCTGAACATTCCCAATGATAGCAAATTATGGTTAAACAACCACTCAACAGAGTGCAACAGTCCAACAACGACACAAGGACACGGTCGGACAGACCAAACAGACACTGGCTCTGATACCACTTAATGTAACACCCCTTCTATACCCCGTACAAAAACCGGAATAAACTAATCTTATAAATAAAACATCAGAGCAAAGAATAATTTATCATGATATAGCCAGAGATGCCACACCAACGTGAACTAAAAACAACCTGCTCATAAAGATATATAACACCTGGATAGTTTTTATAAACAAAGGAACTCAGTTCCAAAATACCATCGTTCAGTTACAGAATTAAAGCGGAACATCCATAACTGATGTCATCACAAAAGATAAGTATGTCATATACATATTCATACAAGGCCACTATATACAAGCTAAAAGAAACATCTACACTCGAACCCCGACTACCCGTGTTACATATCAGAGCCGACGGAACGACAAAAAGACGAAGACACTAATCTTCGCAAAAGATCTCCAGCGTCTAATCTGCAATGCCATTACAGCATTAAACCACAGCAGAAGGGTGAGAAACAAGATTATAATATAATTGCATATCATTATATAACACTTAGCAAAATATGCACAATTATTCTCACCACACAAATACGATACTTGTAAACAACACAAGACATATTAAACCCATTTCACACATCAATCACATAAGCATATACATTAACGCAATGCATAACAAATCCTTCTCAAAATTCAACACATAAACATTCATGTAATGAATTATGCAAATGCACAGAGACCGACACAACGACTCTACGCATGCGGTACCAATCCAACCTTGTAATTCATTAGTCCCCCAGGAACTCTTGGAATCATCGCTCGTTACATAGAGTAACTCCCCGTCGGGCCTACGATGTTTCCCGTCGCTATAAACCATTATTTCAGGGCGTACGACGTTTATGGATTGCTTTCGACCACTATTTCAAGGCGCACAATCCGATTGCCATAGTCCACTATTTCAGGGCGCACAATCATTTGTGATTAATCGCTTCTACCATTATTTCAGGGCGTAAGACGATAAAACTGATTCATCTATGAATCTTCCAATGCAAGAATGCATATCATGATACTTGACACATTAATGACTCATGCCAACATCAAATGCTCATGCATTAACAATAATCATGTATTTCAAGTACATATAAAGTAATGCACACAATTGCCCAAAATGGCCACAAACACCAATATACCATTCCACAACATCAAATTCCCATCAAAGAATCATCACACAAGCCATCTCATAACATATCATAATATGTCTTACAATATTGAAAAATAACTCAAAATTCCATTATTCGGTTTTCCGAAAAAGTCGGCTAAAATCGGCCAAAAATAATATTTTCTATCATCATCAAAAAGTACTCATCGACAGCTTCGATTCGGTATAAAGAACTCTTAAATACGATAAACGGTTAACAAGATATGAATATTTCAAAATAATGCGAAAACGTAAACCGGACGCCCGACACTACGAAACGGTTCGTAAAAACTGTACCGATTGGACCAAGTTCAGACCCCAAAACTATTTTTCCTAGAAAGAACATCTCGTTAGCTTTCCAATGCTTCGAACGGGGATCAAAACCGACTTACGGTTCAAGAGATATGAATTTCCGAAGTTTCCCCGACAAACCAGAATTTCTGCTTCAGCACAGTAGGTATCGATACATAGGCTTTATGTATCGATACATAAAGACCTCATGTATCGATCCCTAACTCGCATGTATCGATCCCTGCTGTAGTAAAAATTCCATTTTTCCCAATTTTCACAGTAGGGATCGATCCCTGGGATTATGTATCGATCCCTAACCCTGTTTTTCACAAAAATCAGATTTTCTCAAAATACACCTTTGCTGTCCCTTTTCCAAAATGCCCGGAAACTCGACTAAATCGAACATTTTCACCGAAACAAACATATACACTTAACCACCAAATACATAAGAACAATTTAGAACGCATAAACGAAATTTCTACGACGTTCGATTTTTCGATTAAATTTCAACCTTTCAAAAACCAGAATTTTCAAACATCACCAAATTGAATAAAAAGCACGACATACGACGACCTAACCTTACTCGATACAACTACGTAATTTATTTCGAATTCTAACCGTGAAAACATCGGTTTTTATCGATTTCCTACAATTCGACCTAAACGGACAAAATAACGGAACATAACGAAAACTAACCAAAACATAACCAAACTTCATGAAACTTTAAACAACAGCTCACATACATATAACCAACCAACACATGTATTTATACGACTTTTCGACCGTAAAAACATCGGTTTCTATCGAGTTCGTCCAATACGGCATAAACGGAAACATGTGGAAAACCAACCAAAACATCCATACAAAACATACATAATCATACACAATGATATAATAACCGAGTTTCGCACCCTTACCCGATTTAATCGTGTTCTAGAAAGTCGGGAGATTGATTTCTTCCTTCACAAGTTTTTCCTCTCTTTTCTTCTTTCTCTTCTCTTTTCCTCTTCTCTCTTTTTCTTCTCTTTTGGGAAACTCTTACTAACTTTTCTTTTTCTTCTTTTTCTAAACTTATACTAACTATTTTCTTTTATATATTTTCTTAACTTAAAAATTCTAAACATTTCTAATAAATATCTAAACGAACTATTATTAACTAACACTATTAATTATGAAATATGTCAAATACCCTCTATTCCAATTTTCTCCGCAAACTCTCAAAAACGGTAAAAATACACAATGTGCAAAAATAACATATATTCATACCAATTAGAAATTAAAATAAATATTGTTCAATTAAAAATAAAGACTCGACCAATTAACACCAAAAAGCACGGGAAAAGGAAATATTAAAAACGGACCGTTACACACCCCCCCCCGCCGTCTCTCATCACCATCGGAGCTGGCGTTCCAGACGCCGTTGGACACTATCACTGTCTGATCCAGGTACGATCACATGATAACACAAGATATACAAGTAGTGCTTCTGTTAACAAATTGGCATCAGAGCTAATGGCGAACGTGATGAGTCAAATGCCGCTACCACAAATAACAAAATCAAATTATGAAAACTGGAGTATTCAAATGAAAGCTCTTCTTGGATCTCTAGATGCGTGGGAGGTGACCAAAGACAGTTTCGCAGAACCAACAGACACAGCGGAATATACGGCAGCTCAAAACAAGGCTTTGAAAGAGATGCGATCAAAGGATAAGACGGTACTGTACATGCTATTCCGAGCAGTCGACGAATCAGGCTTTGAAAAAATTGTTAGATCGATTACGTCGAAAGAAGCATGGGACACGTTAGAAAAAGTGTTCAAAGGAGCAGACCGAGTGAAGCAAGTTTGACTCCAAACTCTTCGTGGCGAATTGGAGAGAATGCAGATGAAGGAGTCAAAAACTGTATCTGACTACATCACGCGTGTACAAACAGTGGTGAACCAACTTACTAGAAATGGTGAAACGGTGACTGATGCACGAGTTGTCGAAAAGATTCTGAGATCTTTAACAGATAAATTTGAGAATATTGTGTGTGCAATAGAAGAGTCGAAGGACCTTTCGACGCTCTCAGTCGAAGAGCTCACTGGTTCTCTCGAAGTACACGAACAACGTAAGATAAAAAAGAAGGAGGAAGCAGACGAGGAAGCACATCAAACCAAGGAGTCAATCAAATACGAAAAGGTACTCTACTCTCAAAACTTTCGAGGAAGAGGATGTGGTCGTGGCCGTGGAGGCCGTGACAGTGGTCGAAGTGGTCGAGGCAGCAACTTCGAGAGAGGACAGTCGAGCCAGCAAAATTGGCATGGCAGAGGACGTGGTTAAAGAGGTGGTCGGTCGAACTACTCCAACATTGAATGTTACAAGTGTAACAAGTATGGTCATTATGCGAAGGACTGCAACTCTGACAAATGCTATGACTGTGGTAAAAGGGGAAATTTTGCAAAAGATTGTCGATTCGAAAGAAAGGTAGAAGAAACAACCAATCTAAGTTTGGAAGACGAAGCGAATGAAGGTTTTCTGCTGATGACTCAAAAGGAAGTAGACACGAAAAATGACACTATGTGGTATCTCGACTCAGGGGCAAGTAATCATATGTGTGGTCACAGACACTTGTTTAAAGAAATGCAAAATATTGAAGATGGTCATGTGTCTTTTGGAGATGCATCGAAAGTGAAGGTCGAAGGCAAAGGTACGATTTGTTACTTCCAGAAGGATGACTTGACTGGGTCAATCCAAGATGTTTATTATGTACCAAATCTCAAGACCAATATTTTGAGTTTGGGGCAACTCACAGAAAAAGGTTATTCGATATTCATGAAAGATCGGATATTACACTTGAAGGACAAGCTAGGGCACCTGATTGCTCAAGTAAAAAAGAGGAGAAATTGAATGTACAAACTGAACTTGAGAAGCGTTCGAGGAAAATGTTTGCAAGTCAATGTCGAAGACAAAGCGTCGCTGTGGCATCTACATTTTGGTCATCTATACCATGCTGGTCTGAGAAGGTTAGCGAAGAGGAACATGGTGCACGGGCTGCCAGACATGGACTATGAAGGAAAGTTGTGTGAAGAATGTGTGCTTAGCAAACAAACAAGAACCTCATTTCAAAAGAAGGCGGAATATCAAGCAAAACATATTCTCGAACTGATTCATACCGACATATGTGGGCCAATCACTCCAGAATCTTTCAGTGGAAAAAGGTACTTCATTTCCTTTATCGAGGATTTCTCACGAAAGACCTGGGTTTATTTCATGAAAGAAAAATATGAAGCATTCGAGGTGTTCAAAAAGTTCAAAGTAATGGTGGAGAAGGCAACTGACATACACATCAAAGTCGTTCGATCTGATAGAGGTGATGAGTATACCTCGACAGCCTTTATGAAGTATTGTGATGAGCAGGGCATAAGGAGATTTCTAACTGCACCATATTCACCTCAACAAAATGGTGTGGCTGAAAGGAAGAATCGAACAGTTCTCGACATGGTTCGATCAATGCTTAAGAGCAAGAACATGTCGAAGGAATTCTGGACAAAAGCTGTACAATGTGCCATTTATGTTCAGAATCGATGTCCACATTCAGAGCTAGAAGATCAAACACCACAAGAAGCATGGAGCGGACAGAAGCCAAGATTTTCTCATCTCAAAGTATTTGGTAGTGTGGCTTATGTACACGTACTGGATCAACAAAGAACGAAGCTCGAAGACAAAAGTCATAAGTACATATTCATTGGATATGATGAGAAGACAAAAGAGTACAGGTTATTCTATCCCATAAGCAAGAAGGTGATAGTGAGTAGGGACGTTCGAATAAACAAAGCGAGTAAATAGGACTGGAACAATTCGACATAAGTTATCGTCGAAGTTGGAGAATCATCAGTCACTGCACCAACAAGCATTTCAGCAAACCTTGAAGATTCTGAAAATGAAGATGAACCTCTACAACCCAGAATGCGAAGTTTGCAAGATTTGTATGATTTGACAAGTGAGGTGCACCTTCTATGTCTTCTGGCAGATATGGAAAACATTAGTTTTGAAAAGGCGATGCGAGACAAAAAATGGAAAACTGCCATGAACGAAGAGATTAAGGCCATTGAACGTAACAACACATGGGAACTAGCAGAATTACCAAAAGGAAATCAACCCATTGGCGTGAAGTGGGTATTCAAGAAAAAGATGAATGTTGAAGGCGAAGTGGAACGATATAAGGCGCGACTTGTTGCAAAGGGATATAAGCAGAAGGCAGGAATTGACTATGATGAAATATTTGCTCCCGTTGCAAGAATGGAGACAATTCGATTACTCATCTCACAAGCTGCTCAATTTAAATGGCCGATATTTCAAATGGATGTCAAGTCGGCATTTTTGAATGGTGTGCTCGAAGAAGAAGTCTACGTTGAACAACCACCCAGTTATATGAAAGTTGGAGAAGAGAAGAAGATGCTGAAATTGAAGAAAGCGCTTTATGGGTTGAAGCAAGCACCGCGGGCATGGAATACACGTATCGACACATATTTTAAGGAGAATGGGTTCAAGCAATGTCCCTATGAACATGCCCTTTATGTAAAGAAGAATGGAGGTAACATGTTGCTTGTTGCTCTTTATATCGATGATCTCATTTTTTTGGGTAGTAATGATCAGATGATTGAAGAATTCAAAGGCACAATGACACGGGAATCTAAGATGACAGATTTGGGTTTGATGAGATTTTTTCTTGGTCTGGAGGTTCGACAAGAAGAAACAGGAATCTTTATTTCACAGGAGAAATATTCAAAAGAAATCTTGAAAAAATATAAGATGGAAAGCTGTAATCCAATTTCGACGCCAATGGAACCAGGTACAAAGTTGTCAAAATTTGATGGAGGAGATCGTGTCGAAGCAAGCAAATATCAAAGCTTGGTAGGAAATCTTCGCTATCTCACATGTACAAGGCCGGACATTTCATTAAGTGTCGGCATTGTAAGTCGATTCATGGAGGAGCCAATATATTCACATTGGAAGACATTGAAAAGAATCCTTCAATACATCCAAGGAACTGTGTCACTTGGAATGTTTTACTCAAGAATAGAAGATTACAAGTTGATTGGTTACTCCGACAGTGATTGGTGCAAAGATATAGACGATCGTAAAAACACCTCAGGATATGTGTTCTTTATAGGAAACACTGCATTTACCTGGCTTTCCAAGAAGCAACTGATAGTAACGCTTTCGACATGTGAAGCTGAATATGTGGCAGCATCTTGGTGTGTTTGTCATGCAATATGGCTTAGAAGATTGTTAAGCAAAATTGAGCTAAAACAGGTAGGTGCAACAATAATACAAGTGGACAACAAATCAGCAATTGAGTTAGCAAAGAATCCAGTAAATCATGAAAGAAGCAAACACATCGATGTTCGCTTCCACTTCATTCGAGAACATGTGAAGGAAGGAAGTGTCGAATTGAGGCATGTAGCAAGCAAGGATCAAGCAGCAGATATTTTCACAAAACCATTATCGAAAGAAATTTTCGACAGATGTAAGAAGATGATTGGCATGGAGGATAGTAGAAACATTTAAGTTTACAGGGGAGTTTTGTTGAATAAACTTTAATGTTATATTTAGTGGGTTTCTATTAATAAGTTAGTGGAAAAACAAAGAGTTTGTTGTAGTTGGAAGGCCAAGAGATAGTGGCCTAATAATAGTATTTATTTGCTTTCCTATAATAGTAGAAATCTGAGTCTATATAAAGGCCAAGATTGTAGTTTCATGATAACACGGGATATACAAGTAGTGCTTCTGTTAACAATTAATACAAAAATCAAATCAAAAGGGTTCAATTCAATATAGAAAAATGCCATGAATTAACAAACCGTGGATCGTGCAATATATGAAAATAAATATTGCTGTCATTAATGGTTAGATCAACATGAAAATAAAAACAATAATAAATAATAGGAGTGAGTGAGAAAGAGATAGATATATACGTTGCGATAACAAAAGTGCAAGGCTTATAAAGCACTTGTTTGGGATCAGAGAGAATATGCGTAAAGCAAAATGAAGTGAAAGGCATAGGCTTGGAGTAATAGACATCAAAAGCACAAATGTTAGCGTAATTGTCAACGACGACATCAGGTTCATCCTCGAAAGGGCTGAGACCAGTCTCAGCAACATAGTATTGTCTATGCTTGATTCCTACTTGTTCGATGAGAGCCCAATAGAGATATTTGTAGAGTTTGATAAGACGTCTATAGTGTTTGATAAGACGTTTAGTGTTGCGAAGACGATGATAGAGAAGCTCACGATGGGTAAGATGAGAGGCAGTGGACAGTGGGTCAGAGGTTGGATTTGGAGCATTGGGAGGAGACATTCTTCTGCTGAGTGATTGCAGAAAGATGAGAGATATGTTATTGACTGCGCGGCCAGACACAAGAGAAAAGAAAGGGCACAAGGAATGAATGAAATGAATACGACAAACAACCCCTTTAAATACTTCCAGTTAGTACAATACGGTGTCTCTATCTTTTTTATCTTTTTTCAATATACTACTAGTAGATAAACTTAGACAGTTGGTCGAGCCTCATGGGTCGGGTCACTAACAATCAAACTAGGCTTTCTAGAATTGTTTTATTTTCACAAAAAATACACTATTAAAAATACATTTTCAATAATAATTTTTTTGACATTTTTAAGTAAGTAAATATTATTAGTGCGTGAAAACGCGCCAGATCAAGAAAATGACGCATACAAAGAATTGAACAAGGAAGACTATAAAACTCTCTATATAATTCATCAATGTGATAATTTAGACAATTTCAAAAAGGCCAGTGATGTAGAATCAGCGAAAGAAGCCTGAGAGATCTTGGAGAAATCGTTTAGAGGCGCAGAGAAGGTGAAAGTGGCAAGGTTACAAATTCATAAAAGGATGTATGAATTGCTTCAGATGGAAGAAAGTGAAAGCATAATAGATTTTTTTCACTAGGGTTACAAAATTGGTGAATCAGATCAATGTATGCGGAGAAGTGTTGACATCAAAATCAGTTGTTGCAAAGATGTTGAGGTCATTGGCTCCAAAATTCGACCACGTGGTAGTAGTCATAGAAGAGTCGAAAGATTTGTCAACATTAACAAAGGAAGAGCTTCAAGGACACTTGAATCTCATGAATAAATAATGGTTGAAAGAGCTATAAGCAAGTCAAAGAGTGATGTGGCTTTGCAGGCACACTCAACAAAAGAAAAGAAAGGAAAAAAGGAGTGGTTCGAGAACAAAGGTAGAAGAGACTACAACAATTTGACTGGTCGAAGTCAGCAAGAAAGAGGTTGGTCGAATTAAAGAAAACCCTCATACCAAAGCAACCAAAGAGGTGGTGATGTAGGTAGAGGAAGAGGTGGTGGTCGAAAACTCGACAAAAGTCACATTCAGTGTTTCAATTGTCAGAAGTATGGTCATTACTCTAGTGATTGTCTTGAAAAAACAAAAGTGCCAAGAAAATGATGCAAAGTTTGCAAAGCATGAAGAAGAAGAGATGTTGCAAACGGTAAAAAAAAGATGAAGAAAGATTCCAGGACCAATGGTACTTGGACTCATGATGCTCATGACACATGATTGGTAGGAAAGATTTACTTGTCAATATAAAACCCTCAATGAAGAACACAATGAAATTTGCAAACGACAATACTCTAGCAGTTTAAGGTATTAGTGACGTTCTAATTATGAGGAAAGATGGTAAGAGGTCAGTAATTTCCAATGTACTGTATATACCAGGCATGAAGAGTAATTTGCTCAGCATAGGGCAATTAGTCGAAAAGAACTACAAAGTGTCAATTGAAGAAAAGATGATGAGAGTTCTCGACTCAGGTGAAAGGTTAATCTTGAAGGCACCTATCTCCCAAAATAGAACCTTCAGGATTGAACTTAATGTGATGGAGCACAAGTGCCTTGCAACTGCAACTAGCAAGGATGAATGGATATGGCACTATAGACTTGGCCATCTGAACTTCAAAGACATCAGAGATCTAAAGAGAATAAATATGATTTCAGAGATACTAGAAATCGACATTCCAAATGAAGTATGTGAAGAATGTGTGCAGGCAAAGCAACACAAGAACAACTTTAGCAAGGGTGCAGGAAGCGGGTTGAAGGAAATTTTTTAAATCATAACTCTGATGTGTGTGGACCTATCCAGGTGGATTCGATTGGAGGTAACATATACTTTGTCACTTTCATAGAAGATTCCAGTAAAAAACTGTGGACTTACCTGATCAAGAAGAAAAGTGAAGTGATCGAAGTATTTGCCAAGTTTAAATCTATGGTCAAAAGACAAAGTGGTCGAAAGCTCAAGATTTAGAGGACTGGTGGTGGTGGTGGAGAATATGTGTCAAAAGACATCGACACATTATATGAGAAAGAAGGGATTGTGCATGAGGTGGTACCATCCTACATTCCACAGCTGAATAGAGCTGCAGAAAGGAAGAATAGAACCATCATGAATATGTTAGAAGTATGTTGAAAAGAAAGCATCTACCCAAAGAATTCTGGGGAGAAGCTGTGTCGAATGCAACATACATACTGAACAGATGTTCGACGAAGAAGCTAGAAGGAATCACGCCAAAAGAATGTTGGTCTGGTGTCATGCCTAACTTGAGTCATCTTAAGGTATTTGGATCTATAACACATAAACATGCACCAGATCAGTTGATAAGAAAACTTGATGACAAGTCGATTCATATAATCCTAATAGGATATCATTAGACTGGAGGTTACAAGTTGTTTGACCCATTGAACAAGCAAGTAGTGATCAGCAGGGACGTGATCATAGATGAGCTAAAGGAATGAGATTAGACTTAGAATGTCAAGAAGGATTTGGTAAGAATCTTATGTGATGAGCCAGCAAGTGAGGTCGAAGGAGAATTTTGATAAGAAGAAGTCAGAGGTCAAGCAAGCACAAGCAGACCTCAAAGAACGAGACACATTCCTGCAAGGTTGTAAGAATGTGTGATTACATCAGATGATATGGTCAATGATGAAGGTGAGCTGATACACTATACTTTCTATTCAGATGTTGGACCAGTTAATGCAGTTGAAGCATTGAAGGATTCAAAGTGGGTGAAAGCAATGAATGAGGAACTAAAGTCCATCGAAGTCAACAACACTTGGTCACTTGTCGAATTGCCTCAAGACAAGAAGGCAATCGATGTGAAGTGGGTATACAAGGTGAAGTTGAATCCCAAAGGAGAAGTAACTCAACACAAGGTGATACTTGTGGCAAAAGTATTTCTTCATAAAGAAGGAATCGACTTCGACGGTGTTTTTGCACCTGTTGCTAGGATCGAAACAATTAGGTTGGTTCTTGGTCTAACAAATATGAACAATTGGCACATATGTCAGATGGATGTGAAATGTGCATTCTTGAATGACCCCTTAGATGAAGAAGTTTATGTTGCACAACCAGCTGGGTTTGTGAAACAAGGCGAAGAAAGCAAGGTATACATGCTGCATAAAGCTCTGTATAGACTTAAGCAAGCTCCAAGAGCTTGGAATAAGAAGATAGAATTTCTAAGGGAAAAGGAATTTCTGAAGTGCATAACTGAGCATGGAGTATATGTAAGAAGAAGCAATAGCGAATTGCTTATACTATGTCTCTATGTCAATGACCTGATAATAACAGGAAGCTGCAAGAAGGAGACTGAATATTTCAAACATGACCTAAGTGAGGAGTTTGAAATGTCAGACTTGGGAAATATCTCATACTTCCTTGGTATCAAATTCTACAAGATTGGTAGAGGTTTGATGATGCACAAAAGAAGATATGCATGCGAAATATTCAAGAGATTTGAGTTGTAAGATTGCAACCTAACTTCGACTCCAGCTGTGCCCAGAATGCAACTATCGAAAGACACAGATGAAGATGATGTCGATCTAACGTAGTACAGAAGACTCATTGGATCACTTCAATACCTTTGTCACACAAGGCTTGATCTAGCATACAGTGTATGTATGGTGAGTAGATTCATGCAGAAGCCAAAGGTATCACACCTAGCAGGGACGAAGAGGATACTAAGGTATTTGAAAGGAAATCTCGATTATGACATTTTATTTCCTGCAGCTGATGAAGGAAAAAATGCATGTTATTGGGCTACACCGACTCAAGTTGGTGTAATGATGCTGAGGATAGAAAATCCACAGCTGAATATGTGTTTATGTTAGGTGGTGCACCAGTTGCTTGGAGTTCAAGAAAATAACCAATCGTAGCACCATCATCATGTGAAGTAAAGTACATAGTTGTTTCTCTCTGTGCATGTGGAGCAACGTGGATGGTGAATCTAGTTGAAGAAATTACAGGGCAGAATCATGGAGCAATTATCATGACGATCGACAACATGTATGTTATCAATATGGTGAAGAATCCGATAGCACATGGACGAAGCAAGTGTCATACCCTAATTTTTAACCCTAAGATCCCACCTCATTTGCATCCTCATAATGCATCAAGATCACAAACTTGGTTCTCTCCTAGCCCTCTTATCTTGGGGTTTATCTTTGTAGAAATCACTAAGCACTTCTTTGCGTATCTTTCTTTTATACTTATGTGTTTTGTATTTTGCTAACCACTAATAAAAAATACAAAAATATGTGCCTTGTTCTTTTATTTATTTATTTTGTAAGGTAGGGTTTGAGATCAAAGACATCAAGTAAATGCATCCTCAGCTAGAGTTTGAGTTCCTCATGCTAAAGAGTGGTCAACCATTCAGTTTTAAGGGCAAATCATCGAAGCATGACCTCTAATCTCAAAGCATAGAGTCTCAAGCATCATCCAACTCCTTTTTTAATCAAAGATATATCAAGATTGGATGACTTATTGGTCAAGAAATTTCCAAGGTTCATGTGTTTATTTCCATGCCTTCATCAACAAGTTTCATCAAGTTATGGCATGCTTCATCAAAGAACAATCAAGGATACATCATTTTGGGTCCATATGATCATCAATAAGCTTTGAAGTGCAAGAAAAGTTCCAAGGTTGAAAGTTTATTCAAGGAGGTTTGACCAAAAAGTCAACATTTTAAGCCTAAGTTCAAGACTTCACAACTTCTTCATACTTCAACAATTTTGAATGCTTCTTTGGGAAAATGACTCATCTTGACACCTTCTCTAACTTCTTTTCACAAGTTAAGAGCCAATTATGCTTGGAGGATCATCAAAAGTTTGGAATCATTTTATAGGACATGACCTGTTTAACTTAATGTCAGACCTAGTTTGCAGTGGTTTTTCACCAACTTCCCAAGCTCCCCATTTTCTCATCAAGCATCCATTTGATTTGATTCTTTTTTCAATGTATTCCTTGCCATGAAGGGAACATTTGACTTAAGAAAAATCACAAAACGTACGAGGGAATTTCATTTGGCCTCAAGTGGAACAAGGTGACACAAACTTTGCTCTTGGTTTAAATTTCAGGTCACGATTTTCATGTTAATCTCAATCTGGGACCACCACACACGTGCACACTCATTCTAAATGCCAAAACGCATCTGATACAACTTGAAACGACTTGGATTGCTCAGCAAATCACACATTCCACACCTCATCCCACACGAACTTGGATCTAGAATTTTCCAATTCGATTCACACGGATTTCACTCCATTTCACATGTGTGAGCTTCCCTTTGCATTTCCTATAAATAGTAGAGCATTTCTCCTTTATTTTCAAGCTTGAATAGCCAAAGAAACTCTGACTCCATAGAGCTTGAACAACCTTCAAACCAGAAACTCACTTCCTCAATTCAGCTTCATTTTGCCTAAAATCACTGGCCTTATCTGAAGCTAACTGAAGAATTACCAAAGCTTGTCGTGACCTGCAACTCGCAACCCGATTCCACCATTGTTAAGATTTGAAGCTCATTCGGGAAAGGTATATACGAGTTTCCTTTTCACTCAAACAAGTTACCACTCTGTTCGTCTTGTTCCAATGATCATTTTCCCTAACCTAACTGGAATTTATTCTTCTTCTTTGGAATTTAATTTTACTTTGAAGAAACTTAGGCTTCTTCGTGTTTCTGCAAATTCTCTCTTCTCAGAGCAAATAAATTGCTCTGATGAAGGGAGACATGGATAATGACATGAGGCGAAGCTAAACTATGTGGTTTGATAGCTTAAAACCTCTGAATCCATGATTTGCAAAATCAACTGAACGAAAGTTGAAGATAAAGTTGTGCACGCGCAAGGGTGGGAATTTTGAATTCTGGCCAATCAAGTTGTGCCACATCTTCCCTAGTCGTTGCATTTGAATTCTTTTTTTGTTTTTTATTTCATTTTCTTTTAAAATTCATTAAAAATAGCTCCTAAATGATTTTTGAGTCCAATTTTTTTTCATGATTTCATAAAAATACTACCTCTGTTCCTTTATATAAGAGACAAATCAATTTTTAGGTTCATTGAATAACCAATGTATTTGATCAGTTTATAGACTAGATACATTGATTATTCAATGAATCTAAAAAGTGAATTGTCTCTTATATAAAGGAACGGAGGTAGTATTATCTACCTTATTTTGTTTTTCTCGGATTTTTAAAATCATTTCTGATATTTTTCATTATTTTCCTTTTATTTTCATTTTAATTAACTTTCAACATTTTTATTTTAATCATTTTCAAACATTTTGAATCCCATCTTATTAGATATTGTTTCTCTTATTTTTCTTGACCTTCCATATTTTTCTTGGCCATTTATTTGGTGTTTTGAGGCATTTTATGGATTTTTCTTTTTATTTTCCATTTTAAATCATTTTAAAAATCTTTTATGCATTTACTTGTTTTTATTGCATCTTGATGTTGTTGCTGGTTGTAGCCTTGGATCATAACTTATTGATCAAATTTCTCCTCAATTTCAATATACTTTAAGTGTTGATGAGGTTAGATGAACTTCCATCAATACAAATCTATCATTAAATGAATCTTTGGATTCATTTTTGGTGCTTTGTGTTGATGATAGGTTTAGAGCCTTGATCCACTAATAAGAGTGATTGAAATTGATGATGGAATGATCTTGAGTGGTGATTCAATTTGGTCCTCTCTTCATCTATCCTTCTCTTTCTTTTTTTTTTGATCAATTTGGAATATGTGTAGGACACCTTGTTCATGAGATCTTGATTGGTGCTTGATGAACTTTCATCAATTCAAATCTACCATTTGATTTATCTTTAGGTCAGTTGAGGTACTTTGAGTTGATGCACAAGTTTGTCCAAAGTACTATGAGAGGTTTATTGTTGTAGTGGATCCATCTTGCCTTGACTTAGGTCTTGATCAACTGTTGTTTTACTTGTGCTACATGTTTTAGGAGTATGATATTTATATCATATCTCTAACATGTATGGTACATAAATTGTTATTGACCGGCCTCCCATAATATGATCTTCCTTACAGATTGTGCTACGATTGCTTAACATAGCGCTAAATTTGTCCATAATCGGAAAGTGATCATATTGGTCCAATTTTAGATATGAGTCATCTTTAGTTTGATGTAAATCTCCTATCTCCATAATGTGTAACTTCTTTTCCACCTAAGGGAGCTAGTGGCATACTTGTTGATTTTATCCAAGTTGGAGCCCTTCTCAAAGGATGATATCTAACACATTGTTGGGTTGATTATTTGAGTAATCTACTTTAAATGACAAAGTATCTTCATTAACATACTAACACTAACCTTTAATTGTACTAATTCTCTCTTTATCCTCTTTTACTTTATGCTTCTTTTATTTTTAACAGGAGACAGGTATTCAAATGGTAGGCTAAGTGCGGCCATCACACTAATACTCGGGGAAAAGAGGAGAAATTACTTTCGCCCTAATCCTTTTTCGTTCACAAAGGAATTAACTTGATTCGGTTATTTAAAAGTGTTTTGATGTGATTCAAGACTGTTTAAAACGGTATGCTAAATTCGGTCATCACATGAAAATTTGGGGAAAGGATGAGAAATTACTGCCACCCCAATCCTTTTTCAATCGGTCATTTATTTTGAAAAAGCGTTAATTTGATTAAGAAAATGCACTCGATGTTGATCGATGTTTGATTTGTGTTGTGGAATGAATTATGAAATGATTTTGGAATTGTTTTGAATTGATTGTGATAATGGTTTGATTTAGGAAAATCTATCGACGTTGGATAGAGCGTTTTTATTTATTTTTGAAAGTGGTTGATTTTAATCTTGAGTTAGAAAATAACTAAGATAACAAAGCAAACCGAAAGGAAAGAGACACTACTAAAAAAACTAATATCAGGGACGGAAGAAATTTGTGTCTAAAATGCTTAAATTCCGTCTCCACCTGATTTGGAAACGGACTCGGAGACGGAAAAGAACCCCTCTTTAAAATGTTGGTCACAAATGCGTCAAAGACGGATTTTTTATTTCCGTCTATATTCAGAGACGGAATTTGTCCGTCGTCAAAAAAGAACTTCCGTCTCTCCTAATTAGATATAAACATTCCATTTCCGTCTCTGTAGAGACGGAAATTTCCGTCTCTGTCTATTCCGTGTCTGCATGAAATTATTGCGTCTCAGAAGTTTGGTCTCTGATAGTCATAATTCCGTCTCTCCATAATTAACTATGTTGATTATTTTGGTGTCTAATATAGATATTTCCGTCTCTAAATTTAATATAATTTTTTATACTATTTTATAGTATTCATCATTTTATAATACACAACCTGGACATAATTTTAATATTACAATAGACTAAATTTAAATTTGTAACATTCATGATCAAAATATATTGATAATAAAATGATTCTCATAATAACATTTCAAAATATAGTGATATCAAAAAGATACTTGCAACATTACAAGATAAAGTGATAGTAGAATGATCTTTGCAATACATCCCAAAATATAGCAATAGTTAAGTAATTAGTCATATTAAAAATTTACCCATAACTTCAAAATAAAAATAGTATGTCTTACATAAATATAAATCTAATCCATGAAATGGTTGTCATTCTCTCCATTATTTCCAATACCTTCCTCTCCCTCTATGTCAAAATAATCTTCTTCCATGCCAATATTTTCCTCTCCTTCATTATCAATATCATTATCTTCTCCATTACCAATATCATCACCATCTTCTTCAAGAAATAAACTTTTCATATTTTTGTCATGCATTAGTTTTTGAAACATGCGCTCCCATCGATTCACCTTTTGTTTTATACTTTCTTGTTCAAGAGTCTTTTGTTGAAGTTGATTGGTTAATGCTTGAACTTGATCTTTCAATGCAGCAACCTCTTCCGATGATGTTGCATCATTAGAAATTATATTTTTTGCAGATGATTTAATGGTAGCGGCTTGAGATCCTAATCCAAATATGCGCCCCTTCTTGTTTATACCGCCAACCACTTCCATGTATATGTTATTATCTAAGTCTAATGTAGACTCATGGCTACTTCCCTCACCACTATGAAGTTGTGCCTCACCTTTTTGCACTTGATATAATTCCTGAAATAAAATTAAAAATCAAAATACAAAAACACTAAATAGAACTCAAGTACTGTGATAAATCCAAAATATAAATAAATGAAACAGTGAAGGTACAAATCCAAGCAATCAAAATTAACTAATTTATTACTTTCTAAGCTATCTAGTAAGTTTGTGAATGAAAATCATAAAACATGTGTTAATAGTTACTACATTAACCATGGTGGTACTACTAGTTGAACCTATAGAGCTTAAGGCCTTTAGAACTCCAAAAACATTCAATGTAGTGCAGGTTTGTTTCTGCTTGTTACTGGAAAAACAATTTGTTTTTAAGTGTTTCATAATAACATATCTTATAACATTTATCTCTCTCTATTTATCATTCTGTGAGACTGTAATGCAGAAAATTAATAATAAATATCACCCCATAATTAGTTATGTCATTAATGGAGATAAACACTACATATCCAGAATAAACCAAAAAGTTATATATTTAATTATGTTATTAATGGAAATAAACACTACATATCCACAATCCAAGGAGCTTTTTCATGGAAAGTGTGCTCAAGCAATTACGTGCTACAGATTCTTGTGGATACTACATTACTAAACATAAAGATCTCTAAATCTTAAATAGAATTGTTGTTTTATGTCTCTAGTATTGTGTTAGTGGCAAGTAAAAATCAAGTGTCTAATACTTATTCTGCCACATTTGATATAACCAAATGTGGTTTACTCCTCAAAACAATGTCAAAACAATTGACATAACTAAGTGTATGCTACCTTAGAAAAATAAAACAATATACTTACAACAACTTTTGCTTGTTTTTCATTGAACCATTCATTTGGTTTCCCTTTTGGCCTATGAAGCCGCTCGTAAAGCTCATAACATGAAGGTTCTCTATTCAATTCCAGTCTCTAAAAAAGAAAATATTAAACTATTAGAATATTAAATTTGTCAAATCTCTAAAATTAAGAAAATACATATAGTTACTAACCATTCTCTTTGCATGTTCTCTAGCAGAAATAGACCCTCCACTATGCACATTATGTCCTTCTTGAGATTGTCTATTTTTCTTATTAATCATAGAAATCTCTTGCCATTTCTCCTTCTCCCACTCATCTTTCAATTCTTTTAAATTGTTTGGTCCAATCCAACTACCATCATCCTTACCACTGCGCACTTTGTACAAAGCATTTTTCAACGCTATAGATCCCCTACTAGAAAAACTTTTTTTAATGTTCTTTTCATCATGTTCAAGCCACTTGAATCTTCCCTGCAAATAGGAACATAATTTTAAGAAAAAGTAAGTGAACCACATTTATATAACTAAGGTAGCATACATTCAATCAAAACAAAGATATAAACCATACAACAGTGTCAAAACAAAGATTGTACAGATATAAACCAAAGATATAAACCATACAACAGTGACATAACAAAGATTGAATGTTTGTATATAATGTTCTAAATAAATGCTACCTAAGTTATAAACCATAACTAAATTGACATACAGTGCCAAAACAATTGACATAACTAAATGAAAGTGAACCACATTAAATAGGACAAAATGCAAGCATTTGAATGCATGAATGTTAAGATTTGGGAACAAAAACTAATATACCGTGAAGTCATTAAACCAAAAACTTTAAGGTATTTTCATCCACACTACTCCAAGATTTCCAAGCTCCTTGAAAGTTTGTCTTAAAGATTTTTGTTATGACACTCCTTGTTTGTTACCTTTTCTTTTAAGGTAAGAATGAACCTAATTAATTTATTGAAAATATTACTTCAACATTTAACATTAGATGATTATTGAGATAAAATAATAGATAAAAGATGACTCAACCTTTCAAATGGGTACATCCATCGATATTGTACAGGTCCGCCGACCTAGCTTCATAGGGTAAATGAATTGGAAGATGTTCCATAGAGTCAAAGAAGCTTGGAGGAAATATTTGCTCAAGCTTGCACAAAATTATTGGAATATTTTCTCCATTTCTCTTAAATTATCTTCTTTTAGAAGAGGAGAAGATATTTCTCGAAAGAATTGACTGAACTCAGTGAGTGTATTCCAAATGGGCTTTGGAAGAGCTTTGAATGCAATTGGAATCAAGCGTTGCATGAACACATGACAATCATGACTTTTCATGCCAAATAACTTTGCTTCTCGAAGGTCAACACACCTAGACAAGGTGGAGGCATACCCATCTGGTAGTTTGAGTTTTTTGACCCATTCACACACTGATAATCTTTGTTGTTTGGTTAATGCATATTTTGCTTTGGGTTTCTTCAGTTTTCCCCCTTCACCATCTTGCAACTCTAGGTCTTTTCTTCTACAAATCTCGGCCAAATCTAGTCTAGCCTTGAAATTATCCTTTGTTTTGCCCTTGGTGTCCATTACTGTGTACAAGATATTAAGAAACACATTTCTCTCAATATGCATAACATCAAGATTATGAGGAAGAAGATTTATTTTCCAATATGGCAACTCCCAAAATATACTTTTTTTGGTCCAATTATGAGAAACACCATAACCTAACAAAGTGTCATATGGAAATCCAATTATACTTGGTAAATGCCTCACCCTTTCCCATAATTCTTCCCCATTTAATCTCTTTGGAGGCAATGATATCTCATCATGTCTCTTTTTAAAAGCATTCTTATTTCGTCTATAAGAATGATCAGTAGGCAAAAACTGACGGTGACAATCAAAAAATGATGTCTTATGACCATGTGTCAAGGTGAATGCTTTTGAGCGGTCCATGCAAATGGGACAAGCAAGTTTTCCCATTGTCATCCAACCTGACAACATCCCATATGCTGGAAAATCATTTATTGTCCACATCAAACAAGCTTTCAAGACAAAATTTTGTTGTAATGAGACATCATAAGTCATGACCCCATCATTCCACAAAACTTTAAGATCGTCTATGAGCGGTTGCAAGTACACATCAATCTTATTTTTGGGATTTGAAGGTCCGGGAATTATAATGGTTAAGAATAAGAACTCTCGTCTCATGCACATCCAAGGTGGAAGATTGTAAGGAGTTACGATTACAGGCCAACATGAATAATTCTTGCCTGTTTTATCAAATGGTGCAAATCCATCGGCACATAACCCTAACCTGACATTGCGAGGGTCCATTGCAAATTCAGGGTAACTTTCATCAAAATGCTTCCAAGCTTCTCCATCGGATGGGTGAGATAAATAACCAGGTTCCCTCACATTCTCACGATGCCATCTCATTTGACTTGCAGTTTGCATTGATGAATATAGTCTTTGAAGTCTCGGTATAAGTGGAAAATACCACATCTTTTTCAAGGGACTTTCTTTAGACTTACCATTTCTAATAACATGTTTATATCGATCTTCACCACAAATTTTACATTTGCGAAGATGTTTATCATCCGAATGATAATAAATCATACACCCATTTGGACAACAATGAATCTTTATACAACCTAATCCTAGTTTTTCAACAGATTTCTTTGCATGATAGAAGTTTTTTGGCATTCTGTTGTCATTTGGCAATGCCTTCCTGATAAAATCAACCCATCGATTAAAGCAAGGCTTGGAGATATTGTAGTCTGACTTAATACTTAAAGCTTCTATCGCAGCAGACAATTCAGAGTAATTTTGGCAACCATTATACAATGGAGCTTGTGCAGTTGACAACATCTCAAAAAAATTTTTGGTTGTTGGGTTAGGATCTTCTATCATTTGTTCTTCATAGAGAAATCTTTGTTGCTCTAGATGTGTGCCGATAGACGGACCAGCAGCATCCATTATCATCTGCTCATAGTCATTAAAATCATGTCGGGCCTCAATACTTTTATAGTAGGAGTTGTCAAAAACTACTGGTGGAAAATGAGGCCTATGTTCACCATGATTTGTCCAATAAAAGTAATCATCCATAAATCCTTTCATACAAAGGTGGCCCTTGACATCCCCAACTAAATGATACTTCTTACACTTGCATTTTTTACACGGACATCTCAATTTCCTCTCTCTTTTGTAATCTTCTTGTGCACAAGAAAACACAATAAACTCATTCACCCCAGCCAAAAATTCATCTCTAACTCTTCTATTATCATTATCCATTCTTTCAACCATCCATTTGCGATGCTCAGGAACCTCCATTCTACTCTAAGCAAAAAGGAGTTGACACGTCAATTACAATAGAAAGGAGTTTTAAAAAACGTCCTACCAAAATTAGGTTCACATGAAAAGCATTCTACATATAAAGTAGAACTCTTCATCACTTACAAGAAATAAAAAGAGTTATCAATCCTAAATAGCGGAGCGGAGCGACCGACCCCGAATTTTTGTCTCAATTTAAAAGAAATTAAAATGTTTTCTTACTGTCCGAAGAAAACGATACACATTGTCCTATGTTAGACATCACATAACTCTAAAATTGATGGCAAAAACATCCAAGAACCGACAACACATAACTTGTACAAAAACCATATGTAATCAAAGCTAGCTGGCTAACTATAGTGATGGAGCAGATGATTTTGACTATCCACATTTCTAAACATATGGGGACAAAAATTTCTAAACAAACGTTATTATATATATATATATATATATATATATATATATATATATATATATATATATATATATATACTATTCTGGCAATTTTTGTTAAATTTGTTTTTCAATATTACCCTTCCAATAACTACTTTTAGGTTAAAAAATAACTAGTTAACTATGATTAACTATTTACGGTAAAAATGTTAATATAATTTGAACAACCAGGACAAAAGACAACAGAAATAAACATAATTCAAAATGCTTCAACTGGTCTTAATATATATATTTTATTCATTGCTTGAAAAATAATTTCGTCACAATAAAAATCTTTCTACATTTTTATTATACTACTAACAAGTGCAGAAAATTCATGTACCTATTTTCTATCTAACACAACTCTTAATATTGAAACAAATGTAGGGCTAATACAAGGTAAGAAAGTGAAGCCAAACATGAAAACTAAAATCTCTGAATTCCTAAAATGTGATTGCAGAGAACTAACAGAGTAGTTAGAGATGCACCACTTTATCCATCATTTAAATGTCATTCATTTAAATTACTTGCATGTAGAGATGAAACACACAAACAACAAAGTCAAGCTTAAATAAGTCCTTGTGCTACATAACAATGTATAATTCGTAGAGATTTAAAGCATATAATTCTTCCATGCATATACTTTTTAATAAAATTATGATTTTTATTTCACACAACTTAGGTAGTATAACAATATATAAAGTCCATATTTTTACTATCAATCCTCTAAGTTTCAAAACTCAAACCAATAATAACTATTAGTTTTAATTTGTATTTTGAATAAAATAACAAACAGAGATCAAAGTATAAAACAAAAAACAGAGCCATGTATGGAAAAAGAAAGATCCATGTATTAGAAATAACAAGAAATTAAGTTATAACTCACCTTTCTGTTTATTGACAGCAGACAAGAGATTAATCTAAAATGTAGTCCAAAGGTTCCACAGATCCAGCAAGTTATTTCAATCAATTTTTCTGTCATTTTATTAAAACATTAGCTTAAAGAGAAATTATGTATTGATCTCTATTTAACCATATTATAAACTATAAAGTATCTCTAAAAAGGAAAATTAGAAGAAAAAACCCAACAAGAAAAAATTGTAGATAAAGAAAAAAGTATCTCTAACATAGGGATTGTGAGCCACTCTAAGTTTCTATGTCAAAACATAAACATAATTTCTACATACAAAACTTCTAATTCCACCCCAAACAAAAAAACCCAACAACAACAAACCTTAAACCAAGTAGTTGAAGTCAAAAGTTAAGAAGAAATAGAAATTGTAGATGAAGAATACCTTTAATTGAAGATGAAAGAATTGATTTCCAGTGATGGGAGAGGAAACGAGTAGAAACGGAAGTACGGCGCAGTGAAAGAAAAAAACATAAGTGTTTTTGGAAGAGAAAGGGTATTAGGTTAGGGTATTGAGTTAGGGAAGAGAAAACATACGGTAAGTCTTTCCTTTATTTTTTTATAAAGATTAAAAAATTATATTAAAATAATTATAATAAATTGTAGCTTAAGCGGACTATTTGAAATTAATGGGGGGAATTGAAAATTGACCTAGGGAACTGAATTTTTATTTTTATTTTTTTAATAATTTATTTGGAGACGGAAATTGGTCACGGAATTATTCAAAGACGGATATTTTCCGTCTCAATAAAAATTTTTGTTTTTTAATTTTTTTAATTGATATATGGGTGACGGCCATTGAGACGGAATTATTTAACACGGAAATAATCCTTCTCTGAATTCCGTCTCCAAACATTTTCTTATCGATATAATTTACAAATTTCCCAATTGGAGACGGACTCTGAGACGGAAGTATTCGGAGACGGAATTTTACGTCTCTAAATATTGTCACTATTTAACCAAATTTAAAGTTGGTCTCTATCTTGAAAATTCCGTCTTTAAATCCATCTCTAACAGAGAAGGAACAATTCCCTCTCTAAATTCCGTCATTGTTAAGGAATTTTCTAGTAGTGAGATAAGATTAGGTAAGCAATACAACCCGAGGGAAGGGATACATTTTTCCGAATGGGGATTGCAATAAGGATAATCAATAGGAACAAATTCAATACAAAGCAATACAAAAATGCAAGTGATAGGAGTGCACACGACATATTTACAATACACTTTTATTATAATTGAATTGAAAGAAGGTAAAGCAAAATGAAACGTGCATGAATCAAAATCATGATGCGAGGACGTGAGTCGATGTCGTGTAACGCAAAGATGTGCAAGGCTACCAAAAGTAGAATCTAAATTTGATTTAAGGTAACGACGTTGGATTATTGTATGCTATCATGAATCGATTGGGTTGCTGACATGAAGCGTATCATCGCAAAATGAATCGAAATAAGAACAAAATCATAACACGAAATGAAATAGCGATGAAGTGAAGCTTAACATATGCAACAGGAAAGAAAATCGCATCAAACCATAATGATGTAAACATCTCAATCGAAATTAAAATAAATGTATCGCAATGAGACACACGTAAAGTTATACATAATATGGTCAAAGTCGGTTTATACGTATCGACAAAAAAAACACAATGTCGCACGTGGCGATATATCATATTAATGTAAATCCAGTGGTATAACAGTACGTGATTAATGTCCAATCCACATAGTCAATCCGATTTACGCAACAATCTCAAGCAAAATAAAATATCAGCGTATACAAAATACTTACAAAATCACTTACAACATATAGGAGGTGCAAATAGAAATTTAATGGGCTTAAGTTAACCTTTCAAAGTCAAATACATCAAATAAATGAAATTAAACCACCTTTCTTATAAAATAGTAAATAAGTAAAAAAGAAAAAAGAAATTAAAACACCTTTCGTAAAAAAACTAGGTAGATAAGTAAAATAAAAGAAAAAATAAATTAAACCACATATCTTAAAAAAAGTAAATACACGGTTTCCATGCTCTTGTTCACTGTATGCGCAACAACAACACTCAGAAGAAGGCACTCTTCTCCGGCAGTGGATAGCGGCGATGGTGTTCCTTGAAGCTATTAATAGTGTTGTTGTGGTGTTGGTTTGAAGAGTTTAAGGTGGTGAGGCTAGTTTTCGTGGAGGGAGTTTATGCAGAGGTCAAAGTTGTGCTGGTGGTTGATGGGTAGTAGACGGAGGAGAAGGAAAAGTGGGTGGCGGCGCCGGCAGATAAGGGTGTTCGAGTAGCGTGGAGTTTTCAAGGTGGTTTTGGAGGTTCAATGGGTGCGGAAGAGTGTGGTTGGGAAGTGAAAGGAAAGGATGCCACCAGGGCCGGCCCAATGATCTCGGAGGCCCCGTTCTAATTTAAAAAATGGGCCTCAATTTAAAAGAAAAAGTATTATAATAATTTAAAAAAAAAACAAAAATACAATGATGTATTAATTAAAAATAAATTTAGTTATAATTATTTTGAGTTTTGATCAATCTCAATTTTTTTTGTATATATTGGATTTTTATCATATCATTTATTTATTTATTTATTGAGTTTTTATTATAAAATTTTATTTATTTCTATTAATATTTATGAAAAAAAATTGGAGTTATCCAATTTTGAAGCCCTCTAAAATTTGGGCCCTGTGCAGTAGCACTTGCTGCACTTGCACAGGGCCGGCCCTGGATGCCACGGTTGTGGGAGTTTGGTGCATAAAATATGAGGGCTTCGAAGGTTGTAACGAAGGTTGACGCGGTTGTGAAGGTGGGCTAATGTGGTAGTTTTTGTTTGGTGTTCAAGGGCGGTGAAGGCGTTTAGGCGTAAGATTCGGTGCCTGAAAAGGTCGACGGAAAGGTTGGTTGTTGTAAGTTTTGAAGAGGATGATGAATGAAGCAGCAGGAAGAGAGTGGATGAGGTCAGTTGAGGGAGGCACAATGGAAAGGTTTTGTTCGCAGTGGCGTGAATGGTGGCAGAAACTTGTTGGTGGTGCGGTGAGTATTGAAGGATGGAGATGAGAAGAGTTTTCTCTTTTTTACTGAGTCTGAGAGAGAGGGTACTAATTGGCGGTGATATTTTTTTTATTTTTTTATTTTTTTTATATAAAAAATGAGAAAAAAGTTAGTGGGTCTGTTGTATATGCAAAAATGGGAGAGCATCCAAGAATCCGCATGGACCCCCTTTTACCAAACGTTTCCAACCCCTTTTTTGATTCATTTCCTATTTTTATTTTCCAAAATGAGAGATTCCTAGTTGGTGATTTTTGATTTATTGATCAAGGGGTAAAATTGGAGTATGACACCTGCCCATATTTAAACATCTTTAATTTGGGGATATGAAGAACTCTTGTCTTTAAATCATCATGATAAAAGATAGTTTAAATACCAAACATACCCAAAGTTTTTCCTTTTATGCAATGAAATGATATACTTATGGCGTATGAATGAAATGTATTGAGATTGAGAAATACTCTTGACTTCTTAATCATCCGATAAAGATGAATGAATGCATTGAGATTAAAAAATACTCTTGACTTAATCATCTGGTGATATAAATGAAAGAACTGAGGTTAAGAAGTATTTTTGACTCCTTAATCATAAGATGGATGGATGAATGAATGCAATGAGAATAATAAATATTCTTAAGTTCTTAATCATTAGATGATATGCAAATGCACTAAGATTAAGAAGTACTCTCGACTCCTTAATTATGAAATGAATGTAAATTTTATAGAGATATGATAGGCTAATATCAACACGAGAGTTAATATTTTTTCAGTAATTGGTAGATCTCTCTGAGGATTAAAAGTTCATATTCAGTTGCTCTTAGTTGACAATATATTTTTTCCAACATCGACTGATCGCGTTTCGCTGCTTCTTTCTGACGGTAGATCCCAACAAACATTTGATTACTATACATTACCATTCCAGATGACTTGAAGATCAACTAGGACTTTATTTATTTGCTTTATTTTCATTTCTTTTGAATTTCATTGTCACTTGAGTTTATTCTCAATTTTTAGTTTCTTTTAATTTTTGCATTATATTTTTTTATATAACTTTAAATTAAATATATTTTATAAATATTTTTAAGAAATCAAATACCAAACACATAAATGAGAATAAAATTTATAACATGAATGTTCTGGAAAATAATATTTTTAGAATAATAATTTTAATTTTTGAAACAAATTAAATTTTAATGATTCATTTTTCAATTAGGACTTGATTTTTTTTATTAAAGAAAATACCTATCCTATAATAAATATTATTTATTATTATTATTAATTAATAACAAAAATTCTTTTTTTTAATTTATTGAATAATTGGTGCATCTATTCTCAATATAGACTTGATACTTCAATTATTCATTGAACTATAATAATTGGACGATTTATATACCCAGTTCTTAAATTTTGATTTAATTTTAATTTTTGTTTCAGAAATTAAATATTTAAAATTTTACCAATTCAAAAATATTTAAAATCTTACCAAATTTTTTTCAAAATCCAAACGCCAAGTTCAAAAATATTTAAAATTTTACCAAATTTTTTCAAAATCCAATAAATAGTTACTATATTTTACAATATATACTTTTACTAAACCTAAAAGTATGCATTCAAAGAATTTAATTTTTTAAAAACAAGTTTAGAATAAAGTTTTTGACTTATTATATACAACTCACTCGGATCCATATCATTAGAAAAGTGATAAAGCATTTCGCACTTCACAGTTCACATGGCTGAAAAGTATTTATTCAATAGTTTCGATTTATTTTCTCATATTGAAACAAGTTTATTCAGCATCTTCTGTCGTTTACATTGCTCCAATAGAAACAAGTTTACAACCGGGATTGTTATTTATGTTTGTTTCCCCTTCCTCACTCATCAGCTATATCATCTTCTTTCTTAGCTTCTCTTTCACATTCCTTTGCATCAATAGCGTCCTTCTTAGCAACTGCTTTACTTCCCTTTCCCCTCATTGCCCTTCTTTTTGCCTGAATTTGACGAACAAATTCAGGCACCAATTCATGAAATTTTGGACTCACTTTGCCCATGGGGGAGATATTCAGTCCCGCTTTCTTCAATGCCACAGCGAGATGCATCTCCGCCTTTTGCATGTGGACAGTGCAGTACGATGGAGTCGGGGAACTCATTATAGGTTTCTGGCATGTTACAGGTCCAGCCGCTGACCTGAAAAAAAAACATATTACAAAAATAAGTAATACAAAGAAGCTATTAACATATTACAAATCAAACATTCAAGCTTATTTTTAACCCGTGTCATTAAGCATCAGCCACAGAAAAATATGTAATAAAAAAATCTAGTATTGATCCCTAGGATTCCATAAGATCTACTGCCACATGAGATTAATGACATATTTATATTTGTTAGCCACATTAATACAATACAACAATCAAAAGGGTTCAATTCAATGTAGAAAAATGCCATGAATTAACATGTAGTTGATCCTGCAATATATGAAAATGAATATTGCTGGAAATAATAGGAGTAAGTGGGAAAGAGATAGATATATACGTTGCGATAACGAAAGGGCTAAAACCAGTCTCAGCAACATACTGTCTATGTTTGATCCTGACTTGTTCGATCAGAGCCCAATACATACGTCTGTAGTGTTTGATAAGACGTTTAGTGTTGCGAAGACGACGGAAGAGAAGCTCGCGATGGGTGAGATGAGAGGCAGTGGAGAGTGGGTCAGTGGTTCGGCTGATTGTTGGATTTGGAGCATTGGGAGGAGACATTCTTCTGCTGAGTGATTGCACAGAAGAGAGTTATGTTATTGACTGCGCAGCCAGACACAAGAGAAAAGAGAGGGCACAAGGAATGAATGAAATGAATACGACAAACAACCCCTTTAAATACTTAAACTTATTACAATACCGTGGCTCTATCTTTTTTATCTTCTTTCAATATACTACTTGTAGATAAACTTAGAAAATGGGTCGAGCCTCGTGGGCCGGGTCACTAACAATCAAACTAGGGTTTCCAGAAATATTTTATTTTCACAAAAAATACACTATTAAAAATACATTTTAAATGGTATATTTTGACATTTTTAAGTATTTAAATATTTTTAGTGCGTATGACATATTTAATGAATAGAGAAAAGAGAGAATGAGAAAATAATGATTGTATTATTGAATTATGATTGTACAAACTGAATTATAAAATATGTCTATTTATATATAACACATTATATACTAAGTAATAAACTCTAAACCCTAATTAACTTTGGGCTTGAGTTACACAACTTGGATTCTATCACAACATATCCCCTATAATCCAAGTTTTCGAACATATGTTAATCATAGTTGATCTAAATTATTTCTAATTTCTTTCTCAAATTCAAGAATCTGTCGATCTTCAATCCTTTGGTGAAAATGTCGGTCAACTGTGCTTCAATTGAGCAATGTCTTACTTCAAGTTCACCTTTATCTACCTTTTCCCTTAAGAAGTGAAATCTAGCTTCAACGTGCTTACTCCTTCGATGCGTAATTGGATTCTTCGCAAGATTTATGTCTGAGTTATTGTCGATCTGTAGCACCGGAGGTTTTTTCACTTCGACCTTATTCTCTTCGATCCAGAATAGATATGATCTAGATTGCCTGGTACACAACATAGGATCCTGCTACATATTCAGCCTCACACGATGACAATGCCACCACATATTACTTTCTCGAGCACCATGAGATTGGGGCACCAAATACTTGAAAGAAATAACCAGTTGTGTTTCTTCGATCTTCCTTATCTTCACACCAATCAACATATGAATAACAAGTAACCATAGCTTCTTTGCTTTTAGAGTCTCGCCGAAATAGAATTCCATAGTTTATCGATCCTTTTAAGTATCTCGGGATTCTTCTTGTAGCCTTCATGTGTGACACCTTCGGTTCACTCATGTATCTGCTCACTAATACGACTGAGAAACCTATATCAGGTCCACTGTTGCACACATATCAGAGATCTAACAATTTATTTGAATATAGTTGCCACAAATTTGTCTTCCTCTCCATGCTTCTCCAACTTCAAATTTGGTTCTATAGGAGAAGATGCAGGAGTCGAATCATCCATCCTGAATCTCTTGAGTATCTCTCTGACATACTTTCTTCGATGTAGCATCATAGCTTGCTTCAACATTTAAAATTCCATTCCTGGGAAATAAGACAAGTTTCCCAGATCTAACATTTCAAATTCCCTCATCATCAGCTCTTTGAATTTCGACAAGTTCTTCAGGCTATTTCCAATTATCAGTAAATCATTGACATATAAGCATATGATTGTTATATCTTGTGCCACAGCCTACACATAAACACCATACTAAGATTTGCATTTGATGGATCCCAATCCGACTAAGTATGAGTCGATTTTCTTGTTTCAGGCCTTAGGTGCCTAGTTGAGGCCATAGAGCAATTTGTGCACGTTATACACTTCCTTTGCTTCCTCCTGTATCACATACCCAGGAGGTTGTGTGCCATAGACTTCTTCATTTAAGGGACCATTCAAAAATGCTGATTTCACATCTAAGTGAAATGTCAACTTGTCTTGCTTGCATTCCAAGGCTACAACTAATCTGACAGTCTTCAATCTTGTGACATGTGCATATACTTCAGAATAGTCGAGTCCTACTCTCTGAAGAAATATCCGAGCTACCAATCTCGCCTTATGTCTTGCTATCGACCCATCAACATTGTGATTCAACTTAAACACCCATTTCACTTTGATAGCTTTTATATGTGTCAGTAATTTGACTAACTCCCGTGTGTTGTTTCTTCCAATTGCTTGTAACTCTTCGACCATAGCAGACTTCGACTTCATATTCTTTAAAACCTCACTATATTTGATTGGTTCAGCGCCTGCAAGTAAAGAAAAATGAATTAATTCTCTATCTAGTGTGACTTCATCATCACCAGTCACTTCGTAGTCTAGAAGTCTTGCTGGTTGAACTATAGTACTTTGAGTTCTCTAGCTTGTGCTAGCCATACCCTCTTCGACTTTGATTGTGGCGGGAATTTCAACAACTATTTTGACTGGAATATCGGCAATTGCTTCGACTTTGACTTCATCGGTTTCTTCATTAACGCCATAGCTCATCGACTCATCACAATCTTCTTATTGTTTGGATTAAATAACTTATATGCTCTAGTTTTTTGATATCCTACCAAAATCATAAGTTCACTATTCTCATAAAGCTTCCTTCTTCTCGCATCAGGAACATGCTTGTAACAAATAGAGCCAAACACCTTCAAATGAATCACCGATGGTCGTTTGCCACTCCACACTTCTTCGGGAACCTTGTTCTTTAGCTTCTTGGTAGGGCACCAGTTTAGAATATAAACAGTTATGGAAATAACTTCACCCCATAAGGATTTTAGCAAATTCTTCTACTTCAACATGCGTCTTGCCATGTTCGATATTCTCATGTTTTTCTTTCTGCTATTCCATTATGTTGAGGTGTGTAAGGACCAGTCACCTCATAATCAATACCATGTTCTGCACATAATTCTTCAAACATATTTGATGTATATTCGCCACCTACATATGTTCGCAGAACCTTGTTCTTCTTTTCACTCTGGTTTTTGATAAGTATTTTAAATCTTTTAAAGAATTCAAATACTTCATCCTTTCGCTTGATCACATAGATCCAAAGCTTTAAACTATACTAATCGACAAACGAGACAAAATATTAGTCAGCCCAGATTAAAAGCTCATCTAGGTTTAAGATTAGCCCGTGTAAAATATTAGTTTAAAGCTTGAAGACTAACTGCTCCAAGTTTCTTTTGGAAAGAAGACTAACCATTTTGATCCATCGTTTGGAAGAAAGACTCACCGCTTCTCTCCATGTTTGGTATTTATTTTAAATTTAGCCACAAACACTACAACAAAAAGGACTTATAACATCTCACCTTAGACAGCGCTTTATTACAAAAGCGCTGCTATAGGTCAAAAACACGGAATCTATTAATTTAATAAAGGAAAAGTGCAAAAAAATATAAGACCTTAGACAGCGCTTTAGTGAAAAGCGCTGTCTAAGGCCTTTTAAATTTTTAAAAAAATTTAATGGAAAATATTAGACAGCGCTTTCCTTAAAAGCGCTGTCTAAGGCCTGTTAAATTTAAAAAAAATATAAGACCTTAGACAGCGCTTTTAAGGAAAGCGCTGTCTAAGGTCTTAAATATTTAAAAAAATAAAAACAAAAGCGCTGTCTAAGGCCAATCTTAGAAAGCGCTTTTAAAGCGCTGTCTAAGGACCACCTTAGAAAGCGCTTTGTTGAAAAGCGCTGACTAAGGTCTAATAAAATTAAAATATATGAATATACTCAGTTTTCATTTTCAGTTTTGCGCTCTTTCTTCTCCCTCCCCTGTTGCGAACGGATACTTGCGAACCTGAGCTAAACCCTTGCCGTCGTCCACCGCGCCGTCGTCCACCGTTCCTCCCTCATTTCGCGACTCCGACGACCTTTACTCCACCGTGACCGTCTGTTCCTCTCTCATTTCGCGTTTTCGTCACTCAGATTATTACACATTTTATAAGGTATGCTGATAATGTTGCTGTTGATAATGTTGTTGTTGATGTTGATAATAATGTTGTTGTTGATGTATTACACATTTTACACGTTTCAGAGTATTACACATTTTACACGTTTCAGAGTTTCAGTTTGGAAGTTTCAGAGTTTCAGTTGATAATGTTGCTGATAATGTTGATAATGTTGTTGTTGATGTTGATAATAATGTTGTTGTTGATGTTGATAATAATGTTGTTTATGTTGTTGCTAATGTTGGACTGTTACTAATGTTGATAATGTTGCTAATGTTGTTAATGTTGTTGCTAATGTTGGACTGTTGTTGGATATAAGAATAAAATATGTGCTAACTTCATTTTTGGTGATATAGGAATAGAATCAATATAATGTGTTAGTTTAGTTTGTTCTTGTTAACATTTTTCTACATTGTTAACTATTGCTATATAATGTGTTTGTTTAGTTTAGTTTAGGTTAGTGTTAGTGTTAGTGTTAGGTTAGTGTTAGTGTTAGTGTTAGTGTTAGTTTAGAACATCTATTATAGTTTGTTCTTGTTAACATTTTTCTACATTGTTAACTATTGCTATATAATGTGTTTGTTTAGTTTAGTTTAGTTTAGGTCAGTGTTAGTGTTAGTGTTAGGTTAGTGTTAGTGTTAGTGTTAGTGTTAGTGTTAATGTTAATAATGTAAATTCTTGAGGTTGTTGTTCTAAAGAACCGAAATTCAAAGCAATTTTGTTAATGAAGTTAATTGCTTTGAATTTCTTAGTTTGGACTTGTTATGCTAATGTTAAATTCTTTCTAACTGTTAGGATTAATAAGTAGGAAAACCATGGATAAAAAATGGATGGATGCCGATCGATTGTCCAAAGAGTACGAGAATGGGGTATTGGATTTCGTTAAGTTTGTTGTTCAACACGCTGACGCTGAAGAGCTCAATCGAATAAAATGTCCTTGCTTGGGTTGTTGTTATGTTGGTAGGGTTGACGCAGATGGGTTGAAATCGCATTTACTGATGAATGGAATTGATCGAAGTTATAAGTGTTGGATACATCATGGTGAGAAAATTAACGAGAATGTTGAACCGGCGAGGAAAAGTAATACAACCTATGCTTCAGATGACAAAGACACGGAAACATACGATTGTGATCGAGTCGAAGAGATTGCAGAAGCAGTTGTAGAAGATCTTCATGATTGTCCCGAAATGTTTGAGAGGTTGGTAAGCGATGCAGAGAAACCGCTCTATCAAGGTTGCACTAAATTCACAAGACTGTCTACGGTATTGAAGTTGTACAACTTAAAGGCGGGCAATGGATGGTCGGATAAAAGTTTCACAGAGTTGTTGGCCCTTTTGAGAGAAATGCTACCGGAAGATAATGTTCTTCCCAATCGAACCTATGAGGCCAAAAAAATGTTGTGCTCTATTGGCATGAGCTATGATAAAATACATGCTTGTCCAAACGATTGCGTTTTGTTTCGAAAGGAATATGCATCGTTAACTGAGTGCCCTAAATGCGGTTTGTCTCGATATAAGAAAAAATTGTCTCCAGCCAAGGTCTTATGGTATTTTCCTATAATACCGAGATTTAGGCGCATGTTTCGTAGTGAAACCGATGCAAGACACCTGACTTGGCATGCAGATGAAAGAATTATTGATGGAAAGTTGCGACATCCGGCTGATTCACCACAGTGGTCGAAAATTGATAATGATTATCCTGACTTTGGGGAAGAAGCAAGAAACCTTCGTCTGGCATTATCTACTGATGGAATGAACCCGCATGGTCTTCAAAGTATCTCACATACCACATGGCCTGTGATTCTTATGATTTATAACCTACCTCCGTCGCTATGCATGAAGCGTAAGTACATGATGTTATCTATGTTAATCTTTGGGCCTAAACAACCAGGGAATGACATAGACGTATACTTGACACCTTTGATCGAAGATTTAAAGATATTGTGGGAGAACGGTGTGGAGGTTTATGATGGATATAGGAAAGAAAGTTTCAATTTGAGGGCGATGTTGTTTGGCACAATTAATGATTTTCCAGCTTACAGGAATCTATCAGGGTACAGCATAAAAGGTGAAAAAGCGTGTCCTATTTGTGAAGATAAAACAGTTTCGAAGCGATTGGACTTTGGTCATAAGAATGTCTTTCTCGGTCATCGTAGATTCTTAAATGCCAAACATCACTACCGTGGGTGGAGTCAAGAATTCAATGGAGACACCGAAGAAGGTAGAGCTCCACCTATGTTGTCATGTGACCAAGTTTTTAAAAAGGTGAAAGATATGCGTACTGAGTTTGGCAAACCTTTTGCACATAAGGTTGTCAAAGGTGGGTGGAAAAAGAGGTCGATATTTTTTGAATTGCCATATTGGAAGTCTTTGTACGTGAGACATTTTCTCGATGTTATGCATATTGAGAAAAATGTATTTGAAAGTGTTATTGGTACGTTACTCAATATAAAAGGAAAGACTAAGGATGGCCTTAAAGCAAGAAAAGACTTGGAAGCGATGGGGATTAGAACTGAATTAGCACCCGTGAAGAAAGGAAGACGGACATATCTACCACCTGCTGCTTTTACTCTGTCTAGAAAGGAGAAGAAAATATTGTGTAAGTTTCTGAGTGAAGTTAAAGTTCCAGAAGGATACTCTTCAGATGTCAGAAGACTTGTGTCTATGAAAGATCTCACGTTGAAGAGTTTAAAGACACACGACTGCCATGTTATAATGGAACACTTTCTACCAATAGGTATACGTTCTATTTTGCCAGTGAAAGTAAGAAGCACCATAACTAATTTGTGTTTTTTCTTTAGGTCAATTTGTAGTAAGGTAATCGATCCCGATATCTTACCAACACTACAAAAACAGATAGTTATTACCTTGTGTGAGCTTGAAATGTATTTTCCTCCCTCTTTTTTTGACATAATGGTACATCTTGTTGTTCATCTTGTGAAAGAGACACAGATGTGTGGACCAGCTTATATGAGATGGATGTACCCTGCTGAACGTTATATGAAAATATTAAAAGGGTACGTGAAAAGCCGAAGTCGACCAGAGGGGTGTATTGTTGAACGATACATTGTTGAAGAAGCGGTTGAGTTTTGTACTGAATATTTGTCCAATGTTCAATCGATTGGACTCCCCAAAGCTCATATTTTCGAAAAAAAGGATGGTAAAAAATTAATTGGAAATAAAATTGTGACAGTATCAAGGGATGAACGGGATCAAGTGCATTTGTATGTTCTGCACAATGATAATGAGGTTGAGCCATATGTTGAGATGCACAAGGATGTACTCCGAAGGTTAAATCAGAACAGAAATGAAAATTGGATAGTACGAGAGCACAATCAAAGTTTCATACAATGGTTAAAGGATCATATTTATTTGAAGCGCTCTTCAGATCCTGCTTCAGTAACAGAAAGGTTGAGATGTTTGGCATATGGTCCAACTTTGCATGTGTATTCTCATAGCGCATACGCAATTAATGGATACACATTTTATACCAAAGAACAAGACGATAAAAGTACTATGCAAAATAGTGGTGTCACCGTCCTAGCTGAAGCAATGCACATATCAAGTATGAAGGACTTAAACCCCAAATATGCAAATCTGTCATATTTTGGAGTTATTGAGCACATTTGGGTGTTTGATTACGAGAAGTTTCAGATTCCAATCTTTGGTTGCAAGTGGGTAAATAGTAGTGGCATACGAATGGATAAGTCTGGATTTTTGCAAGTGGATCTTAATAGGGTGGGGTACAAAGATGAGCCTTTTATTCTAGCATCGCAAGCTAGACAAGTGTTCTATGTCACTGACCCGACGAGTATGAAATGGTCTATAGTGCTTCTATCTAACAAAGTGGTTGATGATAGCGGTGTAGATCAATGTGATAGCGGTGTAGATCAATGTGATATTGATGTTGAGAATGGGTTGAATAGAAATGATCAAGATGAGGATCTTATAGCGGATGGGTCATATATCAGAAATGACCATAACGAGGGAATTTGGATCCATTCATCCGTCCGCATTGATAAGAAACAAGTAATTCATATTCCAACCAAGAAAAGAAAGAGATGTTAGTGAAAGAGGTAAAATTTGTTATATACTTGATTTCTTTATTATATTTGTTATATATTATGTCAATATATACTTGAGGTATATCCGATCTACTTTGGTAATTGAACAACTTATTTACTTTATTTTTCAAATGAATATTCTAATGTTAATGATGTTTTTATTTCAGGTTTCTGTATGACAGTTTTATGCGCCCCCGGGGATTGGAGCAAAGATTTGCATTCTTATGCCCCAGCGCTGTCAACTTAACCGAAATATTGACGAAACCAAATGAGGTCCATGCGTATATACGCAACGTCTTTATGGACAACCAAGAAACGGAAAAGTTGTACTTTTTACCGTTTAATACTGGGTTAGATTTTCATTCTAAATTCATCTATTATATTTTTTTTTGTATTTTGACTTCGTGTAGAAAGTTTCTATCTAACACTTGTTTAATCTTACAGTGGACATTGGTTGTTGGTTGCAATCAATCCTATCCGCGGAGTAGTGTATTATCTGGATTCCGTAGGAAATGATTGGACCACATACCCGAATATGAAGGACTGTATTGACACGTAAGTGAAATTGTTCTAAATAGAAATGTGTATATTTATTTATTTATGTGAATTGTTCTAAATATTCATTTATATTTTATTAGCACTATACAAGCATTCCTAGAACATCGGGGAATCGACCACACCATTACATGGAATTATGTGAAGGTATATTAATTATCACATGTTTTATTATATTAGTGATGCTTACTTGATAAAACTTAGAATTTATCCATATTTTATTTTCATTTGTAGTGTCCTCGGCAACGCAATCAAATAGATTGCGGCTATTTCATGTTGAGATTTATGAGAGACACTATTTCGTTGGATCGAATGGAGATTCCACCCGATGTATGTATTTCTAACTTATGAGTTATTTTAACACATATCTCTCATATTGTCTAATGAAATAGTTAAAACTAAATCAAACTATATGTTATATTATTATGTAGTATTTTGAAGAATTCAGGAGTGCTACTTACACAAAGGCTCTATTGGATGAAATCAAAGAGGAGTGGTGTCAATACATTATGGAGCTCGGAATTTTACAAACTTAAGGTATAATATTATACTCTTACTTTAATTGATGAGAATTTTAATATGTGTAACTTTGGTTGGAGTAATGCTTTGGTTGGATGCAATTTTGGTGTATATACTTTGAATTGCAATTTTGGTGTATATACTTTGAATTACAAACTTTGAATTACAATTTTGGATGCAATTTTGGTGTATATACTTTGAATTACAATTTTGGTGTATATACTTTGAATTGCAATTTTGGTGTATATACTTTGAATTACAAACTTTGAATTACAATTTTGGTGTATATATACTTTGAATTACAATTTTTGGTGTATATACTTTGAATTTTAATACTTTGAATTACAATCTTTGTGTTTTCAGGACCTATAATGTAGATTGAAGCAATGTTTTGGTTGGATGCAATTTTGGTGTATATACAATTTTGGTGTATAAGTAATATGTACATTGTAGAAAAAATGCTTTGGTTGGAAGCAATAACTTTGGTTGGAAGCAATGCTTTGGTTGGATGCAATTTTGGTGAATAAGTAAAATGTGCATTTGTAGAAAAATGTAATGATTTGTAATTATAAATAGGTGTATATACAATTTTGGTTTGTAATTTTAAATATATATATTGGTATGAAATGCCAATTTTGGATATATAATTTTGGTGTAGAAAGGCCAATGGTTTGAATTGCCAATTCTGAAAAAAATTGCTGGTTGAAAATTACAGGTCAAATTCTGGTTGAAAAAACCTGGTAAAATTGTGGTTAAAAAAAATATATATAAAATTTTTCGTACACCTTAGACAGCGCTTTTGGTGAAAGCGCTGTCTCAGGTCCACTTTAGACAGCGCTTATGGTGAAAGCGCTGTCTAAGGTGTACTAAAAAAGTCAAAAAAGGAAGGTATTAGACAGCGCTTTTGGAGAAAGCGCTGTCTAAGGTGTACCAAAAAAGTCAAAAAAGGAAGGTCTTAGACAGCGCTTTTGGAGAAAGCGCTGTCTAAGGTGTACCAAAAAAGTCAAAAAAGGAAGGTCTTAGACAGCGCTTTTGGAGAAAGCGCTGTCTAAGGTGTACCAAAAAAGTCAAAAAAAGGTAGGGCTTAGACAGCGCTTTTGACGAAAGCGCTGTCTAAAGTAATCCATATAATGTGAAAAAGCGCTGTCTAAAGGTATCATAGACAACACTTTTCATTAAATACACGCCCCTTTAGACAGCGCTTTTGGTAATACCAAAAGCGCTGTCTAAACCTATAGCGTCGCTGGTTTATACAGCGCTTTAAAGCGCTGTCTAAAGGCTAAAAAAGCGCTGTCTAAAACCGTTTTTGCGCTAGTGAAACTTCATATTCCTTGTATAAGGGGTTTGAGAGTTTAACCTACTAAAAGCTCTTAAGTTTATTCGATACTCTCAGGAACAAATCTTGGGGAGAGGATTAGGTCTTTCTCTTTTGATCAAAACTCTGTAACTTCTGGTGTTATCTCTCTATCCCTTAACTTTTTATTTTATCCATTTTATTTTCTACTGCTTACTTCTCAAACTTTTCTATAAATGTTTTTAAAGTCTGAAATTAATCCGTAAAGTTTTTCAAACTCAAATTTTTCTAAAACACACAATTGACCCCGTGGATGGACCAAATATCCTTTGTTACCTAAAAAAGGTTCCTTAGAACTTGATTCATATCTAGAATTAACTATGAACTTGTAGTATATAGGCGTCATTAACCATGGACTTATCATATCTCTAATGTTGCCCTAGTTAATACCTCGGTAGTGGTGGGAAGTACGGGAGATGTTAGGTTGAAGGATGGGTCATGGATCTCTAGCATGACTTTCATGGAACTTTCCTTCAGACCCCGACATAAACCTAGATCTGGATCTGAGATCATTTCTTCTGCTACTATGTGGAGTTCTCTGGAGAATCTGCGATCTGGAATTTCAATAAATTAAAGCAGAAATGGTGATTGATCAAATCGACCATCACAGGTCTCCATGTTCGTTTTGAGAGTTTCTCAATTAAGAGGCCTGAGGATGTTGTGAACGGTGAAGTTGGAAAGCAACAGTGGATTCGTCGAATGCGTAGAAATTGGAAGTTGATTTATTCTTGACGCAGTGACCTAAGGAGGTTACGAACTGGTAAATCGAAGATTAAATCTGAAATTATAGAAATCGCAGGAATCAAAAGTTGATTCCCACATACGGAACCACTATTCCATTTGGGAACTAGAAATCGGTGCAACTGGAAAACTAATGATCTTGAATGGTGGCTCCAATCTCCTTTACAATGACACGGAGTGAACCTGTATGGTTAGCACTCCAATGTCCTAGTCAGTTCAAGATTCATGTCCAATCATAGAAATTACTACTACAATGCCATACCTTTTGGATTGAAAAACACAGGCGTCACCTACCAAAGACTTGTGAAGGATGTATTCTCAAAGGAAATAGGGTGGAACCTAGAAATCGATATTTATAATATGATCGTGAAAACATCAGAGAGAGAAATAACTATATAGATCTTGAAGATATCCTAAAATAATTTTGGAGGTATAACATGCGCTTAAATCCCACCAAGTGCTCTTTTGGTGTGCATTCGAGAAAGGTCCTTAGATTTATATGTTAACCCTAAGGGGGATAGAGGATAATCCAGATAATTTCCAGGCCATCATCCATTTGAAGAGCCCGTATAATATTAAAGAAGTTTCAAGCCATCATTGTAACAACCCGGTTTTTTATTTATTAGAATTATTTCATTTATTAGGACTTTGTATATTTATTTAATTCTGAGTAATACTTCCTCTGGTTCTTTTTATAAGAGACATTTCACCTATCTATATTCATTAAATAATTAATGTATTTGGTCTATAGTATATACTAGGTACATTAATTATTCAATGAATCTAAAATGGTAAAATGTCTCTTTTAAAAAGGACCGGAGGAAGTATTAATTAAATAAATAGGGGTGGTGAGGGTGTGTGACCTTGAGGTAGGAGTGTGGAGAGTAACTAGAGACTAGTAGAGTTTGATCAAATTAATTATTAGATTTTATTTTAATAATTAAGATAAATGTATTTTATTGGATTTATTCAATTTAATATAAAATAAAGAATTTTGGAGCAAAGTGTAAATTATGAGAAAATAGAATAATAGAAATTATGGAGTATTAGTAGTGTTTTTATTAAAATAAAATTAGAGATGAGAAGACCATTTTAGTAAATAAGGAGATAAGTGAGGGTAATGTTGGAAGTCACTAATTGAGAGGGATTGGGTTACTAATAAAAAGGTTAGTAAGGAGTTGTAAGAGTTTTTCTACGTAAAAATAGAATTTGGTGGAAAGAGGAAGAAACAAGGGCTACGACATAGAAAGATCGTCCATTGAAAGAGCTTTGAAGAACTTTGCTGGAAAAATCTAAGGTAAAGTGGGAGAATAACTTTTAATAAGGGCTTATGCATGAGGGGTAGGGTAAAGGAGTCTTTAACCTCCTATAGGGATTATCCCTGTGATGAATTTTGTGTTTGTTGTTGAGGGGTTTATATTCTCCTAGTTTCATTGATATAAAATTTGTGTGAATTAAATGAATTGCGTGTTAGTCATAAGTAAATGATGTATTGTTGATTTTGATGAACGACAAAAAAACAAGAGTGATCGCTCAAAATCGCGAGCAATTTAGATTTTTTTGGGCTCTTCCACAGGCCGTAGCACGTGCTACGGGCGGCTGTAGCAGGCCTCTGGTTTCTGTAGCAGAGGCATGCCCAAAAAGGGGTTTTTTGTCCTAGGGAGTGCTACTGGTCGTAGCACATGCTACGGGCGAGCGTAATAGCTCCGTGGATTTTGTACCAAGTTAGGCATTTTCGAGCATAACTTGAGTTTCGTGACTCCAAATGAGACGTCGTTCAAAGTGTTAGAAAGCTAATACGCAGAGCTACCTCATGGTAGTGCTTGGTGAAATATTTAAATGGTGGTCATTTACCTACTACAAGGATGTTTGGGATGGCTTGTATGATCGGTTAGCGGATCGTTATGTTTACACATTGATGTGTTGTTATTTTGGTTAAGTAACATGAATGATGGCTTATGAAATTACCATTTTTTGTTACTGTTGTTTGTTGTTGTTTATTGATGTTGTAACATTGATTAATTATTGCACTTGACGAGTGATGTTGTGTATAAATGGTGAGATGTGCTTGGTGATTCTTTTCGTGAACCTTTTGGTGAAAATGCATATTGTTGAGAGTCATGCATCATGGTGTATGGACTTCGGTCAAGTTTTTGTGTGCTCTGGTATGGTGGTATGTATCGAGAGCGAGTAGTCTATTCCAGTTGGGAGCTAGTGAAAAGGTACTTATGGTGATGGTAAAGAACTTTGGTGTGCTCTGGTCCTATGGTGGAGATCGGGAGCAAGTAGCCAGTTTCAGGTGGGAATCGGTGAAGTGTTACCTATGGTGATGGTAATAAACTTTGGTGTGCTCTGGTCCTATGGTGGGGATCATGAGCGTGTAGTCGATTTCATGAGGGAATCGATGAAGCGTTACCTATGTTGATGATATTGATTTGGTGTGCTCTGGTCCTATGGTGGAGACCAGGAGCGAGATGAACCTGAGTGTTCATGAATGGTACTATATGCATATGTATAGAGTTGCACAGTCGATTTGTGTTTTATAATGAGTGTTATGTATAATCGTTGAGTTTTGATTGATTGATGGGTTTGGGTGTGAGAATGTGATGAGATATACTATGAATGAAATTGTGTAGAGAATGTTGTGTTATTATCCTACCTTGCAGTATATTCCTGTTATTATTGTTTGTGATTTCTCACCCCTTTGTTGTTGATGTGGTATGTGCTCCTCTTCGGAGTACAAATAAGCAGATAAGCAGGATTGTGATTTCCCGCCCAAGTCTGTTTTATTTCTTGTGCAGGTGACACAACATTCCATTTCTTTGCCACTTTGAAGAGAGAGGAGAAGTTTGAATGGACAATCAAGTACGAAGAAGCATTATCCAACTTAAAGCACTTCTTGGCATCGTCGCCTATATTGACATGCCTGGTACCAGGCTCGCCCCTCTATCTATATCTATTTGTTACTGACCAGGCGAGAACCTTTGTGCTCATATAAGAGAAATAAAACGTTGTGCAACTTATTTATTTTTTTGAGAAAAGTGTTCAATGACTCTAAGGCCAAGTACTAGAATATTAAGAGGCTCACCTTGGTAGTCGTGATAACTACAAGGAAACGCAGACCCTACTTTCAAGGACATCGGGTAATAGTGAAAATCAACTACCCCATTAGACAAGTTTTGAAGAAGCCAAATCTCACAAGGAGGATGTTATCTTGGGAAGTTGAGATATTTGAGTATGACATCCAATATATACCCTGAGGGAGTATCAAATCAAAGGTGTTATATGGTTTTTTTTGGCAAATTTTAGTTTCTAGTAGGCGAAGAGAGCCTGCAGACGAGGTACAAGCAGAAAAGATTCGAAAGCCTGCAGAAAAATACACCATGACATAAGGTAAGCTCTATAAGATGAGAATCGTTTCCTTCATGCTAAGATGTCCAGGGGAATACAAAACTGCCTTGGTCGTGACATAGGTCCACCAAAGCACATATGGTAGTCACATTGGCAGGCGAGCACTGACTTACAAATTGCTCAGGATGGGATATTATTGATCTACTCTAGTGAAGGATTGGGAAATATTGTTTATAAAATGTGATAAATGCTAGAAGCGTGCCAATTTCATCATACTAATAAAGGATAGGGTGAGATCCTTTAATTTTTCACATCCCCATGACCATTCTACCAATGATGCGTGGACATCTTAGGCCATTTTTTTGCTTGTTTCGGACCAAGTGAAGTTCCTAATCGTTGGAATATATTATTTCACAAATGGATAAAGGTTTATGGATGAACAACTCCATGAAGTATTAGGTCACACCAAACCACCCTTCCCCCATTCAACCACCAAAGAGACTCTACATAGGATGATGTATAACGCTTATGCTAAGTTGCCTATTGAATTCGACATGCTCACATGGAGGCATTCTCAATTCAGTTAAGAAGAAAATGAGGAAAAACTTAGATGTGCAACTAGCTTGATTGACGAAACTCACAATATCGTCCATATCAGGGAATTTACTTCCAAATAGAGGACGACCAGAAGTTACAACTCAAAGATGATCCTAAGAGAAATGCAGAAAGGCGGCCTCGTACTCAAGCAGGTTGTCATCCCAACCCAACCGGGGAACATCAGCCTTACTGGGAGGGCATATACCACACCTGTCATATATTACCTCGTGGAGCTTACAACGTCGAGGAGATGAATGTAAGACTAACCTCAAGATAATGGAACTCAGTTAACATGAGATTCTTTTGCAGTTAACTGTTTTCTATTTTCTGTTTAAAATATCCTTGTTGCCCTAAAAAGCAATGTTAATGTTGAACTTTCACTAGAAGATCCTTGCCACACTTAGAGATAATATTAATGTTGGACTTCCATATAAAGATCCTTTCCACCCTTAGAGGCAATATTAATGTTGCATTTTAGCTAGAAGACCATTATCGTTCTCAGAGACAATATTAATGTTGGACTTCCACTAGAAGATCTTTGTCGTCCTGATATACAATATTAATGTTGGAATTCCACTAAAAGATCCTTGTCATCCTCAAAGATAATATTAATGTTGGAATTCCACTAAAAGATCTTTGCTGCCCAAAGGGCAACAGAGATACTGGGCCAACATAGAGAATTCCCAAGCTTTACCTTACGTACAATTAACCCTCTTGTTGAATCATACAATATACCATGTATTGGACCATTTGATAAGCAACGAAACGAGGGACTCAACTTAAAAGTCTCGCATAAGGGAATCCGCTTAAAATTCTTGCTTGAGGGACTCCACTTAAAAGTCTTACTTGAGGGAATCAACTTAAAAGTTTCTGCTAAGGGATTAAACTTAAATTTTCTTATGGGAACACAAAACTAAATCACTTCGACCTTTACAAGACCTCATATTTTATGGAATGTATATGGGAATAATTCCATTTCTCTCCAGAGAAGGGAAATCGAAGGATGGTAAGGCAAGCCACTTCGGACGAGTACATGGCTAGCACCTCTTCTCGCCCTAAGTTGAGGTTGTAATCGTGCACTGATCATAAAGTGCACCCATTGTTTGTAGCATTCATCTTTTGGTTGCATCACTCACCTTATGACGGGCTTAGTTAAAACTGAAATTTTGGCCTATATATCAGATGTCCTATCGAGATGTCGAGACACTGATATATGACAACAATGAACAAGTTTAAAACAATAGTGTGCAGAAAATGTAAAGAACACCAGAAATTGTTAACCCAGTTCGGATCTAACTATCCTACATCTGGGGGCTACCAAGCCAGGGATGAAATCAATATTCGATAGTATCAATTCACTGATAACCACACCCGGTTCAATCAGCTCACTTAATCACTACCCTTCCTATGACTTCTACCTAAGACTCCCCTAGGTATGAGGCCCTCCTCAAATCCCTCTTCAATCACAACCCGTGACTGGTTCCTTACAAGACAAGTATCAATGGTCGAAACACAAATTCTCAATACTTCACAGCTTATGAGAATTAACACACAGCTACTCAATGCTTAAAAGCTTATGAGCAACCTTACACAACTTACACTACAGTCCTTATACTGTTATCATAAGATACCAGTTAGGCTCACAAAACATAAGCACACAACCCTAAAAATACATGTAAGTTCGACACCTAAAACTAGGTTTACATCAGTCTATTTATAGCTTGTAATCTGGACTGAATTGGGCTTCAAAAACGCAGCAATTAGACTGCTCACAATTCTGCAAAATTAACTCCAATAAAATAGGTCTTCAATCCAAAGTTTCCTATTATGTCTCCATAATTAGAAACAGCAGCAAATCCGAAAACCAACAAATAACCCTAATCCAAAAATGCTTTGGATGCCACATTGGATAACCAAATATTCACAGAATATTCAGTTACAAATCATAGTAACAGAATCTGCATTAAAACTGACATCACAACACGATGTCCTATGAGCTGCCATGGAACATCTTCATTCGACATGTTGAAAGCAGCCACTTAAAACATTAAGATTCAACATCTGCTGCTACATGAGTTTTAGCAAAATAATGCCAACCATAAAACCAAGGATATAACAATCTCCCCCTTTGGCTTATTTTTGGCTAAAACTCCACACACATTCAAACACCATCAGTATCAGCAGCGGAAAAAAACACTCAAACAACATCAGTATCAGCAAAAAAAAACTCCCTCATCTGCAACAAAAAAACAATTCCCCTTCAGCTGCATAAACCACACAATACAGCAAGAACACTCATCATAGTAAACTGGCAAAACTCCCCCTCAGCAACTGCAACATTTCACATTCTCCCCCTCAGCAACTGCAGCATCACAAACATAATCTACCTGCAGCACACATACTCAAACATAATCTACCTGCAGCACACATACTCCCCCTCAATAGCACAAGCACATAACAAAGCTGATTCCCCTCACACCTACTACTCCCCCTTTTTAGCCACAAATATGACAAAGAGAGGTCATAGATAAATGTAACCAAATTACATAGCAGTAAATTGTTCAATAACCAAAACAGAATTAAGTTGTCCTAAAAGAGAAGAAAAACAAACAAAAACAGAAAATAAACTTGCAGATAGCCTATAGCTATTCAGCACTGTCCTCTTCATCAGCAACCTCATCACTTTCACCTTCAGATTCAGAAGCACCATTCTCAGAACCAGAATCATCAGACTGCTGGGCACTCCTTCTATCAGACTCAGTAGATTCACCTTGTCCATCATCTTCAGCCAGCTCTTGAACTTTAGTAGCATTTCTCTTTTCAACCAAGGCTTTAATCAGCTGCTCTAGCTTTGCCTTCCTTGTTGTATCTCTCCTGATAGATTCTTCCAGCTCTTTGCAAGTTTCTTGCATCTGTGCAATGGCTTCATCATCAAGAGTGGCATGACTTGAAGTTGAGAAGGATGTCCCAACAACATCAGACACATGATCTCCACCTAACTGCCTATAATTCAAAGTCATTGGAGGTTTTCTCTTGCTGACTTTGTCACTTCTTACTAAGCATTCAGGAAATTGGTCCAGGATCATTCCACAAATTAAGGATGGAAAGCATATGGGTAGCTTAACAGCAGATGAGCTAGCTTGCTTCAAAACTTGTTCAAAGATATATGCTCCAAAGTTGAAAGGGACCTTCTTTCCAATAGCATAGATGAATTTTCCAAGCATGGATGAGATGGTGGAAGTATGGTTGGTAGAAACCTAGTTTACCACTGCAATTCTGTGAAGGATAGCATATTTGACACTTAGCTTCCCAGAAGAGAGCTTTCCTTCATTTGGCCAAACTTTGAGGTAACCACCTGTTATCTCCTCACAGATTTCATCATCTGTTGCTTCTAACTCAGCCTGATGGTCCGTAGGTCTCCCCAGAAAGTTATTAATCACTTTGGGAGAAAATTTCACAGCTTTGCCTCTTACATAGACTTTTCTGAGTTTGCTATTACAGTCTTCAGGGATACTCACAACAAACTCCTTAAGCAACTTCTCATAACATGGTCCTATGTCAGACACAGTTTTCATCAACCCAGCAGCTTCAATAAGATCAACCACTTCCTTATACTTGTTGAAGTCTTTTCCCAGTTCTCTCTCTAAAGCTACTCTTCTTTGGCTGACAATGTTCAACCTATCAGTTTGCCTCTGAGACCTGACAGTTTGATCCTCCCTTCTCCTACTGATGTCCTGGACATCAGTTCCAGCATTTGACTCATTCAGTTCTGTGACCCTCCTTTTCTTGATTGGAACCACAACTTTACTCCATTGCTTAGAGGGACCTGCTCCAGCCTTTCTTTTGTTACTCCCCACATTAGCAGATTTCCTAATCATTTCTGCATCCTTTGAAGTCTCAGTCACAATGGTATTCTCTTTTCTACTCCTGATTCTTTGAAGTATGTCAGCTATTGGTTCCTCATCAGAGTTTTTCTCAGCAATATTACTACACATCTCAGCTCTCTTCTTGCTTCTTCTTTCCCTAGCCACCTGAACTGGTATACAACTCTCAGTCCTATCAGTAGGACTATTATTTGTATTTCCAGCCATGGATATTGGGACATCAGACCCAACATCTTTATCAGCTTCACTAACAACAATGGTGGCAAATCTTCTAAGACTTTGATCTCTACTGGAAACATTATCATCAAGACTCCTACTATCATTCTTAGTTTCATCCACCCTCCTATTTGAGTCCTTGTCAGTAACATTTTTTCTAGGGCTTATCTTATCAGAATAAAACCTAGTAATCATTTTGTCTTTCTTCCAAGATGACAGGGGTTTAGACTTCATACTTTCATTTACAGAGTGGGAAACTGGTTGCTCACCTCTAGTGTCAGCAGGAACAACATTCAACGGGGCGATATCAAGAACAAGGTCGGTGAGTTTGATCTTTCGGTGAGGATCATAGTCTTCATCATTGACTTGAGAAGTTCTTGAATCAGCAGGAGGATCATGATGTTGAGACATTTTATGTTGCTCACAAAATGCAGTATTGATGAAAGTAAGAGCAAACCCTAGCGGAGAAGAGTTTTGAAAGAATAGGTCAGATGAAGTTTTTGCACTGTAGGATTGAAGTTGGAATGTGTCAGCTGGGCTATTTATAAGTTTTGGAAATGGGTCTTTATACACGTGTCATTCACAAGTTCTTTGGTTCAACACTTCCACAATAGTGCTTTCATCTTTCCACAAATAGCAATTCTCTGAGGTTCTTTCACCTCTCTTAACAACAGAATTTTTTTCATCCACTATTAAACATTCGTAGTTTATAAAGATGACCCTAAGACCTTGATCACACAACTGGCTTATGCTTATTAGATTAGTATCTAATCCTTCAACAAGCAATACTTCTTCCAAAATTGGTTGTCCTGGACAATCCACTCTTCCAACACCAAGCACTTTTCCTTTTGATCCATTACCAAAAATCACCTCATTAGGAGCATGATACTTAACATCTGACATATATCTACTAACACCTGTCATATGTCGAGAACATCCACTATCAAAGAACCATTTTTCATCTGTAGAGACTCTGAAAGACTTGTAGTCCCTATGTTCTTTTACAAAATCCTTTGAAGTCCATATCCTTTTTGTTTCAACCCTGCTCTTTTTCCTACTATACTGTTGCATGGGTTTGGGATAACCATGTAGCTTGTAGCAAAAGGCTTTTATATGACCAAACTTCCCACAATGGTAGCATGTCCATCTTTGATTCTTTTTCTTTATGAACTTCTTCTGATGCCTGGGAGGATGTTGCAACATGTTATTCAACATCTTCAAACTTCCCTTATCTTGAACGGGTACTTCCTCAGATTTCTTTCCTTCATCTAATTCATTTGTACCTTCAAATCCAATACCACTGACATTTCTAGCATCTCTTCCTGACTTCAAAATTTCATCAAGTATATCAGAACTCCCATTTAACATTCTGACATTTTTTATCATGTTGTCCAATTTTGAATTCAAAACACTTACTTCACTTTGTAGATCAGCTATAGTAGACACATGCTCAGTATTCTCAGCTTTTAAATGAACAATAACACATGCTTGTTCTTCTTTCTGCTGACATACTTCTTCATGTTCAATGCACAACTTCTTATAAGAGATAGCCAGCTCTTCAAAAGTAAGCTCTTCAGATACTTCATCTGACTCACATACTTCTGTTAATGTTGTCACCAACTTTGCAGATTTCTCATCAGCTTTAGTATCAGAATCATCTTCTGACCATGTCACAGATAATCCCTTCTTCTGTCTTTTGAGATAAGTGGGGCACTCAGTTTTTACGTGCCCAGATCCTTCACATTCATAGCATTGAACCCTCTTCTCTTGATTAGAGTCTTCTTCAGTTCTGGTTCTTCTGCCTCCATCCTGGTCTCTGTTGATGTCGAGAGACTTGTTTAGAACATTTTCTCTTGACTTCCAGTCCATCCTTTTCAACACTTTATTAAATTGTCTTCCAAGCAACACTAGCTCTTTGGACACATCTTCATCTTTGACCAGTTTTCCCTCATCATCTGAGTCATCAGCACTTGACACAAATGCTATACTCTTCTTCTTTTCAGCTTTTTCACTAACTCCTAACTCAAAGGTTTGGAGTGATCCCATAAGCTCATCCACCTTCATCTTGTCAATGTCCTGAGCTTCCTCTATAGCAGTGACCTTTATATCAAATCTCTTAGGTAGAGACCTGAGAATCTTCTTGACCAGCTTGCTGTCAGACATCTTTTCTCCTAAGGCACTAGAGGCATTAGCTATCTCAATAATGTTCATATGAAAATCATGAATGCTCTCATCCTCTTTCATCTTCAAACTCTCAAACTTGCTAGTGAGAAGCTGAAGCTTTGACATTTTCACTTTTGAGGTCCCTTCATGAGCAACTTTCAAGACCTGCCAAGCCTCTTTGGCAATAGTACAATGCCCAATCAGCCTGAAGATATTTCTGTTGACACCATTGAACAATGCATTCATGGCTTTAGAATTTCCAACAGACCCTTTGTAGTCAGCATCATCCCAGTCCTCTTCTTCCTTCAGAACATCAGTTAGATTTCCTTCTCCATCTCTTACCTTTGGAGGGTCCCAACCTTTGAGAACAGCTTTCCATGCTTGATCATCCATGGACTTGATGAAAGCTATCATCCTAGGCTTCCAATACTCATAGTTTGAACCATCCAGCAGAGGTGGTTTATTCAGAGCTCCTCCATCCTTGTCCATTGTACCAGAAAGTACCTTCCCTGAATCTCACCCAGAAACAACTAAGGGTGCAAGCTCTTGATGCCAATTGAAATTCTGGCCTATATATCAGATGTCCTATCGAGATGTCGAGACACTGATATATGACAATAATGAACAAGTTTAAAACAATAGTGTGCAGAAAATGTAAAGAACACCAGAAATTGTTAACCCAGTTCGGATCTAACTATCCTACATCTGGGGGCTACCAAGCCAGGGATGAAATCAATATTCGATAGTATCAATTCACTGATAACCACACCCGGTTCAATCAGCTCACTTAATCACTACCCTTCCTATGACTTCTACCTAAGACTCCCCTAGGTATGAGGCCCTCCTCAAATCCCTCTTCAATCACAACCCGTGACTGGTTCCTTACAAGACAAGTATCAATGGTCGAAACACAAATTCTCAATACTTCACAGCTTATGAGAATTAACACACGGCTACTCAATGCTTAAAAGCTTATGAGCAGCCTTACACAACTTACACTACAGTCCTTATACTGTTATCATAAGATACCAGTTAGGCTCACAAAACACAAGCACACAACCCTAAAAATACATGTAAGTTTGACACCTAAAACTAGGTTTACATCAGTCTATTTATAGCTTGTAATCTGGATTGAATTGGGCTTCAAAAATGCAACAATTAGACTGCTCACAATTCTGCAAAATTAACTCCAATAAAATAGGTCTTCAATCCAAAATTTCCTATTATGTCTCCATAATTAGAAACAGCAGCAAATCCGAAAACCAACAAATAACCCTAATCCAAAAATGCTTTGGATGCCACATTGGATAACCAAATATTCACAGAATATTCAGTTACAAATCATAGTAACAGAATCTGCATTAAAACTGACATCACAGCGCGATGTCCTATGAGCTGCCATGGAACATCTTCATTCGACATGTTGAAAGCAGCCACTTAAAACATTAAGATTCAACATCTGCTGCTACATGAGTTTTAGCAAAATAATGCCAACCATAAAACCAAGGAAATAACAAAAACCACTTATTGCCCACTTATGAAACGTATGGTTAACGTGTCTTGGGGCATTATTGGTATAGAATTTCGGTCAAAGGGAGTAGATAAGTTTCCCATAAAATAGGGATAATAATTGTCACACGCTCCTAAGACAAGCGAATAATCGCTCATTGGATCCTAGAACCCAGGTCCAATAGATCTCTATAAATACCTCTGCCAAGGAAGTTGAGGAAGGAGATTCAATCCACTCAGAAATCACCTAGAAACTGAGTTTCTCACCATACATATATGATCTTACTCTAACATAAACAACAACCCTAAATCATTTGACACCCCTAAATAATTATAGGTTATCACTCATTGTACTTTAGCAAGTACACACTTTCATTAACCTAAAGAAAATATGTAACACCACATTTGAATCAATTCACATGCAACCTTGTGTGACAAAAAATGATTTGATTCATCAACTTCCTTAAATCGACTCATTTCAAGCTGACTTAGTATAACTTACATTTTTATGCACGAAAAAATCATTTTAACATTGTGTGAGTGGTGAGTTTCATGAAAAACTCAATTATACAATAAATTTGATTAAGACAAGACATCAAATAGAAAATAACTTATTTTAAGCTTATGCAATTTCATGGACTATTTGGCCTAATGTGTAAAAAAAATTATTTACTCACACATTCCATTTTCGTATGCCAATTTAATACATATTTTATCAAAATTATCTTTTGTTGTGATATGATTAAAAGTAAGTGTATTTTTTTTACATGAACACTTATCACCAATTAAACTCGAGTTTATCCCTTAAAATAAAAAATATATAGCGGATCATGCTAACTTACGTGTCTTAGTATAATACTCTTTCTTATCATTCTTATAAGATACATTTTGGGCAACAAAAGCTAATGCATTTGGTTTAATACATGAATCAAATACATCAATTTTTATTCAGTCAATTGACTTTTATAAAAAAGAAGAGTTAAACCATTGTATTGGAAATAACAAATTTATAACTTTAAAAATATTAAATGCACAATTTTCAACATAAATTCTACATGTTTAAAATTGTCAAACTATAATATTAAAAATGTATTTTTAATAGTGTATTTTGTGTCAAAATAAAATATTTCTAGAAACCCTAGTTGGATGGTTAAGTTAAGTGCCACTTTGTTAGGATGAGGTAAAATAAGGGTTAGTGACCCGGCCCATAAGGCTGAACCCATTCTCTAAGTATTGAAACTATGATAGTGGGGACAAGCAAGAAAGAGACACGGGATTATAATAAGCGGAAGTATATATAAAGGATTGTTCCTAATATCCATTTCATTCCTACTTTTTCCTGCCCTTCCTGCCTGCCCTCTCTATTCTCTTCTGTCTGAATGCTGCTGCTCCTGCGGCTGCGCAGTCAATAACATTTCTCTAATCTTTCTGCACTCACTCACTATCAATATCACAAACCACAATGTCTCCTGCCAATGCTCCCAATCCAACCATCAACCGAACCTCTCACCCGCTCTCCACTGCCTCTCATCTCACCCATCGCGAGCTTCTCTGCCGCCGTCTTCGCAACACTAGACGTCTTATTAAACACTACAGACGTATGTATTGGGCTCTCATCGAACAAGTCAGGATCAAACATAGACAGTATGTTGCTGAGACTGGTCTTAGCCCGTTCGAGGATGAACCTGATGTCGTCGTCGATAATTATACAAACATTTGTGCTTTTGAGGGCTGTTTTTCCAAGCCTATGCCTTGTACTCAATTTTGCTTTCCGCATGTTCTCTCTGATCCCAAACAAGTGCTTTATAAGCCTTGCACTTTCGTTATCGCAACGTATATATCTATCTCTTTCTCACTTACTTCTATTATTTATTATTTTCATGTTGCACGATCCAATGTTTATTGAATTGAACCCTTTTGATTTGATTCTTGTATTGTATTAATGTGGCTAATTTATGTAATCCTAGGGATCAATTATAGATTTTTTTAGCAATTAGGCCTTTAGGCATGGATTAAATAATAGCTTCTTTGTATATTTTGTCTGTTTTGTAATATGTTTTTTTTTTGTTGTTTGCAGTTCAGCGGATGGACCTGTAGAATGCCAGAAACCTATATTGAGTTCCACGACCCCGTCGTACTGCAGTGTCCACATGAGAATGGCGGAGATGCATCTCGCTATGGCATTGAAGAAGGCGGGGCTGAACATCTCCCCCACTGACAGAGTGGGTCCTAATTTTCATGAATTGGTGCCTGAATTTGTTCGTCAAATTCAGGCAAAAAGAAGGGCAATGAGGGGAAAGGGACGTGAAATTGTTGTTAAGAAGGAGGATGACGGAGAGGAATGCGAAACTTCGGTTAAGAAGGATGAGGAGGATGCTGAGAAAAGTAAAACTGAGTTTGAGAAGGAAGATGACATGGCTGAGGGGTGAAAAATGGGACACATACATAAATAATAATCTGTGTTATAAACCTGCATCTATTGGAGCAGTGTGAATGACAGAAGACACCGAATAAACTTGTTTTAATTTCAGAAAATAATAAATCGGAACATTTGAATAAAAACAAGCCTGGCTCAAAATAATCGGCTCGTATATTGAGTTTGGTTTTGGTTTCCGGTAATGTGAAGAGTGGAGTGCTTGCTTTTTCCCAGTTTCTTCTGCTCGTGTTAATACCTGATTGGCAGGAAGACATCATTGGATGATTATTATGCTTTAGAAAAGTGTAGTCAATAGAAATACTGATGAATGAAAAGAAGCAACAGATTGTGTTGGTTCTTGTTTCCCAAGCATTGCTGGGATTAAGTTATTTGAATTGTAATATCCTCATTTTCAATCTGCATAATTACATTTAATGGAAACTGAAACTTAATTTGCCTCAACTTTTTGCAGTAGTTTATAGTACCAACAATTACAATAATTTCTGCTCTAGATTATAGATTCATAAGTGCGAAACCAAGATCTAAAACAAAACCTTAATACACAATCAATAAAATTTCACGTTATCCAAAGTAATTAGATAGGAACAATTTGTTTGACTTCAAAAAAATAAAATTCGCACGGATAGCCAACGAAGGAGGAAACAATTGCTTCATATTAATTTCCTTCACTCCATCTTTCTTCCACCCGTGGATTCTCGAATAATATTAGCATAATTAACACAAGTTAGCATTATAACTAACTCTTGCCACTAATTTTGAAAAAAAAAATGAAAAAAGTGTAGTTAGATTAGTTACCTCAGCAAATACAAATTCATCTATACAAGTGTTCATCCATACAAGCAGCTCTCATAATCTAATAAACAATGAAACCCAAAATCAAAATCATTAGTTGAATTCGGAATTCATTGCAGCAAAATATAAATAAGGAAGGTGAATCATAGCTTAATCTAATCATCATACTCATAATAATACTTTATTAGATCAATTAATAACGTGGATGATACAATAATGAACAACATAATATGAACATGAAAATTAATTGATGTTAAGTTGTGAAACTAGTTTAACCTCTCTAGAGAGATGTATAGAGTTAGATGGTTTGTTTTCAAGCCTGAAAGTAACAAAACAACACCTCTTCTCAAATTCATTAGTACCTATTCCAGAGAATCATACATAATTCATTTATCAATCAATTTTTAGCTACAGAGTTTAACAGTACAAGCAACGGCTTGTGCCCAGTACTTCAACCTAGCTTTAACATCTTCGGGATGATCACCTGGACTCGAGATCTTCCAATTCGCAAACGACGAAGAAGAATCCGACATCGAATAGCATAACTCTAGTGCCGGCAGAGTGTTGCATAGTTCAGGAATCTCATCGTAACTGAAACCGAATCCAAGATCTAAACATCCTTTCAACTCGTCAAGATCTTCGTCTGTTAAGCTTTTTGTTCTTGCAAGATCCGCGTCTACGAAACCTTCTAGCAACACTCCCTTCTCCTTCTTCTTTGTCATCTTCCCTTCCCGTTCACTTCCAGTTCTTTCCACACTTTCCATATTTTTTTGTATTGTATTATCTCTTCTGTTGGCACCCACTATTTATTCAGTGAGTGGGTTTATGCCTTCGATACAACCAACCATCATGTATGCCATGTTTTATTTCATGTATGCTTATTTATCGATGTCATGCATTATGTTTTTGTGGCTAATAGTTTTATGTGGTTTTTTTATTTCTCAATAATTTTATGTGGACCGAATTCATTATTTGTCATTGACAGCTGGAGATTGATTTCTGGCATCACTATCTATGACTAAATTATTGCCTATTCCATTCCATATCTTAGGCAACATTATATATATATATATATAACTTCAATTATTTCAAATTATAAAATAAGACATGCTCTTTTAAAAAACAAAAATGATATTTTGATACCAATCCATACACTTACACCGTATGTACGGACGGTGAATAGTGTTGTTCGTACATAAACAGTACATGGCGTACGGTAAATAGCGTCGTCCGTACATGAACAGTGCTTGTCTGTACATGACCAGTGTCGTCCGTACCGTACGGTCATACGGTGTAGGTGTAAGAATGAGTGTCAAGATAGCATTGCTGTTTAAAAAATATATTGAGTTAGTTCAGTCTGTAGTTGTATAGTATATTTGATACGGAGACATGAGATTCAATTTAGACATTCCACTTAATCATCTTTAAAAAATAAATTCTAATTATTAAATTATTTGACAAAAAAAAATATCAAATTCATTTATGAAAGTAAAAGTAATATGTTGACAATGTAAAATAGTTTTACAAGATTATTTAATAGAAATTTATCATTCAATTCTAGCACATAATTAATTTAAAAATATCAAAGTTATTGAACACAATATATGAAAGTAAAGTGATTGCTTGACAGTATAATATTTTTTTTTCTCTTCATTTATTCATACATAAAATGGAGACTAATTCATAAAAATTGAATAGACTTAAAATATAGAAAATATTTGTAATTGATTTTTATTATAGATTCTATTTTTTTGAAATTGATTTTTATAGTATTATTTATTTATTTATAAAATAACTTTTTATAATAGTATTAAATAAATTTTTTGATTGAATAGTTATTTTTAAAATGTTATTTTAAATATTTTATTATATTATTGAAACTTTTTTTAATAATAAAATTTTAGAAAAAAAATCACTTATTTTGAAACTATTTCAAATAGTTGGTGAAAAATTATTTTTGAAACATAAATTTTCAAAAAAATTTACGATTTCGACTATACTTTAATCTTCAATAACATATGTTTGATGTCAAAATTAGTCTTTGAATTTAGAAAAAATAAATTTAAAAAATTTTAATATTTTAAAAATTATTTTTATAGAAATTATTTTAGAAAATATAAAAAAAAATTATGTTTTGAGCTTAAACAATCAGACCTGTAATCTTTTTCTGTATAGAAATTTAGTTATACTTTTTTATTATAATGCTAAATATAAATTGAGTATGTATAAAATAAAATCTATTTACATCACATATAGAATTTGAAGTTCTAAATCACATATTTACTTAGAAAATTTTGTTTATAGGAGTACTAAATATTTGGGTACCATGATCCTCCTTTTTTAATGAATTGGATATGCATGCAATTGTAATGAATTGGCAAAGCTATACTGAGATGAGATTTATGTTATCTCATTTAAATGTTGCTAGATTTTAGAATTCTCCTTTTGCATGACATGACATGACATGACTTCTATTTAGTCAAGTTAATTTAAAAACATATATTATAATTTTAAAATTCAAATTTTAAATTGAAAAAATAATCTTAAATTATTGATAAATTGGATACACAATTTTAAGATAAGATGGTATTTATGCATTATATTATTTATAAATTGTTTTTGTGACTGAAGTTGCTAATTTTTTATAAGATTGTTTTGAATTGAGTAAAAAAAATTAGGATAAACTGCAATTTGGTCCCCTATTTTGGCAAACTTATGAAATCAATCCATTCATTTATTTTTTAAATAGTTTTGGTCATCTTGTTCATTTTTAAAAAAAAAATTAATACTGTTGTGTACTATTTTTTTAGAAACGTGATATATTTTTGATAAATTATTCATTGCATTTTCGACGACGTTTTATTTCTTCCGTCGTCTTCTCCAATCGTCTTCTTCATCTTCTTTCTCTCTTTTTTATGTTCTCTCATGTTTAGAAAGTATGTCACCTATACAAAATAAATGATACATCAACGGTTTTTAGACAAAAAATGGACATGAGAAACCAAAATTGTTTAAAAAATAAATAAGAGACTAATTTCACGAATTGACCAAAATAGAAAGTCCAAAACTATAACTTAACCAATAGATTATTTGATCTCATTAATTCAGCCTACATTTTGCAAGAATATTTTATTCAAATTTATGATACTTTTTATATTCACCTTAAAAAAAAATTAGTCATTAGATTGCTAGACTATAATATTTATTATTAATTAGAATGAAATAAGTATAGTAATAAAATAAAATTTTGAATAGAGTAAGTAAATTAATAAAAAAAAATTATTAGAGAATTTATTGCTAATATTATCTTTTTGTGGTCAATATCATTCTTAATTTTATTATAGGTTCGTCTCATGTGTACTTAGCATAAAAAACATCTTATTGGATTTTAATTCAAGATTTTCCGTCAACTCAATTAATTTTTTTGAAATTAACTCGTGAATTATTTTATATTAAAATAATATTTAAATATTTAAAATATTATATATATATATATATATATATATATATATATATATATATATATATATATATATATATATATATATATATTTCAAAATTACAACTTAACTATTAAGCAAAAATATATCCAATTACTAAATTTATATTAAAATGAATAAATAATTCCATTAAATTAAAAAGAAAATTCAAGATTCATAAGTTTTTAAAATGATCTAAATCACAAAACAAAACAAAAAATTAAATAAAATTAGATAAAGTAAAATTATATTCTGTTTCGTTGAATTTCAAAAACTTAACTCAGATAAAATCACATTCACTTTGTATATAATCAAAATTCAAATTAAAAAGAAAATTCAAGATTCATAAGTTTTTAAAATGATCTAAATCACAAAACAAAACAAAAAATTAAATAAAATTAGATAAAGTAAAATTATATTCTGTTTCGTTGAATTTCAAAAACTTAACTCAGATAAAATCACATTCACTTTGTATATAATCAAAATTCAATTTCGTAATTTAAAATTCATACATTAAAATATGAAATCGAACAATTTTATCCCCACTCATATGATTTTGTATTAAATAATTATGTATATATTTATCAACAATAAAAGGCAAGGGAACACAACACGTACTGGTGTAATCGGTCACATATTAACCAAAAGACAATACGGGGCAATGGATTGGTGGGTGGGGTAATGATCAGTCAATGGATTGTATAAATTTTGTGGTGGGGTTTGATAAATTAATGTAGAGGATTAAGGGAGACAAATTCTTTAATTTGTGTTGAAATTTTGTTGAGTAATGTTGTACATCAAGTCAATTTAAAAACAGTTCAATGGAACAAGATGCACATTATTACATAGTACTACCTCTAATCTTATCTGGTCTATATATTATTTAGATATATTAATTTTTTAATAAATTTAAAAAATAAATATATCTTATAAAAAAAAATTTATAATCAATTCTTTTTATAATGTTATTTTGTTAATATTTATTTTAAAATTATTTAATAAATACTTATTTCATATAATTTATTTGGAACAATGTGTAAAAAAATCATTATGGAGCAAAAATATAAATTTCATAATTTAAATATATTGTTAGCCTCTATCAATATATCACATTTTAGTTTTGATCTCTATTATTTTATTGGGTTAAGTATGTTTTAGGTCTCTCTAAATAACTCAAATTTCGGATTTAGTCCCTCAAAAAATTTCGTTCAATGATTCGTCCCCCTAAAGTTTTTCATCCCCAATTTTCATCCCTGACATCTATTTAAGTTAACGGATGAAGACGTGGATGATGAATTGGCAAATTTTTTGAGTTCATTGGATGTGTTGTAAAATCCACGTGGGTTATGAGTAGACACATCAGCAGAAATAAATTACTTATTCTTATTTGGATTTTCACCTAATTTCATGTCAATCTTTCTCCTCTTTCATCTTCGTATTCTTCCCCTTTCTCGTTCCCTTTTTCGTCCTTCAGATTTCTTCTTTCTTGTTCCATTCTTCGTTAATTTCAGCATAATAGAATTTGATGGCGTGTTCAAGAACAAGTGATATAAAACACATTAACATGTCTAGTTGCTCTGTGCGAACCCGACGGGGAAGGAATTGTGGTTGTGATGCTCGTATGATATCATATGTCTGTAAAAATGGTCGCAACAAAGATAGGATTTTCTGGAGATGCCCTTTTTGGCAGACTGAAGAAACTTGCGATTTATTCGTTTGGGATGAAGATCTGCTCGATTAAGATGTTAATGGTGTTGAACAACTAGAAAAGTATAGGATGAAGGAATTAGAGACAAATGAGTTGCTGAGGGAGTTGTATGAAGGTGCGAAGAAGAAGAATTTGAAGCTGCAATCGAAATTGAGAGCAGAGGCATTGGCTGGGAAAATAAAGCTTATAATGTGTTGTGGTGTCTTTGCTGATTAATGTCTTCCTTTTAATGAAATGTAAATGTTGAAGTTAGTAGTTGTGGAATTGTTGTTGATGAATGCAATGTAATGAAATTGGTGTTGATGAGTGTAATGAAATTACTGTTGATGAATGTAAACCTAATGTTGTTGATGAATGTAATGAAATTGTTGTTGATGAACCAAATTGTTGTTGATGAATTGTCTTCTATTATGTTTGAACCCTTAATGTAAAGTAAGACAATTAATGTAAATTGTTGATGAATGTAATGTAAATTGTTGATGAATGTAAATTGTCAATGAAATGATATGTGTTGTTAATGTAAATTGTTGTTGATGAACCCTTAATGTAAATGATTACATTATGGCACATTGGCATTATTTGGCATTCACAATTGATACATAATAAGTTGTAATAGAATTCATTGACATTAGTTTGATCTACCAAAATTAGTTTGTAGATGAACCAAAATATAATCCATTGAAATAGAGTTCATTCACAATTGATACAAAATGACTTGATCTTAGTTTATAGATCAACCAAAATTACAACAAAATATAGTACATAGTTTGATCTAATACATGACGTTAGTTTGTAGATGCACCAAGACTACACCAAAATGTAGTACATAACAAAATAACTTAGTTAATCAAAGTCTTCAGATTACTTAAGAACATTACATAGACAAAATGCACAACAATCAAAACAAAACACATGGTCTTCATTGGTCTCCTTCAGGTATAACAAGTGGATCATCAACTTTCGTTCCAGGGCCAGGTATGTTCTTGGTCTTCAAAGTCCTTAGCCTATCAGAATGCCTATTTTTAACTGAACCCTCAGATTGAGTCTTGTACCTGCTCTGGGTTTTAAACTTTACAGGCTCACCGCAAGTTGGTCTTGAAAGGACTGTTCGAATACCAGGTGGCTTGAATGGTTTGTTTATGCAAATTTTGGGTTGTTTACCAAAGAAAACTTTGGCACATTTAGGTTTTGGTTTAGTTTCCTTGAGGGGTGATTTGTCAACACTCAAAGGTTGAATGTCCAAGACATCATCACCCCCTAACAATGCTGTCATAGTATCATCCAAAGTTGTAGCAGGTTCAGTTGCAGTCTTCATGGGCTCAGTTACCACAACATCAAGTTCAGCAAATTCATTTGCAGTTTTCATGGGCTCAGTTACCATAGCATCAAGTTCTTTTGGCTCAGCTGCAGTCTTCATGGGCTCAGTTTCTTTAGGGCCAGCTGCTACCTGCTTAGGCTCAGTAACCATAGCATCAGTTTCTTCATTAGACTCAGTTGAAGCTCCATTGATAGGTACATCAGTGACAACTTCCTCACCTTCTTTGGTAGGCCCATCATTAATAGTTAGAACATTTGGATCATTTGTGTTAGTTGCAGCATTGATATTTGACTCCTTGTATGCATCTTTGCTTGTTCCATTCTTGACAGTTGTGTTGTTTTTCTTTGGTTCTTTTAATTCCTTTATTTTTGACTTCTTGGGTTCCTTAGTTGTTCCCTTGGTAGTAGATCCATTAGGCCTCCCCTGTAGGAAATAATCACAATATAAACAATCACAATAGCATTCATAAGAAAACTCAATATGTAAAGTAAGACAATATGACAATACCCTTTTTAGGTGCCAATTTGACTTGACTTGTATGACTAGCTTGTGTGGGTATTCCTTGACTTGCTTCTGTAGGTATTCCTTGACTTGCATCTGTAGGTATTCCTTGACTTGTATCTGTGGGCATTCCTTGACTTACAGCATTAGTACTTCCTGATGGAAGAAGTATAGTCTGCTTGTTTTTCTTGCATGTTCTTTTGTTGTGTCCAAGCTCAAAACATAACTTGCACCTATGGTTTGTGTTAGTTCTTTTCCGTTTTGACTTGTGGTAACATTTATGGACATAATTTATGCACTACGCCAAAATTGGCTTTTCACATCGCACCAAAGACAACGCTTTTTGGACAAAGCGCTGCTATAGGTCTTTAAAAAATTTCGCTAAAAAAAGCGCTGTAAAAGACAGCCTTTAGAAAGCGCTTTTTAAAAGCGCTGTTAAATGCCCTAAATGGAAGCCACCTTAGAAAGCGCTTTTTGAAAAACGCTCTTATAGGTTAACCTTAGAATGCGCTTGCAGAAAGCGTTGCTATAGGTCTTAAATTCTCCTCGCTTTGGAAAGTGCTTTCAGAAAGCGCTGCTATAGGTCTTAAATTCTCCTCACTTTAGAAAGCGCTTTCTAAGGAAAACGCTCTCATAGGTAGCACTTAAGAAAGCGCTTTCTGAAAAGCGCCCTCTAAAGTCATTTATGAATTAAAATATAAAACACATTTCATATCATTTTCAGAAACTTCTTTTCATTTTCTGCTCTCGACCGTTTCTTTCTGCTGAAACCCTTGCGTTCAATCGTTCTTGCATGCTTTCTAAAACCCTTGCTTTCATTGCTGTCGTTCTGAAAAGGGTTGTCGTCATCATTGCCGTCGTTCTGAAACCGTTGACGTCACCGTTTCCATCGTTCATTCTTGCATTCGTGAAGGAGAAGACGAAAATGAAAAGAAGAGGTACGTTGTTGTTGTTGTTCTTGCTTCATACATTATTCTTGTCGTCGTTGTTGTTGTTGCCGTTCATTCTTGCCGTCAGCATTGCCGTCGTTCTGTTGTTGTTGTTGTCGTTCTGTTGCTGTTGTTGTTGCTTCTGTTATTTTTTTATCAGAATGAATGTTTTATATAAATGTATCAAGATGAAATAGCATAAATGTTAGCATAAATGTTGTCGTTCAGTTTTTTTATCGTTCTGTTGCTATTGTTGTTGCCGTTCAGAATGAATGTTCAGTTTTTTTATCGTTCAGTTTTACATGTATGTATTTGAGGTTGTAATAATATTTATACAGGAATCAGATTACTTCTTTCTAGTAAGGCATTTGTTAATCAATTTGATGCTAGAATAACTTAATATTCCAATATGAGTGAGTCAAATTTGAGTAATATTGTGTTAATTTGAATAACCTCAAACCTTGGTGGTCTAAATTTGAAAAGTATTCTACCAATTGGTTGTTCTGTCTTGACTAGACATGCCAATACATAAGAACATTTGACTTAAAATGTTGATAAGAGAATGAAATGATGGAATGAATAGAATTCATAAGACAGAAGAAGTTGTTAAACAGGTTTCTTTAATACTCTATTCATTCACTTGAAGAATTGATAAAACTATAATGCATATAGTTTCATTTTATAGGCAAAATAATAAGTTTCTTATCAATGATTAAGTATGTTTAATTTCTAAGTAATCTTGATGGATAAGATATATATTTCTTAATACATACTTAACCCAAGGTACTTAACGGATTAAAGTATGAAAGAATGAGATTATAGTTCATATATCTTGACTAGCTTTTTACTATTTTAGAAGACACTTGATTTAATTTCTAACATTGTAGTTAGTAGTTATAGTTATAGAAGTTTGTTATGTTAAAATTTGTTATAGTTAGTTTCTTTTAGAAATTTGTTATGTTAAAATTTTCTTTTATTGTGAAACTAGTTATAGTTAGTTTGATAAAACACTAAAGAGTTTGCTGTTGATGAATTGGACTGTTATGACATTAGCTTGAAATTAGAAGTTAGTAGGTTATATAGAAAAAAGAATAAATGGTGAATTAGTTATGGTATATGAAAACATCCAAGTTAAGTTCCTGTAACATAAATATATGGCCATAACCAATCACAACATTGCTATTATATAGTGACTAACTATATATATTGAGAAAGAGTACTTACTTTTGAGGCCACTATGTAGGTGTTTACCTCTAATTGTTGCTTGTTTGTGATTACATGTTGCCACTTATCAAGTTATGACTCATAATTGGTCAATTAATGATATTTCATTTTATGATACGTGTACAGGGGGATCTTGGTAATTCTAACCTATCTGGACACTGTGTGGGTCTAGAAGTTGTTTACATCTCTAAAGGTAATTAGTTGTTCTCTCTCGCCACTGTAATTAGTAGTGCTTTGAATGAACTGATATGATGGAGTTACTAACTTATTGAATTTGCTATATATAGCGGTTACTTGTGATCAAAGTGTGAAAGTCGGATCGTTTCCCTACAGGTAAATATTTTTTATTTTTGTTTTTGTTTAGTTTAATTAGTATAACTATGGATAAGAAATGGATGTCTTCAAGTCGATTGTCGAAAGAGTACGAGAATAGGGTATCAGAATTCGTTAAGTTTGCTGTTGCGCACGCTAAAGGCCCCAGTCGAATGAGATGTCCTTGCTTGGGTTGTTATTTTAGGAGTCGGGTTGACGCGGTTCAGTTGGCATCGCATTTAATGAGGAGTGGAATTGATAGAAGTTATACATGTTGGAATTTGCATGGTGAGAAAATTAACGGGAATGTTGAACCGGGGGATAATACGACCTATGCTTCAAACGACAATGGCACAGATACATACGATTCTGATCGAGTCGAAGAGATTGCAGAAGCACTTGAAGAAGATCTTAAGGATTGTCCCAAAATGTTTGAGAGGTTGGTAAGCGATGCAGAGAAACCGTTATATAATGGTTGCACCAAATTTACAAGATTGCCTGCGGTATTAAAGTTGTACAACTTAAAGGCGGGCAATGGATGTTCGGATAAAAGTTTCACAGAGTTATTGGCCCTTATGAAAGATATGCTTCCAGAGGATAATGTTCTTCCCAATCGAACATATGAGGCTAAAAAAATGTTGTGCTCTATTGGCATGAGCTATGATAAGATACACGCCTGTCCAAACGATTGCGTTTTGTTTCGAAATGAGTATGCATCGTTAAATGAGTGTCCTAAATGCGGTGTCTTTCGATATAAGGAAAAGTTGTCTCCAGCAAAAGTCTTATGGTATTTTCCTATAATTCTGAGATTTAGACGCATGTTTCGTAGTGAGACCGATTCAAGACACTTGACTTGGCATGCAAATGAAAGAATTATTGATGGAAAGTTTCGACATCCGGCAGATTCACCACAGTGGATGAAAATTGATGACGATTATCCTGAATTTGGAAAAGAAGCAAGAAACCTTCGCTTGGCATTATCTACTGATGGAATGAACCCACACGGTCTTCAAAGTATCTCACATAGCACTTGGCTTGTGATCATAATGATTTATAACCTACATCCATGGCTATGTATGAAGCGTAAGTACATGATGTTATCTATGTTAATTTCTGGGCCTAGACAACCAGGGAATGACATAGACGATACTTGGCACCCTTAATCGAAGATTTAAAGTTTTTGTGGGAGAACGGTGTGGAGGTTTATGATGGGTATAGGAAAGAAAGTTTCAACTTGAGGGCGATGTTGTTTGGCACAATTAATGATTTTCCAGCATACGGAAATCTATCAGGGTACATCATAAAAGGCCAATGTGCATGTCCTATTTGTGAAGATAAAACAGATTGGACACGATTGGAGTTTGGTCAGAAGAATGTATTTCTCGGTCATCGTAGATTCTTAAATTCTAATCATCACTATCGTGGGTGGAGAAAAGCATTCAATGGAGAGGCAGAACATGGTAGAGCTCCAACTATATTGACAGGTGATCAAATTTTTGAAAAGGTGAAAGATGTGAGTACTCAGTTTGGAAAGCCTTTTGCACATACACTTGTCAAGAGTGGGTGGAAGAAGAGGTCAATTTTTTTTGAACTGCCATATTAGAAGTCGTTGTATGTAAGACATTCTCTCGATGTTATGCATATTGAAAAAAATGTATTTGACAGTGTTATTAGTATGTTACTCAATATACAAGGAAAGTCTAAGGATGACCTTAAAGCAAGAAAGGACTTGGTAGCTATGGGAATAAGAAATGAATTAGGACCCATGAAGAAAGGAACACGAACATATCTACCACCTGCTGCTTATACTCTATCTAGAAAAGAGAAAAAGGTATTGTGTAAGTATCTAAGTGAAGTTAAAGTTCCAGAAGGATACTCTTCAGATATTAGAAGACTTGTGTCTATGAAAGACCTCAAGTTAAAGAGTTTAAAGACGCATGACTGCCATGTTATAATGGAAAATTTTCTACCAATAGGTATACGTTCTATTCTGCCAGAAAAAGTAAGAAGCGCAATAACTAAATTGTGTTTTTTCTTCAAGTCAATTTGCAGTAAGGTGATCGATCCTGCAATCTTACCAACATTGCAAAAAGAAATAGTTATTACTTTGTGTGATCTTGAAATGATTTTTCCTCCCTCGTTTTTTGACATAATGGTTCATCTAGTTGTTCATCTGGTGAAAGAGACACAATTGTGTGGACTGGCTTATATGAGATGGATGTACCCTACTGAACGTTATATGAAAATATTAAAAGGGTATGTGAAAAACCGAAGTCGACTAGAGGGTTGTATTGTCGAATGATACATTGTTGAAGAAGCGATTAAGTTTTGTACTGAATATCTGTCCAATGTACAATCAATTGGACTCCCCAAATCTCATATTGTCGAAAAAAAAAGAAGGAAAAAAGTTAATTGGAAATGAAGTTGTGACAGTATCAAGGGTCAAACGGGATCAAGTGCATTTATATGTTCTGCACAATGAGAATGAGGTTGAGCCGTATGTTGAAATGCACAAGGATGTTCTTCGAGGTTTAAATCCGAATAGAAATGAGATTTGGATAGTACGAGAGCACAATCTAAGTTTCATACATTGGTTTAAGGATCATATTTATTCAAAGTATTATTCAGATCCCGCTTCAATAACAGAAAGGTTGAGATATTTAGCATATGGTCCAAGTTTGGTTGTGTTTTCTTATAGCGCATACGCAATTAATGGATACACATTTTATACCAAAGAACAAGATGATAAAAGTACTATGCAAAATAGTGGTGTCACCGTGGTAGCTGAAGCAATGCACATTTCAAGTGTGAAAGATTTAAACCCCAAATTTGCAAATCTGTCATATTTTGGGGTTATCGAGCGCATTTGGGTGTTTGATTATGAGAAGTTTCAGATTCCTATATTTCGTTGCAAGTGGGTTGAAAATAATAATGGCGTACGAATGGATAAGTCAGGATTTTTGCAAGTGGATCTTAATAGGGTGGAGTACAAAGATGAGCCTTTTATTCTAGCCTCTCAAGCTAAACAAGTGTTCTATGTCACTGATCCGACAAGTACAAAATGGTCTATAGTGATTTTATCTAACAAAGTAATTGATGAAAACATTGGAGATCAAGGTGATATTGATGTTGATATTGAATCATTTACTAGAAATGATCAAGATGAAAATATTATAGCGAATGAATCATATACAAGAAATGATCATAATGAGGGTATTTGGATCAATCCAACTGTCCGTGTTGTTAAGAGACGGGTAGAACATATTCCAACCAAAAAAAGAAAGAGACGTTAGTGAAAAAGGTACTAGTTATAAAATTATAGCTTATATCATTCAATAATATTAATTAGTTGTCATGTTATATATAGCTTATATCATTCAATGGATTATGGATTATAGATTTTTATATTTGTCATTTAATTTTTGTTTTTTTCTTTCTTACAGGTCAAATGGCTAGTAACCAGGACGACACACATGAGACACATGATGAAAATGAAGCTCAGAATGAACCTTCGAATGTAGAAAGTGAAATAAAATGTGGAATAACTATTATGAAGTCAATCATTCGTGCTAGAGATAAAGGGATCAAGTTTGATATACATTGGAGTGATGAGAACCAACTAATTGAGCCTAACGGTTCAATGTTGTCTTCATTCATTGGTTCACTTGTCCGTCTGCATATTCTAATTACCAGTGATAATTGGAGGAATCCAAAGTTGAAAGCTGGTAAAGATAAGATATGGACTGAGATACAGGTACATTAATTTACTTATACTAACACACTTTATGTTTATATGTTTATAAGATAAGATAAGTCTTTAATTTACTTATACTAACACACTTTATGTTTATATGTGTATGTTTTTTTGTAGAGGTCCTTTAATATTGATGAAAGTCGGAAAAAATATTGTCTTCAGTTGGCCGGAAAGAGACACCGAGGGTTCCGAGCCTTATTATCAAACAAATATCTTAGGGATGCGGATAAAATTTTTGTTGAAGCAGAACTTTCACAGTTGTATGCGGACGTGATTGAACCCGAAGAATGGAGCACGTTTGTAGCCAAACGGAAAACCGAAAAATTCAATGTAATGTTATCTTGTCATGTCTATTAATTGTATTATATACTTGTGTGCATTAGTTTGTTCTGATATGACTTAAACTTGTTTATCCAGGATTTGAGTGCCATTAATCGCCAAAGAGCATCAAAACCCGCATATCCATACAGAAAAGGGCGTTTGGGATATGCACGGTTACAGCAAAAATTGGTAAGTATATATTAATGCTATGATTTTATTAATTGTATTATTGTGTTATACTTGATGAATTTATTATTTAACTAAATGTGTAGTTAGAAGAGACGAAAAGTGAAGAATCATCACTTCCGGGACATGTTTTGTGGAAGGAAGCTCGTGTGGGGTAAGGATGGAGTTGTTAGGGAAGATGTTCAGCATGTTTATGACGAATGTGTAAGTATAACATTATGTCTTTAAGTTAATCGAAATTTTATTAAAATATAATTAATTTGTAATCCCCACTAATAATTTTCGATATGTCAATGAATTTTAGGAGACTCTATATAAATCCTTAACCACAGGCGAGGAGGATTGCATGAGCATTCTTAGTCGAGTACTAAATGTTCCTGAGTATTCCGGCCGGGTGAGAGGTAAATGATTTGGTGTGACTCCATCTTCCTTGTATCCAAATAGAAAAAATCCCAGCAACCGAGAAGTCATGTAATCATTGGAGGAACTAAAGGTGCAAGTCCGTGAATTGCAAAAGGATAAAGAGAGATATGAGGCGGAAAAGCGCGGTTTCGGTTTGAAAGATACTAGTGATAAAGCTAGTATCAATTGTCAAAATAAAATTCACGAGGTAATTAGCACATATTTATTTTAATTAAATTAACACATTTATTTTAATTGACCTTTATACACATTAACAGTTACATATTTATTATTGCTTCAGGGCATTTCATCTTGCCAGCTGTATTTGTCGTTACCGACTTATCGCATGGTTGGCAAGGGACAAGTGCATAACCATGTGGGAGAGTTAATTCACCATCAACCGCTCCCTCATGGACATCTGAAAGTGTCGGTTGATATCACTTTAGATACGGATGTGGTACTATCCATACCTGACTCGGTTTCAGAGGTTACATTGCTGCGAGATGCAATAGGTTCGTTTGTTGCATGGCTGTTAGACCTCATTTCCATAGATGATGAGGTATGTTGAAAACCATTACGAATCTCTTAGTATTCAAATGTCAAATCTGAACGATTATGAAAATCATTCTGAACCATTACTTACATTTTTTTTACATGGTAATGTTAGACTCCTACAAAACCGCAGCTAAGAATAAAGGGGTTTTGCGGCAAAACGAGTCTGTTGCATCACAAAGAGAGGTACATTTTAAGTGTTATTCTATTATCAGAATTCAAAAGTTTCATGATTTTCTACTTTACCTAACTTATATGATTGTTAGGTTCCTGCTCAAGCTTCACAACAGGCCAGCAAGAAAAAAGCTCATACTAGGACCGTGCAGGCAAAAAGAGCTCTTCCTCGCTTTCAGTCGTGTCTAGAAACACTTATGGCAATGTCAGATTTGATGGATGGTGTTATTCGTCAAATAGACATGGACGAAGGTGTTTTTGGTTTTCATCATTCCGAGATAATCGGAAGAGAGGACATGGAGCAAATTTTCAAGCATATTGAATTAGGCATCGGTGTTATGCATTCATACATCTGGTACTCCGATCAATCTATTATTTATTTAGTTGAACAATTTATTTACATATTTCAATGAAAATAGTCTAATGTTTATTATGTTTTTATTTAAGGTGCTTGTATGAAAAATTGATGCGGGGGACGGAATTGTCAAACAGATTCTGTTTCTTCTCTTGCACCTTTGTCAATGCACCGACAATTGGTATGAATGCACTTTCAGTAAGAGACCACTTAACTGAGAGATTTATGGCCAGTAAGACAGAAAGTTTGTTTCTTTTACCGTATAATACTGGAAACGGGTAAGATTTTCATTCTAATTTCATTCTAATCTTTAATTTGTAACTTTTGCATAAAAATTGTCCATATAAACTTTTGTTATATTTTACAGTGGACACTGGTTGTTGGTTGCCATTAATCCTACAAGAGAAGTGGTCTATTATCTGAATTCATTGGATACTGATTGGTCAACATATCAGGATATGAAGGATGTGGTTGATACGTAAGTGAGATTGTTCGAAATATTCGTGTGTATTTGTATATTTAATTATTTCTGTGAGATTGTTCTAAATTTACGTTTTTCTTTTATAGAGCAATACTCGTATACCGAGCACAAAGAGAATATCGAGTAGCACGGGCTAAAGCAACCAACGTTACATGGGTCAAAGTGGAGGTATATTAATTTTCACAATGTTGCTTATTAGTGATGCTACTTGATAACACAAAACAACTATATATTAATTCTTATTTGTTTGTCTATGTGTAGTGTCGTCGTCAGCGTAATGGCATAGACTGCAGGTATTTCGTTTTGAGGTTTATGAGAGAAATCCTTCAAATGGATCGATTATTCCTATTACGGTATGCATGGATTTATAACTTAGGATTTATTTTAATATTTATCGGATATGTCATATAATTTATTATTTTTAACTAAATCATGCATATTTTGTTTTGTTATGTAGTACTTTGATGAATACGCGTGTTCTCATTACACGAAGGATAAATTGCAAGAAATTAAGGAGGAATTGTGCGAATAGCTTATTGAAAAAAGAATCCTATATAAGGTATAGGATTATGAGATTATGTGAATGTATAGTTTTGTGAATGGTTTATTTTATGGGATTGTATAGTTTTGTGAATGGTTTATTTTATGGGATTGTATAGTTTTGTGAATGGTTTATGCCCTTTATGTGTTTTTGGATTGTAATTGTATAGTTTTGTGAATAGTTAATGTAAATAACTTGAATTATAATGGAAATGGTTTATGTGGTTTATGTGATTTATGGGATTAGTGGAAATGGTTAATGAACCATACTAGAAATTGTTAATGGAAATGTGAAATATACAGGTTTATTGAAATGGCTTGAATTATATAGGTTTCTGCATAAAAAAAAAGGTTAAAATGGGATTTTTTAAAAAAAATCATTAAAATTATACGTATAGAAAAGACAGCGCTTTCTAGAAAAAGCGCTATCTATACTTCACAAAAGAAAGCGCTTTTCCTAAAAAGCGCCCTCTAAAGGTATAGAAAAATTGATAACTAAAATTATAGGCAACATTAGACAGCGCTTTAAAAAGCGCTCTCTAAAGGTATATAAAAAAATTCATTAAAATTTTATACGTATACATTAGACAGCGCTTTTGAAAAAGCGCTGTCTAAAGGCCCACTTTAGAGAGCGTTTTTTACAGGAAAAGCGCTGTCTAATGTATACTTTAGAGAGCGTTTTTTCATAAATCAAAAGCGCTGTCTTTACCTACGACAACGCAACCTTAGGCATCGCTTTTAAGCGCTGTCTAAGGCCTAAAAAAGCGCTGTCTAATGTCTTGTTTGGCGTAGTGATGAGATCATCTACTTTCCTATGGATTGCAGAAATTGCATGTCTACATGGACTTCTAATAAGATCCCAAAAATTACATGAACATGTCTTGTTATTCAGATCAACTACAAAACTATCAGTAAACATCACATGGATAACCTGGAATGTTAGTTGTCCAACATAAGTTGCTGTCAAACTTGCACTATTTTCAATCTCTCTATCCAATCTCTTAAGCGGCTTTGACATAATCCTACCATTATAACCATTAACCTTTTCCCTTAAAGTTTCAAACCACGGATTTGCAGCAGCTTCCCAAAATAATGTTGGGATCACAGAGCAACACAATCACAAAGTACTGCAAAAGAAGGTTACGAACGATTTAATAGCACATACTAAAACGAAACATTAAACAAACTTTAGAGATTGAAAACAATGTTGCGCTCACCTTGCGAACGAGAAAGAGCAGAATTTCTTTGAGAGTGTAAATGTTAACTCTTGGGAGTGAAAAGTTAATCTAGGGTTTTTTAACTTTTGGGAGTAATTTTAACGTGGCTAAGAGTTTAATAGATATTCAGAAAGACAAATTATGTGGCATTATTACATCAGCAACAACACTAATAAAAAATAAAAATAAATGACATATCAGCCTCCACGTCATCAACCGTTAACTTAAATAGACGGCAGAGATGAAATTTGGGGACGAAAAACTTTAGGGGAACGATTCTTTAAACAAATATTTTTGGAGGACTAAAAGCGAAGTTTGGAATATTTAGAGGGACGAAAAACATATTTAACCCTATTTTATTTTATGTGCCTGCATAAAACTAAGTGGGTTGGTGAAAAAGCGAAAAAATTAGACAATTTGGGATTTAAGCTTTGATACATAAGAAATAGTCAGATTGAGAGATTGGGTGGAGATTATTTCGTGCAAAAAATGTAAGAAGAATATTGTGGATGTGAAAAGAGTAGTTGATCAAATCATAGTTTTGAAATTTGTAATAGAACAAGACACCTTTAATGTTATTAGTGCTTACGCACCTCAAGTTGAGTTAGCAAAACACTTTATGATAGAATTTCAGAATGATTTAAAAGGCTTACTTCAGGATATACCCCAAGGAAAGACGTTTTAGCTACGAGGAGATATAAGTGGACATGTAGTGAGCATATCAAGAGGTTTTAAGACTGTGCATGAATGGTATGGTTTAAGGGAGGTGAATGCGGAGGTAAATCCATCTTGGAGTTTTGTTGGCTTTGGATATTACTGTAGCAAATACTTTATTTAGGAAATGATATGAGCATCTTATCACATATAAAAATGGGTGACATGTACTCAGATAGATTTATTTTTTATTAGGAAGTCAGATAAGAAGATTTACTTGGGCTGTAAATTATTCTGGGAGACCCAATATAGAGTATTTGTGGATGTAAGAATAAGAGGAGTTCAAAGAGAAAAAGTCACATGAGAGCACCACATATCATGTGGTGGCATTTGAAGGATAAAAAACATGGAAGTTTCCAACACAAAATCTTAGAAGGAGGATTTGGACAACCACAAGGAAGTACAAATGGTAGGTGAAATAATATGGGCCAAGAAATTAGAAAAGTGGTAAAGATATGTTGGGAAAAAATACAAGAGATTTGGATCAAGTGATGTGTGTTAAAGATGAAGAAGACAAAGTCTTGGTTCGTGAAGACGATTTAAAGGATTAGGGGAAGACGTGTCTCTACAATTTATTTAAAGAAGGATATGATATCTAATCAAACTCTAGAAGACTCGAAATTGGAGAATAAGATCAAAACTATATTTATTATTGTCAGATTCATAAACAAGAGATAAAGGAAAAATGTTGAAAAGGATAAGTAACAGTAAAACGGTTGGGACAAACAACATACCTATTGAAGTTTTAAAAGCTCTTGGAGATAGAAGTATTGAGTGACTTACCAAACTCTTTAATGAAATTATGAGGTCAAAGTAAATTTCGGATGAATGGAGAATAAACATTTTAGTTACAATCTATAAGAAGAATGGGGATATACAAAATTGTACAAATTATAGGGGGTTAAGTTACTGCAGTCACTAAGAATCAATTTGGTTTTGTGTCCAAAAGATCGACCATGGAAGCGATCTATCTACTACGACTTGTGATGGAGCAATATCGGATGAACCAACAAGACTTGCACTTAAGTTTTATTAACTTGGAGAAGGTGTATATGAGAGTGCCTAGAGAGATTTTGTGGAAATACCTTGGAGAAGAAAACGGTTAGGATTACATATATTCGAGTTATCCAAGAATGTATGAAGGGGTATCGACTAGTGCGCAAATATAGGGTGAAAAGGCGGGCGATTTCCCCATTAAAATAGGTTTGCATCAAGCTTCAACCCTAAACTCCTATCTTCTTACCTTAATTTTGGATATACTCACATAACACATCCAAGAGATAGCATCGAGATGCATGTTTTTTTTGCAAATGATATAGTCCTACTTTGAGAGTCCAATGAGGATTTAAATGAGAGGTTAGAGACTTGGAGACGAGCTTTCGATACACATGATTTTTTTCTTAAGCAAAAGTAAGACTGGGTATATGAAATGTAAGTTAAACAAAAAATTGAAATGTTTCTAACCTAGAGGTGAAAGTTGGAGACCATAATATCAGTCAAGTCACAATGTTTAAATATCTTGAGTATGTAATATAAACTATAGAGAAATATAAGGGGTTGTAAACCATCAAATTCAAGTTGGAAGGCTGAAATGTATGAGAGCTTCAGGAGTTTTATATGACACAAAGGCACTGCTTAAGCTAAAAGAAAATTTTTATCGAACTGCGGCAAGACCTGCGATGTTGTACGAGATAGAATATTAGGAAATTAAGAAACAACACGATAATAAAGTAAGTGAAGTAGAGAAGGGGATGTTTCGTTGGATATGTAGTAATCTAGACAAGATATGATTATAGATGAAAATATTAGAGAGAACATTAGGGTAACACTATAATAAAGAAGATGGTGGAAAATAAATTTAGGTGGCTTGGACATGTAGATAGAAGACTTGTAGATCCTGTGGTAAGGAGGGTAGATCAAATGGAGAGAAGTCAAATAACTAGACAAAGAGGAAGACTTGGAAAACTATAAGAAAAGTTATTAAAATGGATCTCGAAATTAATGATTTGGATAGAAGCATAGTCTTAGATAGAACATTATGACAAAAGTCAACTTAAATAGCTGATGTTACTTAGAGATATAAGATTTGGTTGTTGTCGTTGCATGGTTCTTTTAAATAATTTTCTTTTATTTTGATTATTTAATTGTAATATTTGTAAAATTGATTTATGTGAAATTTGATGTAATATGTAGAATAAAATAATACAAACTATGAAAACTATTGAAACAAATAAATTAAGAAGTTTTAAAAATCTATTAATTAATATATACTACCTTTATTTCTTTATACAAGAGAGAACTCATTTTTTAATTTATTAAATAATTAATGTATTTGGTCACTTTATAAACAGATATATTAATTATTCAATAAATCTAAAAAAATGAGTTGTCTCATAAAAAAAAACGAATGTAATATTTAAGATCTACTTTCAAAAAGTTCTAATATATTAATATTTTTCCTCTGAAAAATAATTTCCTAAATTTTAAATCATCAATTCAATATATTTTTTCACATATTATGAATATTGGAGATGATTTATATGAAATACTTTATCAGTCTTAAAAGTAAATATATTAATATTCAGTTTTAAAAATGAATATATTTATATTCTTTTTGATAGTTATTATAAATAAAAAATAATAGATTTTATAATTGATTAAAAATATTAGTTAAAAATTTTAATTTCTAGACTTAAAAAATACGTGTAAATTTAACTAAAATATCTTTGTTAAATTTTTATAGATTAACTATTATATTCAATATTTTTAAATTAAATAAAAAATACATTAGTAATATTAGCATTAAAAAAAATTTAAAAATATCAACTTTTATTCCTAAAGATAACCAAAATTTTAGTTTTGTTTTATAATTATGACGCGAGGGCGCATATTATAAGTGTATTTTAGTTAAAATATTTTCATCATTGTTTATATTTTAGTTAAAATATTTTCATCATTATTTTATTCATGTGTTTTTTTAATTTGTTTCAAATATTCTTTTTGATCTTAAATATAAACAAATTTTTTTAAAATTTAAATTTAATAAATAATTGGTATATTTAGCTTCAAATATTGATCAAATATAATTAATAAAAAATCAGACTTTTATATGTATTTAAAATGTGAGGAAATAGTCAACTAAATTCATATTTGCTATTGGAATAGTGAGAAGTATTGTAAAAGAAAATGTAGGAGGATGGGAAATGAAACATTGAAAATTAACATAATTTTAATTTGTGATTTGCATTTGGGTCTTGTTCCAAACATGGGAACTAAATCTATGGCATTTGTCTATATAACTTCGTGTATTTCGTTTTGCTAATTCTTTCGTATTAAAGAACATTTTTCAATGGAATAACATGTGGGTTTCTATGAAAATTCAATTGCCCAAGACAATTCATTAGTTTTGTTGGTAACGGCCATTATTTATGAATTTTATTATTTTGTAGAAAATAGTTTCACGAACGGGATGAATGTATGATATATAAGATTAAGATCAGGAAAGATAAAATAGTTAGATAAGAGTTCCACTAAAACTCAGCTAGATACCCTAAAATGCAGAGCATATGAAAATAATGATCTTTCTAGTTTTTTTTTTTAACACGTAATCAAATATATTTAGTTGTTAGAAATTGCTCATGACACCCTTTACCATTACTCATTCATTTTGGTAAAAATTTAAAAACACCTTTTAGAATTTTATGGAGTTTCAAATTTGAACGCACCACAAAACTACATTTGATATTGAAATCATGCTAATTACAAATAAAAAATATTTTTAGATTATAAAATATATAATACAATTTCGGAGATTTGTCAGAATATTAAAATCTGAATTTATCCATTTATTATCACATACACACATAATTAATTATTTGTTATATACACATAATTGATTCATTTTGAAGTATTTTTTGTTAATTTTAGATATATTTATATAAGTTTTAAATTATGGACCATACAAATGCAATCATGTCTCAAGAGTTAGTTCAAAGATTAAAATCTGAATTCACTCCTTATTAACATGTATGAAGAAGACACTGGTAAGCATGTCTCACATGTGTCTCTAGAGATTGAAATCCAACTCACGCCCCTTTTTATCACGTAGGAATGAGACACAAGAAGACATGTCCCAGGGGTTTCTTCAGATATTGAAATCTGGATTCACCACCTTTTTATCTTGTATGAAGTAGACACAAACATGCTTATTCTATGGGTTTCTCTGAAGATTGAAATCCAAATTCACTCTGATTTCCAGTAGACCAATTAAGAGTACTTGTTTCATGGCATACAAACACATCAGAACTTTAATTTCAATGTTTATATAAGTAATGTTCGGTATACATTAAAACAAATAAAAATGTATCTTAAATACATTTGTTATGGGTCGGCAAAAGGCCCAATAAGAGAAAGCCCCACATATGATTCAAGTCTTAAACATTTCAATAAACTCTCATATAGAATGTATGTGTGAAGAAAATGTTTTGATTCAAATGTACTCTAACTCTCATCTTACTCCTTTATTTGATCACTGACTTGGGTGTTTAGTGTTAGCATTGCATGTCATCCCCCTCATTATCGCATCAGAAGCACAAGAGGACACAAGGAAGAAGGTCGATGAAATAACCAACGAAGTCAATCTCGACGCACGGGAGTACGAAGCTCTGTAAGATGGCGTGCTTAACATATTGACCAGGGGAAAAATGAAGACCTTAAGGACGATTTCAGAAAGGGACTTCAAAGTTATGTAGCCCAACGATAATATGACGTGGTCAATTCGATTAGGCATTGATTTACCACCCAGAGTAAAGAAATGACCCATTTAGTTCCTAAAGGCCAATGCCAACGTCTTCATAATTTCTCCTCGCGAGATGTCGGGTACATACCCGAGTATAACATGTCATCAGTTAAATGTTGGTTCTTGTGCTAGATATGTATCTCATTGAAGGAGGCTTCAGTCCCCTAAAAAGGTCGAAGCAACCACGAAGACGATTCAAGGCTTGCTCAATGCTAACTTTATCTCATAAGTTAAATATATTAAATGGCTCTCTTTGGTATATCAACTTGCAAATATAGAAAACCTTGCAAATACAACTAGATATAAGTTTTTTCATTCATGGATGCATATTTCAGTTACAAGCAGATACACATGTACGAGCTAGATAGGGAGAAATAGCTTTCATGATCGAAGAAACCAACTACCAATACAAAGTGATGCCTTTTGGCTTGGAAAATGAAGGAGAAACATTCTAGAGAATGATGAACAAGGTCTTAAAGGAAGAAATAGGATAAATTTTAGAGGTATACATGGAATACATAATTGTCAAATTTGGCAAAGAGGAACTACACGACAAACAACTATATTTCATGTTCCAAAGAGTCTGATGATGGATCATCATGAGAGGGAAGCATACACATTGGGTCAACCACTCACCTAAAGGTCAAAGACTCGCCCAAACAAGTGAGAGAGACACCACATATTCACTCAAAATATTAAGGTGATAGGTGTATGAGTCCTCTTACTTATAAAGTGCTTAACCTCCACTTTTCTAAGCAATGTGAGACTTAGAACTCACACTTAATTTTCCATACAACTCACATTTGTTTCCCAACAATCCCCTCAAGTATGAGTTCATCTACTATGCTCCCCCTCAAGCGGAAGCTTTTTCATCCACATGCTTGTACCGATGTTGAGAGACACCCTTATTTCGTCATAGACACTTCAACGAAACACGCCGCCTGTCCACCATGTCAGAAACACTTTCGACACAAGGAGTCGGTCCCTTACTTGAACTGGACTCTGATACCACTGATGGGTCATCATGAGGGATAAGTATTCACATTGGATCAAACACTCACCTAAAAGTCAAAAACTCACCCCAAACAATTGAGAGAAACACCACATATTCACCCAAAATCTTAAGGTGATAGGTGTATTGGTCCTCTTACTTATAAAGTGTTTAACCTCCACTTTTCTAAACAATGTGGGACTTAGAACTCACACATATTTTTTCACACAACTCACACTTGTTTCCCAACATCTGACACTAAAATATGAGACTTAATCCAGAGAATAGTACTTTTAGAGTCAGAGTCGAAATTCTTTTGGGTTTTTATCTGACAGAGAGAGTTAAAAAAGCAAATCTAGATAAGTTTGAAGCAATCATTTGGATGGTAACACCAACCACAAAGAATGAGGTAATGATACTAAATCGAATGTTGACGACTCTAAACTTTATGACAAAAGTCGATTTAAGTAGCCGACTCGAAGTCAGCTTAACACATCCTAGATAGAATATTATGACAAAAGTCGATTTAAGTAGCCGACTCTAAGTCAGCTTAACACATCCTAGATAGAATATTATGACAAAAGTCGATTTAAGTAGCCGACTCCACTTAGAGTGATAAAACTTGGTTGTTATTATTGTTTAGTTCTTTTAAATAATTTCCTTTTGTTTTTATTATTTAATTTTAATCTCTATAAAATTGATTTATATGAAATTGTAGAATAAAATAATACAAACTATGAAAACTATTGAAACAAATAAATTAAGAAGTTCTAAAAACTTAATAATTAATACATATTTAATATCTACTTTCAAAAAGTTATAGTATATTAATATTTTTCCTCTGGAAAATAATTTACTAAATTTTATACCATCAATTCAATATTTTATTCACATATTATGAGGATTGGAGATGATTTATATAAAATACTTTATCAGTCTTAAAAGTGAATATATTAATATTCAGTCTTAAAAGTGAATAAATTTATATTCTTTCTGGTAATTATTATAAATAAAAAATAATATATTTTATAATTGATTAAAAATATTAGTTAAAAAATTTAATTTGTTAGACTTAAAAATAAATACGTGTAAAATTTACTAAAATATCTTTGTCAATGTTTTATAGATTAACTATTATATTCAATATTTTTAAATTCAATAAAAAATATATTAGTAATATTAGCATTTAAAAAATTTTAAAAATATCAACTTTCATTTATAATGATAACCAAAATTCAAATTTTATTTTATAATTATGACACCAGGGCACAAATTATAAATGTATTTTAGTTAAAATATTTTCATCATTATTTTATTCAAATGTTTTTTAATTTGTTTCATGATCTTAAATATAAATAAATATTTTTTAAAATAAATTTAATAAATAATTGGTATATTTAACTTCGAATATTGATCAAATATAAATTATTTAACTAATAAAAAAACAGACTTCTATCTGTATTTAAAATGTGAGGAAATAGTCAACTAGATTTATACGTATTTGTTATTGGGATAGTGAGAAGTATTGTAAAAGAAAATGTAGGAGGATGGGAAATGAAACACTGAAAATTTACAGAACTTTAATTTGTCATTTGCATTTGGGTCTTGTTCCAAACATGGGAACTAAATCTATGGTATTTGTCTTGTCTCATTGGTAATGGAATAGCATGTGGGTTTCTATGAAAATTCAGTTGCCGAAGACAATTTGTTAGTCTTTTTGGTAACAACAATTTCTGCATCCAAAATCCAAATGAACCAAATATACGATAATTAAAATTAAATTAAATTGATTACAATGTTGACATTAAAGTAAATTGATTACAATGTTGACATTTATTAATTTTATTATTTTGTACAAAATATTTTGACGAATAGGATAAGGATGAATAGGATGAACATGAATGAATGTAAGGAATATGAATTAAATCAATTTGAAAATTATTCGGAATTTAATTCGACAATTAAATTATTGATTAAATTCATGAATCAAATGATTGAATATGAATGAAAAATTAAGTTTGTTAACTAAATGAGCTGAATTTGAACTATATATATTTCAATTCGTTATGTTCATGAGTCAATTTGATTATATATGAGAAAAGTTATCTCGCCTTTAAAAGTAAGTTTAAAGATGTACTCCAAATCTTAACCATATATTGTCTCTTCCGTACTAGTAGGGGTATTTAAAATCGAACCAACCAAAAAGAAAATCGCAAACCAAATCAAACCAAATAGAAACTGCAAAAAACCGCATTTGATTCAGATTTGTTTGGGCCAGTTTTTAACAAAACACCGCGGTTCGGTTCGGTTTGCGGTTTGTATTTAACAAACCGAACAAAATCAAATCAAACCGCATTATATTACAACTCAAACTTCACTAATCCCACATCCAACTCAAAATCCAAAACTATTATGACTTAACCTTACAAATATTCTCTTACTCACACTTAGGGTTTTAGTTTCATCCTTCTCAAATTTCTCAGAGTAGTATCGCGTATTTTTCTCATCTTCTTTGCCATGTACATCTCACTTCTTCTACTATAATCTTTTATCTCTTATATTCTTTCTTTTCCATCTTCTAATTTTTATTTTATTGTTTTCTCTTCCAATTACGTTTTTATCGCACATTTCTTCTCTAATCTCACATCTCTTATATTCTTTCTTTTTCATCTTCTCTAATCTCTCCTCTTTTTCATTTTTTCTTTTTATTATAATATTTTTTATAATGTTTTATGCTACTACTTTATGTTTTTTATTCCACTTTTGCCTAATCTTATTTTTGTATATTGAATGAGCAATTTTTGTCTAAATATGACGAGTTTTTTTTGTTATTTGATAATGTATGAATGACTAAATATTAATTTATGTTGTTATTTATATTGAAATAATATAAGCAAGTGTGAGTAAGTGGGTAAATAGTCTCACATTAGATAGGAATGTGGTGACTTGAGCATTTATAAGTGGGAGAACCCACTCACCTATCACCTTAAGATTTTAGGTGGATAAGTGGTGTGTCTCTCACAAAGGTGTCTAGTCCTACACTATGTATCAATGTTCCCTAATATGAAACTCCCCCAAACACTTTATAGGTGTATGTATGACTCAATAAAAATATTGTAAAAAAACCGAACCAATCGAACCAACCCAAACCGCATTAGTTTGGTTTGATTTGGTTTGATTTTATATCTAAAAGCCAACCGAACCAAACCAAACCGCATGCTTTTTTCTCTTGCGGTTCGGATGATTTTTAGCATTAAAACCGCCCAAACCGCACCGCGAACACCCCTACATACTATTAGAAATAATTTATATTTTAATTAATATTCACAAACTTGGTGACCAAGTTTGTTAGAGGGTATTTTAGTATTTTATTGTTGCTTTTGTAGCCCTAGTTTTTAGCTTATAAATAGGATAGTGTAGATGTCATTCCAATCATTGTATCTTTATCCTTTGTAGCCGTCATTCTCAATATAATATATTCTCTTCTTTTCATCATTATTTTTCACCTTGTACACCAACAATTGGTATCTAGAGCTCCGGTTCGGATCAACGGGAAAACACGAGTGAAAACGTGAGGATTCTTGTGTGATTGAATTTTTGGTTCTTGATTCGTGTTGAATCTAGAACAAAATTCTGATCAGAATCATAATTCTTTGATTCTGTGGGTTGGGAAACATTGTGTGTGGTAAGTTTTGAGTGTACTGTACAAGGTTGAAGATGATGAATGACAACGGCGGCATGGACACCAAGCTTCCAGTATTTGATGGCAAAAACTGGAATCGTTGGATGATTCAGATGCGTGTACTGTTCGGTGCTCAAGATGTTCTAGATCTTGTCACTGAAGGTTATGTTTCGGTAGCAACAGATGCGACGGAGGAGCAGAAGAACGCGCAGAAGGATACAAGGAAGAAAGATCAGAAAGCATTGTTCTACATCCATCAGTGTGTGGATGCAAATGTGTTTGAGAAGATTACAGATTCAACGACGGCAAAGGCGGCGTGGGACACACTGGTCAGATGTTACGGTGGTGACGCATCGGTGAAGAAGGTGAAACTTCAGTCTCTACGTAAGCAGTACGAGAATCTCAACATGAAGAACAATGAGAAAGTTTCTGAGTACATCTCCAGAGTGATTCTGATCACTAATGAGATGAAGGCGTGTGAAGAAACTTTCTGAACAAGTAATCATTGAGAAGGTATTGAGATCCCTTACTCCTCAGTTTGATTACATTGTGGTAGCAATAGAACATTCTAAAGATCTGAGCACCATAAGAATTGAAGAGCTGCAAAGCATTCTAGAAGCGCAAGAGTTGCCTCTGACTGAGAGAACTTCTGAAAGGGAAGTAGAGCAGCGGGCTCTGAAAGCAGTTTCTGATAAGAAGCATCAGAAACAGTCGTGGTCAGAAGCCAGGAGAAGATCTGATGGTGGTCAGAAGTCAGAAACTTCAACTTCTGATAGGCAAAAGAATGCTCAGAAGGGAAAAGAGAAGTATGACAAGAAGAAGATCCAATGTTACTGTTGCAAGAAGTTTGGTCACTTTGCTAGAGATTGTTGGTCAAACAAAGAAAGGAAGTCAGAAGAAGCAAATATAGCCAGAAGTTCTGATGATGAATCTGTGCTACTGATGGCTTCTGAATCTGATGATACGAATTTGACAGACTGGTGGTATATGGACACTGGCTGCTCAAATCATCTTACTGGAAATAAGAAATGGCTGGTTGATTTTGATTCTGAGAAGAGGACAAAGATCAGATGTGCTGATGACAAATATTTTAACGCTGAAGGTATGGGAAATGTCAGAGTTGTTCTGAATAATGGGAAAACAACATTGATTCAGAAAGTGTGGTATGTACCTGGCATCAAAAGCAATCTGATGAGCGTGGGACAATTAATTGAGAAAGGTTTTTCAGTTACCATGAAGGACAATCTTCTGAAGCTGTATGACTGTAATAAGAAGTTGATTATGGAGTCAGAACAGGGAAGGAATAGAACATTCAAGGTGAATGTCAGAACTTCTGACTCTGAATGTCTTAGTGCAACAAGTGTTGTGAAAGAAAGTGAGCTGTGGCACAGAAGATTTGGTCATCTGAATTTCAGAAGCTTAGAACATCTGAATTCAAAGAAGCTGGTACATGGAATTCCTACAATTAAGAAGCCTGAGAAGTCATGCAAAGTGTGCATGGAAGGAAAGCAACCAAGATTGCCATTTGCGTCAGAAGTTGCTCCAAGAGCAAAACATGCCTTGGGAGTAGTACATTCTGATGTGTGTGGTCCATTTCCAGTAGAATCGATCGGAGGGAATAAATACTTCGTGTCATTTGTTGATGAATTCACGAGAATGACATGGGTATCCCTTATTAAGTTCAAACACGAGGTGTTTGCTGAATTCAAGAAGTTCCGAATGAAGGTTCAGAATCAGAGTGGTCAGAATCTGAAGATTCTCAGAACCGATGGTGGGGGTGAGTATAACTCCAAAGAGTTTCAGAAGTTCTATGAGGAGAATGGAATTGAGCATGAGGTTACTGCTCCTTATACTCCTCAACACAATGGTCTTGCTGAAAGAAGAAATCATACTTTGCTTGATATGGTGAGAAGCATGCTGAAGCAGAAAAAGCTTCCTCAGAACTTGTGGGGAGAAGCTGTTGCCACCGCAGCATATGTGCTCAATAGATGTCCAACGAAGAAGCTGAAGGAAATAGTTCCTATTCAGAAGTGGACTGGAGAAAAGCAAAGTGTTAGTCATCTGAAGGTGTTTGGTTCTATTTGTTACAAACATGTTCCAGAAGCTAGAAGACAGAAGTTGGATGATAGAAGCAAAGTAATGTTACTGGTGGGGTACCACAGTACAGGTGCGTACAAGCTTTATTGTCCAGAAACTAATAAAGTTGAGTTTAGCAGAGACGTTATTGTGAAGGAATCAGAAGTTTGGAATTGGGACAAGTCTCAATCTGATTCTGATGTGAGAACTTCTGAAGAAAGGTCAGAAATAAGAGTTTCTGAAACTGATGGTGATTCTGATTCTGAAGGAGACTCGGAAGATGAAGGTGATTCTGATGATCCAGATTCTGATGATGATCAAGATTCTGGTGGTGATTCAGGCTCTAGGAATATGCCAGACTCTGAAGGTGGTCAAGGTTCTGGAGGAAGTCAACCTTCTGAAGCAAGAGCTTTTGAAGGAGAAACTTCTGAGGACAGAACTTCTGGGATTCAAGCATCTGAAGAAGATTCTGAACGAGGTCAGAAGCCACAGAGAATCAGAAACATTCCAAGATTTGAAGAGTTTGACATGTTGCAAGACACTGAAGTAGATTCCGAGGGAGAGATTATTCAGTGTGCCATGTTAGTAGACTCTAAACCCGTGAGTACAGAAGAGGCTCTTAAGCATAAGTTCTGGCTAAAGGCCATGAAAGAAGAACTTGATGCCATAGAGAGAAACAAGACTTGGAAGCTGACAGAACTTCCAAAGGACAAGAAAGCCATCAGCGTCAGATAGGTTTTCAAGCAGAAGCTAAAGCCAGATGGATCAATTGGCAAACACAAAGCGAGGTTGGTAGCAAGAGGATTTCTGCAGAAACCTGGGCTGAATTATTCTGAAGTGTTTGCACCTGTAGCGAGACATGAAACAATCAGATTGGTGATTGCAATAGCTGCTAACAGGAATTGGCCTCTGATGCATTTAGATGTGAAATCTGCATTTCTGAACGGTCCATTAGAAGAAGAAGTTTATGTGTCACAACCTCCTGGATTTGTGAAAAAGAATCAGGAAGGGATGATGTACAGATTACATAAAGCTTTGTATGGATTGAAGCAAGCGCCCAGAGCTTGGAATCAGAAGATTGATTCATTTTTCAAGAAGCAGGGTTTTCAGAAATGTGAGATGGAATACGGTGTTTATGTTCAGCATATTTCTGAAGGAAATATGATTCTGGTGTGTTTGTACGTTGATGACATACTGCTGACCGAAAGTTCTGAACAAAAATTAGCTAAGTTCAAGAAGGTGCTGATGAATGAGTTTGAAATGATTGATCTCGGGAAAATGACATACTTTCTAGGGATGGAGTTCAGATATTCTGAGAAAGGTATCATTTTGCATCAGCTGAAGTATGAACGAGAACTTCTGAAGAGATTTAAGCTGCAGAATTGTAAGGCTGCTATCACACCTGCAGATACGAATCAGAAACTAGATTCTGATTCTGATGGTGAGGATGTGGATGCTACAACCTTCAAACAGTTGGTTGGTTCTCTGAGGTATTTGTGTAATACCATACCTGATATTTGCTATGCAGTTGGAATGGTTAGCAGATTCATGAGTAAACCTAAGTGGTCCCATTACCAAGCTGCTGTCAAGATTCTGAGGTATATCAAGGGAACTCTGAAGTATGGAGTGTTGTTCCCTTCTGGAAGAAAGAGTGAATCAGAACTTCTGAGTTATTCAGATTCTGATTGGTGTGGAGACAGAGTTGACAGAAGAAGTACTTCTGGATACTTGTTTAAGTTTCTGGGAGGTCCTATTTATTGGAGTTCTAATAAGAAACCTGTTGTTGCGTTGTCAACCTGTGAAGCTGAATATATTGCAGGCGCTGTTACTGCATGCCAAGCTGTGTGGATTCTGAACTTGCTGGAGGATCTGAAGATCAAAGTTGACAAACCTCTGAAGCTAATGATTGATAACAAGTCTGCAATCAATCTTGCCAGAAACCCAGTGTTGCATGGGAGAAGCAAGCATATTGAGACCAAGTATCACTATCTGAGAAGTCAAGTTCAGAATGGAGTGTTAGAAGTTCTGCACTATAGCACCCAGAAGCAGTTGGCAGATGTTCTGACGAAGGCTATCAAGACTGATCAATTCCTTCGCTTAAGGGATGGAATTGGAGTTGTTAGTTTTGAGGAAATATAAATTAAGGGATGGTATTAGAAATAATTTATATTTTAATTAATATTCACAAACTTGGTGACCAAGTTTGTTAGAGGGTATTTTAGTATTTTATTGTTGCTTTTGTAGCCCTAGTTTTTAGCTTATAAATAGGGTAGTGTAGATGTCATTTCAATCATTGTATCTTTATCCTTTGTAGCCGTCATTCTCAATATAATATATTATCTTCTTTTCATCATTATTTTTCACCTTGTACACCAACACATACTAGTCATGACAGTAAAGTTGACATTTGTGTTTAGAGTCATCATTGTTAAAGACATTATGTTGTTTGGTAAAATAACATATGTAATAAAAGTTGCAAATGGTTTAATCATTCTCTGATGTAAATGTAAGAAATTCTAGTAATTTTTGATATACTATTTCATTAAATTTGTAAGGTTCATAAATATTTAGATGAAGTTGTGAATTTTTGAGACAAATTTAAACGCCAATTGAATAGGTTTTGAATTAAATTTTCAATCATATTTCTTAAAAGTTGTGTAGTTTTTAAATTATAGATTTTTGAGATAAAATTAAATTCCAATTTAATAAATATTAGTATTTTATTTTAATATTTTTTTTAAATGTTAAATATATAAAAAGAAATTAAAAAATAACTTTTAAAATCGTGAAACAAAAAACTATTAAATAACTTATAACGAGTCGAGTTTGAGTTTAAAGAAAATTCGTGTCGAACTCAAATCGAAATTTGAGATAAATCAATTCTTAACAAGTCAAGTTAAGCTGAGACCAGTTCGAATCTAATTCATTTATAACTTTAAATACATAGTAGTGGTATATAAGACTAAGATTTGGAAAGAGAAATACAAGTTAGATAATAATTCCACTAAAACTCAATTAAATACCATAAAATACGGAGCATATGAAAATAATGATCTTTGTAATTTTTCTTTTTAATACAAAATCAGACATTATTTATTTAAGGTATTACTTTATTCACAGCATATGAAAATAATGATCTTTGTAATTTTCTTTTCAGACATTATTTATTTAGGGTATTACATTATTCACTTTATGAGGTGAGGATGAACGATTTAATCCAAAGAGTAATTTAGATTTTGATAACATTTTTCTTGTTTCTTCAATCAAAAGAAATGTGCTATCTATGTCAAAATTTTCTAAGGATAATTTTGTCATGTTTAAATTTCAGGGTCCTATCTCATAAATTTTCTAATGGCTATATTGCTTTCCTAATCTCATATTGCATACATTAAGGTTAATATCTAAAAGTCATGGTCTATCTTCTGTTATTTTAAAGTCAAAATGTCTTAAATTCTAGGGTTAAATAGTGTTTATCCCCTGCCATATAGGCGTGTTTTGGTTTTGCCCCCTTGAATTTTTTTTTGTGATTCCTCTCTTATAAAATCAAGATTCTGTTTGCAGAACCCCCTATCCCTTATTTGGCTGACTGGGCATGGAGAATCTACACACGTGACATATAGGGTTTGCTGACTGGCTTATTTTTAATTTTTTTTATATTAATATTTTTCGTTTTATATTTATTTTTTATTTTATTTTTCCAAAATGTTATTTTAAAAAATATTCTAATTGGGCCAAGATTAATGACAATCAGCCCTAGACCATCAGCACTTTTGGTCCATTCACAATTAGTCTTTTGCAAGTTATTAAGTCATATGAGATTTTGGTATATACACACTAAAGTTTGTAACTTATAAAACGATGTGGGACTTAAGTTGAATTGAACTCTTTTTCTTCACACTGTAACAACACCTGCAATCTGTTGAGTTTTTTCGTTATATGCATACACTAAGTTTTCATTATTTTCCACCAAAACAATTCACCTTCATAAGACCTTCATCTCCATTTCATCCTCCATTTGTTTTACTGCTCATTCACCACCTTCCGCTAACCTTCGCTTAAGCATCCCTCTCTTCAATCACCATCAACCACCAAGAAACATTCTCTTCTCTCAAAAAACAAATCACCACAACACAGCTAAGAAATCTCTGATTGCCGCTGAACCACCATGTAATTTCCTCTCCCTCAGCTTATGATTTACCTTCACCGGCCAAATCTTCAACCAAACAACACCACAAAAAAACCTCCAATCAACCTTCCAACAACCACAAAAAAAAAAAAAAACAGCGACCACCAATTTCTTGCCATGAAGGAGAATCTCACCATTTGATGAATTAATGTAAATTACAAAATAGAGGATGAAATGTATGTAATTACAAACAGAATAAACAATTTTGAAAAGCTTGATAGTTACAGAAAACACATACAGTGTATAGTTCTACACATATACAGGTTATTCTTTTTCCTTAGGATTAACTCAAACAACCTAGAGGTTATTCTTTTTCCTTTCCCTCTAACAGTGTTGTTTTTGTGTATGTATACTTAACGTGGAATGCTATCTGTCTTGTAATTCATGGTGCTACCAAATATGATTATATGAGAACATAGTTTCTGCCTTGCTAACTTGGTAAGGTTATGTTTTGTTACAAGATTTTGGAAATGCCAGCTGGAAGCTTAGTTGCAATCATTGGAGGAACTGGAAAAGGGAAAACATCACTTATTTCAACAATGCTTAGAGAGATACAATACAATCATAGGCACTGTTGCTTATGATCCTTAGATTTCATGGATTTACAATGCTAAAGTTTGTGAAAATATATTAGTTGGGTTAAATTTTGATCATGTTTAGTTTTGGAAGGCAATTGATAACCTCCGTCAAAAACCGTAGTGTACACCGCCTCTTTACACCCTTTGTTTCTCAACCCACAAACAACTCCACCTTCAACTACTACATCACCATCACTGCGACCTTTGCTCGTGAAATGACAACAACGCTTCAAAACCACCATGTGAACGACAAACTCTCTCGACGCACAGCTTCTGAACCGTTCATATGACTAGGATGGATCCGCTCATCCATTAAACCTCAAGCTACGGTTTTCATTATGCTCTTAAATGCCTTGGTGTGCCTTGTTCATGCTGGTTGGTATGTGTTGAAGAAAACAGGCCCAATTAACCTAAGCCCATCACATTGTTGTCATTCCTTCTCTTTTTTGGTTTGTTACCGTTAGGCTTTGTACTGGCTTGCTATTGGCCAATTAGTTTTTTTCCACCTCTATTTAATTGCCAGCTAGGTTTATGTGTACTCACTGAATTTTATTTTGATAATAAGAATTCATTTCTTTACATTTATCTTTGAGATTCCTTATGGATATTGGAAAATGTTTCCACCATTCACAATTCAACATGGTATCAGTCTAAAAGATTGCTCTGATATTATCTTCTTCTCCATTCGTCATCTTGGTTTTTTTTTTCTGTTTCCCAGATTTTTTTCTGCACTTGCGTGCATACCTCTTTTGCTTTTTCGTTCTTCTCTCTCTTGCCTTCTTCTTGGTTTTTCATCCCCTTCGTTTTTCATCCCATCTGTTTCTCTTTTTCTTGTTCATCAATGGATGATCCTGAATCCAACATGACTTCTGATACGTCCAACACAACGTCGCAAAATAACCACAAATCTCAACCTAGATCCTACCAAGAAGACATGTTTGATCCGTTTTTTATGCATCCCAGTGATAATCCTGGGTTAGCCATTGTTTCTCCACCCTTAAACAACACCAATTTTCATTCTTGGCATAGATATTTGAAGCTTGCCCTTATCTCAAAGAACAAATTAGGGTTTGTGGATGGCTCTATATCCCGTCCTCCTTCAACCGATTCCAAATTCAATCTCTGGTGTCGTTGTAACAATATGGTAATGGTGTGGATTACCAATTCTATTGACAAAGACATTGCTGAAAGTGTTCTCTGGATGGATACGACTAAGGATATCTTGGATGAACTTCATGAACGCGATCACCAAGGCGATATTTTTCGCATCTCTGATCTGCTGGAAGAGATATATGCGCAAAAACAAGGTGACCTAACCATTACTCAATATCTCACAACCCTAAAGAAACTTTGGCAGGAGTTTGACAACTTTCGCCCTCTACCATCATGCACCTGTACTCCCAGTTGTCACTGTGATCTTCTTTCCACCATCAAAACATATCGTGATAACGATTACGTTATTCGATTCTTGAAGGGTTTGAATGAACAATATGCTCCCATCCGGGGCCAAATTATACTTATGTCTCCGCTACCCAATGTCAACAAGGTATTTCCTCTTCTTATCCAACAAGAACGACAGATTGCCAATCCTATCCAAGATGAATCCATCGTTGCACAAGTCCAGAAACCTTATTCAAAAGCTCGTTCCAATGACTCTGGTAGCAAAGCTTCTCCTCACTTTAAGGCTAAAGGCATCAAAATCTGTTCCTATTGCAATAAACCGGGCCACACAATAGAAGTTTGTTTCAAGAAACATGACCTACCACCCTATTTGAAAAAGACTAACATGGCACAAACTTCACCAGATGAGTCTCAAGTTGATCCTTCTACCTCAAGTCAACCTGAACCTGCTTATGATAACACTACATTCACTGCTGATCAACATCGTGCTTTGCTCGCTTTGCTGCAACATACCACCCCATCTCCTGAACACAACATACAACATCTTCAATCAGTCACTCCTCCTACAACAGGTCATCCCTCTTTCTTACACAACCTTTATAACATTTCTAATTCTGAATGGTTACTTGATACTGGTGCGACAGATCATGTCTGTCATTCTAAACATATGTTCTCTACACTTAATTCCATATCTCCCATAATTGTCAAGCTCCCTAATGGAGTTTCCATTACTACTTCCTTGTCTGGCTCTGTGCATTTTAATGATGAATTTTATCTCACAGATGTTTTATACATTCCTACATTTTATACCAATTTGATATCCGTTTCTAAACTGTCATGTGCTCTTTCATGTGCCTTTATCTTTACTAGTTCCTACTGTATCATACAGGGCACACATACCCTGATGAAGATTGGTATAGCTAAATTGCACCAAGGCCTCTACACTTTGATATCACCCTCTTTAGGCACAAATGAAATTCCCCCTTCCCATATAAATACTTGTACACTGTGGCATAATAGGTTAGGCCACCCCTCACATGACACTCTTGTGCAAATCAATAAAATTGTTCCTATTCATGATTTACACAATGCTAATAATCCTTGTGATACTTGTTTTCATGCTAAACAAAAACGCTTACCTTTTCACAATAGTACTACTGCTACTTCTAAATGTTTTGAACTCATACATATGGACATTTGGGGTCTAATTTCTTGTATTTTTATAACTGGCTTCAAATATTTTTTGACTGTTGTTGATGACTATTCGCGCCATTGCTGGATATTTCTTATGAAATCCAAATCTGAGACATCTACTTTAATTAAGAACTTTGTGCACATGATTCACACATAATTTAACACCACCATCCAAACCATAAGAATAGATAATGGGATGGAATTTTCTTTAAAAGATTTCTACTCCCGTCATGGAATACATCACCAAACTTCATGTGTCTACACACCTCAACAAAATGGTCTTGTTGAACGCAAACATCAACACCTGTTAGGGGTTACACGGGCTCTTTTATTTCAGGCTAGTCTCCCAAAACTTTTTTGGTCTTATGCCCTTTCATATGTTGTTCACATTATCAACAGGCTTCCATCCAAATTACTTGATAACACCTGCCCTTTCACTAGACTATACAACATTATTCCTACTTATGAAGCTATTAAAACATTTGGCTGCCTTGTGTATGCTTGCAGTCTCCCCGCTCATAGGACCAAACTTGACTCTAGATCCCAAAAGTGTATTTTTTTAGGTATCAAACAAGGAGTTAAAGGCTTTGTTTTATACAATATTCACACCCGAAACATTTTTGTGTCTAGAGATACTAAGTTCTATGAACATATCTTCCCATATAAATCTCATACACTTGGCTCATACCAGCACACTAAACCCATATACCATCCTCACAAAGATGACAACCCAGATTACCCTTTTGATCAGCCACTCTCTTCCTCAAATTCTCATTCTCCCAGGCCTTCTAACACTCCCCCTGATACCTCCCCGCCTACCTCCCCTACAGTTCCTTCACCTAACCCTGTCAACCCTGAGATTGCTCCATCTACCACACTTAGAAAATCTGCTAGAATCCCAAAACAACCTTCTTATTTGCAGGATTATCATTGCGCTTTACTTCAAGGTACAACTTTAGATTCTACTCACATGACAGGTACGCATCCTTACAATATTTCTAACTATATATCCTATGATAATTTATCTCTTGCCCATAAATTATTTAACTTGAAAATATCTTCTATTCAAGAACCCACTACTTATTCTACTGCCATCAAAAACCCAAATTGGCAACAAGCCATTAATTCTGAACTTGCCTCTCTCAATGCCAACCACACTTGGGACATTACTCCTTTACCCCCTCATAAAACAACTATTGGGTGTAAATGACTTTTCAAACTCAAATACCTTCCAAATGGCTCCATTGAGAGATACAAGGCTCGCCTTGTTGCTAAGGGATTTAACCAAATCGAGGGTCTCGATTATTTAGAAACCTTCAGTCCTGTCATTAAAATGACTACCATTCGTCTTTTATTATCTATTGCTTCCACTAATAACTGGCATTTACATCAATTGGACATTAACACGGCCTTCCTTCATGGTGATCTTGAAGAAGAGGTTTACATGAAACCTCCACCTGGCCTTTCTGTCCCACCTAATATGGTCTGTAAATTAAACAAATCTATTTATGAATTGAAGCAGGCGAGTCGACAGTGGAATCACAAGCTAACTCACACTTTTTTCAAACTTAATTTCACTCAATCCAAAGCTGACTATTCATTATTTAGTAAAGCATCTGATTTTACATTTACTGTTGTCCTTGTATACGTTGACGATTTGATTCTTGCAGACAATTCTATCAATGAAATTAATCATATAAAATAACTCCTTGATAAACAGTTCAGCATCAAGGACCTTGGACATCTTCGTTATTTCCTCGGGTTTGAAATTGCTTGATCCTCTACAGGAATCACATTGTGCCAACGAAAATACTGCTTGGACTTACTGCAGCAAACTGGCCTACTCGGAGCTAAACAAGCCTCTACACCAATGGATCCAAACACAAAACTTGAGAACCTTGATGAAACACCTTTGGTTGAACCCTCTGTTTTCAGAAGAATCATAGGTAAACTGTTATACCTCACTCATTCTAGGCCTGATATTGTGTTTTCTGTCTGCAGGTTAAGTCAACATATGGCCAACCCGACGCAAATTCACTTAATGGCTGCTCAAAGAACAATTCGGTACCTCAAAACTGCACCTGCTCTAGGCCTATACTTCAAACGCCACTCTTCTCACACACTCACAGGATTCTCAGATTCAGATTGGGGTACTTGTCTTGCCACCAGACGGTCCATTATGGTTTTTGTTTCTACCTCGGCGACAACTTAATCAGCTGGAAAACCAAAAAGCAACTCGTCGTATCTCGTTCTTCATCAGAAGCTGAATACCGCGCCCTTGCTAACACCACTTGCGAAGCTCAGTGGCTCTTATACCTCCTGCACGACTTCCGGATTCCTTATTCTCAACCTGTCACATTATTATGCGACAATCAAAGTGCCATCTACATTGCCTCTAACCCGATTTTTCACGAACGCACTAAACACATCGAAATGGATTGCCACGTTGTGCGAGACAAGCTTCAAGCCAATATCATTCACCTGATGCCTATTGACACTGCCAACCAAGTAGCAGACCTGTTTACAAAACCGCTTCACCTTGGTCCTTTTTCTTCCTGTGTTTCCAAACTTGGATTGATGAACATCCATTCCAGTTTGAGAGGGTTGTTGAAGAAAACAGGCCCAATTAACCTAAGCCCGTCACATTGTTGTTATTCCTTCTCTTTTTTGGTTTGTTACCGTTAGGCTTTGTACTGGTTTGCTATTGGCCAATTAGTTTTTTTCCACCTCTATTTAATTGCCAGCTAGGTTTATGTGTACTCACTGAATTTTATTTTGATAATAAGAATTCATTTCTTTACATTTTATCTTTGAGATTCCTTATGGATATTGGAAAATGTTTCCACCATTCACAATTCAACAGTATGTGAATATTTATGGAGAAACCGACATGTTGTGGTGTGTTTTGAAAAGATACGTTGTGAGAAATCATAAGGGAGGAAGAATATATGAATTCGTGCTTGCTGCGAAAATTTGAAAATTGATGAAATCGAAAGGAATAGCAAAGGAGCTTGGATGCAGTTGGTTAGAATGTTCTTGTGGAGATTATTGGTAGGAATTTTTTTTCTGTTAATGAAGATGAAATATTGGGTTTTAGAGTAAATGGGTTTCTCTTGTGAGTTTAGTCCCACATCGTTTGTGGGTGAAGAAATATTAACCTTTATATATTAAGTTGACACAAATAATTACAAATGAGTTGATATTAAAGGGTTGCTTGATTAAAATATGAGTATTAATCCCATTAAAATTATTTTACAATTCAAAATTTAAAATAAAACTTAAAAAAAATTAAATATTAAAATTAATATAATACGAAAATAAATAAAAAATTAATAAGAAAACGAAAAAAATTATAAAAAAATAATTCTAAAGAAAAAAATTAATAATTAAAGGGTGACGTGGAATAAGAAAACAGAAAAAAAATTCAAAATAAAAAAATAAAAAAAGCCACATTGAATGCCACGTGTGCAGATTCCCTCTGCCCAGTCAGCCAAACAAGGGATATAAGTAGGGGTGTTCGCGGTGCGGTTTGGACGATTTTGACTTTAAAAATCATCCGAACCGCGAGAGAAAAAAGCATGCGGTTCGGTTTGGTTCGGTTGGCTTTTAGAAAAAATCCGAACCAAACCAAACCAAATCAATGCGGTTTGGGTTGGTTCTGTTGGTTCGGTTTTTTTACAAGATTTTTATTGAGCCATACATACATATATAAAGAACAACATAACTTTTTGTTTAGTCATTCATACATTACCAAATAACGAAAAAACTCATCATATTTAGACAAAAATTTCTCATTCAATATACAAAAATCAATTTAATCAAAAGTGGAAAAAAATAGTAGCATAAAACAATACCAAAAATATTATAATTAAACAAAATAAATGGAGAAGAATGAAGATTAGGGAAAAATGAAAAAGAAAAAACATGAGAGATGTGAGATTATAGAAGAAAAGTGCGATAAAAACGTAATTAGAAGAGAAAATAGTAACATAAAAATGAGAAGATGAAAAAGAAAGAACATGTGAGATAAGAGATTAGTGTAGAAGAGGTGAGATATATATGGCAATGAAGATGAGAAGAATGTGTAATACTATTAGGAGAGGTTGGAGAAGGTTGAAACTTAAAAGCTAATGGGTTTGAGTTTTGGGTTGGATATGAGATAAGTGAAGTTTGGGTTGTAATATAATGCGGTTTGGTTTGGTTTAGTTCGGTTTGTAAAATACAAACCGCAAACCAAACCGAACCGCGCGGTTTTGTTAAAAGATGACCCGAACAAATCAGAACCAAATGCGGTTTTTTGCGGTTTCGGTTTGGTTTGGTTTGGTTTGCGGTTTTCTATTGGGTTGGTTCGATTTTGAACACCCCTAATAATTTCAACCATTAATTTGTTTTGTATCCAATGGATAGTATTCATTTGTAATTATTTGTGTCAACTTAATAATCTCAACCATTAATATTAAGTTGACACAAATAATTACAAATGAATACTATCTATTGGTTTGGTTTGTATCTAGTGAGAAAGGGTAGTTTTATGTGAGAGTGAGAGGGATGAATACTATCCATTGGATACAAATTAATGGTTGAGATTAAAATAATATAAAGTTTGATGTTCTCTAAAGTATGTTACTCACGTGACATTTATTAAATCAAATATTTTAATTATTATCACAAAAATATCCACTTGCATTGCTAATGTTGAAAACCCTTTTTCTGAAGTATTACCCGTCTTCTTCTTTAAAGGAAAATATTAGTACCACTATCATTAATTTCAAATATCCAGAATTTCATAACACTATTGCCATTGATTTCTTTTTTTCAATCTATTCGATTGAAAATCATTTTTTAAAATTCTAAAGTATAACCTTAAAGTTATAATGATTGATCAAAAAAAAAAAACTTTAAAGTTATAATGTATAAACTCATATCAAATACCTAATTAGAGATTAGCAATTGAACTTTTATATTACAATAGTTATAATTCTTATGAACCTTAAAAAATATGGCATAGTTTATCAAAAGATCCAACATAAAGCTATCAAACTGCAAGTGTAACAATGGATGGTCTCTATCTAGCAGTTTCTCACCCCATCGATTGTGAAGGTCTAGAGCAGAAAAGAAAGTGTTTTTAACAAACCCTAAATTGTAGGCAATGAAGAAGGATGAGAGAAGGAAAAATATGCATGTGACCCGTTTAAAATTAGCTTTTAATCTGAGCCATCAAATTTGATCCAAGGGCTTGTATGCATTTTTCTCACTCTCACATAAAACTACACTTTCTCACCAGATACATCCCATATATATATATATATAACGCTAAATAAAATTTTTTGTGCCCTTTACAAATATCATCTTTTATCTCCAAACTTCATCTTCCATAATGAAACTATTTTTTTCTACGAAATCAAACTCGAAAACATCATTTCTTCCATAAACTAAACTCAAAAACATCATTTCTTCCATAAACTAAACTCGAAAATATCATTTCTTCTATTTACGAGTTTTAGAATTCCATCATCTCTTCTCTAACTAAAACAAGACAAGGAAAACATGGACTCAACTTAGCAAAGTTAGTTGTTGTCATTGTTTCAGGTAAAATATTAACGTTGTTGTTTTTGTTGACATTTAATGTTTAACAATTCTATTAATTTTGTTTTTATTTTTGTTGATGTTGTTGTTGTTGTTGAGATTTAATATTTAACAACTCTGTTGATTTTATTTTTGTTGATGTTGTTCTTGTTGTTGAGATTTAATGTTAACAAGTTTGTTGTTGTACTTGTTGTTGTTGTTGTTGTTCTTTTTTTTTGTTGTTGTTGTTGTTGAGATTTATTGTTAACGATTGTATTGTTGTTGTAGTGATTGTTGTTGTTACTATTGTTGTTGTTGTTGCTATTGTTGTTGTTGTTATTGTTGTTGTTGTTGTTGTTGTTATTGTTGTTGTTGTTGTGGTTGTTGATGTTGGGAAAACACCAATTCCCATTCAAGAATTTCACCAAAACTTGATAAATTCCGAACCAAATCTAGATGAACAAGAACCAATCTTTCTGATTAATTATCACTCTTATTCTTCACTCTTCCCTCGAGTGAATCAACCACTTTTGGTTGCAAGATTTTGCTTCACAATAATGATAAAAGAAGAAAATAAAATTGAATTGAAAAGAAGAAGTTAGGGTTTCAATGTGAGAGGGAAGAGAAGAGAAAGAGTTGTAAATTCTGTAGAGTTTCTCTCTGCTTCTCAAATTGAGAAATTTTATTCAACTGTGCAACTGCACTTCTGTTGTGTGTTACAATTCATAATAGGGCTAGTCCCTATTTATAGATTTTGGGCCTGCTTGCTCCTTAAGGAAGGCCTAAAATACCTAATTCCGCCAACACTACAAAATTAGACCTAAATCGAAATCCCTGTCAAGACATACTTTGACATTTCGACACTAACACGATTTCGACACTTCCTTTACTTCTGTTGAGCAACATGCTTCGACACACGGAATTACATTCTTAACACACCGCTTAATTCACTGTGTCTAAGCTGTCTACATTTATCATAGACCTTAGTCTTTTGAACACTTTGACACGCACTTCTTTCGTTATGATATCTACAATCTGATTCTCAGTTCTGCAGTGTTACACTTTCAGCTTCACTTTTGCCACTTGCTCTCGAAGATAATTGAACCTCATTTCAATGTGCTTGCTTTGTCCATATGCTATAGGATTCTTCACCAGATTGATAACAGATATATTGTCGATTTTCATGGTAAGTGCTCCATGATTCTTCCTTGTAATCTCTTCGAGCAAATTCGCCATCTACGTTGCTTGACATGCACATAGAGAAACAACTATGTATTCTGCTTCACACGACGATAGTGCCACTATTGGTTCTTTTCTTGAACTCCAATAAATTGGTGCACCATCTAGCATAAACACATAGCCAACTGTGGATTTTCAATCCCCAACATCACTACACCAACTTGAGTCGGTATAACCCACTAATTTGCATTCTTTTCCTTCATCAACTGTAGGAAACAAAATGCCATAGTCAAGAGTTCCTTTCGGATACCTTAGTATTCTCTTTGTTGCTGCTAGGTGTGATAACTTTGGCTTCTGCATGAATCTTCTCACCATACCTACATTGTATGCTAAATCAGACCTTGTGTGACAAATGTATTAAAGTGATCCAATGAGTCTTTTATACTGCATTGGATTGACATCATCTTCATATGTGTCTTTCGACAGTTAAAATCTGGTCTCAGATGGATTCGAAGTTGCGTTGCAATCTTGCATCTCAAATCTCATGAGCATTTCTCCTACATACCTTCTTTGGTGCATCATTAAGCCTCTACCACTCTTGTAGATTTTGATGCCAAGGAAATATGAGAGATTTACCAAGTCTGGCATTTCAAACTCCTTACTTAAGTCATGTTTGAAGTCTTTGATCTCCTTCTTGCAACTTCCTGTTATCAACAGATCATCGACATAGAGACATAGTATAAGAAATTCACTATTGCTTCTTCTTACATATACTTAATGCTCAGTTGTGCACTTCAAAAATTTCTCGTCCTTTAGAAAACTACCTATCTTCTTATTCCAAGCTCTTGGAGCTTGCTTAAGTCCATATAGGGCTTTATGTAGCCTGTATACCTTGCTTTCTTCACCTTGTTTCACAAACCTAACTGGTTGTGCAACATAAACTTCTTCATCAAGGGGCCATTCAGAATTGCACATTTCACATCCATCTGACATGTGTGCCATTTGTTCAGGCAAATAACCAAATTGATTGTTTCGATCCTAGCAACATGTGTAAAAACTCCGTCGAAGTTGATTCTTTTTTTCTAAAGAAATCTTTTTCCCATAAGTATTGCCTTGTGTTGAGTTACTTCTCCTTTAGGATTCAACTTCACTTTGTATACCCACTTCACATTAATTGCCTATTTGCCTTGAGGCAATTCGACAAGTGGCCAAGTGTTGTTGACTTCGATGGACTTCAGTTTCTCATTCATAGGTTTCATCCTCTTCAAATCCTTCAATGCCTCAGTTGCATTAACTGGTTTAACATCTGCATAGAAAGCATAGTGTACCAGGTCACCTTCATCATCGGCTACATCATCTGATGTAATCACACATTCTTGCAACCTTGCAGGCACGTGTCTTGTTCTTTGAGGTATGCTTGTGCTTACTTGACCTCTGACTTCTTCTTGTCGGACTTCACTTTCAACTTCACTTGCTGGTTTTTTACATAAGATTCTTACTGAATCCTTCTTTGAATTTTTAGTTCAATCTCATTCCTTAAGCTCATATATGATCACGTCTTTACTGATCATTACTTGCTTGTTCACTAGGTCGAACAACTTGTATCCTCCAGTTGAATGATATCCTATCCGGATCATCTGACTCGACTTGTCATCAAGTTTTCTTCTCAACTGATCTAGTACATGTCTATGTGCTATAGATCCAAATACCTTCAGATGACTCAAGCTAGACTTGACACCAGACCAATATTCTTTTGGCGTGATTCCTTCTAGCCTTTTCATCAGACATCTGTTCAAAAATATATGTTGTAGTCGACATAACTTCTCCCCATAATTCTTTGGGTAGATGCTTGCCTTTCAACATATTTCTCACCATATTCACGAGGGTTCTATTTTTCCTCTCTCCAGTTCCATTCTGCTGTTGAGTGTAGGGTGGCACCACCCCATACATAATCCATTCTTTCTCACATAATGTGTCGAAGTCTTTTGGCACATATTCTCCACCATCATCAGTGCTCAGAACCTTAAGCTTTCGACCACTTTGTCTTTTGACCATAGATTTAAACTTGGCAAATACCTTGATCACTTCACTTTTCTTCTTGATCAGGTAAGTTCACAGTTTTCTATTGAAATCATCTATGAAAGTGAAAAAGTATATGTTACCTCCAATCGAATCCACCTAGATAGGACCACATACATCAACGTATATGATTTCAAGAATTGCCTTCGACTTGCTTCCTGCATCCTTGCTGAAGCTGTTCTTGTGCTGCTTTTCCTGCACACACATTCCTCACATGCTTCGTTTAGAATGTCGATTTCTAGTAAATCCTGAAACCATACATCTTTTCTTCAGATCTCTGATGTCTTTAAAGTCGAGATGGCCAAGTCTGTAGAGCCATATCCATTCATCCCTACTAGCTGCAGTTACAAGTCACTTGTGCTCCATCACATTAAGTTCAATCCCGAAGGTTCTATTTTGAGACATGGGGGTATTTAAGATTAACCTTCCTCCTCAGTCGATAACTTTCATCATGTTGTCTTCATTCGACACTTTGTAGTTCTTTTCGACCAACTGCCTTATGCTGAGCAAATTACTATTCATTCCCTATATGTACAATACATTGGAAATTAATGACCTATTGCCATCTTTTCTCATAATCAGAACATCACCAATACCTTCAGCTGCTAAAGTATTGTTATTTGCGAATTTCACCATGTTCTTCATTGAGGGTTTTATGTTGACAAACCAATCTTTTCTACTAGTCATGTGTGATGAGCATCCTGAGTCCGAGTAACATTGGTCCTAGAATCTTTCTTCATCTCTAGTTGTGACTATCACCAACATTTCTTCTTCTTTGTGCTTTGCAAACTTTGCATCATTTTCTTGGTTCTTTTGTTTTTTAGGACAATCACTAGAATAATGACCATACTTCTGACAATTGAAACACTGAATGTGACTTTTGTCAGGTTTTCGACCACCACCTTTTCCTCTACCTGGAGCACCACCTCTTTGGTTGCTTTGGTATGAGGACTTTCTCTAATTCGACCAGTCTCCTTCTTGCCGACTTTGATCAGTAAAAGTGTTGTAGCCTCCTCTACCTTTGTTGTCGAGCTACTCACCTTTGAATTTATTTTATCTTGTTGATTGCGCCTGCAAAGCCATATCACTCTTCGACTTTCTTGCAGATCTTTCAGCCATTCTTTGTTCATGAGATTCAAACGTCCCTTGAAGCTCTTCCTTTGTCAATGTTTACAAATCTTTTGACTCTTCTATGGCTACTACCACGTGGTCGAACTTTGGAGACAATGACCTCAAGATCTTTGCAACAATTTATCTTGATGTCAACACTTCTCTATATACCTTGATTTAATTCACCAATTTTGTAACCCTAATGAAACAAATCAGTTATGCTTTCATTGTCTTCCATCTGAAGCAATTCATACGTTCTATTGTGAGTTTGTAACCTCACCACTTTCACCTTTTATGCGCCTCCAAATGATTTTTCCAGAATTTCCCATGCTTCTTTTGAATATTCTACATCGCTAACCTTTTCAAAATTATTTGGATTAACATATTGATGAACTATAAAGAGAGCTTTATAATCTTTCTTCTTCAATTCTTTGTGTGCATCCTTTTCTACATCTGTCACGTTTCCTAGAAGTGGTGTCATTCCATCCTTCACGAGATCCCATAAATATTGATAATAGAAAACAACCTTCATATGTTTACACTAATTCTCATAATTCCGACCCTTCAGAATTGGAAGACTCTCCGAAAAATGCCCATTCAGATGATTCATTGCCATCGTGTTTTCCTTCCCACGAATTGCTCAGCCAGTGGTCTAGATACCAAATGTTGGGAAAGCACCAATTTTCGTTCATGAATTTTACCAAAACTTGATGAATTTTGAACCAAATCTTGATGAACAATAATCAATCTTTCTGATTGATTATCACTCTTGTTCTTCACTCTTCGCTCGAGTGAATCAACCACTATTGGTTGCGAGATTTTGTTGCATAATAATGATGAAAGAAGAAAATAAAATTTAATTGAGAAGAAGAAGTTAGGGTTTAAATGTAATAGGGAAGAAAAGATAAAAAGTTGTGAATTCTGCAGAGTTTCTCCCTGCTTCTCAAACTGAGAAATTTTATTCAACTGTGCAACTGCACTTTTGTTTTGTGTTACAATTCGTAATAGGGTTAGTCCCTATTTATAGATTTTGGGCTTGCTTGCTCCTTAACCAAGGCCCAAAATACCTAATTCTTCTAACACTACAAAATTATACCTAAGTCAAAATTCCTGTCGAGACAGGCTTCGACAGTTAGACACTAACACGACTTCGACACTTCCTTGTTTCTGTCGAGCAACATGCTTCGACACAAGGAATTACATTCTCAACAGTTGTTGCTGCTGTGTTAGAAATATTGAATATTCTATGTTGTGATGGAATTTTTCAAAATTGTACGACATGGACATGTATGTGGGATTAATGTAGGAATAACTTCTCAATATTGTCTTCCAAGGCAAGCGACAAAGATGAAAAAACAATATCTTTAAATTTTGGATTTAAAGATTAATGTCAAGGTTCAGTTTATCTGGTAAATGGTCTTCTTGATCTCTTTAAATTAATATTCAATTCCATATTAATAGCCAAGAGTTGACTTAACTCCTTCTATTTGATGTGGATAAACTAACAAAATTATTTGGCAATGATGCAACACATCCTCAACCGAGAGAAGACTCAAGTCCTTCTATAGCTACAATAAGATTTGTATTTTTGAATAGTTTATGTGCAACATTTTTATGAAATCTTATTTAAATAACACCTTGTTTTCTTCTTGAATATTATAAGGTGGTGGTATCAATCGACTGAAATTAGGTTACAAAGTAGAGGTTGTGAGAATAAAAATGAGTGTTTGTGAAGCTTGAGGCGCATAATGTAAGAATACAAGTAAGTTTGAATAAAAATTGTTTTTAGAATACTAACAGGAGAGAGATAATGTAGCGTATGTGCCTTGGATTTGATGGATATGAGAGACAAAAGTACGACACAGTAACTCCCATTTCATCTTACCATTTATTGTTAGAGATTCTCAAAAAATAAAATAACCTAGGGAACTTCTTAATTTTTTTAATTGAGCAACATCTAGAGCCTTGGTAAATATGCCAGCAAGTTGATTTTCTACTGACCCGTGATCTAGAGTAATTACTTTTTCTTCATTAAGTTCTCTAATGAAGTGGTGGCAACTGTTAGTGTGTTTTATACGACTATGTTGGACTCTATTTTTTGAAATATTGATGGCACTCATGTTGGAACAATATAATGCCATAACATCTTGCTTTACATTGTACTATTTCAACATTTGTTTCATCCACAACTGTTGAATGCAACTACTTCAATCTGCAATGTACTCATCTTCAGTAGTGAATAATGAGACACAATTAGGCTTTTTGCTAAACCACAAAATGAGGTTGTTTCCCATAAATAAATATCCACCATAAGTGCTCTTTCTATCTTCAACATTAACTACCTAATTAGCATCACAATATCTAACTAGAATGGAGTTGATGGCACGTGAGTACAAAATTCCATTGTCAGAAGTTCCATTTACATATTTGAGGAAGTAGAGACAAATGTTACATGATTACCAGATTGAGCAATAGAGGAAGAAGATGATGGTTGATGGTCGACTTTAAACTGAAGGGACTCATTGTAATTAGCGTCCGAAATAATAACATATTTGGTGGCAGTCAGTTGAGCAACAATAGCAGTCATCAGTTATTATTGTTGTTCCCTTGCCTTTGTACGTTATTTAGCGTAAGTATGACCATAGCAATTATGATAATTACAATGAATACCATGGCGTTGGCCACCACGTCATCTGTTTTGTCCACCACAACCATGGTAAGTGGAAGCAAAAGGAGATGGTTAAGTGGGAGAAGGAGTGGAGATTGGTCCAAAAATATGAGGTGTAGCCAAGCGCAATAGTTGTTCCCTAACTGATTCATAGTCAGGAATAATGGATCCCGATAAAATCTGGTTACATACGAAATAAAGTTCTGGTGGAAATTTGATTAGTGCCATGATCATGAAAAGCTTGTTGTGCTGTTGTTCATGAGCTGTTGCATCATTTGTAAAAGGCATTATGGTTGAAAATTTAGTTTTCAACGAATCATACTTACTAAGATAAGCTTGCATATCTATATTCTCCAATTTCAAAGAGTTGAGATTAAGGATGACACTGTAGAGACAATGGACATGTTCGATAATACATTCTTAGCATTTTCCCAAACCTCATAGCAAGTAGTAAAGGCTTAATATTGCGCTTGAAGATTAGGGTGCTATAGAAAACCATAACATGGTGCATAGAGAGACATAAATTTGCTTCTATTTAGTGAATTGAATGGTGGGTAATATCTTTCGATTGTTTGGTCAAGTGATCTTTAAGACCTTGACCATGAAACCATAACTTTACAACGTTGACCCATATGTTATAGTTGGTTGTCCCAATTAGCTTCTCGCACGCGATGAACAACACTTTAGCAAAAGTGACAGAATCGGTTGCAGAGTAATCCCCCATGAGAGTTGATGGTTGAAAAATGTGAAAACAGAGTCACTTTGAGTGGTGTGTGTGGGGGGGGGGGGGGGGGGGGGGGAGGAGGACTGTGAATGTCAAGACGAACAACGAAATGGTGCGGAAATGCGCTGGAAAAAGTATCTATTGCAGCGCATGAGAGGATCACGCACGGGGATAGTGGTCGCGCGTGAGACGCCGGTCGGGAGAGGGTGTTACATCGATGTGTTTGCTGGAGAGTTGTGAACCTAATGGTGGAGGTACGACAATGATTAGATGTGTGGTGGCGGAGAATAGAGACCTGCAGTGTACCTGTGTGTATTGTGGGCGACATGATTTCTAAGGCACACAAAAATGGACCGTGAAACCCTGACCTTCTGATATATCATATTGAGAGTGTTTTTCTCTGAGTAATTGTGTGTCAAATGAGATTACACCTTATGTATACCTATATGCTTATGGGTTGTTTATGATAAATAATGTATTGATTACAATTTATACAAGATTAATGCTAATTATTGCCAATTAATCCTAATTAATGCTAATTGATCATAATGAATTCTTAACAGTTATATTGTTCTGATCTTGTTAAAAAACCTATGTACTTGGTAAGTCATTACCTATGTTCTTGATCTTAAAATTTTGGCTTGAACACCTTCAACTTAGTGGTATTATGTCACGGACCGCGATTTGGTGCAGTCAGCAGCCACTGCATTCACGCAGTCACGTATCTTCTGTCGTCGGATCAGAATCAGACGGTTGTCGTTTAGAATAATGTCTTTTAAATTATTAAATAAAAATTAAATCTATTTATGTTGGGCCATGAAATTATGATCATGCAATTTTTAATACATTGACGACGTAAATGTGTCAAAGTTTTAACTGCAGCGCATTCATTTCCCTTTCATACATCCATTTTTGTAAAAAGTATGGTTGGAAGTTGGATTTTTCTTTTCGAAGGAATAATGGTAATATTAGGAAATGCTCATGTGTGATGTCTAGATGTGGAATTTCATGTTAGTAGTCAAGATCATGTTAGTAATCAAGAAGCGGCTGTTTATATATGTACCCAATGAATATTTAGTTTACATTTTATCCTAGATTTATTATTTATTTATTTATTTATTTATTTTATAAAACTTTAGTCACTTATCTACGGCCTCAATTCACATACGAATAATCTCTTTTGAGATTTCATAAAATTTATTTTTTACCATGGGTTGCATATAGGAGTGTTTCTTTCATGCATTAAGCATCAAATTGATTCGTGTTAATCTACCAAGATTTGGGCTTTGCCAGATGAAACTTTTCTCATAACCTTGCGTTTAAATGCGGGGTTCATTTTCTATCTTTTAAAGACAATAAAATTTAATATTTGAATTTAACTAAACACGTGCAGATCAAGCTTGTCAGTTCTTACTAAAAAGAGATCTAGTCAGTCAAGATCACGGTAGGAAAGATAACTGAATTAGATGAAACATCGTTTCTCTACTTGCTTTGCAATAGCTTTTGCTTATTATGGAAGTTGCTAAACTCCAAATTGAATTTCTCTATTTGTATGGATCACTGATGAATTATTGAGAAGTCCTCCTATTGCTTCATCACGTTGATGAAAGTGATTGGCATCCATTTTGAAGTCATTGTTTTAGTTTTCAAATTGTTCATGTGTATTCTTGAACTTTCTCTCATTTTAGTTTGCTTAAGTCATTAAACAATAATTTATTTGTATAATTATTTAACAAATAAACTATTTTTTTTAATTTAGAAATAAAATACCTCTGAATTAACACTTTTCTATTGAATTTCAAACGGATTTACGTGCAACACTAACCGTAAATTTATCTATGAATAATTTTTACAACTTTATCTGCAAATTTACCATAGGATATATTTTTTTCAACGATCATGCGAAAATTTAACTTAAATCCACATTAAAACAAAATATTTTGTGTAATTTATAAATATAAGATAACATAAAAAATATATTTAATTAATATTTATTTATTTTTCATTTAAAATAATATTAATGAAAATTTTTAAACACTTATAAATTATTTGAATTCATTTATAATAAAAATTATAAATAAAATAAAATAAAAGAAAAAATCTTTAAAAATAACACTTATTAAACTAGTTGTTTTAAAATATTAAACTTATAAGTGATAAACTATAAATTTGAATATAACAGCCAATCAAATTATTATTATTATTATTATTATTATTATTATGTATCAAATTCATGAGATGCCATGTGATGTATAATTTCGCATGCATATAGATGAATGGTGTATGTGGAAGTGAATTA